>JASWHV010000015.1:21886311-22494858 GCA_030760725.1 Neostapfia colusana | reverse complement strand
AGCAGGTGCATAAAATCCACGCAAATAAAGGCAAAATTCTGATATTTATAAGAATTTTTAGACTTTAAGAACCGGACTAGTCTGACCCAGATGCCGGACAAGTCCGGGCATTCTAAGAAGTCTGAGATGCAGCGGACAAGTCCACAACGGACTAGTCCGCCTGTCACCCGAACAAGTCTAGACTATAGACTAGTCCGGACCTAGTCCGACAGAGCGGACTAGTCCGGCCCCTGGAGACTTAACCTCCAAGGGTCAGGCTGACACCCCTCCCTCTCCCTCATTCACCTCCACTCCACTTCTCTCCTCCAAAACTCTCCCCCATTGGCGATTTTGGAGTTCTCCCTCAAATCCCTCGAAGGCATCCTTGATTCAAGGCTTGTGGAGTGCGGGGAACTATTCTCCAACCATCTCCGCTCCTTCGAACCGCGGATTTCATCACATTCCCTCACTCCAAGGTACTTTTTAACCTAGCCTTGACTTTTCACAAAAATCCTATTCCTAGAACATATCTTGGGTACCTTAGGGCTTCTCTGAGATTCATATGCCATATTATTTCAAAACCCCATAGTATTGCAACAACTTTGATGAATTAGTAATCAAATCACATTAGTTAGGGTTTAAAACTGTAAAGTCCGGACTAGTCCGGACTCCAACCGGACAAGTCCGGCCGGAGCGGACTAGTCCGCCTCCTGCCCGGACAAGTCCGGATGATACAGTCTTAACCCCTAACTTTGGGTTTGTAAACTAATTTAAACACAATAATCCATCAGCTAAATACTTCTTTTCTCACCAGACCATGTCAGGACCCAACGACAGCCCTCTTCCAAATCCCGAGGCCGAAGCGGCTCATCAAGCCGCTTATCGTGCGGCAGCCGAGGCAGAGGCAGTAGAGGCTGCTGCAAGGGAGGCTCGGACGAACAAACGGGCTGACAGGGAAGCCCAAGCCTCCCAGTCCGTTGATCCTCCAAGGAGGAAGAGACTAGTCACCCTGAAGGACAAATAGCCTGCCGAGCCACAAAAATCGACCCAAGACAAATGAAAAGGCAAAGCAGTTGATCCTTCCAGGAAAAAGGCTCTAGCCAACAGGGGACTCATCATTTGTGACAACCCTAGACAGGGAATGGGAAAATCCCCCACAGGGACCTGTTGGGCCCCTTGAAAGGGCACCTCCCATGCACAACCCAAACCGCCAACCCAATTTGGCAAGTGCAACCTTCAAGCGGAAAGGAGTCGACAAAGCCAGAAGGTTCCGGGAGGAGGAGGTTTACAAGTACGAGAAGTCCACACCAGACCTTCGCTTCTGGTGTGACTTCCATTGTGACTACTATCGGCATGTCTATCTCCCAATGAAGACACCGGTAGTTGATGCTCAGTGGGTGGACTGGCCATACATGGCCAACAAGAAACATCAAGCCTTTGATGCAGTAATTGAAGCAACAGAACGCCATGGGATCAAATACTTGCTGGCTTTTCAATATGATTGGAACATTGAGGTCATAGTCCAGTTCTACAGCACCTATTACTTCCACACCTATGGAAACAAGAAAATCACGTGGATGACAAATGGTGTGGTGTACTCGGCTCTATATGATGAGTTTGTTCGCATCCTAGGACTTGGGGAGCATTTGAACTATGAGATCATAGTTCACAATGAGAGAACTCTGGGAAAGGATGACTTGGACTTCATGTATCCTTCCTATCTCTCCTATGAGGCATCCTCAACCCACAACATCAAACCCTTCTTTGGAGTGATGAATAGAGTTCTGAGGAAGACTCTAGCTCAAAAGATGGAGATGCGGGGATGATATAGGGGTACCTCAGAAACCTGTTGAAGCTGCTCAATGAAGAAGAGAAATTCAATGTCTTTGACTACATCTACAACAACATCTTCAACATCTCCCACACCCCGAATAGATCTTGTGGCTATGCACCATACATCATGTGCATGATTGAAAAAGTCACAAAGCTAGAGTTTGCAAAGGATGTGAAGCACAGGAAGCTACGTCCTCAGATGCCGACTCCTCTTCCTCGCCCTCCTGCATCCTTGGGCAGGGGATCCACTGCAGCTCCATCCTCCTCTGCCGGACCATCCATCCCTCCGTCAGCGAGTGGTTCCTCTAGTGGACTTCTCAAGATCTTCAAGGCCATATTCTCCTCGTGCCGGAAGGTGGAAGTTCGGACGCAGAAGATGAAGCAACGCCAAGAGAAGTATCTCAAGGCCATGTGCGACAAGATGGAGATACCTATGTCTCCACCGTCATCAGATGATGACGACGTGACAGAGTTTCCCACTCTCACGGAGGATGAGCTTGCCTATTTTGGATCCTCCTCAGCTGCTCCTCCTACCTCCCACACCCATCACGAGGATGACGATGAAGATGAGGATGAGGACGAGGAGACTCAGAGTGACCACGACGAAGATCAAGATGATAGTGATTAGGTTTTTTTCCTTTTTCTTTCCCTTTTTGGTGCCTTGATGTCAAAGGGGGAGAGAATAAGGGGGAGTAGTCTAGTCATAGTCATAATCTTGCTCTTTAAACTCATTTCATACTGGTTTGTAATAACTATGCTACATTATGCCACGTTATGTTTGTAATGACTATGTTATTTTATCTCAAAGTATGCCATAATGAAATATGCTTGCTCGTAAATGTTATATCTTTCTTAATGTGGTTACTGCTTATACTTAGTCACACCACCATAACAAATGTAAGCATGAAATTCCCCAAGAACTCGCTCTTGTGCATATTTTTCTTCCTTGATAATCCATTACGCACACATCTAGGGGGAGTAAATCCTAATAAAAACAATCTACTATATCTACTTTTCGAAAATCTTAATGAGTTGTCATCAATCACCAAAAGGGGGAGATTCAAAGTGCATCTAGGTAATCCCCGTGGGTTTTGGTTGATTGATGACGACAATTAAGATGCTAATAAGTTTCTACTGAGTATGAGCACAGGTGTTTATCAAAGAAATGGATATTGTGTCTCTCAAGAAGCAAAAGGAAAAGAAGAAGATTTGAAAGAGTAGAAAATAGCATTTTTTATTAATCTTCACATTTTCTAGTTGTGTATAGGGTCTTCTCTTTTAGAGTGCTTGAGAATCACTAGAGAGCTCAAACGAAGGGTAGAAAGTTAGAATCACGAGACGAAGTAGTCATAGATATGAAGAAAAGGGAAGACCGGACTTGTCCGGACAAATGATAGGACTAGTCCATTCATACCCGGACTAATCCACTTTAGACCGGATAAAGAGTCTCTGAGTAAGTTCGGACTTGTTCGTTAAAGGCCGGACTAGTCCGTTGTTGTGTGAGTCTGAGCAGTTATGAGACTAAGTCTCAGAAGACCGGACTAGTCCGCCCAAGAGGTCGGACTAGTCCGCTAAGCGGACTAAGCCGCTTAGGTCCGGAGAAGAAGTCTCTGAGTGCCATCGGACTAGTCCGCTCCACAGGTCGGACTAGTCCGATCTTTTCAGACTAGTCTGAATTAGGACGGAACAAAGGTTCCTGTGTGAGTTCGGACTAGTCCGAGGTTGGCTGGACTAGTCCGCAGCTCCAGTTGAGAGAGTTTTTAGACTAAGTCTGGTAAGACCAGAATAGTCTGCCCTTTGGGCCAGACTAGTCTGTTCTCATACGGAACAAAGGTTCCTGATTGAGATCGGAGTAGTCCTCTCTTGGCTAGACTAGTCCGGGGTTTCATGACCGTTTGAATCCAACGGTTACTAAAACTTTATTTGGTAAGCTGTGACGTGAGTGGTCCCTTAAGATCGCACTAGTACGGGGTTGGGACCGGACTAGTCCGGACTTTAGTTGGTAACGGCTAAATGCCAGGATTTCTATAAAAGGAGACCCCCCCCCCCCCCGCTGAGAATGGAAAAGATACGAACCCAAGCGCTGAAAACTCATTCCTAGAGCTCTTCTAAGCCTCTTTACTCACCTTCTAGACCCCTAAGATTGGATCTTAAGGAGTTAGTGGTTCTTGTGAGAGGAAAGACGTGGTGACCGCTGTTTGAGCTCTCGGTTTGATTCCTTTGCACTCTAACTGTTATTTTGTGTTTTTAACAGTTGTACTTTGAATTCTAGAACTACTTTGTTGGTGAAGGGAGCCTCAAAGTGTGAGTAGCCCCTAAGATCATTGTATTCACATTCGATTGATAGTGAAAAAGCCCGGGCTTGATCTTGGTGATCGCTCGGTGAGGGAAGGGTTAGAAAAGACCCGGTCCTTGGTGGACTCCTCAACGAGGACGTAGGTTCCTGTGTGGAATTGAACCTCGGGATAAATCGTATCTCTTGGTCTCTCTACTATTTAAATTGCTCACTAAAATTACTTGTCAAGCTTTCATTGTGTTATTTCTCACAAATTGTTCTATTATTTTGCAATCTAACCATTCTCAACTAATTAGTGATATCACTTGGCTACCACATATTTTCTGCTCAACCAAACTTAAAAGGCAAACTAAAACACAAATTCGGCTTAGACCGGACTAGTCCGACCTCAGACCGGACTAGTCCGGCCTGCTCTGGTTTTATCCGCTGCTTATTTGAATTTCAGGTTTTATTAGCCTATTCACCCCCCTCTAGGCAACTTTCAGCGCCTCCCTGGCCGGTACCACCACTACCACCAGTAGTCGAAGACGTGGGTGTGGGGGTGCTGCCTGCACTGCTGCCACCACGACCGCCGTTCTTTCCTCGGCGATGACGGTTTCCACCTCCTGTACTGGTAGGAGTAGAAGGTGGTCGTGACGGTGGTCCACCAGCAGCTGGTAAGGGTGGACGAGGGGACTGCCCGGAGCCATAGAAGGTTGTGGAAGATCCGGAGCCAGTAGAGCCTCCTGCAGTGATCTCCTCAAGTTCAAGATCAGACCATACCTTCTCGAAGGTAGGTAGTGGCTCCAGTCAGAGTAGCCATGTCCATAGGTGACAATAGCGCTCATTCAGACCCTAAAGGACCCGAAGAACAAGAGCGCTGTCGGTGACCGGCTCACCAAGGTCACATAGAGCATCCGCCATGCCCTTCATCTTCTGGCAGTAGGTGGAGATAGAACGATCACCCTGGACGGTGTTCTGGAACCGAGTGCTGATGTGGAGGGATCGAGTTGTGCGGTTCCCTAGAAACCGTTGCTCAAGGACTAGCTAGGCCTGTTGAGCAGTGCTGCCACCGCGCTGCCTGAGATGTCCTGTAGCTCCTCTGTCAGGGAGCCAAGGATCCAGGATAGTACCAGGCTGTCCATGCTGATCCAGGACACCTGTACTGAAGACTCGTCCTAGAGGACGTGGTCGTCGAGGCAGTAGCGCCTCAACGTGAGGAGCACCATATCACGCCACCGGGCATATGAGGTGGACTCAGAGCTGAGAACAACCGGCACGAGCGTCCGGATGTTCTGAATCATTGCGGCCTGCGCATGAAGAGCGGCCACAGGTGAAGTTGAGTACGTACCAGCGTCTGAGGGAGGCTCTTGGACAGCACTCGTCGATCGGCGAGCACTCTCCTCGAGCTGGTGGGATAGCGATGCCACGGAGGCACGCTCCTTCTCTAGGGCAAGGGCGAGTGCCCGCTCGTGTTCGCGAGAGGCAGCCAGTGCTGCGGCGATGTCAGAGGTATCCACAGTGTCGGTGCCGTAGGAAGAAGTTGTGTTCTCAGCAGTAGCACCGGCGGCTGGGAACGGAATCGGCGGGATCGCCGTGGTGCTCCCGTCGATGTCGAGGCCGGTCCAGTCCTGTAGCACGGAAGTACCTCTAGGGACAGTAGCACCTCCAGCAGCAAGAGGCCAGGGGGCTGCGGCCCCTCCAGAGGAGGCGGCGCCTCCTCCAGAGGCTGCAGTGCCTCCAGAATCGGCGGACCAGGGGGGCGGCGGCGGACCCCCTAGGGGCGGCGGCGGCCCCTCTAGAGGAGGTGGCGCACCCCCCCCCAGGTGCGTGCGCGGCCCCCATCCGGGTGGGGGTGGCCCGAATCCGGGTGGAGTCGCCCCGATCCAGGGCGCGGCGGCCTCGAATCCGGATGTGGTGGCGGCGGAGGCTGGGGTGGCGGCGGCCCCTCCCTGCGCGCGCGGCGCCCCCCTGCGCGTGTGGCCCCCATCCGGCGGCTAGCGACGCACTGGCGGCGGCGGGCGGCGCACCAGGGGCGGCGGCGGCGTGAGCCCAGGGCTGCGACGGCGGCGGCTGGGCCATTAGGGTTAGGTTCAGCCCTAATCCTAATTATTCCTAGCTAATGATACCATGATAGAGGGCTAATGATAGCTGTATTGAGATGATTGAAAAGCTGGGGTACAGGTGTGATTATATAGAGGGATTAGGAGGGGAGAAAAGACTAAATTACCCCTAACCCTAGTCCCTATCTAATGACTAATATGCCCCTGTGACACACTCTTAATTACAGTGTCTAACAGGGACGTTCCTGTCTTGGCGTTGACCGACGAGGATGTCGGTCTTCTAAGGGAGGTGGATTGTGACATTCTGGCTCCTGACTTAATAGGATTAATAGAATACTCATACCATCAAGGTATACCTTCTTTCCGGAAGCCCACCTACAAAGAACTTCGCGATTAAGCGTGCTTGACCCGGAGAAATTTAGGGATGAGTGACCGGCCAGAAAGTCTTCCTGGGTGCGCATGAGTGAGGACAAAAGTGCGCAGAAAAGACTAGTGATGGTCTGTGAGGCTAGTCTATGATCCTAGAGAGCCGCCACAATCGTGATCTCATTGGTCCATGGGTTGTAGAGGGATGACCAGTGAGCGCTACCCTTGCTAGTACCTCCACCCCCCACCCCCACCACTAGCACGCCGACGCGTCGATGGTTACCACCACCAGGGCTGGGAGACGTTCTAGGTATGGTAGGAGGATGAGGAGCGTCCTATGGCAGTAGACCAAGTGGATGCAAGGGCGGGTCTCTGGAGCCAGCAGTGGATGTAGGAGAGTGTTGAGGCTACATGGAACCGGAGCCGTAGAGAGCCTTGGCAGAAGATGAGTGGACCGTAGCCCCCTTGGTGATCTACTCGAGGATGAGGTCGTTCTGTACCTGCTAGGATGGGAACAAGACGGACCGCACGATCTATGTCAGCATGTGCTCATAGCGCTCATTGAGGCCCCGAAGAAGGTTGAGGACAAGCGTACGATCGGAGACCGTCTCATCGAGGTTACGAAGAGTCTGTCATGCCCTCCATCTGGCAGCAGTACCTAGTGACGGAGAGGTCGCACTGGACAAAGATCCGGAAGGTAGCACACGTATCGCGGTTGCCAAGAAATTGCTCCTCGATGACAACCCAGGATTGGCTAGCAGTACCCTCCGCTTGCGAACGATATCTTGCAGCTCGACGATGATGGAGCCTAGGATATAAGAAGGGACCACATTGTCCATACGGATCCAAGAAGGGACCATCAAATAACCGTTAGTGATGATGTGGTCGTTAAGTGCGTAGCACTGCAGGGTTAGTAGAATGAGGTCTCGCCAGCAGGCGTAGGAGGATGTAGGGTCGAGGACGACCGAGACCAGCGACCAAATTTTCTGGACACGACAACCTGGATGTGAAGGTTAACAATGACGGAAGCCTCGTAGGAGGGTGATCCGCAACGTCGTCGTAGACAACGGAATTTCCATAGACCGTGGCACCCCCTAGCCAGTGCTCGGCCTCCTCGAGAGCAGAAGTACGCCTCTGGGGACGCCCTTGCCTGTTAGCTTGAGGCTGAGCATCGCTCGAGGGTGCCACGGTCAATGGTGCCTCCTTCACCCACGGACGACGTTGTGGACCACCCCTCTTACGAGGCTTCCGTTGTCGCCAACCTTCGTGCCCAAGCTGCCTTGTCTAGAACATCCGGTTGCTGGTCCCGATTGTCCTCAACCCCTCCTCCTCCTACGCCCGTTGGACCCCTCCTACGAGGCTTCCGTCGTTGCCAACCTTCATGCCCAAGCTGCCTTTGTCTAGAACATCCGGTTGCTGGTCCCGATCTCCTCAGCCCCTCCTCCTCCTACGCCCGCTGACGCGACCTCATACTAGTAAACCTGCGGCGCTACGCCCTTGACGTCCACGTGCTCACTGATGGCTGCCCGACGGTCCCTTCCTGGCTGTATTAATAGTGTGGTCCTATCCTGGATCCAGGGCTTCGTCACCGTCAATATGCAGGAAATCGTCCGCAAGTGCAGTGACACTGCTCGCCAAGCCTAGGTTGTCGTCAAGTAGTAGTTCCTTGACAGATGCGAGGCCCGTGCTCTCCACCTTGATGTTGCCATCCGAATCTTCGTTTAGGGCGATCTCTTTGTTACCGAGTTCTACCGCCAGATGAAGGGCATGACAGACTCTTCGTGAACATTGAGCCAATCTCCAATTGTGCGCACGTCCTCAACCATCTTCAAGGCCTCAACAAACGGTACGAGCACATGTAGACCTCGATCGTGCGGTCCGCTCCATTCCTGTCATTCAAGCATGTCCTGAACAATCTCATCCTTAAGGAGACCATTAACAGAGTCGCAGTCTACTCTCCTTCTGCCGCAGCTCTCTACAAGCCAAGTCCATAACGATAAACTTAGTCTCACACGAATACAAGCTAATATTTAATTAGTTCCACATACAAATGCAAGCCAAGTCCAAATAACATAAAGATAACTACTCTACTTTCTTCTCCCCCTTTGGCATCAAGACAGCAAAAAGAAAAATAAAGAGCAAAAGAGGCAAACTAGATACACTAGGACATCCTTCTCCTTGTCATCCTCCAACTCTCCGTTGCTCCCATTGCCGTCGTCATCGTCGTCGTCACGGGCGAGAGGGGTGGCGCTCGAAGAAGCTCCACCTCCACCAAAGAAGACCAATTCATCGGCGGTGAGATTAGGAAGGTCTGGGATGCCCTAATTGATGTAGATTTCTTCCCCAAGGTTCTTCTGAGCACTCGTAGAAGCTGCACCACTGTCATTGCTTCTACACCGTAACCGAGAGGCCGGTCCCTTGCCCTTGTCAGCAGTGGTCTTAGCGATCTTGGAAACCACTCGTTTTGGCTGAGAAGCCGGATGACTCCGCTTCGACCCAATTCTTACTCCTTATCTCACGGTTCTCTGATTCGTTCGTCATCCTGACAGTTATAGGTGGTACGTAGGAATGAGATTCAAGAATAAAAGGATGGAATGAATCATGCGAAACCAAATTTAAGGGTTAAAACTGTCAGATACCGAACTTGTCCGGGACATAGGTCTGGACTAGTCCGGTGTATCCGGACTTGTCCGGTACCGAGACCAGACTAGTCCATACTCCACAGTTTTAAAACCTAAATTTCTAAATCTCGCACAAATATAAAAGATGACTACCAATACTTCACAAGGACATAGCTCGAAGAAGCTCCACCTCCTCCAAAAAGGCCAACTCGTTGGCAGTGAGCTCGGGGAAGTACGAATGTCCTTCTCGCTATCCTCGGATATAGCTGGAGAACCCATAGGTGGCATCTACAGCTTGGTACAAATCGCTGTGATGTTTTCCTTCACGTAGAGGTTGTGCCTCTTCCTAGCGGCCTTCTCCTTCTGAATCTTCACACATGTGTCATGACACATGGTGAAGATGGACTTGAGCACCTTGAGGAGGCTGCTTGCTGGATCCAGCTTGGCACAAATCGCCGTGATGTTGTCCTTCACGTAGCGGTTGTGCCTCTTCCTAGCGGCCTTCTCCTTCTGAATCTTCTCACGTGTGTCATTATACATGGTGAAGATGGACTTGAGCACCTTGAGGAGGCCGCTTGCTGGATCCAGCTTGGCACAAATCGTCGTGATGTTGTCCTTCACGTAGCGGTTGTGCCTCTTCCTAGCGGCCTTCTCCTTCTGAATCTTCACACGTGTGTCATGACACATGGTGAAGATGGACTTGAGCACCTTGAGGAGGCTGCTTGCTGGAGGTGTGCGTAGAAGTTGGAGGAGGGGCAGCCGTCGACAGTGCCGCTCGTGCGTCCTGAGCAGCCGTGGTACGCTCCCTCAGAGTGGCGGAGAGGGCAGGAGACGATGCCACCAACTGAGGTTGAAGCTTTTTGTGCCTCACATTCTTCACAAAGTTTTTCTTTGTCACCTTTTTAATCATGCACATAATATATGGTGCATATCGACAAGATCTAGACGGAGTGTGGGAGGTTGCAAAAATCTCTAAATAGATAAAGTCGAAGACATTGAACTTCTTCTCCCCATGAATTCATTGCATCATATTTCTCATGTAAGAATTGATACTAGTTGCATCTCCATCCTTGGGATGAATGTCTTCCTCAATATCCTATTGAGCACATTGAAGAAAAGAAGAACCCCTTTGGTCGATGGAGGGTTGAAGGCATAATGTTGACCATACATAAAATCCAAGTCATTCTTAAGTAAGATCTCTTCATCATGTATCTTGAGTGGTGCCTTAAACTAACTTGTAACTCCTAATATCTGAGAAAAGGCATTGTAAGTCACGGTGTATTGTTCCCTCTGAGTCATACAAGTGATCTGAGGCTTACCGGTGGGGTGAAAATACAACGTGGTACAAAACTGAAGGATTACCTCATCATTCCATGCATATTGCATAGCCGTGAGCTTCTTCAATCCATGAAACTCACAAGCAGCGATTACATCCTTGAAAACTGCATTATCCTTCTTCTCCATATATGCCCAATCAAGCCATTAAGCATCAATGATGGGGTGCTTCTTTGTGAGATACACCGTCCTACAGTAGTCACAGTGAAAGTGTGTCCAAAACATTGAATCTTGAGTCATCTTCTCATAAATGTAGATTTCTTCCTCACGGTTCTTTTGGGCCAGCCCTACCATTGCGGCTGTAGTCTTTTAAGTGAGTCCGACGGTTCGGGTCCTGAATGGGAGCCGACACCTCCAAAGGCCCAATTGATGCCCCGACCGCTTCACCACCGTCACTGCTGCTCTGTCGTAACTGAGAGACTAGCCCTTTGCCCTTGTCAACGGTGGTCTTTGCGACCTTGGTGACCACTCGTTTTGGGCGAGAAGCCGACAACTTGGCTTCGGCCCTCTTCTTGCTCCTTATCTCAGTTACGATAGAGATGGAGAAGAATCATGCGAAACCAAATTTAGACTGTCATCCATCCTTTCGTCCTTGAATCTTACTCCCACCATGTATAACTGTCAGGATGACGAAGGAAACAGATACCCGTGAGATAAGGAGCACGAAGAGGGCCTAGGCCGACTCGTCGGCTTCTTACCCAAAACGAGTTGTCGCCAAGGTTGCAAAGACTACCACTGACAAGGGCAAAGGGTGAGCCTCTTGGTCACGAGAGAGCATGGTGAAGCGGTTGGGGCGGCAATTGGGCCTTTGGAGGTGTCGGCGCCCATTCGGGACCCGAACCGTCAGACTCACTTAAAAGATATAGCCGCAACGGTACGACTGCCCAAACGAATCTTGAGAAAAAAATCTACATTTATGAGAAGATGACCGAAGATCAATGCTTTGGACAAACTTTCACAGTGATTATTATAGGACAGTGTATCTCACAAAGAAACACCTTGTCATTGATGCTCAATGGATTGATTGGGCATATATGGAGAAGAGGATAATGCAATTTTCAAGGAGGTAATCGCTGCTTGTAAGTTGCATGGATTGAAGAAGCTCATGACAATGGACTATGCATGGAATGATGAGGTAATCTTTCAGTTCTATACCATGGTTATTTTCACGGGTTACTTGTATGACTCACGGGGAACAATACTCCGTGACTTACAATGACTTTTCTCAGATATTGGGGTTACAAGCTAGTTTGAAGGCACCATTCAAAATACATGATGAAGAGATCTTACTTAAGAATGACTTGGATTCCATGTATGATCAACATTATGGCTTCAACCCTCCATCGACCAAAGGAATTCTTTCTTTCTTAAATGTGCTCAATAGGATATTGAGAAAGACATTCACCCCAAGGATGGAGATGCAACTAGTATCAATTCTTACAAGAAAAATATGATGCAACAGATTCACGGAGAGAAGAGGTTAAATGTCTTCGACTTCATCTATTTAGAGATTTTTGCAACCTCCCACGCTCTGTCTAGATCCTGTCAATATGCACCATACATTATGTGCATGATTGAAAAGGTGATAAAGAAAAAACTTTGTGAAGAATGTGAGGCACAGGAAGCTTTAACCCCAGTTGGTGGCACCGTCTCCTGCCCCCTCCTCCACTCTGAGAGCGTACCACGGCTGCTCAGGCCACACGAGTGGCACCGTTAATTGTTGTCCCTCCTCCCACTTCTACGGGCACCTCCAACGGCCTCCTCAAGGTGCTCAAGTCCATCTTCACCATGTGTCAGACACACGTGTGAAGATTTAGAAGTTGAAGGCCGCTAGGAAGAGGCACAACTGCTACGTGAAGGACAACATCACGGCGATTTGTGCCAAGCTGAAGATGCCACCTGTGGGCTCTCCGGCTATATTCGAGGATAGCGAGGAGGAGATCCTAGACTTCCTCGAGCTCATCGCCGACGAGTTGGCCTTTCTGGAGGAGGTGGAGCTTCTTCGAGCTATATCCTTGTGAAGTATTGCCAGTCATCTTTCATAATTTGTGCAAAATTTAGAAATTTAGGTTTTAAAACTGTAGAGTCTGGACTAGTCTGGTCTCGTTACCGGACAAGTCCGGATACACCGAACTAGTCCGGACCTGTGTCCTGGACAAGTCTGGTGACTGACAGTTTTAATCCTTAAATTTGATTTCGCATGATTCATTCCATCCTTCTATTCTTGAGTCTCATTCCTACCATCTATAACTGTCAAGCGTAGGAATCCGAGAACCGTGAGATAAGGAGTAAGAAGAGGGTCGAAGCCGAATAATCGGCTTCTCGCCCAAAACGAGTGGTTTCCATGGTCGCTAAAACCACTGCTGACAAGGGCAAGGGGTCGGCCTCCCAATCATGGTGTAGCAGCAGTGACAGTGGTGCGGTTGCTGGGAGACTGATTGGGCCTTTGGCTGTGTGGGCGCCCGTTCGGGACCCGAACCGCCAAACCCATTTGAAGGACTACAACCGAAATGCTATGGGTGCTTTGAAGAACCGCGGGGAAGAAATCTATATCTACGAGAAGATGACTAAAGATCCGAGGTTTTGGACGGACTTTCATTGTGATTATTACCGCACCGTCTACCTCACCAAGAAGAAGCCCATGATAGATGTTCAGTGGGTTGATTGGGACTATAAGGCCAATAAGGACAACGCCATTTTCAAGGAAACAGGGGCACCTTCTAAGTTCCACGGGATTAAGAAATTTATGGGCATGAAGTACCCGTGGAATAATGAGGTGAAACTTCAGTTTTACACTACGGTGTATTCGCACCGTTCTGTCGTTAACTCTCTCGCATTCTTGGCCTGTCCACCAGTTGGACGTCAAGAACGCCTGCGTCCACGGGACACTGACGGAGACGGTGTATTGCACTCAACCGACAGGGTTCGTTGATTCAGTCTGTCCGTACATGGTCTGTCGGCTGAACAAGTCCCTGTACGGGCTGAAGCAGACGCCTTGGGCCTGGTACAGCCGGTTTGCCTCCTTCCTGGTCTCACTCGGCTTCGTCGAGGCCAAGGCGAACACCTCGCTCTTCGTCTACAGGCGTGAGGGTGACATTGTCTACCTCCTCCTCCTATACGTCGACGACATTGTACTCACGGTGTCCACTTCAGCTCTCCTTCAGCGCACGATCTCCTCCCTGCAGCGGGAGTTCACGATGATGGACTTGGGCCAACCACTTCCTGGGTGTTGCGGTCGAGCACCGACCGGGCGCCCTGTTCCTCCACCAGCGACAGTACTGTCTAGACATCCTCCAGCGAGCGGGCATGGCTGATTGCAAGCTATGTTCTACTCCGGTGGATACCCAGGCGAAGGTCTCCTCTGCCGTTGGCGCTCCTGTCGCTGACCCCACCGCTTACAGGAGTCTTCCAGGTGCCTTGCAGTACCCCACCTTCACCAGGCCGGACATCTCCTACGCGGTTCAGCAGGTGTACCTCCACATGCATGATCCGCGGGAGCCGCATCTTACGGCGGTGAAGCGGGTCCTTCGGTACCTGCGGAGCACCTATGACTACGGCCTTCTTCTTCGGTGTTACTCCGCCTCCGAGCTGGTTGTCTACACCGACACTGACTGGGCAGGTTGCCCGGTCACCCGTTGGTCCACCTCCGGCTACGCTGTCTTCCTGGGTGGCAACCTTGTCTCCTGGTCCTCGAAGCAGCAACACGTGGTGTCCTGCTCGAGGGCTGAGGCGGAGTACCGCGCCGTGGCCAACGGTCTGGCTGAGTCCTCCTGGCTTTAGCGGCTGCTTCAGGAGCTTCACTCCCCCCTCGTCCGGAGTACGTTGGTCTACTGCGACAACGTCAGCGCTGTCTACCTCTCCACCAACCGGTGCAACATCAGCGAACCAAGCATGTGGAGATCAATCTTCACTTTGTTCGAGAGCGGGTGGCTCTCGGGGAGGTCCGAGTACTCCACGTTCCGACTCTCGTCGCAGTTCGTTGAGATCTTCACGGAGGGTCTGCCTTCGTCGGTCTTCACCGATCCATTCTCAACATCTGTCGTGGCTAGATGTTGGGACTGCGGGGGCTGTTAGACTACTGTGTGTTTTGGTTATGTTTTTAGGGGCATTTTAGTCATTGCGGGTGTGCTTTCTTAGCCCTCAAGTAATGGGACCTATATGTACCCCTTTGGCTGATTAATGAATATTATTCCCTCTAATTGGTATTTTCTTAACAAGTTGAGCATGCATATACGCTAACTTATACCGATAGAAGGTATAGAAGGTATGCTGCCGAAGAATGGATGGATGATTGCCGAGTCCAGACCCTAAACCCCATGTCGCCCTTCCTTGGGTGACTCGGGGGGTGAAACCTAGCCGCCGCCCGCCCGCCACCAGCTCGCCACGCCGAGCAATCGCCGTAGCCGAGTGGCTGGACCAGCGCCATCAGCGAGGATGGTGGCGGCGGGGCCATTTCTCTCTGTTTTCTTCCCTGGCGGAGGAGCTCTCGAGCGAGGTGGAAGGGAGGGCTTGATCTGGACCGAAGGTGATGAAGGCTGGCCGGAGAATGCGGTTGCGTGAGGCTGCAAGCATGCGTCGGTGGTCGGCAAGCGCGTGGCACGAGTTCTGATTTACACTCAAAGCTGGCGGCTGCGGGTGTGGAGCCGGGCGGTGGATGGCCCTACTCAATGGCGCTGTGATGGAAGGCCATGCTCTGGTGCCTCGTGCTTGGAGCTGTGAGGGTGGGTTCCTAGCAAGCTGACGGCAGAGGCACTTGGTGTGCCATGGAGACGATATTTGAGGCGGGCGGCAACCGGATTCGATGAACCGACGACCGAATACGGCAACTCCATGGAGGTCGGGTCACGTGGCGGCTGGAGATAGAAGGCGGTGGGAGCATAGGGGCTGGGAGTCGCGCGCGCTGGCTTGCCGACGAAGGGAAGGTGTGGCGCGCCCCTGGGAGGAGGAGGAGGCGCCAGACAGGAAGAGGCCGGCGACGGCTCGTCGACCGGTGGCGGCGCGCCATCCATGTGGGGCGGCGGCTGGGAGGGAGGACCACCACCACGGCCACCTGGTCCACCTACCACCCCAGGGGCACCTGCCGGCCCTGGTGGTGTTGACCGTCATCGCCGTAGGCGCGGTGGTACTCAAGAAACTTAAATTCCAGTGAAGTCCACCGACGACGTAGCTCAAGACCCGAACAAGGTGCTCGATGTGTTGAGAGAATTCGAATATGATGAGGAGGAGGTTCGTCAACTCAACGCACTACTCAAGGAAAAGCTCCTAAATTAAAAGGACAAGAAGAAGGGCGAAGACAAGCCAAAAGGAAGTGGTCATTAAGACTACTCCCGATATCCTTTTAATTATGAACGTCTTAATTCACATAATCATTATCTCTCTATTCCTATGGGAAAACCTACACATCTTGATGGAAATCATTATACTATGTGGAAGCATAATATGAAGATGCATCTCATTTCCTTAAATCCAAGTCTTTGGCATATTGTGTGCACAGGTATAGATATTCCGGACACCGACGAAGAACTCACTCCAGAGCAAGCACAAGCAATCAACTGCAACGCACAAGCTGCCGCTGTGATCACCTCATCCTTGAGTCGGGAAGAGTTCAACAAGGTTGATGGACTAGAAGTAGGGGGTGCTAGTGGTGGGGGTGGCCCCGGTAGGGGCAGCACTCCCTAGCCCACACCCTACAACCCGTGGACAGGCCATATCTCCATGTGGCCTGGGCCGTCTCCGGGTCTCCGGCCACCACACTCGTCATGCCCTCAACCGGCGTACGTTGCCACTCCGGCCTACAGCGAGTTTGGCTACCCCCTCTGGCGGGCAGTTGACCCTGACCTATGGCGGGCCTGGCTGCCCTGCTGGTGGGCACTCGACTCTAGCCTACGACGGGCCTGGCTACCCTGCTAGTTGGTCGCCGACTCCAGCACGACCCTCTGACTCCTCGGCGCAGCACCACGAGTCACCCCTGGCGTGGGATCGGTGGTCGCTTGCTACCTCCTTCAGCACACTGCACCTCACCCCACCCGGTCCTGACTGAGTAGCTGACTCTGAAGCCTTGTACCACACCACTCCTGATACTGGTATACTTTCTTCCACCCACCCTCCTCACCCTTCTCATCCTTCATCTATCGTTATCGGGAATGGGTTTGTTCTTCCTGTCACCTCAGTAGGTGACTCAGGTTTTTCGGGTTCTTTCCAGCTTAAGGATGTTCTTGTTGCTCCTAGCATTATTCAGAACCTCCTTTCTATTTGTTGTTTTACCACTGATAACCATGTTTCTATCGAGTTTGATCCTTTTAGTTTGAAGGATCTTACTACCCGGCATCACAGACGACCCGAGATCCCAAATGAATGGCGAACTCGGGAGCTCTGAACACTCCCAGCATCTCCAACGCTTTGATATCTGAGTCTCGTCTTGGCGACTTCGCGGTTGCCCCCCCCCCCCCGGAAGCGTCGGCATCAAGCCGTCTGGGCCCCTGAACGGCTCGGGTTCTACGAGAGTGTCCCATGAAGGATCTCATGCAACGCGGGCATCGAGCTCCGATCAAGTCAACCTGATTCCCCAACCCTTGCGAAAAGGCAGCGGGGTTCCACTCGGATTAACCCGTTAGGCAGCTCACCGAGCCCGAGAATTTGGCTATCGGGGTAAATTCCCGGCCGAATCAACCCCTCTAAATCGAGAACAGTTTGCGGACAGGGAGCGAAGCGAATTCATGAAACAAATCGAGCCCAACCTGCGAAGGAAGGGCCCGGGGGCTACCAGGCGACTCAAAGCTACTGAGGGGCTCGACGCTTGAAGATTTGAGTCCAGATCGAGACAAATCTACGAGGGGTGATTCCTTTTTGTGCTTTGTCTCTCGCCTACCAAAGGTCTCCGTCAAGCGCAACATGTACCCCCGACCGGTTCAAAAGAAACTCGGCCGAGGGCCCGGGGGCTACTGACGGGGTAACGTACTCCGGGTGCCTAAGAGACAACCGATCAGCTCATCAAACGGAGGCACATGGTTCCATGGGAACCAGTCGAGCTATATGAAAAATGCCAGCACCGGGTCCCAATTCAGGACCCGGGCTCGGAGCAACGCAACGATAAGTCCCGGCCTCGAGGTCAGGACTTAGATGGCCGACCCCGCCTACCAGGGTCAGAACAAGGCGGTCGACCCCCGAGGTTGTAGAGCTGCGTCCATCCTCTAAAGTCAGAAGGCAATGTCCGACCTTCGGCCCCGACCAACAAAGTCGGACGAAGAAGCGACCCGGGCTAGGGCCTGGACCAGGGGCAGGCAGAAGACTTCAATGCTGATGTGAAAGACGGACAAGCAAGACGCAGGCCATCATCACCTTCCTCCCATCTCGCTCGACACGGGTGTACAGGGACGGAAGACGGAACGTAGATATAGACACTAGATAGGATGAGAGCAGGTGTACTCATTGCTCCTATACCACATGGGGCCGCCTCATGCGCTGACACACCATGTAAGGCCCCGCCCCATTTATGAGGAGTCTGCGGGTAGGAAGGAGCGCCCGGGCTATAAAAAGGGGAGGCACGAAACCTCCTCAGGAAAAAAGTACACCAACACTTCACACCCACGCATTCGACACTTAAGCTCTTCCTCATCCCAACGCACGAGGGGGCCACGCTTGTAACTCCGGTTCCATTAACGGCCCGAGCTAATACAAGACCGATGAACCCCCTAAATTGGACGTAGGACACGTTCTCCGAACCAGTATAAACTCTTGTCTTTGTTAGCTAGTCATCCATACATAGAACGCGAGGCATTTGATTAATAGTCGGTGAAAGAAACATCGACAAGTAGCCAAGGAAGAAGCATCGTGAGGAGCGAGCTTATGGGGGGCAGGGGCGGACATGTTGGGATAGCAGGCACATCCAAAAACCCGTAGATGCTCGTAGGAGAGAGGTGTGCCATAGAGTATAGTGTGTGGGCATGATGCAGCTATGGCATTGGTGGGTAGTCCGTTGAGAAGGTAGGTGGCAGTGTGAAGACCCTCGACACAATACCTAGCGGTGAGTGACGCCTGAAAGAGAAAACACCGGATGATGTTGTTAGTGGAATGAATAATGTGTTCGGCTTTAACATTCTATGGGGAGGTATGGGGGTAGAACATGCGGAGGGTGACGCCATGAGTGAGAAGGAAGGTCACTGTGGAGGTGTTGTCGAATTCCTGCCTGTTGTCACATTGGAGGATTTTGATGGTGCACCCGAACTGAGTGGACACAAAAGAGAAGAAATGTGATAAAGTGGTGAAAATGTCAGACTTGCTCCGCAAAGGAAAAGTCCACAAGAAGTGTGTAAAATCATCCAGAACCACCAAATAATATTTATAATCCAAAATGTTTAAAACTTAACATGTCCATAAATCGCAATGCACGAGTTTGAATTTTGTGTGGTGCGGGATGAAGATAAAGTAAATGGCAACCTAATGTGGTCACCGAGCTGGCACGCATGGCAGAGCGAGGGATCGGCGCCTTTATTATATGTGATGGCGGGGAAACAAGTCAATTTGGACAATGCGTCCGAGCTGGGGTGACCAAGACGATGATGCCACGTGGAGGATGACACAGTAGTAAATGCACCTCGTCCATAGCTTGGTTGTAGTCCTCTTCCCAGCCTTGTCCTTCCTCAATCGCGTCGTCCCGCTCTTGAGCCAGGTCCTCAATTTGCTGGGTTAGGGTCTGCACCAGCTCTTGCAACGCCGCGATATCAACACGGCCCTTCTTCTTTGCCTTCTTCAGACGATGCAACTGATTATGCTGTTCATTCAGTCACTTAATCGTCAGAAGGAGCACATTGCGGAGCGCGCTGTGGGCACTCTCGAAATGATCTCCACGGCTTGTGCTCTCCTTGAGCTTTGTGGCGAGATGCTCCGTATGAACAGCTTGGCTGTCCATCACGGCGTTTCCCGCCCTCATCTGGAGGCTGAGATTTGCCTCCGCGGGGTTGTACCTTGGGCAACTCGGGTCCGTTGCTTCCAGGTACCTCTCTTCCCACACATGCTGAGCTCGTCCCTCCACCGGAACGAGTGCGTATGGAGTGCCCTCCATAGCCTGCACGTGCAGTTGGCAGAAACGTGACATAGTGTCGCGGGCTGCCACTTGCCACATCCCTTCCGGTTGTCTTCCTCTCACCGTGACGGTGAATGGCACCCAACCGGGTGGCGTAGGTCCTGCAGGAACCTCGACATGGATCGTCCACGTCTTGTTCCCCTCCTCGCCTTCTTCCTTGGCGAAGTACTGCGGCATCTGACTATACCCGAAATATTGGAGCATTTGCCACAATGCTTCCGGGTAGCCGCTGCGGTCAGAACAGTGGGAAACTACCCACCCGTTCTCCAACTGTTTATCTACTGTCATCTGTAAAAATATATTTGAGAAATGTCAAATATTTTTTTAAACAGTAAACTTATGAGCTATAACATAAGACATGTCATTGAACCCATAAAACTTGGAAACATAGTTCAAATTTTAAACAAATTTGACTGTTGATCTGCTGTTCCCATGACAGCCCTGACCAGTTTCCATTTCAACCTGATTTAGGCCATGTTAAAGGCAAAACCAATTCTGGAGCTCAACATCAAAGTTAAAGCTAACTTCAATAGTTTTCCATAAAGTATTTGCTTGGCCTAAGATCTGTCCTGGTTCAAAAGTTATGAGACGTCAAAGTTAACAGAATTTCCGGAAACAATTGGACAGCACCTCCCTGCTTTAGGTACTGATTTGATCCAAGAATCCCAGTTAATTCTGTTCCTAATATGACAAAACTTTCTGTTACAAAGTTGTAACCCATCTCATAAATTTTCCTGAACTACCTCATTTTCTATTTTTGGATTTTTAAGCAGGAAGTTATGCTTAATTTACAGAGAGTTTACAGAGAGTCTTTACTCTGTCCCATTTTCTGGACAGTTTCAACTCTACTGCATTTTTCGAGTGGTTAAGGGATGAAACACCTCTGGAACTCAACAGAAAAGTTGTAAAGCTCTTCCAAAGCTTTCCAGAAATGTATCATACGACCCCAACCTCGAAAGAACTCAACCTCTAACCTCTGATTAACTTCAGCCTTGATTCAGCTGAAAACAGAGTGCTCTGTCCTTAACAACCTATAAGTTGAAAACTTGTTAACTTTGAATATCCTGTTCAAGGGAAGGAGTTACATCCAGTTTTACTACTTTGGATCAAAACCTTCAAGTTTTTAAATGAAGTTGTTCATTTAATGGGGTGTGACGTCGATGCGTCACCAGATTATGTCGGTACTACGTCCTCACAAAGGAAAAACCTATACCGGACTTAGCCGGCTTCGTTAGTTCAGTGGCACTACTCGTCACTCGCACACGGATGCTACACGTCTACCATTTCGTGGTAAGGCTACCTGCAGAAACTCAAACAATCATCAGACTCGGCTGCACACCGAGCCCGGAATCCATACAGTTAGTACACACGGCCGTCATCACTCACCCGGACGTTCTCAAGCCAAACACGCCTTGAGTTGCGTGTTCACGTTTCAGACCACGTGAAGGGGTCTCCCAAGTTGCACCACGCACGCCAGGGACAGACGTTGCTCGAATACCCCAAACGACATGAAGAGTCGTAGAGGATACTAAAGCGGGTCGGGTTACCTGCCACCCGTGGGGCTCCACCCTTCAGCTTGTGCGCACTGGTGGACAGCGCTTACGTGTACCCCCCAAGACATAAACGTCCCGAGATACACGATTTTCTGCCATAAACAAATAGGTTAATATGCCACTTTCTATATACTAATAACATCCTTATACGGGCTACTAACTCGTTCCTCACTAGATTTCTGAAAAAGAAGACCTTTGTACTGTGTTAAACCTCAAGCGAGCTCTGATACCACGCTGACACGACCCCATTGGTCCTGTCGAGCCAGGATCACGCTGAGGGGTGCTGTGTTGCACAGCACCGTATAACACACGTCAAAGGTACAAAGCGGAAGCGGAAATTTTATTACATAAACAAGTTTATGAACATGTTTACATCAAAATAAGTTCAGTCTACACTCGCGGGCGTAGACTAAGCATCAAGTGCACGTTGAGCCCTCGAACGTGTCCTTGCTAGCACACACGCACACTAACTCTGCGGCGTGCACGACTCCCACTCGACGGGGTTCCCCTCCTAGGGTTCCTCCTCTTCAGGAGTCCCTTCCTCATAGAACCCTGCAAAAGCTTCAAACACAAGCAGTATGCACGAAGGCTCAGCAAGTCTGACCCGTCTCACCTAAACATGGAACTTCTACATGAGGGTAATGGGTTACATGAGGTAAAAACCAGTTGCAAGGACTCGCCTAATTAGTAGAACCTTACTTTCAAGTTTTAGCAGCAGGTTGTGGAGAACCTTACGCTAAGGCACATGAGAGAGCCGCAATCAAACAAGAAACGCATTTCTCTCATGTACTTTGCCCAAAGTTGAAAAGAACTTTAGTTAGCTCTAAGCTACAGCATATCATTAACAATCAATGTCCACCTTTCAATCAGCAACATTTTAACATGTGACTAGCCTGTTCTTTCTACGTCACGGTACAGTGAACAAGTGGTACTCACTGACCGTGAGGGACGGCGATTATAATCGATTTACACCTGCAGGGTTACCCGAACAACCCGTCATGTACGCCTGTACTCGATGTTGCCTACAACAACCATCACGGACGCCGTACGTGACTACCTGTCGCCCGTTAGCCAAATGTTGAACCGGTTCAATCGTCCCGAGCAAGAGGTCTCTGCACGCGCATCTCAGTGTCGCCAGCCGATTTACACCTCGAGCTCTCAACCTACCCTCTGAACGACCAGCTATGCCTCAACACCCAGCTACCCGAGTTACATCGGTTTCCCGGTTCCCATATAGCCGGTAGGTCTTCGGTACTGTTCTAGCTTGTTCAACAGGCCCGCACACGGCTCGGTCCTCAATCGACACAAGTGGAGCTACAGCACACAGGCCCCCAAAGTCCTGCTGCCCTTAACCTCCGCTTGGTCTCATTTTCTTGCCATGTGTTTCATGTGCTATCACTACCCGAGTCGAGTGCCTCTAGCCTATGCTTGCGAGTAGTTCCAACTACTCGACTTGTACCGAATCCTACTCTATCTTAGCAATGCAGTGGCTAACGAGGTTTTCAATCCTAACCCCAACCCATGGTTTTCTTGGCTATGCAGTTGGGTTTCCAATCAAGACTCTAATGCAAAGAATCACCACAATATTCAAAGATGTGTTCAAAACAATAAACATTTGTAAAAAGGTTAATGCAAACCGGAGCTTGCCTTGCTGCTCTTGGTCGTAGGCTAGCTGTTCCTCCGGAGTAACGAAGTCTAGGACTTCGGGTTCCTCCTCGACCTTAGCGACTACATGATAAGAGCAATATATGTATCAATTTAAATGCATGTACATTAACTTTGAAGTTGTGAAGTCTATAACCCTTGCTAGACAGACCTAATGACTGTGAAACTTTTACTGTGGCTTGGTTACAACCTAAACAGAGACTTGGTCAAGTTTTAGTTGCAGCAAAGCTTATTTGAGCCCTCCACAATTAATTATGTCCTTGATCTTAATTGGAACCCTTAGGGTGTTCTAGGAATTTTCATGAAGCAAACTATGACTTTCTGAAAACTAGATTTTCAGAGGGTCCCAATGGAGTTGGTCTCACTTAATTTGAAGGTTCCTAGCTAAAGTTGTGAGGATTTGAAGTTTGGAAGAATTCTGAAAATCGGGGGAAAGTTGAAATCTCGCGGGGGCCCGCGGGGACACGTGTTGAGCGCGGAGGTGTCCGGTACCCCGGAGATACCACACGTGTCGAGCGCGGAGGTGTCCGGCACCCCGGAGATACCACACGTGTCGAGCGCGGAGGTGTCCGGCACACCGGAGCTCACAGGGTATCTGCGCGCCGGCACAGCGGATCCCCGGCCACACTCGATCCCGATTTAAATTCTTCAGCTGCTGACACGTGGGTCAGCCGGCTTCTTCCTCCCGCCATTCTCTCACGCCCGCGCCGCCGACCTCGCCGGAGCAGACTAGGAGCCCGCCGGCTCACCGCTGTCGGACCCCCCATGGGCTGAAACTCGCCGCCAGGGGGTTGTCGACGTCGAGGAACACGTCAGTGGTGTCAGGTCGGGCTGGAGGTGACCGGAAATAGCTCGGCGACGTGCCGCGGCCTTGGTTGAGGTTCGGCACTGTCGACCGTGGGTCCTAACCCGCCAACACCTCGAACAAACGGCCCTACAGCATCAGTGTACCCCTAGGAAGCTTGACAAGCTGCCGAAAAGGTTCAGGGATGGCGGCAAGTCGGTCGGCACGGTGTGACCGATCGTGCCCGCCATGACTGCCCTCGATCGAGCTCGAAATTCGTCACTCCTAGACAGTTTCACGCTACGGATGCAGAAAAGAACTTGGGCGCCGGCTAGTCCAGCGTCTATGTGCAAGATTTGATGACCTCCGAAAGATCATAGAGCGAGAATTTAAGGAAGCCATACCGGAATCTCAGTTTAAGGTTGCCGGAGCAAAAACTGAGAATTCGTCGGCGAGAGTTCACGGCGTGGCTTGAGCTTCAGGTGGAAGCAACGTGGAGTTCGTGCGCTCCTGTTGCTGCCCTTGCTCGGCCGTGGAAGTGGTTGCAGTGTGCTGCCCGCGTGAGACCGATTGCCGTCCTTCAGCTAAACTGCGGCGGTCGTCGTTGATCACGGGAACAGGGACCGACACCCGGTGGTTCAGGCGTTGGGAGGGTGATGCGCGACCTCCGGTGGCTGTCTAGCAGCTTAGGAACGAAGGAGATTGTTTTGCTGGTTTTTCCGATTGAGCGGAGAGCTGCGGAGAGAACCAATGCCGCTGCTCGGGTTTGCCCGCGAGAAGATAAAGCCGGCCGACTCCTGCTCGGCTGAGGCGGTGCCGATCGCCTGGGAGCGCGAGCAAGCTGCCCTGGGCGCCAGCGCGCGGGGAGGGAAGCAGCTGGTGGCGCCGGTAGCTGCTCGGTGGCACAGCCGACAGCTGCTCGGTGGAATTTCCCACCGAGACTCTGACTTTGGTTGCAAGTTTCTCCTTCTTCCCTCTATGACATGTGGGCCCCACCCGGGGTTTTAACCTCTGAAATTTACTCCTAATCACTGTAGTGAACAGTGAACCCCATAATACCCCTGGTGGTTCAGATTATTCACCCTTGAGCCATTCGAATTGCATAGGGTTCGAATTGGGTTTAGTTTGAGTGAATTTCAGCACAAGTTCAGTTTGAAACTCAAATAAAGTTTGAATTTCTCCCACTTAGCTCATGTCGAGATCAACTCCAAATGGAGTGAAAATTGGTGTGTGAGCTCACAAAAATGTGCTGAGTAAGAATATGCCTCCCACTTTTAAATTCATGGGATAAAAATAGTTTGAATTTGAATATGGTTTCAAACTGCCCTCTTCCTAACTATACCCAAAATGACCTCAAAAAGGTTTTGAATTTGGGTGAAACTTGGCATGGACATCCTTAGTAAAGTGTAGGAGTTGTCATATGTCCAGCCCATCTATATCACATGTGGGAAATACCACTTTTGCATTGTGTGAGTTTGTTGTCTAATGAGCATGTTGATAATTGTTACTTGCTCTTCATTTGTGTTCATCATCCTTCCTCAAATGAGGTGTGTGGTGTGGTGATGAACACTGCAAATGTGTGTCAAAAACTGAGGCCCTTACACCCTAGTCTCACGATTGTCGAGAAACTGGGCTTCGATGGCGAGCCAAGCTTGGCGCACCGACTCGTTGGGCTCACAGACGATCTCCTCGAGCTCGACGGTGATCGTGCCAAAGAGCCACGAGAGGACGATGCCGTCTAGCCGGTAGACGGAGTGTTGAGGACGATGTTGTTGAGGATGTGCTGCTCCAAAGCGTAGCACCGAAGGGTGAGGACCATGAGATCGTGCCACCTCGTGTAGTGGGAAGAGAGGGGGTCGAGCACGACGGACACGAGGGAACGGATGTTCTGAACAGCCACTGCTTGGGCATGGAGGTTGGCGACCTCGATTGCCTCGACAACATTGCCTTCACCGGTAGTAGACCGGTCGTCATCGTCCATGGTGGGCGTGGTCACCTTTTCTGCGGTGGCCAGGGCGCGCTCGAGCTCAGCTAGGGCAGCCTTCTCCCTCTCCCACGCGAGGGCGGCTACGTGCTCACGGACGCGGGTGGCGGAGAGAGCTTCGCGAGCTTGGCCAGGGCTGCCGCCAATTCAGCCTGGTCCTTCTCCTTCGCTGCTCCGGCAGCTGCGGCAGCCGCAACTGCCCTCTTCTCTTGCTCCTGTGGGAGGCGTAGGGCGTCGACAGAGGTGTCTGCCATTGTCGGCTGGGAGGAGAGCTAGTCGGGTGGGGGGAGAGGGGAGAAAAAAGGTGTCGGAACTGAGGAAGGGAGCGGAAGCGAGATCATAGGTCTTGTGATACCATGATAGAAGGTATAGAAGGTGTGCTGCCGAAAAATGGGATGGATTGAAATGATGGAGTAGGGCAACAGCCTTGACACTGATTATAATCACAGCAGTAAAGTCCCCCTAATAACAACCTCTGATGACAACACTAATAGTTGTTTAATGACAGCCTCTAATGACAACACTAATGACCCTTAACAACAGCAGTAAGTTGTTCTAATGACAGCACTAATGAGGCCTAAATACAAAATATTCAGAGTAGGGGCTATATACATATGCATACATAACTAAATAATAACCTCAAATATTTTAAGTATCTTATTACAGGTCCATAGACTAATCCTCTCCCTCCGAGGCATCAGAGATAATCTCCAGGTTGGTTACCCTTACAAACGCTTCGGCAACATCCACGTATTGGTCCACAAGTGCTTCTGCTTCCTATTCTTCCTCTGAGAACTTAAAGCCAGATTGTAGTACATTAAGGTCCAGGTCTGGAACATGACTCTTCAACATAGCCAGGGCATAGGACATCTCGGTGGACATGGCTTCACTCATTTTGTTTTCCTCATGACGCCTTCCCTTGTTTGCCTTCCGCACTTGGGTTTCCAAGGACATTTCATTACACCCAAGACTTTGAACCTCCAGGTTTTATGCCTTCAACTTGTCAGCTAGCTCTGCAAAAAGCATTATATTCAGTCAGGATGTTCAAGAATTGATGACACAAATTGTAGGCATGGGGATTTCATATTACCTCGACCAATCTGCCTCAAATTCTCCACCTGGTCTTGCAGGATGTCCTGAGCAGGCTGAGCTTTTAGATCCTCATGGAGCCTTTCAGCTCGTCCTCTAACTTCTTCACCTGGACCCCGAGGGATATTGCCAATTCTTGACTATGTTTACTCTCGTCAAGCTCCTTGTGGAGGCTGGTGATGGTCCCTTCCAAAGCCTGAACCCCTTCGGAATAACGATGCCCAACAGATTGCGCCAGGTTGACCAGTTGGTTCAGTTCAACCTCCGTGTCCTATGCTGCTGCGTCACCCACCAGTAGGAATCAGCTGCTCATCGTCTAAGGGTTAGGAGGCGTTCTAGCACCTGAAGATACAGCACCTTGCAATGACACCAGGCTGCATCAAAAGGAACAGAATGACAAGCTGCATATTCATTATATAGTTTCAATATACACGACAAATCCTCACCAGGCGCCTGAGATCGCCATCTTCAACTTTCGCTCCTTGGCTGGAAGAAGGCTCTGTCCAGTTGCCCCTGAAACCCAATAAACCCTTTGAACACGCAACCAAATATGATTTCTAAAGGTACTTGGTCACCGAGGTGAGGTGGATCTCAGATTGGCCAAAGCTCAATCACAAGCTCTTCTGCATCGGGCCTGCGCTTTTTGACAACCGCTCTGCGACTTCTCCTTGTCGGCTTCAGGATACAGGCGGCACGACAATAGCAACTTCATTCCTGGTAGGAGGATTATCCCCTTTGGCAGCTTGATCTTCAGTCTTCTTTGGGTCTGTATCACCTTTCGGTATCGTGGTCACCACAGTCTTGGTAACCTGCTCCTCTGCTGGCTACTACAGGATGGGACCGGTATCGGGCATCCCACTGTTAAGAATTGGAGTATTGGACCCAATGTTTCTCCTGCATCCTCTAGGTTCAGGATTGGCAGCAATTATATTAAGACGTCTTCGATGCCGGGCTCTGCTATTGCAGATCCATCTCCAGGTACGGGGACTTCACCAGTCCCTGCGGCGGCAGTATCAGCGTCACCAACATTATATCGTTGACACTCTCGAGCTCTTCAGCGTCAGGCTGCCACTCCCTGGGCCCACATGATATTGATCTTGCAATACAGAAGATAGTTTTATGTTGAGCTGAGTTTCAGAATACAGAGAGGTTACAATGTTACTGCCGGTGGAGGATGCAGGTCGCGATATGGTGCCGGGACTGCATCGGGCCGAGGCTCTGGTCTGACACCTACGATGTCCCTAACTCGTTCCACTACTTCTTCAACACTCAAGGCTACAATAAAGTTCTGAAGTCAGATAACCTGGTTATGGCAAAGGATGAATTATCGGAGCTATGATTTATACCTTCTGTTTCACAACAGTTTGGGTCGCCAACCAGCTTATAAGCAAAGGCCAAGGGATCCGTCAGTGCTAACGGAGTCAGGCACTGAAGCACAAACTCCTCAACAACGTAAGTCCCGGTAAACCCCTTATCTATCAGCTCTATGACCTTTTTAATCATCTTCTCCATGTATGAAGTCTTCATTGGGAGGTCGTTTTTTAACTCCTTTATGAAAGGTATAAACCTCTCTTTCCGGATTGGGTTCTTGCACCCCCAGATGAACCATGAACCACCCATTATCCTAACTACTTGTCCCGACATCTTTTTGTTGTGTCTGTGACGATACTTTCGGCGTCACCAGAACCGTGTTCACTAACGCAATACTCGACAGGGACGACACTTAAAACGTCCTCAATGACGTTGTACTGATCGGCGTTGCCGATACCATCATCTGAGTCAAGGCTGTACCACCATCATCGGGGATCCCTATGTGATTTAGAGTTCAACATCGCGAACTATCCGCGGGCATAAGTAGAAAAATACGTTTGGTAGACTATAGATGAAACTTAATAATTTTATCTTTAAAAATGAAGTAAAATAATCTACCCACCAGTAGAGCAGACCCTCTCTGTCGAGGAGATGACGTCACCTGTGGAGAGAGCCTGATCTATCTCATTATATCTCACTGGTGGAGAAACGCCAACATTATATGAATCTACGCACCACGCCTGACCTATCTCATCAAGCATTGCCCACAAATATAGCCGGTACCAACTAACCTGCAAATGGTAATTATTCCTACAGTGTACTTAGTTACGCCGACGGCAACGCTAGCAGTTCCTTATGCCTAGCCAAGGTTTCCGCGTGATTCGCGGCGGCGATGGGTAGGAAGAATCAGGCGGTCCGGCAGTGGGGCAGCAGGTGGACGGCGAGGGTGCCGTCGGCAGCGACCACGACGGCGGGCGTGGCAGTGAGGGCACAGAAGCTCACTACCCACGGAAAGCGGCAACGCGCGGGCGGCGAGTGGTGATGGCTGGTATGAGCTCGAGCTCATCGGACCATCCTCCTTCCGGCGAGGTGGAGAAGGAGCACGCGTCACTGGCGACGTCGTGGTCAGGCAGCAACTCAGAGGTGCGCCTCCATGGTGGCGCTGGCGGCGGGGAAGGTGAAGTTGTCGGCGACCTGATCAGCGGGGCGGTGAGACGCGGCCACGCCGAGGAATTTTAATACATAATGAGATTTGTAGTACCGCTTCAAGAATGCACCCATTTGTAATTATCAGAAATGTGTAGTACCGATGCATTAAAAAAAGGATCTCCGCCAATTAGAAAAGGTAAGGAAAATGATCTTCGGAATCACTTGGCTCAGAACCTGTACTCTCCCAAGCTCTCGAATCATAACATTATTAATCGAAATGACATGAAGTTACTCACCCCGCTGCTTTCATTTCTGCAGCTCTGACAGTTTTGATCGTACAATGGCATTCAAGTTCAACGATATAGAAATTCCAATATACAAACTATATATCATTCTTTGTTCAGAACTCTTGGCACTCTGATGTATGGATCATCGTAACTTGGAATGGCCTCCGCTATGGCGTCTCTGCAGGAGTGAAATAAAGCCACTCGGCTTCAAACATGATAGTGGTTCGTTTATTTTAAATTTTTATTTTGGGGGGGGGGGGGGCATGGACGTTATTGTTTCTTACCTGTTGGCAAATGTTTCCGGCTTATCTTCTCTCAAATAACTACCAGATGCCGTACCTGCAGATGAGATAGTGGAACATGAGAAAGGTTTACACACTGTTGTAGACAGAGAACAGAATCAACAAGGAAAAATGGGTACATTACAACAAAACATTTTCAAGGGCAATTAAAACAATATTGCCCTTCTCTCTCCTCGCCCGGCCACCGCGCCCTCCTCTCCCGATCTCACCCCGATGGCATCTACGGGCGTCGCCGCCGCCGCAGCCACGGGCGCCGCCGCCGCGACCTCGGGCGTGGCCGCCGCGGGCGCGCCGGCCCCACCGCCCCCTCCTCTCGATTTCTGCCCGGTCGCAGCCGCTGCTGGGCTCAGCGCCGCTGACCCCGCCGCCCCCTACCCTACGCTCGCCGCCGGCCGTCCCGCCACCTCTCCTGGGGGCGCCGCCGCCAGATCCGGGGCTCCCAGCCCTGCGGCTGGCCTCCATGCCATCTCCCCCGGGCACACAGCCGCTGGACTGCTCGGGCCCGGCTCTGGTGTGGCCGGCCCAGCCGCAGGCGGGTCCCTCGGCCTCCCCACCGTCGCCTGGCCGCCGGGTTTCACCGCTGGCATGGTTGGACCCGTCGGAGGACAGCACTGTCCCAGTACCATCTGGCTGCCAAGCCACGGTGGCCCTGCTGTGAGCACCGCCGGGCATGATGTCCCTGCTGGATCCGGGGGACAACCCTCTTCGCACGTCTCCAACGTCGCGACTGCCCTGGCCATCTCCCGTGAGCGGGAACGAGCGCTCGTCCTCGCCTTGGAGCAGGAACGTGCTGCTGCGGCCTCTCTCACACGTCAGCTCGAGGAGTCTCCGCCCGTACAGTGGAGCAACGCACAGGATACTCCAGGAGATGGTGCTGCTTATACTACCTACTCGGCGTCTCTTGTCGCTGCTCTACATGCCCAGGCGGCTGGCATACAGAACATCCAGACTCTTGTCCTAGTTGTTCTCAGCTCCGACTCTACTTCCTCCGCTCGTTGGCGCAGCTTGCTTCTCCTGACGTTGCGACGCTTTCGGCTGGAAGACCATGTGCTGCGAGATGACTGCCCACTGGACGACTCGTGGATCTGCATGGACAGTCTTGTCCTTGCATGAATCCTCGACACACTTTCTGAGGAGCTTCAGGATATCGTCGCACAGAAGGGTGGCGGTACAGCTCGTCAGGGCTGGCAGGTCCTCGAGCTTCGCTTCCAGGGGAACCAAGCGACCCGAGCTCTCCATATCCAGGCCCGCTTTGGTTCCACTGTCCAGGGTGATCTCTCCATTACTACATATTGTCGACAGATGAAGGGTATGGCGGACGCCCTTCGTGACCTTAGAGATCCCATCCCGGACAGTACCCTCGTTCTTCAGGTCCTTCAGGGCCTGAATGAGCGCTACACCCACATTCGCTCGTGGATTCTCCACGAGAAGCCCTTCCCGACCTTCGAGAAGGTCTGGTCGGACCTCGAGCTCGAGGAGACCACCCAGGGTGGCTCTACTGCTTCCTCCCCTGCCGCGGCCTTCTACGGCTCAGGGTCGTCTTCACGCCCTCCTCCACCTGCTGGTTCTGGGGGCCAGCTTCCTCGTCCACCTACCACACCAGGAGTCCCTGCTACCTCCGGCGGTGGTGGGAACCGCCGTCGTGGCAGACATGGTGGCCGTGGTGGAGGGACTGGTGGAGGTGGTACGACCAGTACTGGTGGTACCCCTGGTGGGGATGGTACTACTGGTGGCAGTAGCGGTGGTCGGGGTCAGGGTGGTGTGACCTGGCCCACACCCTACAACCCGTGGACTGGCCAGATCTCGATGTGGCCTGGGCCGTCCCCGGGTCTCCCGGCACTTCGCCCACCACGTCCTCAACCGGCTTACGTGACTACTTTGACTTACGGCGGGCCGGTCTACGCTGCTGGTGGACAGTGGACCCTACCCCCTGGTGGACCAGGCTACTCTGCTGCTGGGCCCTCTTCTCTAGCCAACTGGGCTTCGGGGAACCCAGTTGGTCGGCCCGAGTCGTCGGCACCACACTCTGACCCTGCTGCTCAGGGCTGAGATCGCCAGTCACTTGTGTCTTCTTTCAGTACGATGAGTCTCACACCACCTAGCCCCGAGTGGGTTGTGAACTCTGGAGCTTCGTACCACACCACCCCCGACGCTGGTATACTCTCTTCTACCCACCCTTCCCACCCTTCTTTTCCTTCTTCTATCGTTGTTGGGAATGGGTCTGTCCTTCCGGTCACCTCAATAGGTGACTCGGGTTCGTCGGGGTCTTTCCGTCTTCGTGATGTTCTTGTTGCTCCGGACATCATTCAGCACCTTCTTTCTGTTCGTCGATTTACCACTGACAACCATGTTTCTATCGAGTTTGATCCTTTTGGTTTGTCTGTGAAGGATCTTACTACCCGGCGTCTTCTTCTCCGATGTGAGAGCTCAGGGCCCCTGCACACGATGAGACTTCCTGCTTCCGCTTCGCCCTCGCCTTTTTGCCTGACTACGACAGCTTCGTCGACTACTTGGCATCGTCGACTTGGCCACCCCGGTGCTGAAGTTATGTTGAAGCTGTTTCGTAGTTCAGTGATCTCGTGTACTAGGGATTCTCATGAGTCTTTATGCCATGCTTGTCAGTTGGGTCGCCATGTTCAGCTTCCTTTTCCACATTCTGTAACCCATGTGGAGCACCTTTTTGATCTGATTCACTGTGATCTATGGACCTCACATGTTCTCAGTGTTTCTAGCTACAAATATTATCCCTTTCCATTGTGACAGAAGTCCGATACGTTTGCTACTCTCTCTCTCTCACTTCTTCGCTTGGGTTTCCACACAGTTTGGGTGTACAATCAGGGCTGTCCAGTGCGACAACGGCCGCGAGTTTGATAACTCCGCTTTTCGTCACTTCTTGATTTGCCACGGGGTCCAGTTACGCATGTCTTGCCCTTACACTTCCCCCCAGAATGGCAAGGCCGAGAGTATGATTTGTACCACCTGTTGGATATAATCCCGTTTTTCTAGAATAATTGCTGTTAGAGATAGAGTCCTAGTCCAATAAGAGTAGGAGTTAGTATTAGATTAGGACTCTGTAATTTGGGGCTATATATACAGCCCCCCCCCCCCCGGTTGAGATTAAGAAGAAGAGAAGAGATTAGAGGAAATTAATCCCCGGATTTCCAACAATTGGTATCAGAGCTAGGGTTTAGGATCTAACCCTGTGCTGCCCCGGGAGAACATGCTCCCGGGGCGGCCAACCCCTAGGGGCGGCGCGGCCAAACTGGCCGAGTGGATCCCGGCGCAGATCCGGCGGGCGGGCGACGTCCAGCAGCGCGAGGGCGGCCAGCGTGGGCGCTAGCGGCCGCGCGCAGCAACGGGCAGCGCGCGACGCGCGGCCAGCGCGCGGGCGCGAGGAGCGCGGCCAGGATCGGGCCCGCGCGGCAAGGGCGGCGCGGGCGCTAGTAGCGCGTGCGGGGTCAAAGGAGGGTACCGCGCCGAGGCAGGCGGATCAAGGGACGAACGTACCTCAGATAGGCGAGGAGCGCGTCGAGGTAGGCTGGTAGGTGGTGCGACACGGATCCGGCGTGATTCGACGCAGGCCTCACCTCACCATGCCCTTGGAGCTCGCCGGTGCAGCGCTCCGGAGGTCCCTGCGGTCGGCTTCCCCGTCGGTCGACGCAGAGGCTCATGACGAGATCGAGCTCGGAGCCACGGGCGCTCGAGCGCCGCAGCGGCTTGGGGTCCTCGGAGACCATGGCGTCGCGCGCCTGCTTGAGGAGGAAGGTCCCCAGACCGGGGTTGTCCAAGGCGGGCGAGCGGTCGAAGGTGGCAACAACAGCGGAACTGAGCCCGCTGTGCTCGAGCTGGGCAACAGCTGCTGCCGCGCGGAAGGACGCCGCCGAGGAGGCCGAGGTCCTGGTGGTCCAGGGCGGCGTGGAGGAGCGCGGAGACGCATCTGGCGGGCAACCAATTCGCGACGTGGGCGGGGAGGTGAGCCGAGCGGCTGGCGGCTGGGCAGAGCAAAGAGGTGGCAGCAACTCTGCCTTGGAGCACGGCGGCGAGCACAGGAAGCTGGCGGCTGGCTTGGAGAGAGATGCTGCTAGGGTTTGGGAGATAGAGTGGGCCGGCTGGGCTGACCTGGGCCAACAAAGGCCTAGTGTGCTCAGCTGGGCCGGCTTGGCTGAGGTGGGCCAGAGGAAGTCAAGTTCTTGCCCACGATCAATGAGGTGTCTGCAGAACATGGTACATAATTCGACTTTCAGATCAATAGAGGACGAGCTGGTGCTTCACTTTCTCCAACCACAGCTGTGTGGTTTTCCACTGCGTGAGGCAGGCATTGTGATAGAAGCGGACTTCTATGATATGACGCCGCGGGACCTGTTGGCAAACTACGACCTGCGTGACTTGGGATATTTCTTCACGTTGCGCAGGCGAAGCAAGCCTCGAGTACAACGGTCCGGTGGCGGCGGCATCTGGAAGCATAGCGCGACCAAGTGTGCACAGTCAATTTCCAACATGGGAGTTGTGGTGCAATGGCGTATGGTCAAGTTTTGCTTCTACATGCGCGGAGAACTCGGGAAGCGTCGTAGCACGGGATGGATCTTGGAGGAGTACGAGATCACTGACCCAAGGTGCTATCGCCACGATGATGAATGTGAAGAAGTAGAATATTGGGTGCTCTGTCGCGTGAGGAAGAGCAGACCAATGCAAGGTGTGCTCGAGATGAAGACGTGACCATCTCGAGTATATGGTCGGAATGAAGATGCGTCCATTCCGAAATCATATGCAGGATGAAGATGAGTCCATCCTGAGGTTGAAGATGTGACCAACCTGAATGCGTGTGCAGGATGAAGATGAGCCCATCCTGGGTTGAAGATGTGACCAACCCGAATTTGTGTGCAGGATGAAGATGCGGCCATCCTGGGGATGAAGACGTGCCCATCCCAAAATTGAGTTGTGCAGGGTGTAGATGTGACCATCCTGGGGGTGCAGTTGTGTCCATCCCGAAAGTGTGTTTAGGGTGGAAGTGTGTCTCCATCCTAATTAGTGTGAGTGTGATCTAGAAAAACGAGATTAGGGGGTGATTGTTGGATATAATCCCGTTTTTCTAGAATAATTGCTGTTAGAGATAGAGTCCTAGTCCAATAAGAGTAGGAGTTAGTATTAGATTAGGACTCTGTAATTTGGGGCTATATATACAGCCCCCCCCCCGGTTGAGATTAAGAAGAAGAGAAGAGATTAGAGGAAATTAATCCCCGGATTTCCAACACCACCAACGATGCCATGCGCTCCCTGATGTTCCAGGCTTCTATTCCTGCTTGCTACTGGGCAGAGGCCCTTCACACTGCTACCTTCCTCATTAATCGCCTTCCTACAAAGGCGATTAGTGCTCCCACCCCTCACTTCGCTCTGATACCAAATTAGATTAGGGAAAGTAATCAATTCATTAACAGCCTGTCAAGGAGATACTTATATAGGGGGACACAGCTTAAGGGTTAAGCAACCCTAATACCAAATGACTAAAATGCCCCTGCCCCCTATACGTACAGTCTAACAGAATGCATAGAAACGCTAAATCAGATTAATCAAAGAACAAAATAAATAGATCTCTCAGAAAGCTTGTTACCATGCTCTGTTATGCATTATAAGTCTATAACTAACAGTTATGAACAATTCTTCCATTTTACATGTGCTATTAAGTGTGGTACTGTATTACAGATGTATCCATGACACCATGAATATAAAAGATTCAAAATCATATGTAAAACTAACCATTAGTAAGTTGTTTTACTAGGTACTACCAGAGCATTTGTTCTCAAATATGAAGTTAGTATGAATTGAATATTATAAAGCTGACCATTGCTGAAACAATGCTGAACCAAGCATAAAGCAAATGACCAACAGATACCTAAACAGTAAAAGCCCTCAAATATGCCATGAATAATTCAGATTATACGAGGGACTTCACAACATCGTCTGATAACAGGGGCATTAGAGTCACATCTACAGAAACTGTGCAAGCTTTTCAATGTTTTTGAAATCAAGATATGCTGACAAGCAATAACCAATGATGATTTGCAGCCTAAGATGCATACCAGCTCTAAGTGAAGGCTCGATGGTTTCAAGATCAACCACCTGGAGTTGCCCAAACCTGTAAAAACAAAAAATAAGTCAGCCAACAAAACCCATACAAGCATCAACCTGTTGGATGACCCTGTGCTGTGTGTGGCAGTGTTTAAAAAAGTGGTGCCTAAGCACGCTTAAGCGGCGCCTAGCCGCTGAACGTGCCCCAGCACGTCGCTTTCATGAAAGCGGCCACTATTAAGTGACTGAACGTAAGTGTTTGAAAGCGCACTTTTGGTCGCTTTCTTAATTTCCTGAAATGTAGTACCGTTGTTCAATTTTTTGTTTTTCAAATACTGAGTATACGCTACGTTGCAGAACAGGAACCACTGTTTAAAGGGCGTGTCCAAGCATTCAGGTGGGAGCGCCTGGACGCCATGGCTAGTCGCCTAGGCGGGCACCTGGGCCGCCTAGACGGCCGTCTTGGGCACCTAGGCGGGCGCCTTGGTGTACAGGCGCCCAGCGTCGCCTAGGCGTCCAGGCGCCCTTTTAAAATACTGACAGGAACAGTGGCTAGCGGTCTAGGAGGAAGAAGAATAGGAGATCTATGGAAACAATATGTAAATATATCGCTGATTGAAGCATTCATTCTTGTCAAATTTAAAAATTTACAGTATATAATGAAGTATATATAGACTTGACTCTGCTTTTGGCGAAACACCTAGAATCGTCTAAGTGCCACATAGGCGGCCTAGGCGCTAGGCAGAGCTCCTACGCTCGCTCTTTTCCACCGTTTTTTTAAATCACTGGTGCGGCATAGCATAGGTGTGCGCTTGCTGCAGGCCGGTTCTGCCAGGGGTGCACTAGGTAGAGTTATATAGGTGTAGGACCCCGTAGATAAGGCAAGTCCTAGAGATAGAGTTTGGTGTCACTTAAATAGGGAAGGAGAATCCTAGATAGAAACAAAATGGCATGTAACCGACTATATAATCCTGGTCAATCATTGAGTAATACAATCCCCTTCAGTCGTTCCTGATTTCCCCTCTCTAGAATCCCAACACAATCCAAGAACCATTTATTCTCAACTACAAAACGTGCATTCCAGTTAAACTACAAAATATGATCAAGTTATAATACCATGTTGCCAGGTTTGAAATGCTGACCTTTCATAAATGACAAGCCGGTGGCCTTCATGTGTCACAACCATTTTATCCCATCCAGACTGTTATCACCGCATAATGAACCTCATAATATGGCTTGTACTCTCGTGGTGTTATATCACAAGGAACTTGCATGCTTTATTTTAAGATGTTTATATTTACCTGCCCACTAAATGTATATGGTGTGATGGGTTTGCTCCATCTTCTTTTCTTCTTGTACAAAGCCTTTATCCCAAGCATGTTGAGGTAGGCTAGATGAAACCCAAACTAGGTTTCATATCCATAGTAATGGCTGGTTTTATGCTGGCTAGTGGCTCGCCAAGCCTATCACAACCCTCCATCTTCTTTAACAGTGAGAAAACCATTGGTCTTTCTCACACTGAAGTCGTGCTACCAATGCACCAAATTAGAGAGTTAGTTAAGGGCTACTTAAGTTGCACATAATTTACAGTCTGCATGTTTTCTCCAGATAAATTAAGCTGGCAGTATTCATCTCATTTGGGGTAAACTAGGACTTATATGGGAATGTTTCAATGGGTGTTGGTAATATTGGGTGAATAACGGAATAGAGTATCGAGCAATTGTGGCATATGCGATCTGCTGTAAAATTCCAATTCAAGTATTAGGCACCACAGTGGAAAGTTAAAGGTTGCATCAAAATTCCTTTAAATGAAGAAGTAAGTTCCTGAGTAGTAATTTTGAGTAGCGTTTAGTGTAGAGCTTTCATTTTGATCCCATTCGGATCTAGAGTTAATTGGAGCCACGCCATTCTACTTTTGCACGTTTGGGTATACCATTGAACTTTTCGATACCGCCCTGGTGCCATTACTATTTTGCTAAAATTGGAACTATGCCCTTGTGTGCGCATCTGGCGGCTTTCGGGCCTACCGGCAGGTGCCCATATTGACCACTGCACCCCTGCCTGATCTATACCCACTTGGTGGTCTGATTAGGTCAGCCCGTCGCCCCCATCCCTTCTTCCTCCCAAAACCCTAGCTACTGACTGATGACGAAAGTGGCAATGGAAATGGAGATTGAGTCACTATATCTGCTCATCAGAAAGGGAAGGAAAGGTGAACTAAGCTTCAGTACGGTTGCAACAAGGGTGGAGAAGATGTAGAGCTCTTCTCACTATGCCTAAAACACTAAAATCTTGAGTAACCCTGGCCCTTCTCTCACAGATGTGAAGCATGTAGCATGGTATGTAGTTTAATTTTCCATTGATAGCTAGATTTGATTTGGGTTTGTCACTGTGTTTTAGCAAGGCAATGGTACACGGTAGAGGTTAAGATTGAAGCGTTCGTCACAATTGACTCAGATACTAGGAAATCCTATACAAAAAGTGGGAAACCAAAAGCCGCCGCCTCCTCCTCCTCGCTGCTGAAGGTGTGCCTCCTGAGGCAGAAGTTAATGATGGTTACTAGGTCAGGAACAGGCAGAAGTACATTACCTTCAAATGCCATAAATCACTAGGTTAGGATTAGCTTTTTTACCACTGAGCACATTGAAGTACATAATTTAGTAATTTGCAAAACTGTATGCAATAGGTAAATGTAGTTTGTTTTCCCCTGTTAGAATGATCATGCACATGTCTTTAAGGCAAATGATCATGGTGTCGAGAACAGAATATGAGAACCTGTTCACAGGGGCACCAAATTACAAATTTGCGTCACATATCATCTTTGCATATGCAAACAGAATCTGAAAGTTCAAAAATTTCAATTTCCTTAAAGGCGCATGGATGTATTGCCGTATTGGTATTACTCGGATTTATAGTAGTCTACATTCTACAGCATCCTCACGCAGGATAGCATCAACCTCAAATTCCCATTTCGCAAGCACTGGGAAACGGCACTTTCGAGTATCCAGATAGAGAAAAGATAGCATAAGTTACCAGTCCACAACTTGCCGGATCTTGGGGGCGAACTCTTCGGCCTGGCGGGCGAGCACACAGAGACAAAACCATCATCAGCATCTCAGCTACAGAGTCCCCGAGTGCTCATCACATCGCGAGATATAGGTACAGGGAGAGAAAGAGGCGCGGCGACGGACCTCCTGCGGTGAGAGCGAGATACGCGCGGCGCTGGCGAGTCGGGGCAGGTCCGGCGCCTCCAGCTCCCCCGCCCCAGCCGCGGTCGTTACATTGGGGACGGAGGCGGAGAGGGGGCGAGGCCGCGGCAGCAGCAACTGGATCCTCCCCGGATCTTGCCGCAGCGGCGACGGAGGAGCCGCCGAGCGGAGCCGGGGAACGGCGGACGCGGCGGCGGCGAGCATGCTGCCTCGCGGCTAAGGATAGGATTGGAAAATGGATTTTGTTTGGATCGTCGACGAGTGGGTGAAACGGGCCAGTGGGAATGCATTGAGCGTCATCTCGCGCCTGGGCGATCTGCAAGCCGCGGCCCAATTGTCACTACTACTGATGGGTTGGGCTTTGATTAGATGGATGGACTCCATGATTTTAGGCTGGACAATTATTTGGGCCGATTGTCACGAGGCTGGGGCCAGCTTTAGTGATTTTTTTGCTTTTTGACCCTTTAAAAAGACTACAAATGGATCCCTGAAACAAGTGTTTCCAGAAATGGATCGATCAAGATTAACATATGCGTAGCCACGTGCCCTAAGCCCCAAGGTCAGCTCTGGAGCTGCCACGTGCGCTTGAGTTCCAAAGCCGACATGTGTCCTGTGCTCTCGGCCGAGCCTCCACACCGAGGTGAGATCCGGAGCTGCCACGTGCCTTTAGGCTCAGAGCCTCCTCTCTGCTAAGGAGGTTCTCCAGAGCTGATACGTGCCCTGGGCTCCGGTCCGAGCCTCCCAGCTGAGTTGAGGTCTAGAGCTGCCACATGTCTCTCAGCTCAGAGCCTCCTCCCTGCTGAGAAGAGCTCCGGAGCTGACACGTGCCCTGGGCTCCGGTCCGAGCCTCCCCGCTGAGGTGAGGTCCAGAGTTGCCACGTGTCTCTTGGCTCAGATCCTCCTCCCTGCTGAGGAGAGCTCCGAAGCTGACACGTGCCTTGGGCTCCGGTCCGAGCCTCCCCGCTGAGGTGAGGTCTGGAGCTGCCACGTGTCTCTTGGCTCAGAGCCTCCTCCCTACTGAGGAGAGCTCCAGATCTGACACGTGCCCTGGGCTCTAGTCCAAGCCTTCCCGCTGAGATGAGGTCTGGAGTTGCCATGTGTCTCTTGGCTCAGAGCCTCCTTCCTGCTAAGGAGAGCTCCGGAACTGACGCGTGCCCTGGGCTCCGATCCGAGCCTCTACGCTAAGGTGAGGTCTGGAGCTGCCACGTGTCTACTGGCTCAGAGCCTCCTCCCTGCTGAGGAGAGCTCCGAAGCTGACATGTGTCTCTTGGCTCAGAGCCTCCTCCCTACTGAGGAGAGCTCTGGAGCTCACACGTGCCCTGAGCTCCGGTCCGAGCCTCCTCGTCGAGGTGAAGTCTGGAGCTGTCAAGTGTATACTGGCTCCAAACCCGTCGATAAGAGCTCCGAAGCCGCCACGTGCCCCATGATTCGTCGTGGGCCGTGGGTCGACGAAGTTCAAGATGGAAGTGCACTATCAGGCTACGCATTCAAGGCTCGGGCCTTCCCCAGAAGCATGGCACACTATGCACGCCTCCGTCCTCTGACGTTCACCATTACAGTGACAAGACAGGATGACAAGGTGCGACAACGGTACAATACCGCCCAACGGCACGAAGCCGCCCAAGCAGGGCGAGAATACGCGGCGATAAGACGTCATCTTCATCATCACCTGACACACGGACAGGGACGCTCAGCGCGCCAGGCGGCGAGACTTAACTCCCCCACCGACTGCTCTACTCAAAGTACGAAGCCCTAGATCATGTATAGGGTTCGAGCTTCAGCGCCACCTGTCGGGCCCAAAGCCACATTGTAACCACCTCGGGCCTTGGACTATAAAAGAACCGGGGTGACCATCCGACAAAGGGTTCGCAACCCAACACCCTTGCACACTCATACAAGCAAACAATAGAACAGACACTCCCGTGGATGTAGGGTATTACGCTCCGGCGGCCCGAACCACGTAAATCTCGGTGTTCATCCGCTCTCTCTAGCCCGATCATGTGAGGGCGCCAAGCCCCCTCCAATCAAAGAACCTCGCGGGCTGCTTCTGTAGCAGGCCGGGAGGAGTGTCACAACTCACACACTCCGACAAGCGTCAAATGACATGACGTCTTGTCAAGGGTCTATTTCTATCAATACTTTTCTCGAGATTTGATTTGTAAAAAAGTTTTTTGAATGGATAAAAAGCAAAAAGTCCACACCAACTCCACACTCATATTTTTTTAGAAAAAAATACATTCCAACTTTTGTGTATCTGCAAACAATCAACACACATAGTATGGTTTATTACATAAACAAAAAAATTGGAAGATACAAATTTAGTACACGAATATATGTACTAAAGATTGCATATGATCTAGTGTATAGTGGGTTCTCTCATCATCTTCATAAGTATTTTTACTAATACACCACTAAATAAAGGTCACTAATATATACAACAAAATATCATGGGTGGATTCGACCATTGGTCACTTTGATAAAGCCTCGACAAGGTAGAGAAACGTCAAATAATTGTACCAATTTAGCCCTTCATCGACGAAGGGGATGAGACGACATGAATAGAGAGCATAAGGAAGATCCATTGAACACACAATATAGTGACAACCAACCCTCCAAACAAATGAGTACAAGGAAGATCCATCGAACCATCTTGATCTCTTGATCTGGATGCCCATGATGCATGATCGTTCCACAATCAAGGTAATGGTGTCGCCTTTAAATAGGAGATGCCCGAGTGTGGCCTCCACCATCACTATGCAGTCACACTGCCATTGATCTCAGAGACGCCCAACCGTGGCGACCGTCACCGACACTAGACAACCATGTTGCCTAAAATGTGCACATTGATGGAGGCTCAAGGGCTGGTCCACAAAATTGTCACCTGCCCTTCCCTGTGTCAAGACGTTGCTTCGAGCACACACGACATCGATGCATGACCACTCAATGGGTCACCATCCTCAACGTGCTAAAGAGTCAACAATCACATATCATCACGACCATCACCGACAATCATCCTCGATAATCGGCGGGTGAACCGCTAAGGCTCATCGTTGGGGAGAGCATACATCCGCTCGCGTGGCACGTGGGTAGACATCGATTCAGTGTTGTGGATCCGACCGCAATACACAAGAGAGGCGGTGATATCCAACGTCGTGGCCGCCACCTCAGCTCGAAGGCCAAAGTCTCGGGTGTGGACTCGGAGGAGCCCAGTGATTTAAGGCGCAACCAGGACTCCAGCGGGGCTTGGTGCCATGTCATCATCCGATCTAGATCAGAAGACAAGCCACATATGAATCTCTTGAGGCAGCACGACAGGTGGGGATCTGGCGATGAAGTGGTTGATTCGACCGTCATGTTTCCTGACGTGCCCATGGTCACGCCTCTATATGGCAGTATGTACGTGGCTACATTTTTGGGCCTCTTTGACGGATGGCCTAGTAGGCGGCACTCCATTGCCATGGCGGCAGGACGCATGTGGTTGCAGGCCTAGGCGGCAGTGCGACGGTGGCTGTGAGCAGGTGGTGCACCTGTGGCGGCCAACATGGACTGCACTGATGACATATAGATAAAATTTATTTTTTTGATAGGAGCCTATATACATTTTATAATAGAGTTGTATAGCCAACACAAATGGGTATAGCCGTAATCAGCTTTCGCAAAATCTCGTGCCAAAGCATGTCCCGCCGTCTGTCCATCCTCGGCCCGCGCTGCTGCTAATCATGGGTGCTTTGTGGGCGCAGTCCCGCCGCTAATGACCAATTTAGGCGACGCTAAGAAGCAGCAGCCGACACGTGGACCCAGGGCGCTCCTAATCCGTCCAGAGTGCCTACCCGGCTAGGTACGGCGGCGTAAAAGCCGCGCCTTTTCTTCACCTATGCGGCTACGCGCTCCACTTGGCCATCGGAATTCCCAAGCAAAGAGAACGAGGCCAAGGCCAACTACGCAACCGTCGCCTCTCGGACCCACCTCGCCGGTGGGCCCCGCCGCCGACCTCGCGCGCGCGCGTGCCCCGTGCATCCAGGTCGGACGGCCTCGAAGTCGAAGGCAGGCAGCCCCCTCCTCGCGCTTCCCCTTTTCCGTTGCAGCATCTGCGGGGCAGAGGCGGCCACCACAAAAAACACGAGAAAGAGAGAGGGGAGCTTCGATTTGCGCCCAAGCAAGCAAGCGCGTCGCCGGCGGCCGGCCGCCGCTCCCCCGGGGACTGTCAAGAGTCCCGGTTGTCCGGGGCATCCGCACGGCGGTCCTGGTTCCCGCCCTGCCGCGCGCGCATGCAGGTAACCCCGCCGCCGACTCACCGCCTTCTCGGTTCTTGGTAGCATCGTGTGGCCTCTTCTCTCCGCATGCGCCATTCTTGGTCGGTTGCGTCCGCCGTGATCTGTTGCCAGTCCGGCGCCGCGATCAAGATTCAGTCATTCAGGACGCGGTAATCGTTGCGTTTATTCAGGTTTAGAGCCCCCGTTCCCGAATCCACCAAATCCCGCCGTGTCCAGGAGGAGCAGGTTCCTGGCGGAGAGAGTTTAACTTTCCTTCTCTTCATTCCATATTCTTGTGGGAATACGATACTCTTTGGTTGGTGGACGTCATGTTTCGTTCCTTGTCTTTTCCGCTTCTCAAAACGTTGCTCTCTACATATCTTTGCTAGCAATTGCTGCTTTTTTTCTCATCGACCAATTCATTGCAACGTCAACGATCTTGATTACGGGTTATCAGTTGATAAGGTATATATTCGCTGGTTTAAAGCCACGTAACTCTAAAGATGACAAGTATAATGCTCTGTCCAGTTAACTTAAAATATCGATTAGCGCTGTTCTGATCCACTGATTCGTCGCTACATCAACAATCAACTTGAATTTGTTTGACGAATTCTGCCGGCAGGTCTTCTTTTTGTCTCTCCAACAACCGTCTATGGTTTACTATATGCGGATTTAAAGGTACACCTGTGAACAAAAGTCAAATGCTTTACCCTATTAATCCATTGCTCGTGCAGTGATGCTGACATGCTTTCAGAATACGGCCTCATGTTGTTCCTATTTTTAAATGTTTTATAGGATCGACGAGATCAAATCTTTTGCTTTTGGATCAAAAGTCAGCAGTCTCCATCATTTTGCACGAATATAATATTGATCAGTGACTTTAGGGCCTACAGCTAGGACAGCTTGATCCCTAGGGACACTGTTATTGTCGCGTAGTATTAGATATTTGTATTTAAGGGTGAGCCCTGTGAATTGAGTTAACCTTAAGCTCTCTTACCATTGTCCTAGTAAGAGACGGTGTTGCATGAATCTCTTTTTTCCCTATAATATAAAGATACATAACTCTCCTGTGTGTTCGAAAAAGAAATATTATCAGTATGATGGATAATTTATTTATTTTAAAAATTATGAATACACAGTTCCACCTGCAAGAAAGAATATGGAAGGTGAAATTATTCTTATAGAATCCGTAAGGATTAATACTATATCTTGTCAGTAACAGCAACTGAAAGGTGAATGCTCCAAATCAGTTAGTATGTGTTATCCAGAGACGGTGTGGTTTCTTTTTAATTTTTCTGGGAGGACGAATTTCACACGTTTATGTTCTGCATATTACCTCTTTGTTTATTCTTGTTTTAATTTTCTGCAATTTGTATTTTATACCATGCAGTCTTTCATATATTACAGTTATAACATATTGCCAGTTAGTGATGCACAAGGACTTGGAAAATATTTTGAACATAATATGTTAGTAATAATTCCGTTTTTCTAGAGTAATTAGTGTAGAGATAGAGTCCAAGTCAAGTAAAAATAGGATTCAATGTAAATTTAGATTAGGACTCTGTAATTTGGGCTTTATATACAGCCCCCCAGAATAAAATCAAGAAAAAGAGATGAGAAAATTCATAAAATAATTAGTCAGATTTCCAATAATTGAAATCAGAGAAAGGAAGATCCGGACGAGCGTACCTCAAAAAAATCGGTCTAGCTCGCGGATCTAGAGAGGAGGAGGCGAATCCTATCCTGTCTGAGGCGGACGTCCCTAGCCTGAGGAAGGAGGAGGTGAAGGGGGAGGTCGAGGAGGACATCTTCTAGATCGGCGGCGGACGGGCACGGGCGGGACACTCTGCTGGTGAGCGTCCGCATCCTCAAGGACCTCGCTGCGCACCGTCGGGAGAAGGAGAGCGAGCAGCGCCATCCGCTCATCCACGGTGCACGGGCACGGCCAAGCAGCGGCGCTGTTGAGGCTCGAGGAGCTGAGGGAGAAGGGCGGTGGTGGCTGATTTCCTCCCTGAAACCCTAAGCTATCGGCGAAGGGTGCTGTGCGTCAGGGCAGGGGGGCCGGAGGCGCGCAGGAGGCTGAGGCAGCACAGTGGCTGGCGGCTGCTCGATCTATGAAGAGGAGAGGCTGACTGTTAGGGTTTGGGCAGGGCTGGCGGCTGGGTGTAGCTCAGCTGCTAGGGTTTTGAGAAAAGAGGAGAGGCTACCGGTTGGGCTTACTAGGCCTTTCAGAAATTGCTCATACTTGGCTGAACTGACATTGGGCCCAAACTTGGTTGCTGTTTTTGCTGAAGCCACTCAAAGCGCACCAGTGGTTGTTTGTTGATTTACTGAACATACACAGGAGGTGTACGCAATAATGGAGCGTAAATCAATGGCGCTGCAATATCCCTTGTTAACGAAGATAAATTACACAACATGGGCTATTAAGATGAAAGTTTTCTTGAAGGCGCAAGGGATATGAGAAGCTGTTGAGGAGACAAAGAGCAATATTGATCTAAAGCAAGATCAGTTAGCTCTTGCGACCATCTATTATGCTATTGACAAAGACACCCTCATGTGAATTTATGAGAAGAAGACATCGTGAGAAGCGTGGGAGTTGATCAAGATCAAGTTCTTGGGTGAAGAACACGTGATGGAAGCAAGAATCCAAATTCTTCAGAACGAGTTTGATCCAATGCGCATGAATGAAGGAGACTCCATCGACGACTTTGCCACAAGAGCGATGATCATTGTTACAAAGATTCGTGGCCTTAGAGGAAATGTTGAAGAAAGCTACATCGTGAAGAAGCTGTTGCGTGCTCTACCTTCAAAATTTCTTCACATTGCATCCACCATTGAGCAATTTGTGGACTTGAAGGTGATGACTGTGGAGGAACTCGTTGATAGGCTCAAGGCACATGAGAAACGTGTACATGGCTTTAACAACCAGAAGCATGAAGAAAGACTTTTTTAACAGAGAGTAGTGGAGAGCAAGAGAGATAAAGGGTGGAGAGAAGCTTCTTTTGATAAGGGAAGGGCGGAAGGCTCAAGTGGATGATCAAAAGAAGAAGAAGAAGAAATTTGACAAATGGAAGATTCGATATTTCAATTGTAAAAAACTTGGTCGCTTTGCCAAAGAAGGCCCCAAGAACGAAAAGAAAGACGAGATGACGCTTCTTGCGTCAGAACGTAATTTGTTTTGATCTCACAAGGAGGTGTGCTTGAGATGAAGATGACCATCTCGAGTGTGTGAGTGTATGATCGGAATGGAAATGCGCCCATTCCGAAATCGAGTGCAGGATGAAGATGAGCTCATCCTGGAGTTGAAGATGTGACTAACCCGAATGCGTGTGCAGGGTGTAGAAGTGACCATCCTAGGGGTGTAGTGGCGTCCATCCCAAAGTTGAGTTGTGCAGGGTGTAGAAGTGACCATCCTGGGGGTGAAGTTGTGTCCGTCCCAAAAGTGTGTTTAGGGTGAAATTGTGTCTCCATCCTAATTAGTGTGTGATCTAGAAATATGAGATTAGGGGGTGATTGTTAGTAATAATCCTGTTTTTTTAGAGTAATCAGTGTTAGAGATAGAGTCCAAGTCAAGTAAGAGTAGGAGTCTAGATAAATTTAGGTTAGAACTCTATAATTTGTGGTTTTATATACAGCCCCCCTAAGCCGTATTGAGAATAAAATCAAGAAAAAGAGTTGAGGAAACTCAGAAAGAAAATAATTAGTCGGATTTCCAACATAATACTTTTTCCTTGTTAGAGAAGATTCCAAATTTAGATTTGAAAAATAAATAAAAAGTGTATACCCAGTGCTGAAAGCTCCCACATATTGTGGGGTCTGGGGAAGGGAATTTCTAGACAGTCTTCCCCTTGCTTATTTTGCAAGGAGACTGATTCGAACGCAGGACCTCCATGACACAAGTGGAGAGACTCTACCACTGCGCCAGGCCTGCCCTTCTGGATTTGGAAAATAAATCATGAGTTATATTGGAAAAGTACAGCTGAAACATTCTTTTATCTAATCATAGTCATAATATTATGATATGTCCATTATGTGCCATAATTCTAGTGATTTCTGCTTTGTTGATTCCGTTGTTACAATTTTCGTAACGGTGTTCCTAATCTCCTTGAAATAGTAAAGACAGATCTGAACTATCATTTTCTTTTCTTTTTGTGGACAAGATGAAGTTTGGTGCGATATACGAAGAGTATCTCCGGGAAGAGCAGGACAAGTACTTAGCAAAATGTGCCCACGTAGAATACAAACGCCTCAAGAAGGTGCTGAAGAGATGTCGAGTTGGCCGTTCCATGCAAGAAGATGTCACAAATGGTCATGAGCAGCAGGAGTCTTCAAAAGTTTGCGAATGCAACACATGTACATGTAAGTCCAACAATTCTTGCCGTGCATAATTCCTTCATCTTTCTTGTTATGGCAGTAAATGTTATCATCATCATATCTAACAATCATTCCTCTTCCGTTTCCTATTTGTTTGATACAACATGTGATTTTCTTTACAGTTCAAAAAGTTTTGAGGTAATAATCATAATTTCTGTGATATATTGAATTAATTTCATACCATATAGATAAAACAAGATGCAAATAAAAACCGGAAGATAATCATTATTTCCTTCTGTGATATAAGGGAGTACTACTTCACATGATTGTACTAGTGGATTCAGTTTTAGATGGGAGACAACTCGTGATTTCTGGGAAGTATTGTAGTCTAACTATTTGATTTCATAGCTGGAAGCATGGAACTGGATTGTGTATTTTGAATCTCCTGAGGTCACTAACGTTACAGTTTGCTACTGTTCTCAATTTTGTTTTTCTTCTTTTACAACCTGCACTTTTGTGGTCCTGACTATTACCATGTTTCTTGTTCAGTATGTGATCAGATGTTCTTTACAGAACTCAACAAGGAGGCATCAGAAATTGCTGGCTGTTTCAGATCGAGAGTACAGCGTCTCCTCCATCTTCACGTCCCATCCGGATTGCAACGCTATATATGGCGTGTTAGGCAATGCTTCATAGATGATCAACAACTCATGGCTCAAGAAGGCAGAATGCTTCTCAACTACGTGACAATGAATGCCATTGCCATTCGCAAAATCCTCAAAAAGTATGACAAGGTGGGTACTGCTCTGGTCATAATAGTACTCTCTCTGGTTTTAAGTTGTTGTCGTTAAGACGACCTTTTTAGTTCAAAAATGAACTATAAAAGTTGTACTAACAACAACAATTAAAAATCAGAGTGGGTATATTTCAAATATACTTGAGCTTATTTGTTTGTTAACCCTGCATTCTGCAGATACATGGCTCTGTGAGTGGCAGAGAATTCAAGAGCAAAATGCAAACCGAGCATATTGAACTGCTGCAATCACCTTGGCTGATAGAGTTGTGCGCTTTCCATCTAAACTGTAACGATTCCGATGCTGATGAACCTGTAGGGTTCTTTAAGAATGAATTCTTCAAGAATTTTTCCTGTGACCTGACAGGAGCACAACCAATACTGACGATGGCCATTTCTGATGCTATAAAATACGAGTACAGTCTAACTTGTCCAATATGCTTGGTGAGATTTTCTTCTTTGAGTTTCATTTTCTATGTTTCATTATTTTTTAGAATCGAAAACGTAGCCTAGTTACACCCTAGTAGAACTGGTAAGATTTTGACATTTGAATTTGGCTGTAAAATATTTTATTTGTGCCAGCTGCTTGCACAGTAGGCATTATTAACTTCTTGAATGGCCAACATTTTATAGGCACTGCATCATCCAACAATTTCATGTTATACTATGGCTATATAGACAGTTGGCCTAAGAATAGTTTTGTTTTTAAGTACATTTTTTTCTGCTTTGTGGGTATGTACAGCATGGGATTTTCCAACTTTTTAAAAATGTTAGATCTTGTAAGGCACTGTTTTTTTAGTAAATCTGAAGTGAGGCTATGTCTGTAAACAAATTGCACTTAAATGAAAGAAGTAGGTGGCCTGTGAAGATATTTTTTGGTTAGGACGTAGGAAAACCTGCAACTCCGCCTATATTGTAATGACATAGCCGGTCCCAATCCCGGGTAAAGAAGGAGGGGTTGTGATAGGCTTTTGGCGAGCCAACAACTATACTTAGCCATTCTCATGGAAATGAAACCCAATAGAAATTTGTTGGGGGCGTAACCCTCTTAGCAACGCGCCATATCGGAACCCGGGTATGGTGTTAAGTGGGCAAGGGCCGGGTCGACACCGCCTTAGTGGCGCGCCATATCGGAACCCGGATATGGTGTTAAATGAGCGAGGGCCGGATCGCCACCACCTTAGTGGCGTGCTACATCATCGCCCGGATGTAGTGATAAGTGAGCAAGGGTCTTTGCATCTTACTCGACGGGTGCAAAGCATAAGGAAGCTAGCCGAGGAACATATATTTCGGGTGGGTAGTTAGAATGTAGGATCCTTGACGGGGAAGCTATGTGAGTTAGTAGATGTTGCCATTAGGAGACGAGTAAATATCCTTTGTGTACAAGAGACTAGATGGGCGGGTCAAAAAGCGAGAGAAGACGAAGAATACCGATTTCAAGCTTTGGTATTCTGGATCGGCTGGGACTAGGAATGGCGTAGGTGTTCTAATAGATAAGAGTCTTAAGGATGGAGTAGTGGATGTTCAAAGACGAGGGGATAGGATCATCTTAATCAAGATAGTAATTGGGAACATTGTCTTGAACGTCATTAGTGCTTATGCCCCACAAGTTGGGCTCAACATGAGTGCTAAGAGGCAATTTTGGGAGGACTTGGAGGATATGGTTAGTAGTGTACCGATAACCGAGAAACTCATCATAGGAGGAGATCTCAATGGTCATGTGGGTGCAACTAATCTAGGATTTGAGGGAGTATATGTAGGCTTTGGATGTGGCGATAGAAATCAAGAGGGTAAGGACATCCTAGACTTTGCCGTAGCCTATGATCTGTTGGTAGCTAACACTCTCTTTAGGAAGAGGCAATCTCACCTAGTGACCTTTAGTAGTGCTCAACACTCTAGCCAGATTGACTTTGTCCTCACTAGGAGAAGGGATAGACGGGAGTGTCTAGATTGTAAGGTGATCCCCGAGGAGTGTGTTGTGACACAACATAACCTTGTGGTAGCTGACTTTCGCTTCCATACATGTTCTTTGCGGGACAAAGGTGTCAAAATCACAAAAACAAAGTGGTGGAAGTTGAAAGGAGAATCACAAGAATCCTTTAAAAATAGGGTGATCACAGAAGGACACTGAATAGAAAATGGAGATGCAGATAGTATGTGGGTGAAGATGACAACTTGAATTAGGAAGGTAGCTAGTGAGGTGTTCGGTGTGACAAAAGGAAAGAAACTTGTTGATAAAGACACTTGGTGGTGGAATGAGGATGTACAAAAGGCCATTAAGGAGAAGGAGTGTTACAAGAGTTGGCATAATGATAGAAGCGCAAGCAACATGCTTAAGTACAAAGAGGCCAAAAAAATACAAGGCGGGCTGTGAGTAAGGCAAGAGGACAGGTCTATGATAAGTTATATGAGAGACTAGAGATAAAAGAAGGTGAAAAGGATATATACAAGGTAGCAAAAATCCGCGAGAGAAAGATGAGTGATTTCAATCAAGTTAAATGCATCAAAGATGAGACCGACCGCATTCTAGTGAAGGATGAATAGATTAAGAATAGATGACAGGATTACTTTAATGAGCTATTCAATGATGGGAATGGGAGCACTATGGTTGAGTTGGATGACTCCTTTGATGACTCCAACAGGCGGTTCGTGCGGAGGATACAAGAGTTTGAGGCTAAGGAGGCCTTAAAAAGGATGAAAGGAGGAAAGGCCCTCGGCCCTGATGATGTCCCTATTGAGGTGTGGAGATACCTAGGGGACGTGACAATAGTATGGCTCACAAAGCTATTCAATCATTATTTTCAGTCAAACAAGATGTCTGAAGAATGGAGGAAAAATATATTAGTACCCATCTTCAAAAATAAAGAAGATACTCAAAGTTGTACTTATCGAGGGATTAAGCTTATGAGTCATACTATGAAGATTTGGGAGAGAGTGATTGAACACCGCATGAGGAAAGTGACCAATGTCACTAAAAACCAGTTTGATTTTATGCCTGAGAGGTCTATAATAGAGGCGATTTTCTTACTTCGTCAGCTTATGGAGATATATAGAGAGCATAAGAAGGACTTGCATATGGTGTTTATTGACTTGGAGAAGGCGTACGACAAGATATCAAGGTCAGTCATGTGGTGGGCACTAGAGAAACATAAAGTGCCAACAAAGTACATTACCCTTATCAAGTATATGTACAATAATGTTAGGACAAGTGTGCGCGTAGGTGATAGTGAGACTGATGCATTTCCTATCACGGTAGAACTACATCAAGGATCAACTTTGAGCCGATACATCTTTTTGATGAGGTGTCGAAGGATATACAAGGTGATATCCCTTGGTGCATGCTCTTTGCCGATGATGTAGTGCTGATAGATGAAACTAGAGATGGTGTTGATAAGAAATTAGAGTTATGGAGACAAATCTTAGAGTCCAAGGGGTTTAGACTTAGTAGGACCGAGTATATGAGGTGTGACTTTAGTGGTGTTGGTCGTGAAGAGAGAAATGTTAGTCTACAAGGACAAATAGTACCTAGAAGGGTCTCTTTCTGATACTTAGGATCAATGTTATAAAGCAATGGCGATATTGATGGGGATGTTTGCCACATGATCAAGGTAGGGTGGATGAAATGGCGACAAGCCTCTGGAATCCTATGTGATAGGAAGGTCCCACAAAAGATAAAAGGGAAGTTCTATAGGACGGTGATCAGACCTGCGATGCTCTATGGGGCGGAATGTTGGCCAACTAAATAGCAACATGTCCAACAAATGAGTGTCGCAGAGATGCGCATGCTATGGTGGATGTGCGGGCACACGAGAAGAGACCGAATAAGGAATGAGGCGATTAGTGATAGGGTAGGGGTGGCGCCGATTGAAGAGAAGTTAGTCCAACATCGACTTAGGTGGTTTGGACATATCCAGCGGAGACCTCCAGAAGCACCGGTTAACAGTGAGATTTTAAGAGGTAGAGAAAATATTAGGAGGGGTAGAGGATGACCAAGGTTGACCTTGGAGGAGGCGGTAAAACGAGATTTGAGAGATTGGAATGTATCAGAGACTTATCTCATGATAGGACCGCATGGAAAGTAGCAATTCATGTGACAGAATCCTAGTCTTGTTTTTTTTTCTTTTTTTTCCTTGTTTTTATATCTCTTACTCTCTTTTACTTCATTGATATTGGGTTTCATGTCTAGCCTTATCCGCAACCTCTCCCGCTGAAACTTTCCACTCTTTATGCAGGGTAGTTTCTGAAAGAGGGCTAATGATGATTGTATTGAGATGATTGAAAAGCTGAGGTACAGGTGTGATTATATAGAGGGATTAGGAGGGGAGAAAAGACTAAACTACCCCTAACCCTAATCCCTCTCTAATGACTAATGTACCCCTGTGTCACACCCCTAATTACAGTGTCTAACACCCCCCCGCAGTCACAACATCTAGCCGCTGCAGATGTTGAGACTGGACCGAAACTCGGAGAACAGCGACGACGGGAGGCCCTTCGTGAAGATGTCGGCGAACTGCGTCGTCGTCGGGACATGGTGTACCCGAACCTCACCCCGTGCTACCCGCTCACGAACAAAATGAAGGTCAATCTCCACATGCTTCGTGCGCTGATGCTGGACCGGGTTGGTGGAGAGGTACATGGCGCTGACGTTGTCGCAGTAGATGAGGGTGCTTTTGATGACGGGAGTGTGGAGCTCCTGAAGTAGCTGTTGAAGCCAGGAGGCCTTAGCTACGCCGTTAGCCACGGCGCGATACTCCGCCTCTGCACTCGAGCGCGACACTACGGGCTGTCGCTTCGAGGACTAGGAGACAAGGTTGCCGCCCAGGAAGACGGCGTACCCAGAAGTAGAGCGTCATGTGTCCGGGCAGTCTGCCCAGTCAGCGTCTGTGTACACGACCAGCTCGGAGGCCGTGTCACGCCGAAGAAGGAGGCCGTAGTCGAGGGTGCCTCGTAGGTACCGAAGAATCCGCTTGACAGCGGTGAGATGCGGTTCCCTCGGGTCATGCATGTGGAGGCATACCTGCTGAACCGCATATGAGATGTCCGGCCTGGTGAAGGTTAGGTACTGGAGAGCACCTGCAAGACTCCTGTAAGAAGTGGGGTCAGAGACGGGTGTCCCGTCGGTGGCGGAGAGCTTCGCCTGAGTATCCACTGGAGTGGAGCACGGCTTGCAATCAGCCATGCTCGCCCGCTGAAGGATATCCAGACAGTACTGTCGCTGGTGAAGGAATAGGCCGCCTGGTCGGTCCTCGACCGTAATACCCAGGAAGTGGTGGAGACGGCCCAGGTCCTTCATAGCGAACTCCTGCTGTAAGGCAGAAATGGTTCGCTGAAGCAGAGTCGGACTGGATGCTGTTAGTACAATGTCATCGACGTACAGTAAGAGGTAAGCGGTGTCACTGCCCCGTCGATAGACAAACAGCGAAGTGTCCGACTTAGCTTCAACAAACCCCAGTGAGATCAAGAAAGAGGCGAACCGGCTGTACCAGTCTCGCGGTGCCTGCTTCAGTTCGTACAAGGATTTGTTCAGCTTACAGACCATGTCTGGGTGAGCTGAATCTACAAATCCTGCCGGCTGACTGCAGTACACCGTCTTGGTCAGTGTACCGTGGAGGAAGGCGTTCTTGACGTCCAACTGGTGGACAGGCCAAGAACGTGAGAGAGCTAGCGACAGTACGGTACGAACTGTCGTCGGCTTCACCATCAGGCTGAAAGTCTCGTCGTAGTCAACTCCAAGGCGCTGAGTGAAGCCCCGGAGTACCCAACGAGCCTTGTATCTCTCCAAGGTGCCATCCGCCTTCTTCTTATGCGTGAATATCCACTTGCCTGTGACAACATTGCCACGACCTGGACAGGGAACCAGGTCCCAGGTCCGGTTGGCAAGCAAGGCCTCATACTCTTCCTCCATAGCGCGGCGCCAGTTAGGGTCGGCAAGGGCGCTACGCACGGAAGTAGGTATGGGCGAGATCGAAGAAGGCTCGGTCGGTGGAGTTGTAGTTGACGAGAAAGCGGTACTATCGAACCGCTCCACTGGTCGAAGACTCCCGGACGCACGTCGAGTCACCATCGGGTGGACGTGACCAGGATCCCTGTGAAGTAGAGGGGGGTTGTACACCGGCCAGTCGGGTACAACCATCTTCTCTCGTCGTGGATAGACGAGAGTGGGTCTCGATGCCGCGCGTGGCGTCGTCGGAGCAGGAGCCTCTCCCCGCGCTCGTCGCTGGTAGACAAGTGCGGGGTCAGCAAAACGAGAAGACGTCGTTGGTGCCGCGCGTGGCGCGGCTGGTGGCGTCGTACTCGCTGTAGGTGACGTCGGGGAGGTAGCTGGTGATGCCGCTGGTGCCGTACGTGGTACAGCTGGAGACGCCGAGGGCACCTGGGGTACAGTAGATGGTGTCGGGGAAGCCGAGGCCGCGCGTGGCGCAGCAGGTGACGTCGGAGGCGTCGATGCCACACGGGGTGCAACAGGTGATGCCTGAGACATTGATGCCACACGAGGTGCAGCAATCGGTGTCGAGGGCGTCTGGGACGTAGCTCGTGTCGATCCTGCATCAGAAATAGGCCAAGGCAACTGGGAGGCAGCCTCGGGGTCAGTAGGAAAAAGGGAGTCCAGCTCTGTGGTGGAATCAGAAGAGGTGGTGGAAAAAGGAAAAGATGACTCGTCGAAGACGACGTGCCGAGAGATCAAAAGACGGTGGGTAGTGAGATCTAAGCATCGGTAACCCTTATGATCAAGGGAATACCCAAGAAAAACACACCGTGTCGAGCGGGGCGCAAGCTTATGTGGGGCGGTGGCGGAAAGATTAGGGTAGCAAGCGCATCCGAAAACTCGAAGGTGATCATAAAGAGGATTAGTGCCATATAGAGCAAAGTAGGGGGTGGAGGCACGAATCGCTTTGGTGGGAAGACGATTGATCAGAAGTGTGGCGGTATGAAGAGCCTCCACCCAGTATCGGGCTGGAATAGATGCCTGGAACATCAGGGAGCGTATGACATCATTAATGGTGCGAATCATGCGCTCTGCCTTGCTGTTTTGAGGAGAGGTATACGGACAAGACATGCGTAGCTGTACCCCATGTGCGGAGAGAAAAGTACGAAACGCAGAGTTATCAAACTCTCGTCCGTTATCGCACTGGACAGCTCGAATGGTACGCCCGAATTGAGTAGAAATCCAAACGAAGAAGTGAGAAAGAGTGACGAAAGTTTCAGACTTCAATCGTAATGGAAAAGTCCAGAAGTGAGAAAAATCATCAATTATCACCAAATAGTAATTAAAGCCCGATATACTTGAGATGGGAGAACTCCACAAATCACAATGTATAAGATCGAATGAGTGCTCAACATGAGTCACAGATGTGGGAAAAGGGAGGCGAATATGGCGACCAAGTTGACAGGCATGACATAGAGAGTCATGTGTACCCCTAGAACACGAGATAACTGAGCTACTGGACAGCTTCGACATAGCATCTGCACCAGGGTGGCCAAGCCGGCGATGCCAGATGGTAGATGAAGCTGTCGTAGTCAAAGCAAATGGCGGTGATGCAGCGGAAGTAGGAAGTCGAAGTGTGTATAGGGGCCCCGAGCTATCACATCGGAAAAGAGGTCGCCGGGTGGAAAGATCCTTCACAGACAAACCAAAAGGATCAAATTCAATGGAAACATTGTTGTCAGTGGTAAAACGGCGAACAGAAAGTAAGTTCTGAATGATATCCGGAGCAACAAGAATGTTTTTAAGCTGGAAAGTACTCGGAAGACCGGAATCACCTACTGAGGTGACCGGAAGAACGGACCCATTTCCAACAACGATAGATGAAGGAAAAGAGGAATTGGGAGGATGGGTGAAAGAGAGTATACTGGAATTAGGAGTGGTATGGTATGATGCTCCGGAATCAACTACCCAGTCGGCACCAGGTGGTGTAAGGTGCATGGTGCTGAAGGAGGAAGCAAGCAACTGTCGATCCCACATCGACGGTGGCTTCTGAAGGGGTGCCGATGGCTCCGAGTTCCCAACAGGGTAGTCAGTGCCTCCGTAGGTCGGGGCTGACTGCCCGCCTGAAGAGTATCCAGGCCCACTATAGGCCTGAGCTGTCGGCCTACCAGCACTGTGGGCTGGTCCACTGTAGCCGGGGGTAGCCGTGAACGCCGGCTGAGGACGCGGTGGTCGTGGAGGCTGAGAACCTGGGGACGGTCCAGGCCACATGTAGATCTGGCCAGTCCACGGGTTGTAGGGTGTGGGCCAGGGTGCACCTCCCTGGCCAGTACCACCACTACTTCCAGTAGTCGAAGCCGTGGGGTTGCTGCCTGCACTGCTGCCACCACGGCCGCCGTTCTTTCCTCGGCGACGACGGTTTCCACCTCCTGTACTGGTAGGAGTAGAAGGTGGACGTGACTGCGGTCCACCAGCTGCTGGTAAGGGTGGACGCGGGGACTGCCCGGAGCCATAGAAAGCTGTGGCAGATCCAGAGCCAGTGGAGCCTCCTGCAGTGATCTCTTCTAGTTCAAGATCAGACCATACCTTCTCGAAGGTAGGTAGTGGCTCCAGTCGAAGTAGCCATGTCCGTAGGTGACAATAGCGCTCGTTCAGGCCCTGAAGGACCCGAAGGACAAGAGCGCTGTCGGTGACCGGCTCACCAAGGTCACGTAGGGCATCCGCCATGCCCTTCATCTCCCGACAATAGGTGGAGATGGAACGATCCCCCTGGACGGTGTTCTGGAACCGAGTGCTTATGTGGAGGGCTCGAGTCGCACGGTTCCCTAGAAACCGTTGCTCGAGTACTAGCCAGGCCTGTCGAGCAGTACCGCCACCGCGCTGCCTGACGATGTCCTGTAGCTCCTCTGTCAGGGAGCCAAGGATCCAGGATAGTACCAGGCTGTCCATGCTGATCCAGGACACCTGTACTGAAGACTCGTCCTAGAGGACGTGGTCATCGAGGCAGTAGCGCCTCAGCGTGAGAAGCACCATATCACGCCACCGGGCATATGAGGTGGACTCAGAACTGAGAATAACCGGCACGAGCGTCCAGATGTTCTAAATCCCTGCGGCCTGTGCATGAAGAGCGGCCACAAGCGAAGTCGAGTACGTACCAGCGTCCGAGGGAGGCTCATGGACATCACTCGTTGATCGGCGAACACTCTCCTCAAGTTGGTGGGATAGTGATGCCACGGAGGCACGCTCCTGCTCTAGGGCAAGGGCGAGTGCCCGCTCGCGCTCGCGAGAGGCGGCCAGTGCTGCGGCGATGTCAGATGTCTCCGCAGTGTCGGTGCCGTAGGAAGAAGCTGTGTTCTCCACAGTAGTACCGGCGGCTGGGAACGGAATCGGCGGGATCGCCATGGTGCTCCCGTCGATGTCGAGGCCGGTGGCGCCCCGTAGCGCGGAGGTACCTGCCATGAAGGTAACAGCAGTGGCGGGGTTTCTGGAGGTACCGACGAGGGGTTCACCGGCGGCTGGACCGGTTCTCGAGAAGGAGGGGGCGGCTGCAGAACCAGCAGCGAGGGGCCTGGGGGCTGTGGCTCCTCCTAGGAAGGCGACGCCCCCTCCAGAGGCTGCTGTTCCTCCAGTTTCAGCAGTCCAGAGGGTGGCGCCCCCTCCAGTGGGGCTGGCGGACCCCCCAGGGGCGGATGCGGAGCCCCCAGGGGCGGCGGCGGCCCAGGCAAGCCAGGGGGCGGCGCTCCCTCCAGGGGGGCCGGCGGACCCTCCAGGGGCGGAGCACCCAGGGGCGGCGGCGGCCCAGACAAGGGCGGTGACGCCCCCCCCCCCCCCCCCCCCCCCGTGCGCGCACGGACCCAATCCGGGTGGGGCGGCCCGAATCCGGGCGGGGCCGCCCCGATCCAGGGCGCGGCGGCCCCGGATCCGGAGGTGGCGGCGGCGGCCCCTCCCCGCGCCCAGGGTGGGGTGGCGGCGGCTCTGGCCTCCGCGCGCTGTCCTCCAGAGGAGGTGGCGCCCCCCCTGCGTGCGCAGCCCAGATCCGGTGGCTGGCGGCGCCCTGGCGGCGGGCGGCTGCTCAGGGGCGGCGGCGGGCGGCTGCTCTGGGGCGGCGGTGGTGTTGGCCTAGGGTGGGGTGGCGGCGGCGTGCGCCCAGGGCTGTGGCGGCGGCTGGCCCATTAGGATTAGGGTTAGCCCTAATCCTGATTATTCCTAGCTAATGATACCATGAAAGAGGGCTAATGATGATTGTATTGAGATGGTTGAAAAGCTGAGGTACAGGTGTGATTATATAGAGGGATTAGGAGGGGAGAAAAGACTAAACTACTCCTAACCCTAATCCCTCTCTAATGACTAATATACCTCTGTGTCACACCCCTAATTACAGTGTCTAACAGTTTCTTTAATGCTGCTAAATGCACCATCCTTTTGTTCTGATTATTTCGTAACATTCCATTTGTACAGGACACTTTATTCAACCCATATGCTCTTAGCTGTGGGCATCTCTTCTGCAAGGCCTGTGCATGTGGTGCTGCTTCAGTCTACATCTTCCAAGGAGTCAAGTCTGCACCTCCGGAGGGCAGCTGCCCTGTATGCCGAGCGGTACGTGAGAAATCCTACTTTGGTTCTCGTTCAATCTCCGTTTCCATCGAATTACCTTCTGATAACCTTTGTCAATAGCAACTGTAAAATCGCTTACCTTTCAGATGGCCAATTTATCTATGCTTGCCTTACTTTCAACTTCCACAGTAATAATAGTTTTGGATCGGATGTCCTTCAGGTTGGTGTGTTTGGCCGTGCTGTGCATATGACTGAACTCGACTTGCTTCTCAAAACAAGGTACTTATTTAATCAACAAGAGATATGGGAAGACATCAAATCTTTTCGACATGTAATTCACACCTCTTGTTTACTTGTTTAATCAGGGACAAAGATTACTGGAGGCAAAGACTGCGGGAAGAACGAACCGAGATGGTGAAGCAATCCAAAGAATACTGGGACTCACAGGCGATGCTATCAATGGGAATCTGAAGTTACAAATCTTGCCAATTCATTTGTAGCCTAATGTTTGTCAATAATCATCAAGATGTCACGCTACATTTGTGAACTACAAGCAAGTACCAAGATACTACCTTGACAGAGACTGAAGCACCTGAAAGAAGTCAGGGATCCACTGCATGCATGTTGTGGTTCTCGACCTGGTGCAGGTTGAAAAAAAATTGAGCTGATCTAACTAATTCACCTTCGACACTTCCAGTGTAAATTGAAAAGAATGTTGTATGTCTAGTTATTGATTTGTGTTGTTCTTTATTTGTAAGTTAAATCAAAAGTGTGTAATGTATTTTAACATGCAGAACCTTTTGAAGTCTACAAAACAGCCCTAAGTACAGATGAAACACCAGCATTCGCAGGTCGTTCCTGAGGAATGGAATTGCTGACATGGTATCCATGTGGACGGATGCAATGTTAGCAAGTACAAATCCAGCTATACAATGCACTATCCTTTGAAAGCCAGCTGTCTCTGTCGGCCTTCTTGTGGGTTCATGCACGTTCTCAACCAGCTCAGGAGAGCCTGCAACTCAGAAAGTAATATTACCAAAAAGAAACTGCTGTTCCTGACAATGGCAACGCGTTATCTGCTAAACAAGTGTCACCATCAATAAATCTGTACACATGGACACAATGGCCAACAAATAGATTGCGCATGGGCAGAAAGAACATTTTTTCGACAGAAAAAAGGTGGACACATTCCAACGTAAGTTCGTTAATATTCAAGCAGCACTCTGGAAGCAAGCAAAACAACCAACCACCACCTTGTATAACAAGCACACTATACATGCATATAACTTCTGCTGAATAAGCAAAAGTGTTTCCCTGACATGAACAGTTGCAAGATCAACCCATAGCCATCAACTTCCCTTGAGATGGGACCAAAGGCAAAATCAATAATGAAAGAATCAAAACAACTCCAGCTCCATCCAACCTTCACTAGAGAATGCAACAGCATATGAACATCCCAACTGACTGCTACTTATTTACATTGAACAGCAACGGTGCTTCTTTTGGCAGGTTTTTACTTTGTTCTCGTGAGGGTTTTCTGAATCCGCGGGCACTTATCCAAGAGTAGGAGCAAGCCGACATTGTTATTTGATAAGCCAAATGTATACCTGTCAATCAAATAGGAAACCAGTCAATATCACCATGCTTTACTAAATGAAGTTCATAAATTCACATCGAAGTCTCTCCTACCTGCTTTGTCGTGGCTTCTTTTTCTTGTGAAATAAAGCAAGGATCCACTGTAAATGATGAATGCTTAAGTATTGGGAAAAATTTGAAAAGGTTATGTCCTCAACAACAACAACAACAACCAAGCCTTTATCCCAAGCCTGTTAGGGTCGGCTAGACATGAAACCAATATCAATGAAGTAAAAGAGAGGAAGAGATATAAGAACAAGGAAAAAAAGAAAAAAAAAAGAAAAAAAGAAAAAGAGAAAAGAGAAAAGAAAAAAGAAAAAAGAAAAAGAGAAAAGAAAAAAGAAAAAAAAAGAAAAAAGAAAAAAAGAAGACTACGATTCTGGCACATGAATTGCTACTTTCCACGCGGTCCTATCATGAGCTAAGTCTCTGGATACATTCCAATCTCTCAAATCTCGTTTTACCGCCTCCTCCCAGGTCAACCTTGGTCGTCCTCTACCACTCCTAATATTTTCTCTACCTCTTAAAATCCCACTGTTAACCGATGCTTCTGGAGGTCTCCGTTGGATATGTCCAAACCACCTAAGTCGATGTTGGACTAACTTCTCTTCAATCGGCGCCACCCCTATCTTATCACGAATCGCCTCATTCCTTATTCGGTCTCTTCTCGTGTGCCCGCACATCCACCGTAGCATGCGCATCTCTGCGACACTCATTTGTAGGACATGTTGTCGTTTAGTTGGCCAACATTCCGTCCCATAGAGCATCGCGGATCTGATCACCGTCCTATAGAACTTCTCTTTTAGCTTTTGTGGAACTTTCCTATCACATAGGATTCCAGAGGCTTGTCGCCACCCTACCTTGATCCTGTGGCAAACATCCTCATCAATATCGCCATTGCTTTGTAACATTGATCCTAAGTATCGGAAAAAGTCCCTTCTAGGTACTATTTGTCCTTGTAGACTAACATTTCCCTCTTCATGACCAACACCACTAAAGTCACACCTCATATACTCGGTTTTGATCCTACTAAGTCTAAACCCCTTGGACTCTAAGGTTTGTCTCCATAACTCTACTTTCTTATCAACACCATCTCTAGTTTCATCTACCAGCACTACATCATCAGCAAAGAGCATGCACCAAGGGATATCCCCTTGTATATCCTTCGACACCTCATCCATCACCAAGGAAAAGATGTATGGGCTCAAAGCTGATCCTTGATGTGGTCCTACCGTGATAGGAAATGCATCAGTCTCACTATCACTCACTATCACTTACGCGCACACTTGTCCTAACATTATTGTACATATCCTTGATAAGGGTAATGTACTTCGTTGACACTTTATGTTTCTCTAGTGCCCACCACATGACTGACCTTGGTATCTTGTCGTACGCCTTCTCCAAATCGATGAACACCATATGCAAGTCCTTCTTCTGGTCCCTATATCTCTCCATAAGCTGACAAAGCAAGAAAATCGCCTCCATTATAGACCTCCTAGGCATAAAACCAAACTGGTTTTTAGTGACATTGGTCACTTTCCTCAGGCGGTGTTCAATCACTCTCTCCCAAAGCTTCATAGTATGACTCATAAGCTTAATACCTCGATAATTAGTACAACTTTGAATATCTCCTTTATTTTTGAAGATAGGTACTAATATACTTTTCCTCCATTCTTCAGACATCTTGTTTGACCGAAAAATGTGGTTGAATAGTTTTGTGAGCCATACTATTGCCACGTCCCCGAGACATCTCCACACCTCAATAGGGGCATCGTTAGGGCCGAGGGCCTTTTCTCCTTTCATCCTTTTTAAGGCCTCCTTAACCTCAAACTCTTGTATCCTCCGCACAAACCGCCTGTTGGAATCATCAAAGGAGTCATCCAACTCAACCATAGTGCTCCCATTCCCATCATTGAATAGCCCATTAAAGTAATCACGCCATCTATTCTTAATCTCTTCATCCTTCACTAGAATACGGTCAGTCTCATCTTTGATGCATTTAACTTGATTGAGATCCCTCATCTTTCTCTCACGGATTTTTGCTACCTTGTATATGTCCTTTTCACCTTCTTTTGTCTCTAGTCTCTCATATAACTTATCATAGGCCTGTCCTCTTGCCTTACTCACAACCCGTCTTGCATTCTTCTTAGCCTCTTTGTACTTAAGCATGTTACTTGCGCTTCTATCATTATGCCAACTCTTGTAACACTCCTTCTTCTCCTTAATGGCCTTTTGTACATCCTCATTCCACCACCAAGTGTCTTTATCTACAAGTTTCTTTCCCTTTGTCACACCAAACACCTCACTAGCTACCTTCCTAATGCAAGTTGCCATCTTCATCCACATACTATCTGCATCTCCATTTTCTGTCCAGGATCCTTCTGTGATCACCCTATTTTTAAAGGATTCTTGTGATTCTCCCTTCAACTTCCACCACTTTGTTCTTGTGATTTTGACATCTTTGTCCCGCAAAGAACATGTATGGAAGCGAAAGTCAGCTACCACAAGCTTATGTTGTGTCACAACACACTCCCCCGGGATCACCTTACAATCTAGACACTCCTGTCTATTCTTTCTCCTACTGAGGACAAAGTCAATCTGGCTAGAGTGTTGAGCACTACTAAAGGTCACTAGGTGAGATTGCCTCTTCCTAAAGAGGGTGTTAAGCTATCAACAGATCATAGGCTACGGCAAAGTCTAGGATGTCCTTACCCTCTTGATTTCTATCGCCGCATCTAAAACCTCCATGTACTCCCTCAAATCCTAGGTTAGTTGCACCCACATGACCATTGAGATCTCCCCCTATGAGGAGTTTCTCAGTTATCGGTACACTACTAACCATATCCTCCAAGTCCTCCCAAAATTGCCTCTTAGCACTCATGTTGAGCCCAACTTGTGGGGCATAAGCACTAATGACGTTCAAGACAATGTCCCAAATTACTATCTTGATTAAGATGATCCTATCCCCTCGTCTTCGAACATCCACTACTCCATCCTTAAGACTCTTATCTATTAGAACACCTACGCCATTCCTAGTCCCAGCCGAACCAGAATACCAAAGCTTGAAACCGGTATTCTCGACTTCTCTCGCCTTTTGACCCGCCCATCTAGTCTCTTGTACACAAAGGATATTTACTCGTCTCCTAATGGCAACATCTACTAACTCACGTAGCTTCCTCGTCAAGGATCCTACATTCTAACTACCCACCCGAAATCTATGTTCCTCGGCTAGCTTCCTTACGCTTTGCACCCATCGAGTAAGATGCAAAGACCCTTGCTCACTTATCACTACATCCGGGCGATGATGTAGCGCGCCACTAAGGTGGTGGCGATCCGACCCTTGCTCATTTAACACCATATTCGGGTTTCGATATGGCGCGCCACTAAGGCGGTGGCGACCCGGCCCTTGCCCACTTAACACCATACCCGGGTTTCGATATGGCGCGTCGCTAAGAGGGTTACGCGCCAACGAATTTCTATTGGGTTTCATTTCCATGAGAATGGTTAAGTGTAGTTGTTGGCTCGCCAAGCCTATCACAACCCCCTCCTCCTTTACCCGGGCTTGGGACCGGCCACTAACAATTTAGGAAGAAAAAAAGTATTCCAAGCAGAAGGGAATCTCACAAGGATCACAAAAGAACTCACGTGGAATGCACAAAAGAAATTAAATTACTTCTACATTACCCTTTTTTCCTTAAATTTGGGTAGACTTTTATGATCATTGGATAGTAGATAGACTGATTTGCTATTTGATTTGTGTCTATTAAATGGACAGTTATGTTTATGAAGAGAAAAAAAACTCATCCTATAAATAGACACCTGCATAACATAAAAGGCAACCAGAACATTCGTTTCTCTCAAATTTGCCTTGCCTGCTCTACTACCAAATGAATCTGCACAAAGCTCTAGATTAAATACAATACTACCAAACCGTAAGTTAAGAGAGTTTCCACTACAAAATTTCATGTATGGATTTAAGTCCAGCAAATAAGGACTTCATCCTGTTTTGGTTCGTAATAACTAGAAACACCGATAATAGCTGCACATAGATAATCAAATTAAGAATGTGTAGCTGGTTACTGAAAGTCTGGAACAGAAAATTTACTATATTTAGGGCTCACAAGTTTGAATTTTAAAACCGACCAGAACAGTGAACAGAGCCACTTTATAAAGAAACATTCTACAACAATCATTTCTGAAACTCAGCAGGAATAATGAAATACACATCTGTAGATGCCTTGCTGGATCTACTAATGAATGTATCGCTGCAGATGCTCTACATAAGATGTAGCATACAATCACTGCTTTCAAATTTGCAAGTTTTTGGTGTTCAAACTCGACAGATGACAATGAAGTCCAGCAAATAAAGATTGTCTCCTGTTTTGATTCGTAAGAACTAAGAACGCAAAACTTGAAAAATGATTGTGAACAGAAACTAAATTAAGAATCATTAGTTGATTAATAAAACCAGTTAGCACTAGGAATTTGTCAGCAATCATTTGGATCAAATATGCTTGAACCTCTTCCAAAATAAAAAATGCTCCTACACACTGCATAGTTGTAACCTACTGGATCAAATGAATGAAGCTAGAAATGATTTAAACATTAAATCAGCATAAGTCTGGCATCCCTTAAATTCTTAACCCCTTTTCGAAATGCTGGAATGTTTTGCGAGATATCACCTGATAACATGCATTTACCACCATTCTAAGAGCATTCTACCAGAAGAAAGGAGCATCATACCTTAAATAAGGCAACGATGGAGTATGTCTTGATGAGTGCTGCTTTCTTGTCCTCCATAAACCTCCTTTGAGCAACGCCTGCAGCGCGCTTTCTAGGTGATTGTTGTACACCTGGCACCACCCCAGCTGGAGATCCATCCTTGGCAAGCTGCTGAGCAATCTCACGGAGAAGCACCAGCTGTGTCTTCTCTGTGCGCATTGCCACAAGGGCCTGGCGCATTGACTGCCGGTCAGCTTCCAGTGCCTCCAGCCTCATGTAAAGCTTCTTAATGTCCGGCTCAACCGCTTCATTTTGATACTTCTCCGAAACCCTGGCTATAGGCACAGAGGCCTCTTGATGCACCTTGTCAATGGTGTATACCCTGTCGCTGCCGCTTGCACTGCTAACACCAGTCTCACTCAACCCTTCCTCCACACTACCGCGTCCAGCATCCGGAGACTTTGGTATCTCTTCCGCATCATTGTCCAGGAGGTTTCGTTCTTCCACAGCCACATCAGGTAGCATCTGATTGGCATAAAGGATGCCCCGTTCTGGCCCTGACGATTCCGTCAGCACCTTGTCCGTGTAAAGGTGGTCGCCTTCATCTTCCTCCAGTGGCGACTCAAGCAGGTACGGTTCGTGATCATGTTCCATGCGGCAGATCCGGCGCTCCAGATCTACGGCCATCCCATCCTCCTCCCCCTGCTCCTCCACGTAGTACTCCCCGTCGTAGCAGCGTAGCTCAGGGTAGTATTCCCCGTCGCAGTCCTCGGCCACGCCCTCGAGCATAAATAAGTCATCTTCCTCCTCGCCCTCTGGTATCGGGATGCCGAGGTGGAGGAACTGGAGGCGGTACTCGCGGAGCCTGGCGCGGAGTCGGAGGAGGCAACGCGCATGGCGGGCGAGGAGCGCGCGGAGGTGCTCGATCTCGGCGGCGTCGAGCGCCATCTTCTCGTCGGCGAAGCGGCGGAACTGGCGGAGCTCCATCTGGACCTCGGCCTTCTCGCGCTGCAGGCGGAGCATCATGGCCATGGTCTCGCTGGCGGCGCTGGCCGCGGCGAGGCGCTCCTCCTCGACCTCCGCCCGCAGCAGCGCCGCGGAGGCCTGCGCCACCGCAACCGCCTCCCGCAGCGCCATGCGCTCCTCCTCCACTTCCACCCGCGCCGTGGGCCCGGACTCCTCCCCCTCGTCGTCGCCCGCTAACCCCTTCCCCGGGTCCAGCTTCCGCTTCACGGACCTCCGCCACGCCGCCGACCCGGACGGCGCGGAGCAGCAGGGGCACAGGACACCGTCTGCCGGTGGGGAGTTGTCTGGGTCCTGGTCGTCCATGACAATCGAATCGAAGCGCAGCGGCGGCGACAGCGGCGGCGGGTAGCGGTGAGGGTTCGGGGACAATCGAATCGAAGCGCGGCGCGGCGTTGTTTGGATTTTGGGAGGAATTGGAATCGGCGCGACAGAGGCGTTTGGTGATGGATGAGATGTGCTGGGCGTTTCATTCCTCTCCTTTGCCTCCCTTCTCGAGGTGCGGGGCCTCATTGTGGAGACACACTACAAGTATCCAGATGGAGAACATTATTTGAAAACCTGATTTGATATTCCTCTTAACCACTCTCCCGATTTGAAATAAAGGAATATTTTTTAATTTTTACTGCGGTTGTTATTGTAAATTGAATATGATCCGGGATTTCCGTGTGGGCAATAACCACCGAATTTTTCTTTCCTCCGTGCGCCTTGATCGGGGGCTCAACCGTTTCCATTCGGTTGAGACCCCCTCTCGCTCGCGCTATAAGAATCGGCAGGCAGCCGGGTGTGCGGCATCCTTTTGCACACACACCGAACGCCTCCCACAATCCCAAAAACTACCGATCCTAAGAAGGCACGCTGCGAGGGGAAGGTCTCCGCCGCCGCCGCCGACCTTCGTCACCGGTCGCCACTGCACTGCATCGACCCTTCTTCATCGACGCGATGTCATCCTCTACTCACGCTACCGAAGGTATGTACTATGCCTAGACCTTTACGGTGATCTACTCTACTCTAATTAGAATTCTAGGTGACTATGTTATCATTGATTGATTGAACATGCAATTGATGTTATTTATGTCTAAGAAACCCGGTTAGATAACACCTAGATTAAGAATATAAGGATTTAAGAATCCAACAATGGCATCAAGAGCCATGCTAGGTTAGTTTCTAATCGGATTTTAGTTTCAAGTTTTAATTAGATTCTACAACAACTAGAAGGAGGGGATTAGATCTAAGTCGGTTTTGGAACATGAATGAGAACTAAGAACCAAAGGGAACAAAACCGAAGCAAATAAGAAATAAGAAAGGGTCGGATCTACTCACCTTTAAACGTTGTTCACGTCAACGAAGTTCTTCGGGACCCCACCAGCGTTCATGCGCCAGGCGAAGAAGTCGGTGCCGACCTCACCAGCGAACTCCTTGATGAGGAGACCCGGGAAGATCGGCCTTTGGGCCGCCAGATCGGTTCACGGTAAGGACACCACACGCCCTCTTCATCAACGGCGCCGAGCTCATCGCACGACGTGCATGAGCTCGGATTCTGATGATGAAGGAGGAGGTGGCGCCACCGCTAAAGCTGTTGGGGTAGGGTTCACGGTGGAACCCTAACCCTAGGGCGGGGCTCCCTCGACGGCGGCTGGCCGGCGACCACCCACCGGCAGCGAGACGCCTCGCAGCGAGCTCGCGCATCGGGAAGGAGGCCGCAGCGGCGCCGGAGCATCCCGCCGCACGACGCTCGGCCGCTCTGCCTCTCGCTCACTCGCGCCGTGGAGACAGAAGGGGAAGGGAGAAATGAGGGTTAGGGTTTCGGACCGCGTCGGCGGAATTTTTATACCCTCTATTTCGATGCGCGACCGTTGGATCTTGATCCGACGGCTAACGCTAATCGCGCGTGGAGCGGGCTCGCGACCCAGGCGGAAGCCGTTGTGGGCCGCATTGGGCTGCCCTTTGTATTTTCAGGATTTTTGTTTTTTTATCTGGGCTGGGCCGAGCCACAGTGTGCTGCACACGCAAAGTTTTTTTTGTTTTCTTTTTTCTTATTTTCTAAGGAATTTAGATAATGGGCTTTGGGCTGCTTTTAGCCGATGGGCATTCTCTGTTTTAGTTAAAATTTGAAAGAATTTAGTTTTTGGGCTTGGGCCAGAATTGGATTATGGACTTTTCAATTTTTAGATGGATTTTTTTAGAATTTTAGTATGGGCTAAAATCAAATGGGCCTAAGCAAATTTAAATTAAATGGTTGAGAAAATTTTAATGATTTTTGTGATGTTTGTAATATTTCATGTGATGTTTTCTATGTCTTTTATGCATGTTATATTTAAATTTTGCGATAAATATAGTTAAGTTTCTCAAACCATTTAATTTGATTATTTTGTGTTGTAGAATTTTAAGTCTTTATTGTGACGGTCGGTCACCATAAAGCAAAAGACACAATCACGCCACATGATCTTTGTATGGGATGGTGATACGCGATGTGTCGACCGACAATTACATATTCGAGCGACATAGTTTAAAACAACATACATAAAGTTCTCAAGTGTCATACATATGTTTAACGTTGCAAAATACCCGAGAGTAGCAAAATATGAGTAGCGTCATAGTTTAACTCTCATCATATATAGTAAAACAACATGCCATGGCCCTATGACGTGCCGTACTAGCATCACACAATTCACGCAGGCGGCGACTCGGGCTCCCATTGCGCCACCCATCCCTCAGGTGGCGGTACAATATTAGGGAAGCCTTCATATGCATCAAGTTCATAAATATGAGGCTCACCTGAAAAATAGGATCAACAAACCAGTAAGCTACTAAGCTTAACAAGACTTACCCGATAAAATAAGTCATAGACCATACTAGTATGCTAGGCTCAAGTACTTAATAAAAGGAAGTATTTAGCAAAAAGGCAATGACATTAGAGGTGCGTCACATTTTAGCCTTAAGTGAACTGTTATGGAAAGTGTAAACTTAATTAACAACTATAAATAAGCATACAAAAGTTGCACGCAAGTCAAAGATTTATATAACATAATCATCAAGTTTCCATATTGTACATGTTATTACTACGCGATGACTCAGTGAGCAAGCGGACTCATCTTTACTGTGAGTGAACGGTGATTCGAACCAATGGTTTTTTTATTCTGCAGAACATAACCCGGAAAAATGAAATATATGCACTTTTGAAGACGCACGACGCACTTACTTAAGTCGTACATGCCAACCTTCCCTATGCACCCAAATCGAAAGAACAACTGCCGTCATGAACAGCGGGTCCCTACATGTGATGCACGCCCGAGGCGTCATCCGTTAGTGGATTTACACCCTCTTTGTCCTTCGCAGCGCCAACGGGGACGGCGGCAAGTATGTTCGATTAACGTGTCACGATACCTCGGTTTACTAGTTCCCATAATCCTAGCATCCTTCCGGTACAAAATCAATACTTGTTCAAGAGGCCCACTACGACACAGTCCTCAACCGACACAAGCAAGCCTATGCACGCGACACCTAGGTACCGCTGCCCTACACGCTTGCTCGGTCTCAATTTCATTAAAAGATGATCAATCCACATAACCCTCAAGTGGATGCCATTTCCCCATGCGTAGTCCCATTCTACTCATCCCTAGGGTTTAAACATGTGTATTAGCAAAGCACGGTTAGGCACTAAATCCGATCCCAACCCAAGGCTTTATGGTCATGCAAGTGGGTTTCAATCAACTCTTAACGTAATGCACATAAAACAAATAAAACACCCGACATTTGAGATTATAAAAAGGACTCAATTCGAGTATGAACAAAACCGGGCTTGCCTTGCTCTATGTTAGTGTTTAGGTTATAGTTTAGTTGAGCTTCCTCCTCCTCTTGGTTCACCTCCTCGAGCTCCTCGGCCCCTATATTATTGCCATGTATGCGCAAGAGGATTAAAAGTTAATATCATTGCATGTGATGCGATATGATGCACATATGTTTATGTGATACGTTTATCATTCCATAGTATGAGGATATATTATGAGAGGCTGATGTTATGATATGGACATGAAATAAATAAAAGGATGGTATTACGGTCATTTGATTTTTAAGTGTGGTATGACCTTGGTCTATAGTCGAATGTTTCATAACTTCGTAATTTGTATAGATGCATAAGGTGTAATTATGATTAAAATGAATCTAAGCAGCAATTTAGTGTGATTAATGATTATTAGCAACATTATGATCAATGTGGCAGCTGGTAGTGATATTTAAGAAATATTATTTTAAACATGCATATAGTTCTCACTTTAGTGTTTATATGACATAATGCAAAACCTGGAATTATACTAGTTCTACATGTGCAATGGGGCTGAAATTTTTATTACAGGCTTCTGGGATTATAGAAATGGTTCTGGCAAAGTTTGAGGTCAAACTATCTAAATATGGGCCCACAGTAAAAAATAATGGACATCTATGCCTTATTAATACCACTGTTGTAATTAACACAATTTTTAAAGAGTAATGAAGCTAAAATATTTATGGTGACTAGCATATAAAGTTGGAGCATGCTGGCAAAATTTGGGCTCCATCCGAGCAACAGAGGGCCCACAGTGGAGATAATGGTGTTTAGAGAAATCAAATTACCAAGAAAATAATACAGGCTTTCATGACAGGGCAAGGACACAGCTGTGTAGAGGAGGCTTTTTTGGACTCACCAAAATTGGTTTCACAATTTTTGGAGTCTCCTACATGAAGTTATGAATTTTTGAAGTTTAGCTATTTTCGGGGAAAAAATTGCGGGCTGAAAATCAAATAGAGATGGGTCCACTGGCAGGTTTCTTCAACCTCCAGCCAGGGCGCGCGCCTCTACAGGGAGCTCGCCGGCGTGGCTTGCCCAGGGCCGGCGGCGGCCTCCCCTCGGCTGAGCCAACCTACCTAGGGGTTTCGGGGATCACCGGACTTGAATTTGGGGGTCAGATTTGGCTCACGGCCACCGGAACGGGCTGGCGGCAGTGGCAGGCGAAATCCTAACTCCGGCGGAGGCGCATTGGGTGAGGTGAGCAGGGAAAAACTCGCTGGACGTACCTAGGGTTCTGTGGAGCAGCAAGCATTACCGACATGGACCAAAATCGGGGCGGCGAAGCACGGACATGACGGTGCACCGTGCAGCCATGGCTGCTCCTAGTGGCGGCGACGAAAACTCAAATCCCGGTCTGCAGACCTGATTTCTTGACCTATGGTTGGCTATAGGAGCTGCACCAGGGTCTTTAGAAGCTGGAGCTAGACGACAACAGTGATTGATTGAACGGTGGTGGTGGGGGGGGGGTATTCGACCGTTTTCCCGGAGAGTTCGCCGGAGGCCAAAAATGGGGAAAAGTGAGGGGAAGTTGGAAGCGCTCACAGATGAAGAAATTGGCAGGGAGGGCTTCGGCGTCCAAAGACGCACCTCCTGCGAGTCTTGGCGAGCGCCTCCAGAGCTCGAGCGGCCTGGCAGCGACGGTGATGGCGCAGCGCCTCCGAAGCTCCGCTAGGGTTTGCTGCGGCGTGGAAGCGAGCGAGAGCGAAGGTAGTGCGCGATTGGGTGTCGGACACGGCAAAATGCGGCGCTCTTTACTCCTTCGATCGATGGCTGGTCGAGCTGCATGCGTGGCAGCAATGTTCTGAGCAGGGAGCGCAGGAGGGAGAGAAACAGAGAGATTAGAGGCTGACAAGTAGGGTCCTGCTATCATAGAGGCAAGTTTTCTAGGTTTTCCCAATAAACATACAGGTTTCAAAATAGGAAAACAAATAACAAATTAACTCTGAAAATTATGAAATTTTGATGGTAGCTTATTGACATCTTGAACTAAATTCTGAAACCTCAAACTTTAAATTTGAGTGAAGTTTAACTCGGTTTTATGATTTTTCAAATGCACACAAGCATATGAGCTATTTTCACCTTGATTAAGCATGTTTTTGATGCAAACTTAATCTGGTATGCTGATAATGCACATGCTGTAATGCAAATGAGTGTGCCATACTTGATGATAAAAAAATATTGTGATGTACATATGAAATTATGAATGATTCACATAACTACTAATATGGGTTTTGAGCATAACTTAACCAAATGCTAGTGAAATGATTTGAAAGGCTGAGATGGAAAATGTGGTGTGTCACAGCCCTCCCCCCTTAAAGTAAATCTCGTCCTGAGATTTCGGAGAATGTAAAACTTAGTGGAAGAGAGGAAGATGTTTACCGGTTGATATATGAGTCCAACAAATCGGGATAGTGCTCGCGGAGGTAGCTCTCTTGTTCCCAAGTGCCCTCCTCCACGGAGTGATTAGTCCATTGCACTTTGAAGAACAGAGTGTGGTTCTGAGTCTCCCTTGTCTTCTCATCAATAATCTTTATCGGATGCTCAGCATAGGAGAGATCGGGTTGCAAATTTTCCAACTCCTCTATATGAACCTCGGATGGCCGTTTGAGACACTTTCAGAATTGCGAGATATGGAAGACATTATGGACTCCGGATAGTGAGGTGGGTAGTTCCAGTCGATAGGCCACGGTTCCACATTTTTCCACAATAGGAAACGGTCCGATGAACCGTGGAGCTAATTTGCCTTTTACCCCAAACCGGTTGACTCCTTTCATGGGTGACACACGTAGGTACACGTGGTCCCCAACTTCAAATTCAAGTGGTTGGCGGCGCTTGCCTGCATAACTCTTTTGTCTTGCCTTAGCAGCTCGAAGATTAGCTTGGATGATTTTTACTTGCTCTTCGGCATCATTGACAAGATCCACCCCGAACACCACCTTTCACCGGACTCACACCAATTCAATGGGGTCCGACATTTGCGGCCATAAAGAGCTTCGTAAGGGGCCATCTTGATGCCCTCTCGATAACTATTGTTATAGGAAAATTCTGCTAAGGGTAGGTGATCATCCCAATTTTTACAATGAACGAGAGCACAATCTCGAAGCATATCTTCCAAGATTTGATTCACCCGCTCGATTTGACCATCTGTTTTGAGGGTGGTAAGCGGATCCTCTAATAAGCCTCGTACCAAGTGATTCTTGTAAACGCTCCCAAAAGAGAGATACGAAAGGTTCCCCTCTATCGGATATGATTTTTCGAGGGACTCCATGGAGGCATACAATTCAGGATAGGTATAAATCAGCATAATGCTTAACCTTGTAGCAATTGTTGACGGGAATGAAGTGAGCTGATTTTGTGAGACGGTCTACTATCACCCATATGGAGTTATGTTTGCGAAATGTGAGAGGTAGCCCGACAATGAAATCTGTAAGGGCCTGAGTTTTTGCACACATCCAAAGTGTTCATCACACCACACACACCTCATTTAAGTAAAACTTATGAACACCTTTAAAGAGAAAGTAAACACCATCAACATGGTCATTAGAGAATAAACTCACAAAATGCAAAAGTGGTATTTCCCACATGCATCTTATAGGGGCTGAGCATATGAAAAACTCATACACCTTGCTAGGAATGCTCATGTCAAATTTCACCCAAATCCAAAATCTTTTTGAGATATTTTTGGGTGTAACTAGAAAGAGGCTAGTTTGAACTCAAATTTAAATTCAAACTACTTTTATCCCATGACTTCAAAAGTGAGAGGCATATTCATACTCAGCACATTTTTGTGAGCTCACACACCAATTTTCACTCCATTTGGAGTTGATCTTAACTTGAGCTAATTTTAGCAAATTCAAACTCAATTTGAATTTCAAACTGCACATGTGCTGAAAATATATGCAAACACTTTACAATTTGAATTCTATCAAGTTCAAATGGGCATTTGGTAGATAATTCAAATTCTAAAGGGCATTAGTGGGATTAGTGTTTGGAGCAGTGGGAGGAAGTTAATTTTAGAGATTAAAATGGGAGTGGGTCCCACTTGTCAGCCACACAAGCCAGTGAACCGACTGAAGCACCCGGGACTCGGGTCTTGCGCGCGCTCATGCGGTCGCCACGGTGTTGCACGCCGCTGCCACCTCCTGATCACCGATCACAGCTGCAAACCGACGTCCTCAGCTATTTAGCCTCGAGCTACCGACGGCAGCAGCCGGTTTTCACGCTGCCTCGACGTTTTTCTGCACTGAGAAACCGAAGCAAGCCGCCGCACACCCCAACTCACCACTCCGCCATCGACCAGCCAAAGCAGTCCTTCACTGCAAGCTGAGGCCACAAATGGCACCGCCGGCCTTTGCTCGACGTGCTCCAGCCCTCAGCTGCTCGTGATCAGCTTCTGTTGAGCTTGTCCGAGCCGATCTTCCACCGCCCTGTCAACCCTGAAGCTCCTCCGAATTGACACCGTCGTCCAAGCAGCTCCAATCTTCTTCAGCGCGGCAAACTGGCCTCTGAGGTTAGGATCAAAGTCTAGTAGCTCTCCTGAGCTCCCTAGCTCCCTCTTAGCGCCGGTTAGCCGGAATTTTGATTTTCCCGACGATCACCGTATAGAACACCGAGAACCAAAAACCCAAAATTCATCTCGATCACTTGATCACTAGAAATCCTGGTTGAGCTGAAGCTAGAGTAGCACATCACGGTTACCTCAGCCAAATCCTAGTGATGATGATCAACCCAGTGAGCAGAGCACCTTATTTTGGCCATCGCCGGTGAAAACGGCTCGGGTCGCCAGTGAAGTCTACTTTCCCGATGATCCCCGGCCAAGAGGAGGGCAGGGCTAGCTTCTCCGTGCCCCAGTGGTGCTTTGCGATCTGTTGGTTGATCCATTGGACCCGAGCTCAGTTCCTCCGCCACCGTCGCCGACTATGTTCCCGGCGATGTCAAGGCGCGAGAAGTTGCCCGGCGTGTGCGCCGTGCTCCAAGGGTCACGTAGGAAGAAACCGTGTCAAGAATTAGGCGTTAACGGCTGAGAAAGAGCCGCGCCACCGTCACTGTGCGTCGTGCGCTCGGGCGCTGGCGGGAGGTTGAAGAAGACACTGTGCGTGGGACCCACGTGCAGTGTTTTAAACATTTCTCTGATTTTTAGATTTAGTTCAACTTCAAACCCACATAACTTTGGCTAGGAAACTCCAAATTGAGTGAACCAAATTTTCTTGGATTCAGCTCTCTGAGAACTTTCCAACAAATCAAGTTTCACTTTATAAAGATCCTTGTTTCTCCATAATTAATTCTTCAAAATTTAAACTGTTTAGAATGTTAACTAGAGAACCCTTTGGAGGAAAATTCTAAAATTTGGCTAGGATGTTCACCATAATATCCCTGAGCTACCATAAAATTACAGATCCATTTGAGCTCATTTGATCCACCTAATGATGTGATTAATAAAACTGTTCCAGAGAAAATGGAAAATGTCTAGAAACATTTTCAGAATTTCTCTGAAATTGTTTAGCTCATATCTTTAGCTAGGAACATTCAAATTAAGTGAAACTAACTCCATTAGAACCCTCTGAAAATCTAGTTTTTATAAAGTCATGGCTTGCTCCATGAAAATCTCTAGAACACCCTAAGAGCTCTAATTAAGGCCAAGTACATAATGATTTGTGGAGAGCTCAAATGAGCTTTGCTGCAAATAAAACTTGGTCAAGTCTCTGTTTAGGTTGTATCCAAACCACAGTAAAAATTTCAGAGTCATTGGGCCTGTCTAGCAAGACTTGTAGTTTTCACAAATGCAAATTCAATTCAAATGCATTCAAATTGATACATATGTGTGTTTATCTCATGTAGTCGCTAAGGTTGAGGAGGAGCCCGAAGTCTTAGACTTCATCAGTCCTGATGAGCAGCTAGACTACGACCAACAGAAGCAAGGCAAGCTCCGGTTTGCATTAGCTTTTTTTAAAAAGTTTACTATTTTGAGAACTTACTTTGAGCACTCACTTAAATTTTGCATTAGAGTCTTATTTGAAAACCCAAATGCATAGCCAAGAAAACTCTGGGTTGGGCTCAGGTTTGTAAACCTCGATTAGCTACTGCAATGCTAAGATAGTGTAGGATTTAGTACAAGTCGAGTAATTGGAACTGCTCGCGAGAATAGGCTAGAAGCACACTACTCGGGTAAAGGTAGCAAATGAAACACATGGCAAGAAAAATGAGACCGAGCGGAGAGTAAGGGCAGCAGGACGTTGGGGCCTGGGTGCCATAGCTCCGCTTGTGTCGATTGAGGACCGAGCTGTGTGCGGGCCTGTTGAACAAGCTAGAACAGTACCAAAGACCTACCGGCTATATGGGAACCGGGAAACCAATGTAACTCGGGTAGTTGGGTATTGAGGCATTGCCTGCCGTTCAGAGGGTAGGTTGAGAGCTTGAGGTGTAAATCGGCTGGCGGCACTGTGGATGCGTGCGCAAAGACCTCTTGCTCAGGACGATAGGACCGGTTCAACATTTGGCTGACGGATGAAAGGTGGTTGCGTTTGACGTCACGTGACGGGTTATTCGGGTAACCCTGCAGGTGTAAATCGATTATAATCGCCGTCCCTCACGTCAGTGAGTACCACTTGTTTAGTGTACCATGACGTAGAAAGAATAGGATAGAGTCATGTAAAAATTGCTGATTAAAAGCTATACCTTGCTTGTTAATGACTTGTTGTAGTTTAGATCTAATTAAAGTTCTTTTGACCTTGGGAAAAGTACATGAGAGGAATGCGTTTCTTGTTTGATTGCGGCCCTCTCATGTGCCTTAGCGTGAGGTTCTCCACCACTTGTTGCTAAAACTTGAAAGTAAGGTGCAAATAATTAGGTGAGTCCTTTGCAACTTATTTACCTCATGTACCCTGTAATCCCTCATGTAGAAGTTTCATGTATAGGAGAGACGGGTCAGGCTTGCTGAGCCATCGTGCTCACTGCTTGTGTTTGAAGATTTTGTAGGGTGTTATGAGGAAGGGACTCTCGAGGAGGAGACGGAACCCCAAGAGGGAAATCCCGTCGAGTGGGAGTCATGCACGCCGCCGTGTTAGTGTGCGCGTGTGCTAGCGGGGACACCTTCATGGGCTGAACGTTAACTCGATGCGTAGTCTACGTCCGTGAGTGTAGACTGAACTTATTTTATTGTAAAAATGTTCATAAACTGGTTTATGTAATAAAACTTTGCTTCCGCTTTGTATCTTTGATGTGCGTTATCCGGTGCTGTGCAACACAACATCCCTCAGCGTGATCCTGGCTCGATGAGGCTGTGGGGCCCTCGCAGCATGGGATCAGAGCTCGCTTGAGGTTTAACGCACTAAAAGGTCATCTTTTTCAAAAATTCGGTGAGGAACGAGTTAGTAGCCCATATAAGGATGTTATTAGTTTATAGAAGGTGGCAATACTAACCTATTTGCTTATGTTGGAAAATCGTGCATCTCAGGACGTCATATGTCTTGGGGGGTGCATGTAAGCGCTGTCCACCAGTGCGCACAAGCTGATGGGTGGAGCCCCACGGGTGGCAGGTAACCCGGCCCGCTTTAATATCCTCTATGACTCTTCATGTCGTTTGGGGTATTCGAGCAACGCCATTCCCTGGCGTGCTACGGACGAGTTTGGGAGACCCCGTCACGTGGTTAGTAACGTGAACACGTAGCTCAAGGCATGTTTGGCTTGAGAACACCCATGCGAGTGATGACGAACGGGTGTATGAACTGTATTGATACCGGGCTCGGTGTGCAGCCGAGTCTGACGATTGTGTGAGTTATTTGCAGGTAGTATAACCACGAATCGTTAGATGAGTAGCATCCGTGTGTGAGCGACGTTTAGTGCCACTGAACTAACGAAGCCGGCTAAGTTCGGTATAGGTTTTTCTTTGTGAGGAACGTAGTACCGACATGAACTGGTGACGCATCGACGTCACACCCCACTAAATGATCAACCTCATTGTAAAACTTGAAGGTTTTAATACAGAGCACTAAAACCTTGAGGTAACTTATTCCCTTAATCAGGATGTTCAAAGTTAACAAGTTTTCAATATAGGATACTAAGGACAGAGTCCCCTGTTTTCAGCTGAAATAAGGCTGAAGTTAATCAGAGGTTATAGGTTGAGTTCTTTTGAGGTTGGGGTCCTATGATACATTTCTAGAAAGATTTGGAAGAGATTTACCACTTTTCTGTTGATGTCCAGAGGTGTTTCATCCCCTAACCAGTTGAAAAATGCAGTAGAGTTGAAACTGTCCAGAAAACAGGGCAGAGCAAATACTCTCTGTAACTCTCTGTAAATTGAGCATAACTTCCTGCACAAAAATCTAAAAATAGAAAATGAGGTAGTTCTGAAAAGTTCATGAGAGGGTTACAACTTCGTAACATAAAGTTTTGTCAAATTTGGTGTAGAATTAACTGGAATTCTTAGATTGAAGCAGTACCTCAAGCAGGGAGGTGCTGTCCTATTTTCCACAGAAATTCTGTCAACTTTGACATCTCATAACTTTTGAACCAGGACAGATCTTAGGCCAAATAAATACTTCCTGGAAAGCTATTGAAGTTAACTTTAACTTTGATGTTGAGCTCCAGAATTGTTTTTGCATTTAGAATGGTCTAAATCAGGTTGAAATGGAAACTGGTCAGGGCTGTCAGTTTGGGCAGCAGACCAGCAATCAAATTTGTTCTATGTTTGAGTTGTGTTTTCAAGTTTTATGAGTTCAATGACATGTTTTATGTTATAACTCAATAATTTACTGTTGAAATAAATATTTGACATTTTTCAAATATGTTTCTACAGATGACAGCGGACAACCAACTGGAGAACGGGTGGGTGGTATCCCACTGTTCTCTGTGAGACCTATGTGTGCTGAATACATTGGCAATTAGGATAAAAGTTAGCATTAACATTCAAAGTTTTGAATATTGCCAAAACATTCTTCTGTGGCAAGGTCCGACAAGTTCTTTGTTAGGTCCGCCAAGTGTTGGCAAGGTCCGACGCAAGGTCCGGAGAGCTCCTGCAAGGTCCGGAGAGCTTCTGTGAGGTCCGGAGCTTGTTTTTAGTGAGCTCTCGTGAAGTTCAACTCGTAAAACTGCAGCGTCTTGTTTTTGCTTTTAACTCGCAATGTTTCAAATTTGCTTTATGGGAAGGTTTGCTTAGTATTAATTTGCTAAGTTTTTGGTGTGTTTTAGTGGTTATGGCTGTTATCATTTGATATGGTTTGCAACATGCTTATGTGACGTGCTCATGTAAGGTGTTGTGGTTTTCGAACTAACGTGAGTCAAGTCGAGGACTTGTGCTCGGAAAAATTGGTTGTTTATTCATGTGCAGGTGTTGCTTGAGTTTAAGACATGGCTGGTGACGGGATCCTTGGACTAGTCTCAGGGAGGAGATGAGGTTCCAACAACCAAGTTCGGGAGGAGCTGTGGTTGAGTTGATCGGGAGGTCGCGCAGCATGTTTGGATCAAGGGCAGTGCATATGAAGGTTGCGTGTACGTCGTTGGAAGGTGTTTGCACATGTGCAAGGAGTGCATGGACGTGGCAACATTGTTCCAAGGCGTAATGAAGAGAAGTGGACGTAAAGAATTGGTCGGAAAGGTCCAACCGACTAGGTTATGGACTCAGGCTGCGGCTGAGTCGTGTTTGACTCAAATATGGAAAGTTCTGAGTTGGTTATGATAGGATTTCGTGTGGGTCACGAATTTGAGTTGTTTTAGGAATGTTTGGGATGTTCCTAAGATGTTTGGAAGTCTTAAGATTGCTTCTATCTGCGTATAGAATAGTCTTGAGCAGTATTGGAAAGTTACAGTTTGAATCCAAGTAAGAGTAGAGTTCTAGTTTGAATTGGATTGGCCACAGAGCTGATTATATAAGCAAGGGAGGCCATAGCTCGTGGTGCACGACTTTGGGCTGTTCCTCTTGTGTTTCTATTGAATAAAGTTCATAGTTTCGAGGAGCTTTTGTGACTTGTTCGTCCGATTTGTTTTTCGTCATGTCTTTCTTGCCGAGTTTCTGGACAGACCGACGTTGCTTCGGTGCTTCGTTCATAACTCGAGTTTTACAGATCCGATTGACGTGATTCTTTTTGGGTTGTCTTCACAACTCAATTATCTATCACCTGTGAAATTTTCACGAGCTTCAGATCTGTAGTTTTTGAGATACACGAGTTTCTTTGCAGCGTTGCAGATCTGTTTTATATCGGGTAGAACAGATTGATCTTCGTTTAATGTTTTGATCGTATCTCAAGTTTTACTTCGTGTTTTCAAGTGATTCTTGTTGCATTAGATCCGTGACTTGATTCTCTACCTCTACTTGATTTGTCACGGTTGAACACGTTTGAAAACACTTGCACACATGGTTTCTTTAACCGATTGATTTTTTGCTGAGGGGTTTTTGTTGTTTCCGCTGCGAAAAGTTTTAATCTACCATTCACCCCCCTCTGGTAGCTTTTCATGTGCTCTTCGATCCTACAATTGGTATCAGAGCCAAGGTGCTCTAATCTTTGTGATTTACATGTGTTTTGACTAACCATCATGGAGAAGTACTCCGCAAAACCTTGTGTGTTCAATGGCATCGATTTTCAGGTTTGGAAGGCGCGGATGAAGGCCTACATACAGGCGCAAGGCTTTGCCATTTGGGAAAAGGTCTACCGGAACTTCGATGTACCACCCAACGATCAAGTTACGGCTGTGAACATGAGAGATGTTGACAACAACAACAATGCTCGCAACTTGATCATCCAAGGATTGACTCAAAGCGACTTCGACCGTGTTGCACACCTCCGATCTGCATATGATGTTTGGAAAGCTCTTTGTGACTACCATGAAGGATCCAATACGATCAAGGAGGTAAGGCAAGATATGTTCAAGAAAGAATACATGCGTTTTGAGATGCAACCCGGTGAGTCAATTGACGATCTTTTTGCTCGCTTTAATAAAATTCTCAGCAACTTGCGTAGTGTCAATGTTAACTTTTCAGATGCTGAAAATGCTAGACAATTGTTAGGAGCATTAGATATGTCAATTTGGGAGATGAAAGTTACATCTATTCATAAATCTACTGTCATGAGTTCTCTTACTTTAGACGTGCTTTATTCTAAATTGAAAACTCATGAAATTGACATCATCTCACGTAAAAACCCCAACGAGTCTATTACATTTGTTTCACAAAGTGACATGTCTAGTTCTAGTCAATCATCATCTAGTGGTGCACTCTCTTTGCTGTCCTCTCTAACCCTTGAACAGATTGAAGAGTTTCCAGAGGAGGAGCTTGCACTCATCTCTACTCGGTTCTCAAAAGCATTGCAAAATGTGAGAACTAGAAGGAGAGGAAGCTCCGGACCTCAACGATGTTTTGAATGTGGTAAGACAGGACATTTTCGTACGGAGTGCCCTAACCTTTCAGGTTCGACTTCACGTGAAGAAAAGCAAACAAGACCGAAGAAATCGTTTGCAAAGAATAAGAAGAAGAAAGATTTATCAATGCGCAACATAGTGCATAGTATGATCTCTGCACTTCAAGATTTCGGCTCAAGTGATGTGGACACCGGTAGTGATGAAGATGAAGAAGCTATGACAAATATGTGCTGCATGGCGAGCAAGTCAAGTTCAAGCTCCGAGGAGGCAGAACACAACAGCGACGATGAAGAGGTATGTCCCACTTGCGAAGAAATGTATGATGCTATTTCTCGTGCCACTGTTATATTAAATAAAAAGGATAAAAAACTTAGGAACAATGCTGTTAAAATTGAATCACTAGAATCTGAAATTAATCGTTTAAAAACTTTGATTCCTAGTGATGATTCTTGTTCCTCATGTGATTTAATTTATGAACAATTACCCTCTTTAAGAAGTGCACACGCATCTACACTTGATAAACTTGAACTTGAAATTGAAAAGAACAAAGAGCTTGCTGCACTTAATGATAAAAATTTGAAAGATGCTTGTTGTTCTACAATTGATTTGCATTGTTCTTCATGTGATGATCTGAATATGAAACTAAATGATGCTATGAATGAGATTTCTATTTTGAACAATGCTTTACGTGTGCATGAAGTTAAATATTGTTCAAATTGCAAACTAAAAGGAAAAACTTCATGTGAAAACTGCTTTGATCTGTCCAATAAACTTGATGACATGCATAGGACACTAGATCGGTTTTCTAATGCAAATAAGAACCTAAACTTGCTGCTGAATTCTTCCAAGTCTTGTAATGATAAAGCTGGTTTAGGTTTTAATTCTCATGCTCATGCTAAGGCACACCCACCTAAAGTTGTAAAGTCATTAGGAAGCGGTTTGATTCAAACAGCTCCTAGACAAAAGAGGTGATTTTCAAATCTGCAGGAGTACTGTCCCATTCGGGTTCTAATAAACGTGTTGATTGCTCATCTAGACATGATAATAAGGTTATTTTTCATTGTACCTACTATGGTAGAGATGGTCATGTCATGGATTTTTGTTATAGACTAGCTAAACACGATAAGAAACAAAGAATACGTGCTAGATCACATAACAACCAAGCAAAATCTGCTAGACCGAATGTTCGGAGCTTGCAACCTGCTGTAATGAGTCAAATACTTGCTCCCGGACCTACTGTTTTTTGTGCTACATATAACACATCTTCTAAGTCAGTAGTTGGAAACAAAAATTTTCGATGTTTGGCTCATAAACCTGCTGTACCTTCTCAGCTTTCGCGTGTTATTCCTGCTGGACATCGTGTGACTCAGTACTGGATTACTAAAAGTCTTTTAACTAACCCTAGTATTGAGTCATCGACGTATTGTGCTGCTGTGTAGGTTTCACGTTTGAGGAAGGAGAACATTTGGATTGTGGATTCAGGTTGCTCACGCCACATGACCGGTAACAAAGAATGGTTCTCCTCTCTCTCTTTTGTGTCACGTGTAGAAAATGTTACTTTCGCCGATAACTCTTCTACTCCCATAATTGCTAAAGGTTCGGTTAGAGTAAACAATCTCTACACTTTGAAAGATGTGGCACTTGTTAAAAATTTGAAATACAACTTGCTTTCGGTTTCACAATTGCTAGATAAAAATCTAGAGGTTAGCTTTGCTAAAAAATGCTGCAAGGTTGTAGATTCAAAAGGTGAGCTTTTGTTTAACATGTCTAGGTTTGGAAGAGTTTTTAAAGCTGATTTTGATTTGTCAACTTCTAAGCATCGGTGTCTAGTTGCTAATGATACAAAGGATCTATATTTTTGGCATCGTAGACTTGGTCACATAGGCTTTGATCATCTCACTCGTGTTAGTGCTCTCGATCGCATACGTGGGCTTCCGAAGCTTAAAAAGAACAATGATATTGTGCTCTTCTTGTAGACATGCTAAGTTTGTTGCAGGTTCACATGCTCCTCTCACAATGACCATGACAGCTGAACCGGGACAACTTTTACATCTTGACACAGTAGGTCCGGCACGTGTTCAATCCTTCGGAGGTAAATGGTATGTGCTTGTGATTGTTGATGATTATTCCATATATTCTTGGGTTTATTTTATGGCATCTAAGAATGAAGCTTTTAGTCATTTTAGAACTTTATTTCTTAGATTATCTATTGATCACCCAGGATCATTAAAAGCAATTAGAAGTGATAACGGAACTGAATTTAAAAACCAATCCTTTGATCACTTTTGTGCTGAAAATGGAATAGATCATCAATACTCTTCACCCTATGTACCACAACAAAATGGTGTCGTAGAAAGAAAGAACAGGACCTTAGTTGAGATGGCTAGGACTATGCTTGATGAATATCAAACTCCTAGGAAATTTTGGGCTGATGCAATTGCAACCGCTTGTTATGTCTCAAATCGTGTTTTCTTGCGTGCTAAGCTTGAAAAAAACCCATATGAGCTCCGGTTTGGACATAGGCCTAGTGTTACACACTTTAGGGTTTTTGGTTGCAAATGCTTTGTTAAGAAACATGGTAATCTTGATAAATTTGAAGCTAGATCTGTTGATGGCATGTTTCTTGGTTATCCATCTCATACTATAGGCTACCGTGTGCTTTTACTTGACACTAACAAAATTGTGGAGACTTGCAAGGTTTCTTTTGATGAAGCTAGCCCAAGTACTAGCTCCGATATTGCAGGTCCGGATCCATATCCGCAGGGGGAGAGTATTTTTATTGAAGAAGATGAAGAAAAGTGGTGCTGCTGCCCGAAAACTCGGAAGTAAATAACGATCAAGCTGCTGATTTTGCACCACAACCAGCACCAACAGTCACTACTGCTGGTTTGGACCTTCCTCAATAAACAAGCTCTCCTAATCAAAGGTCCGAACATGAAGAATAAGGTGCTTGTGAAGTGTCTACTCCCCTCCGAGTACTCAAAAGTCATCCTCCACAACAAATCATTGGAAGCTTGCATGAACGAGTCACTCGGTCCAGGTTTTGCGATCCAAACTCTCATGCTCATTCTGCTTTTGTTGCTTCTTTTGAACCCAAGGATATATCACACACACTCACTAATGAATCTTGGATTAATGCCATGCAAGAAGAGTTAGAAAATTTTGAAAGAAATAATGTTTGGAAACTTGTACCTCCACCTCAAGGTCACACATTAATTGGAACTAAATGGGTATTTAAAAATAAGCAAAGTGAGGATGGGGTTGTGGTTAGGAATAAAGCTAGGTTGGTTGCTCAAGGTTTCACTCAAATTGAAGGTCTAGATTTTGATGAAACATTTGCTCCTGTTGCTAGATTAGAAGCTATAAGAATTTTATTAGCATTTGCTGCTTCTAAAGGTTTCAAGTTATATCAAATGGATGTTAAAAGTGCTTTTCTTAATGGCTACATAGAGGAGGAGGTTTATGTTAAGCAGCCACCGGGTTTTGAAAATCCAAATTTTCCTAATCATGTTTACAAACTTTCCAAAGCTTTACGGTCTAAAACAAGCCCCTAGAGCACGGTATGATAGGTTAAAAACATTCTTACTTGAAAAGGGGTTTACCATGGGCAAGGTTGATAAAACTCTTTTTGCACTTAAGCATGGCAATGACTCATTATTCGTTCAAGTGTATGTGGATGATATTATCTTTGGTTGTGCTTCTCATGATCTCGTGTCCAAGTTTTCAGCTATGATGAGTTCAGAATTTGAGATGAGTATGATGGGAGAACTCACATACTTTTTGGGGCTGCAAATCAAGCAAACAAAAGAAGGAACTTTTGTGCATCAAACTAAGTATACAAAGGACCTTCTTAAGCGCTTCAACATGGACAAATGCAAGCCTCTTCGGACACCAATGGGAACAGCAACAACATTTGAACTTGACGAAGATGGTGACCCGGTCGATAAAAAAGAATACCGAAGTATGATTGGATCACTTTTGTATCTCACGGCGTCAAGACCGGACATACAATTCAGCGTATGTCTTTGTGCACGTTTTCAAACTTCTCCACGTGCTTCACATCGCCAAGCCATCAAAATGATTCTCAGGTACCTACATGGAACTCAAGAATTTGGCATTTTTCTTCCTTCTTCCTCAACTGTTTCTTTGAAAGCTTTTTCGGATGCTGATTTTGGGGGTTGTAGGATTGATAGGAAAAGTACTTCGGGTGCTTGTCATTTTCTTGGTAATCACTTGTTGCTTGGTCCTCTAGAAAACAAAGTTCAGTTGCACAATCCACGGCCGAATCTGAATATGTAGCTGCGGCTAGCGCTTGCTCACAAATTCTTTGGATTGTTCAAACACTTAAGGACTATGGGGTTGATTTAGATAGTGTTCCACTGTTTTGTGATAACACTAGTGCAATTTGTATTGCTAAAAACCCCGTGAAACACTCTAGAACTAAGCACATTGACATTAGGTATCACTTTCTTTGTGATAATTTTGAAAAAGGAAACATTGTGCTTCACCATGTCGATACCGAACAACAATTGGCTGATATTTTTACAAAACCTTTAGATTTCACTCGTTTTTGTTTCATTCATAGTGAAATAGGGGTTATGCATCCTCATGGCTTAAATTGAGGGGGAGTTTTTGAAACTTTGAAAGTCTATGTGTGAATCTAAAACTAGAATAATATGAGCATAGTATTTCATACATATATGACTTTGTGATTCCTTTTACAGGCTGAAAGTTCTTACTACATTACTCATGTTATACATTTTGTAATTTTTGCCATGACTAGTAATTAGAATAATTACTTACACTAAATCTGGTCATGATCGAACTTTCTTGCTGTTTTGAACTTGTTGCGTGCTCACAAGTGCTTTTAATCATAAAAAATTAATCAAGTGATCAGCTCACATGTTGAGTTTTCAAATAAAAAATTGAGAAAAGATCAAGAGAATATGCATGCATCGCACTTCTTCTTTTGAGATTGCTTATCATTGCACTAAGATATGAACTTGGAAGGAATTGTGTATGACTAAAACCACATCCTTAAGCTTCTGATTGTCAAATGACATAGACTTGGCTTGGTTGGTTAGAATAAGGCTGATGTGGCATATAATATCTTGCAAATATCATATGATCAACTTTGTGCCTTAAATGATTATGAATAATAAAAATGTGTTTTCAGGTTTTGAAATAGTTGAGTAAGGGAGATCATGACTTGCTTAAACTGAAAAATATATTTGATCTCTAGCATGGCTTATACTACTTTATGTATCTCATTGATGTGAGAGTGTAAGTAACCTAATAGTATGACTTGGATGAGCTTTGTTTTATATGTATATGTTATAATATGCTCATAACATTTAAAAATTTCTCTTTTGAACCTTGCTGAATACATTGTCAAAGGGGGAGAAATATGTATAAGGAGAGATTTTTTTTACACTTTGCATATGTTATACACTTTCTTCCTTCTCTGATTTTAAAAAATGGGGAGAAATTAATAAAGGGGGAGAAATGAGTTTTCAAAACTTTTCATAAGCCAATGTTCGTATTTTAATTGGTGTTGCCAATGCATTCATCAAGGGGGAGATTGTGAGACCTATGTGTGCTGAATACATTGGCAATTAGGATAAAAGTTAGCATTAACATTCAAAGTTTTGAATATTGCCAAAACATTCTTCTGTGGCAAGGTCCGACAAGTTCTTTGTTAGGTCCGCCAAGTGTTGGCAAGGTCCGACGCAAGGTCCTGAGAGCTCCTGCAAGGTCCGGAGAGCTTCTGTGAGGTCCGGAGCTTGTTTTTAGGGAGCTCCCGTGAAGTTCAACTCGTAGAACTGCAGCGTCTTGTTTTTGCTTTTAACTCGCAATGTTTCAAACTTGCTTTGTGGGAAGGTTTGCTTAGTATTAATTTGCTAAGTTTTTGGTGTGTTTTGGTGGTTATGGCTGTTATCATTTGATATGGTTTGCAACATGCTTATCTGACGTGCTCATGTAAGGTGTTGTGGTTTTCGAACTAACGTGAGTCAAGTCGAGGACTTGTGCTCGGAAAAATTGGTTGTTTATTCATGTGCAGGTGCTGCCTGAGTTCAAGACATGGCTGGTGACGGGATCCTTGGACTAGTCTCAGGGAGGAGATGAGGTTCCAACAACCAAGTTCGGGAGGAGCTGTGGTTGAGTTGATCGGGAGGTCGCGCAACATGTTTGGATCAAGGGCAGTGCATATGAAGGTTGCGTATACGTCGTTGGAAGGTGTTTGCATGTGTGCAAGGAGTGCATGGACGTGGCAACATTGTTCCAAGGCGTGATGAAGAGAAGTGGACGTAAAGAATTGGTCGGAAAGGTCCAACCGACTAGGTTATGGACTCAGGCTGCGGCTGAGTCGTGTTTGACTCAAATATGGAAAGTTTTGAGTTGGTTATGATAGGATTTCGTGTGGGTCACAAATTTGAGTTGTTTTAGGAATGTTTTGGACGTTCCTAAGGTGTTTGGAAGTCTTAAGATTGCTTCTATCTGTGTATAGAAGAGTCTTGAGCAGTATTGGAAAGTTACAGTTTGAATCCAAGTAGGAGTAGGAGTCCTAGTTTGAATTGGATTGGCCATAGAGCTGATAATATAAGCAAGGGAGGCCAGATCTCGTGGTGCACGACTTTGGTCTGTTCCTCTTGTGTTTATATTGAATAAAGTTCATAGTTTCGAGGAGCTTTTGTGCCTTGTTCGTCCGATTTGTTTTTCGTCAAGTCTTTCTCGCCGAGTTTCTGGACAGACCGACGTTGCTTCGGTGTTTCGTTCATAACTCGAGTTTTACAGATCCGATTGACGTGATTCTTCTTGGGTTGTCTTCACAACTCAATTATCTATCATCTGTGAAATGTTCACGAGCTTCGGATCTGTAGGTTTTGATATACACGAGTTTCTTTGGAGCGTTGCAGATCTGTTTTATATCGGGTAGAACAAATTGATCTTCGTTTAATGTTTTTGATCGTATCTCAAGTTTTACTTCGTGTTTTCAAGTGATTCTTGTTGCATTAGATCCGTGACTTGATTCTATACCTCTCTACTTGATTTGTCACAGTTGAACACGTTTGAAAACACTTGCACACACGGTTTCTTTAACCGATTGATTTTTTGCTGAGGGGTTTTTGTTGTTTCCGCTGCGAAAAGTTTTAATCTACCATTCACCCCCCCTCTGGTAGCTTTTCACGTGCTCTTCGATCCTACATTCTCACCACAGCAGTTATCCGGAAGTGTTGAGGCAAATGCTTCAATATTTCGGGTACGTTGAGATGCCGCAGTACTTCGCCAAGGAAGAAGGTGAGGAGGGGAACAAGATGTGGACAATCCATGTCGAAGTTCCTGCAGGACCCACGCCAACTGGTTGGGCGCCGTTCACCGTCATGGTGAGAGGTAGATAGCCGGAGGGAAGATGGCAAGTGGCAGCTCGCGACACCATGTCGCGTTTCTGCCAACTACACGTGAGAGCTATGGAGGGCACTCCATACGCGCTCGTTCCGGTGGAGGGACGAGCTAATCTTGTATGGGGGGGAAGGTACATGGAGGCAACAGATCCGGGTTGCCCAAGGTACAACCCCGTGGAGGCAAACCTCAGCCTCCAGTTGAGGGCAGGAAAAGCCAGATGGACAGCCAAGCTGTTCATGTGGATTGTCTTGCCGTGAAGCTCAAGGAGAGCACCAACCGTGGAGATCATTTCGAGAGTGCTCACAGCACACTTTGCAATGTTCTCCTTCCGACGATAAAGCGACTGAATGAACAACATAATCAGTTGTATCATCTGAAGAATGCGAGAAAGAAAAGCCGCGTCGATATTACGGCTTTACAACAGCAAGTGCAAGCCTTGACCCAGCAAAATGAGGTCCTCAGTCAAGAGCGTGATGACGCTATTGAGGAAGGGCAAGGCTAGGAAGAGGACTACAACCAGACCATGGACGAGGTGCACGCGTTGCAGGACCTCGTACCTCCGGTAATGGGCCTACCGATGGTAGGTGCCGTACCCGTAGTGTTGGGTATTCTGGCGATGGGGGAACCTGAACCGGAAAAGGAAGTCATGGACCCGGAGCCACCAGCAGAGGTAGTGGAGGAGGACGACCCACTGGAGGTCGAGTTCTACTCCGAGTAGTAGTTTACCGTTGCCAAGTAGGGCAGGGAGGGTGGTGTAGTAAAAACTTTTGTAATCGGTGACATGTCGTGTAGACACTAATATATGTATAGGTAGTGACGACATGAGCACGACTTCTCGGAGACCCGAGAATAGTATCTTGTATAAAGTTTATGCTTTATAAATATATGTGAATGTTGTGCAAGTTATTCATGCGTCACTTCAATACCTACTGTTTCATATGGAATTTTAAGTATGACATGTGCTGATCGCTGCTATTTTGAATTTCAGAATGACTCGCACTCGTGCCAACCCAGACGTTGGGGGTTCCAGTCAGGGGGGAGAGGCCTCCCAAAAGCCTCCCGAGGATTCCTTGGGACAGCAACAGCAGCAACAGCAACAACAATAACTGCCACCGCCATTGGTTATCTTGGCCGACATCGTTGCGGCGATGGCGGGTTCTCATCAGCAGCACACGGAGCTGCTGCAGACTCTCATTGCAAATACGTCTCGACCAGAGAGGCATCAAGATCGCGAGGAGCGCCAACAAAGCTCCTACTCTGACTTTCTGGCTACCCATCCCCCGGTATTTTCAAGGGCGGATGAACCCATCGATGCGGACAACTGGCTCCGCACGATGGAGATGAAGTTCGGGCTGCTCCAAGTGAGTGAGCAGCGCAAGGCTCAGTTTGCGGTCCAACAGCTTCAAGGATCCGCGAGCGCTTGGTGGGTGAACTATTGTGCCTCGCAACCCACTGAGCGAGTTATGACCTGGGCGGAATTCCGGATGGCCTTCAGGGCATATCACATACCACCGGGTATTATGAAGAGGAAGACGCAAGAGTTCCTTCGCCTGCAGCAAGGAAGCAGGAACGCGCTGTAATGCTCCAGGGCGTTCAATGATCTTGCACTCTACGCTTCTTATCACGCCGACACCGACGAGAAGCGGCAGGATCATTTTTTCGAGGGGCTTAACCCGCTCCCGAAGGACAAGCTGGCAATGTTCAATCGAGGCAGCCTCAATGATATTATTGATGCTGCGATTGTTCAGGAGAACTCCGACAAGAAGTTAGCGGCGCGGAGAGGAAGCGAAGTGCGCCGCAAAGCAGCGGAGAAGGAGGTGGTCCTTCTCAAAAATACCGGATGGTGAATCGCTCACCATCGGGTCCACACTGGCAGCCACCACAGAGGCCGATGCCATTCCGCAGTCGGCCATATTCTCCACCGGCATTCAGGCCGGTACTACCAGCACCACCTCCACAGCAACAACAGCAGAAGCGGGCGTTGCCGCGTGCGTATGCACCTCAGCAGCGCATGCCGGGATTTCAACTCCCAAACATCGGCCAATCAGCAGCCACATGTTACAAATGTGGTCGCCCAGGACACTTCGCCAACAACTGTCATAAGAGGCAAGGCGGCGGAGTAGCACTGCAGATTCCGGGGAGGAATCAGCCCCGGAACCCCACTAATGTGCGGCGGGCAAATCCTAGGCCCGGCACCGTCCACGAACTTGCCATAGAGGACGTGCCAGAGGGAGAGCCAATCCTTGCGGGTAGGTTCCAACTCCACCAGCATCCCGCCATAGTATTATTTGATTCAGGCGCCACCCACAATTTTATTAGCCAAGCTTTCATTGCTAAATACAGCTTGCAAATACTACCCGCCGAAAGTCCATACTAGATTTGTTCACCGGATGGGAAAATTTCAGCAAGCATGATGGTTCCAAAAGCGCCATTATGCTTAGAGGGTAGAGTATATCCTACATCTCTCATAGTTTTAGAGGGACAAAAGGTCGATGTCATCCTAGGGATGTCGTGGCTAACCCGCCACGGCCCTGTTTTAGACACCGTCCTCCGAGTCATGCAACTACACCCAGAAATGCACGAGTCACATTCCTTATTTCTGGATAGTCCAGAAATAAAACTCTCAAGTGTATATCAATCCACAACCATAAGATTGGAAGACATTCCAGTAGTCCGTGAGTTCCCTAACATGTTCCCGGATGATTTATCGGGGATGCCGCCCGACCGAGAGGTGGAGTTCAAGATTGAACTTGCACCGCGAACTATGCCAATATCCCGAAGGACGTACAAGATGGTGCCCAAGGAATTGGCTGAAATGAAGACGCAGTTAACAGACCTGCTGGAGAAGGGTTTTATTAGGCCGAGCTCCTTGCCATGGGGCTGTTCGGCATTATTTGTGAAGAAGAAAGACACGACGTTGCGGCTTTGCGTGGACTATCGTCCACTAAACGCCGTAACCATCAAGAACAAGTACCCGTTGCCATGCATCGACATGTTGTTCGATCAGTTGGTCGAAGCAAAGATCTTTTCCAAGATGGACTTAAGATCCAGGTACCATCAGATTAAGATGCGGTCTGAGGATATTCCGAAGACGACTTTCTCGACGAGGTACGGACTTTATGAGTATTTGGTCATGTCCTTCTGCCTCACCAATGCTCCAGCTCATTTCATGTACTTGATGAACTCGGTCTCGGTATTCATGCCGGAGCTGGATAAGTTTGTCGTGGTCTTCATCGACGACATATTGGTATATTTCAAATCGGATGAAGAAAACACAAAGCATCTGCGTATAGTCTTGCAACGGCTGCGGGATCACAAGCTATACGTGAAATTCAGCAAGTGCGAATTCTGGATATCACAAGTGCCTTTTCTCCGGCATATTATATCAGCGGAGGGCATCGCTGTAGACCCGAGTAAGATCACACAAGTGCTGAATTGGAAGTCCCCGAGAACTGTTCACGAGGTATGGAGTTTCCTCGGACTCGCGGGATATTATCGGAGGTTCATTCCGAACTTCTCAAAGATTGTCAAGCCTATGACAGAGCTGCTGAAAAAGGCTACCAAATATGTTTGGATTCCAGCATGCGAAGCAGCGTTCAAGGCATTAGTGAAGCACCTAATATCAACACCGGTTTTGGTGCAGCTAGACACAAAAAAACCATTCGATGTGTACTGCGATGCATCCGGCATTGGGCTCGGATGTGTGCTGATGCAAGACCGAAGGGTGGCCGCGTATGGATCACGGCAGCTCAGAAACCATGAGCAGAATTATCCAACTCATGACTTGGAGCTCTCTGCCATGGTACTCGCACTTAAAATGTGGAGGCACTACCTACTCGGTAACCTCGTGCATCTATATACCGACCGCAAAAGGCTCAAGTATATATTCACTCAGAAAGAGCTGAACATGAGGCAACGAAGATGGTTAGAGTTGATAAAGGATTATGAAATAGAGATCCATTATCACCCTGGCAAAGCAAACATAGTGGTGGATGCGCTGAGTCGCAAGTCACTTGTCAACAATCTGACCATCACCCCGTTGGAAAAGAGCGAGCCACCATTGCATGTGATTCCACATGGAGCTCTCTACAACTTAGCCTTGATCCCCACTATCCGTGAAGAGATAGCGGTAGCTCAGAAACATGACAAGGGCATGTTGCATTTGCGGAGACGTGTAGACAGTGGGGAGCTGAAATGTTTCCGAAAATACGGAGACGACGTCCTATGGTTCAAGGACCGGATCGTTGTACCCCGTAACCCGGAGTTATAGAAGAAAATCTTTGATGACGCTCACTTATCAAAGTTCTCTATTCACCCCGGCAGCAACAAAATGTATCAAGAACTCAGAAACAAGTTTTGGTGGACACGGATGAAGCGGGAGATCGCAAAGTATGTGTCCGAGTGTGATACATGTCAAAGGCTGAAGGCAGACCACATGAGAAAACCGGGACTGCTACAACCACTGGGCGTTCCTGCCTGGAAGTGGGAAGATGTGAGCATGGACTTGATCGTCGGTTTATCCACCACTTTTCAGAAGCATGATTCTGTGTGGGTAATCATCGACCGGCTCACCAAAGTTGCCCATTTCATCCCGGTCAACACAAACTACAACGCCAAGAAGTATGCTGAATTGTACATCTCACGGGTCCTATGCTTGTACGGCGTAACCCGCACCATCATATCAGATCAGGGCACTTTATTTGTATCCCATTTTTTGGAGCAGCTACATGCTTCTTTGGGGACGAAACTGATCCGTAGTTCAGCGTACCACCCGCAGACGGATGGGCAAACCGAGCGGGTAAATCAAATTTTAGAAGATATGTTACGAGCTTGTGCTATCAACCACGGTAAGAATTGGGATGATCACTTACTGTTGGCCGAGTTCTCTTACAACAATGGGTACCAAGCCAACATCAAGATGGCACCCTACGAGACGCTATATGGAAGAAAATGCCGCACACCGCTGAATTGGTGTGAGTCCGGCGAAAGGGTCACCTTCGGGATTGATTTTGTCAACCATGCGGAGGAAAAGGTTCGGCTGATTCAAGCGAACCTAAAGGCCGCTCAATCCCGACAGAAACAGTATGCGGACCTTAGAAAACACCCGCTATAATTCAAAGTCGGGGATCACGTGTATCTACGTGTGTCTCCAATGAAGGGCGTAAACAGATTCGGGGTGAGAGGAAAGTTGGCACCCCGATTTATCAGTCCATTTCAAATTGTGGAAAGATGTGGATCAGTAGCATACCGGCTGAAATTACCAGAAGAACTTTACGGTGTGCATGACGTCTTTCACATTTCTCAGCTGAGGAAGTGTCTTAAGCTATCAACTACCATTCAGCTGGGGGATATTGAAGAACTGAAACCGGATCTCACTTATCGGGAGGAACCGGTTCAGATCATTGATGAAAAGGCCCGAACCACACGCAACCGTATGTTGTGGTTCTACAAACTTCTATGGAGTAATCACTCCTTAGATGAAGCGACATGGGAGAGCGAAGGATTTCTTCACGCTAACTACCCCGACTTTGTCACGTCGCATATACGGTAATTTTCCACCGCCCTCTCTCTCAGTTTCACCTTATAATCTCAGGACGAGATTCTTTTAAGGGGGGAGGAATGTAAGGGCCTGAGTTTTCGCACACATCCAAAGTGTTCATCACATCACACACACCTCATTTAAGAAAAACTTATGAACACCTTTGAAGAGCAAGTAAACACCATCAACATGGTCATTAGAGAATAAACTCACAAAATGCAAAAGTGGAATTTTCCACATGCATCTTATAGGGCTGAGCATATGAAAAACTCATACACCTTGCTAGGAAAGCTCATGCCAAATTTCACCCAAATCCAAAACCTTTTTGAGGTATTTTTGGGTGTAACTAGAAAGAGGCTAGTTTGAACTCAAATTTAAATTCAAACTACTTTTATCCCATGACTTCAAAAGTGGGAGGCATATTCATACTCAGCACATTTTTGTGAGCTCACACACCATTTTTCACTCCATTTGGAGTTGATCTTTACATGAGCTAATTTTAGCAAATTCAAACTCAATTTGAATTTCAAACTGCACATGTGCTGAAAATATATTCAAACACTTTACAATTTGAATTCTATCAAGTTCAAATGGGCATTTGGTAGATAATTCAAATTCTAAAGGGCATTAGTAGGATTACTGTTTGGAGCAGTGGGAGGAAGTTAATTTCAGAGGTTAAAATGGGAGTGGGCCCCACTTGTCAGCCACACAAGCCGGTGAACTGTAAGGGCCTTAGTTTTTGACACACATTTGCAGTGTTCATCACCACACCACACACCTCATTTGAGGAAGAATGATGAACACAAATGAAGAGCAAGTAACAATTATCAACATGCTCATTAGAGAACAAACTTACACATTGCAAAAGTGGTATTTCCCACATGTGATATAGATGGGCTGGACATATGAAAACTCCTACACTTTACTAAGGATGTCCCTGCCAAGTTTCACCCAAATTCAGAACCTTTTTGAGGTCATCTTGGGTATAGATAGGAAGAGGGCAGTTTGAAAACATATTCAAATTCAAACTGTGTTTATCCCATGAATTTAAAAGTGGAAGGCATATTCTTACTCAGCACATTTTTGTGAGCTCACACACCAATTTTCACTCCATTTGGAGTTGATCTTGACATGAGCTAAGGGGGAGAAATTCAAACTTTATTTGGATTTCAAACTGAACTTGTGCTGAAATTCATTCAAACCAAACCTCATTTGAACTTTGATCAATTCAGATGGCTCATGGGGGAATAATTTGAATTGCCAAGGGTAGTATGGGGTTCACTGTTTACAACAGTGATTAGAAGTAAATTTCAGAGGTTAAAAGGAAGGGTGGGACCCACATGTCAGCCTCTACTTCAACACAAACCGACTGAGACTTTTCACTCGGGTCGCCGAGCCGCAGCGGTGATAGCCACCGAGGCCAGCCACCGCGCCACCAGCTGCTTGCCCACGCGCGGGAATGAGGCGGTGCAGAGCCTTCTTAAGGCGCCTGCCCCCCCTCCTCGGCCGAGGTACCGACGTGTTTTCCCGCAAGAACCCAGCACTGGCCGAAAGTTTCCGCAGTTCGGACTTGATCGGAGGACGCCGATCGCAGCTCCCTCCTTCCACTCCAGAGTCCCAGCAAGGTACTAGAGACCTTCCTCCATCCTCCCCATTGCTAGAATTCGGTTGAAACCGATTGATATCGGCTGTGCCGAAAGATCAAACTCGGAACATGGAACCGCCGCACCTCGGGCTCTCGTGGACAGCCCAACCTGGGCGTTGTCACGCCCAAGCCAAGGCACCCTTGTACGCGCGGGTGACCGGTGCTGCTCATCCCCGAGCCACAGCTCGAGTGGTTGCTCACCGGCGGCGAATTTCCACTTTTCCCCTTTCTGTGTGCAGAACGACCTTCAGGTACGATTCTGCTTAATTCGTGCTCTAGAAAGGATTAGAGGGCCTCAGGCCACTCCCACACGAGCTAGACACGGTAACGCACAAGTTGCCTTCACAACTCTGGGCCGGAGAACCTCGGTGCCCGGCGTAATTTAAGGTCTACTAATGGCGGAACGAACGGGGGGTATCGGGCACACGGTGAGGACCTATTTCGGGCCTTCCCCGAGCTGCCTCGAGCTCATGTCGACCTTCTCTGAGGTCCACTGATGCTCCCCGACCGATTTCCCAAGTAGCTGAGGTGTTAGAGAAGTCAGCCGACATGGCCGAAGTCATTCCGAGGTGGCGGCTCGTCGCCGACCATGCTCCGGCCATTGTCATGAGCAGCTGACCCTAGAATCCGGTTCCCCAAGTAAAAGTAGGCAGGGGCGGCCAGAATCAAGAAGTTTGGAGCTGTACAGCAGCCGGCGGCGAGCTCTCCGGCGAGGTCCCTCGGCGGCGGAGCGCGGGTGTCGCAAGGTTGAAGAAGGGGGTGGACCCCAACTGTCAGCGGCCGATATTTTGAATCGGGATCCGGCTGCGGCCGGGATCGGGTGTGCTGGCGCGCAAAATCCTTGTGGGCCGCGGTGTGCCATCGCCTAGGCGTGCGACGCGTGTCCCCCTGGGCCCACGCGCGAGTTTAAACTTTTCCCCGATTTTCAGATTTCCTTCAAACTTCAAATCCTCATAACTTTGGCTAGAAAGCTCCAAATTGAGTGAACCAAATTTTGCTGGATTCAGCTCTCTGAGTACTTTCCAGAAAATCAAGTTTCACTTCTTGAAATTCCTTATTTCTCCAGAATTAATTCCTCAAAGTTTAAACTGTTAGGAATTTTAACTGGAGAATCCTTTGGAGGAAAATCCTGAAATTTTGCTGAGATGTTCACCAAAATATCCTTGAACTAAGGTCGAGGAGGTCGAGGAGGAACCCGAAGTTCTAGACTTCGTTACTCCGGAGGAACAGCTAGCCTATGACCAAGAGCAGCAAGGCAAGCCCCGGTTTGCATTAACCTTTTTACAAATGTTTATTGTTTCGAGCACATCATTGAATATTGTTCTGTGCATTAGAGTCTTGATTGGAAACCCAACTACATAGCCAAGAAAACCATGGGCTGGGGTTAGGATTGAAAACCCCGTTAGCCACTGCATTGCTAGGATAGAGTAGGATTCGGTACAAGTCGAGTAGTTGGAACTACCCGCGAGAATAGGCTAGAGGCACATCGCTCGGGTAGAGATAGCACATGATACACATGGCAAGAAAATGAGACCGAGCGGAGAGTAAGGGCAGCAGGACTTTGGGGCCTGTGTGCTGTAGCTCCGCTTGTGTCGATTGAGGACCGAGCCGTGTGCGGGCCTGTTGAACAAGCTAGAACAGTACCGAAGACCTACTGGCTATATGGGAACCGGGAAACTGATGTAACTCGGGTAGCTGGGTATTGAGGCATTGCCCGTCGTTCAGAGGGTAGGTTGAGAGCTCGAGGTGTAAATCGGCTGGCGGCACAGAGATGTGCGTGCAGAGACCTCTTGCTCGGGACGATGGGACCGGTTCAATATTTGGCTAACGGGTGAAAGGTAGTTGCGTACGGCGTCCGTGATGGTTGTTGTAGGCAACATCGAGTACGGGCGTACGTGACGGGTTGTTCGGGTAACCCTGCAGGTGTAAATCGATTATAATCGCCGTCCCTCACGGTCAGTGAGTACCACTTGTTCACTGTACCGTGACGTAGAAAGAACAGGCTAGTTACATGTTAAAATGCTGCTGATTGAATGATGGACATTGATTGTTAATGACTTGCTGTAGTTTAGAGCTAACTAAAGTTCGTTTCAACTTTGGGCAAAGTACATGAGAGAAATGCGTTTCTTGTTTGATTGCGGCTCTCTCATGTACCTTAGCGTAAGGTTCTCCACAACCTGCTGCTAAAACTTGAAAGTAAGGTTCTACTAATTAGGCGAGTCCTTGCAAATGATTTTTACCTCATGTAACCCATTACCCTCATGTAGAAGTTCCATGTTTAGGTGAGACGGGTCAGACTTGCTGAGCCTTCGTGCTCACTGCTTGTGTTTGAAGTTTTTGCAGGGTTCTATGAGGAAGGGACTCCCGAAGAGGAGACGGAACCCCAGGAGGGGAACCCCGTCGAGTGGGAGTCGTGCACGCCGCAGAGTTAGTGTGCGTGTGTGCTAGCAAGGGCACGTTCAAGGGCTGAACGTGCACTTGATGCTTAGTCTACGCCCGCGAGTGTAGACTGAACTTATTTTGATGTAAACATGTTCATAACTTGTTTATGTAATAAAATTTCGCTTCCGCTTTGCACCTTTGACGTGTGTTATACGGTGCTGTGCAACGCAGCACCCCTCAGCGTGATCCTGGCTCGACGGGACCATTGGGGTCGTGTCAGCGTGGTATCAGAGCTGGCTTGAGGTTTAACACAGTACAAAGGTTTTCTTTTTCAAAAATCCAGTGAGGAACGAGTTAGTAGCCCGTATAAGGATGTTATTAGTATATAGAAAGTGGCTTAGTAACCTAATTGTTATGTCGGAAAATCGTGCATCTCGGGACGTTCATGTCTTGGGGGGTGCACGTGAGCGCTGTCCACCAGTGCGCACAAGCTGAAGGGTGGAGCCCCACGGGTGGCAGGTAACCCGACCCGCTTTAGTATCCTCTACGACTCTTCATGTCGTTTGGGGTATTCGAGCAACGTCTGTCCCTGGCGTGCGTGGTGCAATATGGGAGACCCCGTCACGTGGTCTGAAACGTGAACACGCAACTCAAGGCGTGGTTGGCTTGAGAACATCCGGGCGGGTGATGATGGCCGGGTGTACTAACTGTATGTATTCCGGGCTCGATGTGCAGCCGAGTCTGATGATTGTTTGAGTTTCTGCAGGTAGTCTTACCACGAAACGGTAGACGTGTAGTATCCGTGTGCGAGTGACGAGTAGTGCCACTGAGCTAACGAAGCCGGCTAAGTCCGGTATAGGTTTTTCCTTTGTGAGGACGTAGTACCGACATAAGCTGGTGACGCATCGACGTCACACCCAACTAAATGAACAACTTCATCTAAAAATTTGAAGGTTTTGATCCAAAGTAGTAAAATTGATGTAACTCCTTCCCTTGTACAGTATATTCAAGGTTAACAAGTTTTCAACTTATAGGATGTTAGGGACAGAGCACTCTGTTTTCAGCTGAATCAAGGCTGAAGTTAATCAGAGGTTAGAGGTTGAGTTCTTTCGAGGTTGGGGTCGTATGATACATTTCTGGAAAGCGTTGGAAGAGCTTTACAACTCTTCTATTGAGGTCCAGAGGTGTTTCATCCCTTAACCACTCGAAAAATGCAGTAGAGTTGAAACTGTCCAGAAAACAGGACAGAGCAAAGACTCTCTGTAAACTCTTTGTAAATTAAGCATAACTTCCTGCATAAAAATCCAAAAAAATGGAAATGAGGTAGTTCTGGAAAGCTTATGAGATGGGTTACAACTTTGTAACAGAAAGTTTTGTCAGATTAGGAACAGAATTAACTGGGATTCTTGGATCAAATCAGTACCTAAGGCAGGGAGGTGCTGTCCAATTGTCCCCAGAAATTCTGATAACTTTGACATCTCATAATTTTTGAACCAGGACAGATCGTAGGCCAAGCAAATACTGGCTGGAAAGCTATTGAAGTTAGCTTCAACCTTGATGTTGAGCTCCAGGACTGGTTTTGCTTTTAACATGGCCCAAATCAGGTTGATATGGAAACTAGTCAAGGCTGTCATGGGAGCAGCAGACCAGCAGTCAAATTTGTTTAAAAATTTGAACTATGTTTCCAAGTGTTATGGTTTCACTGACATATCTAATGTTATAACTCAATGGTTTACTGTTCAAATAAATATTTGACATTTCTCAAATATAATTTTACAGATGGCAGCAGATAAACGGTTGGAGAATGGGTGGGTAGTTTCCCACTGCTCTGACCGTAGCGGCTACCCGGAAGCATTGTGGCAAATGCTCCAATATTTCGGGTACAACCAGATGCCGCAATACTTCGCCAAGGAAGAAGGCGAAGAGGGGAACAAGACGTGGACGATCCATGTCGAGGTGCCTGCAGGACCTACGCCACCCGGTTGGGTGCCATTCACCGTCACGGTGAGAGGAAGACAACCGGAAGGGATGTGGCAAGTGGCAGCCCGTGACACTATGTCACGTTTCTGCCAGCTACATGTGCAGGCTATGGAGGGTACTCCATACGCACTCGTTCCGGTGGAGGGGCGAGCTCAGCATGTGTGGGAAGAAAGGTACCTGGAGGCAACAGACCCGAGTTGCCCAAGGTACAACCCCGCGGAGGCAAACCTCAGCCTCCAAATGAGGGCGGGAAACGCTGTGATGGACAGCCAAGCTGTTCATACGGAGCATCTCGCCACCAAGCTCAAGGAGAGCACAAGCCGTGGAGATCATTTTGAGAGTGCTCACAGCGCACTCCGCAATGTGCTTCTTCCGACGATCAAGCGACTGAATGAACAACACAATCAGTTGTGTCGTCTGAAGAAGGCAAAGAAGAAGGGCCGTGTTGACATCGCGGCGTTGCAAGAGCTGGTGCAGACCCTAACCCAGCAGAATGAGGACCTTGCTCAAGAGCGGGACGACGCTATTGAGGAAGGACAAGGCTGGGAAGAGGACTACAACCAGGCTATGGACGAGGTGCATGCATTGCAGGACCTCGTGCCCCCGGTATTGGGCGTACCGGTAGTCTTGGGTCTTCCAGCCATGGGAGAGCCCGAAATGGGAGAAGAGGTGGTAGACCCCGAACCACCAGCCGAGGTACCGGAGGAGGACGACCCACAGGAGGTCGAGTTCTACTCCGAGTAGGGGGTTACGGTTGCCAAGTAGGGCAGCTAGGGTAGCGTAACCCAACTTTTGTAATCGGTGACATGTCGTGTAGACAGTAGCGTATGTACAGGTAGTGACGACATGAGCACGACTTCTCGGAGATCCGAGAATGATGTATCTTGTATAAAGTTTATGCTTTATCAATATATGTGAATGTTGTGCAAGTTAATCATGCGTCGCTTCAATACCTACTGCTGTTTATGGAATTTTGAGTGAGACATGTGCTAATTACTGCTGTGTTGAATTTCAGAATGACGCGTACTCGTGCCAACCCTGATGTTGGAGGTACTAGCCAAGGGGGAGAGACCTCCCAACCGCCTCCCGAGGACTCCTCGGGACAGCGGCAGCAACAGCAACAGCAAACACCGCCACCGCCACTGCCAACGGTTACAGTGGCCGACATTGTCGCGGCAATGGCGGGTTCACATCAGCAGCACACAGAGCTGCTGCAAACGTTAATTGCGAATACGTCTCGCCCAGAGAGACGTCAAGATCGTGAGGAGCGCCAACAGAGCTCCTACTCCGAATTCCTGGCGACTCATCCCCCTGTATTCTCAAGGGCGGATGAACCACTTGACGCGGACAACTGGCTCCGCGCCATAGAGATGAAGTTCGGGCTGCTCCAAATCAGCGAGCAGCGCAAGACTCAGTTCGCGGTCCAGCAGCTCCAAGGATCCGCGAGCGCGTGGTGGGCCAACTTTTGTGCTTCACAACCCACCGACCGAGTGATGACCTGGGCGGAGTTCCGGACGGCCTTCAGGGCCTATCATATACCGCCAGGTCTGATGAAGAGGAAGACGCAGGAGTTCCTACACCTGCAACAAGGGAGCCGGAACGCGCTGGAATACTCCAGAGCGTTCAACGATCTCGCGCTCTACGCGTCGTATCATGCAGATACGGACGAGAAGCGGCGGGACCACTTTTACCAGGGGCTTAACCCGCTCCTGAAGGACAAGTTGGCGATGTTCAATCGCGGCAGCCTCAACGACATCATTGATGCTGCGATTGTTCAGGAGGACTCCGGCAAGGAGTTAGCGGCGGCGGAAAGAAAGCGAAGCGCGCCGCAGAACAGCGGAGAAGGAGGCGGTCCTTCTCAGAAGTTTCGGATGGTGAATCGCCCACCATCAGGTCCACGCTGGCAGCCACCACAGCGGTCGATGCCGTTCCGCAGTCGACCGTACTCTTCACCGGCATTCCGGCCGGCACTGCCAGTACCACCGCAACAATAACAGCAGCAGCGGGCGATGCCGCGTGCGTTTGCACCTCCGCAACGCATGCCGGGCTTTCGTCCACCGAGTACTCCACCAGCAGCGGCCACGTGTTACAAGTGTGGTCGTCCAGGACACTTCGCGAACAGTTGCCTGGAGAGGCAAGGCGGCGGAGTGGCACCACAGTTTCCGGGGAGAAATCAACCCCGGAACCCTACTAATGCGCGGCGGGCAAACCCTAGGCCCGGTACTGTCCACCAGCTTGCCATTGAGGACGTGCCGGAGGGCGAGCCAATCCTTGCGGGTATGTTCCAACTCCACCAGCATTCCGCTATAGTACTATTTGATTCAGGCGCCACGCATAATTTTATTAGCCAAGCTTTCATTGCTAAACACAGCTTGCCAATACTACCCACCGATAGTCCATATTTAATTTGTTCACCGGGTGGGAAGATTTCAGCAAGCGTAATGGTCTCCAAAGCACCATTATGCTTAGCGGGTAGAGTGTACCCCACGTCTCTCATGATCTTAGAGGGACAGAAGGTCGATGTCATCCTAGGGATGTCGTGGTTAACCCGCCACGGCGCTGTTTTAGACACCGTCCTTCGAGTCGTGCACTTAAACTCAGAGGTGCACGGTTCTCACTCATTATTTCTGGACAGTCCAGAAATAAAACTTTCAAGTGTCTATCAGTCCACAACCATCAGATTGGAAGACATTCCAGTGGTCCGGGAGTTTCCTGATGTATTCCCGGATGATTTACCGGGGATGCCACCCGATAGAGAGGTGGAGTTCAAGATTGAACTCGCACCGGGAACCATGCCAATATCCCGAAGGCCGTACAAGATGGCGCCCAAGGAGTTGGCGGAACTGAAGACTCAGCTCACGGACCTTCTGGAGAAGGGTTTTATTAGGCCGAGCTCCTCGCCATGGGGCTGTTCGGCATTATTTGTCAAGAAGAAGGATGAGACGCTGCGGCTTTGCGTGGACTACCGTCCCTTAAATGCCGTAACCATCAAGAACAAGTACCCGTTGCCACGGATCGACATGTTGTTTGATCAGTTGGTCGAAGCAAAGATCTTTTCCAAGATGGATTTAAGATCCGGGTACCATCAGATTAAGATAAGGGCGGAGGACATTCCAAAGACAGCTTTCTCGACAAGGTACGGACTTTATGAGTACCTGGTCATGTCCTTCGGCCTCACCAATGCTCCAGCTCACTTCATGTATTTAATGAACTCGGTGTTCATGCCGGAGCTGGACAAGTTTGTCGTGGTCTTCATCGACGACATCCTGGTATATTCCAAGTCGGAGGAAGATCACAAGAAACATCTGCGTATAGTCTTGCAACGGCTGCGGGATCACAAGTTATACGCAAAATTCAGCAAATGCGAGTTTTGGATATCGCAAGTGCCTTTCCTCGGGCATATCATCTCAGCAGAGGGTATCGCTGTGGACCCGAGCAAGATCACGCAAGTGCTGAATTGGAAATCCCCGAGAACTGTTCATGAGGTACGGAGTTTCCTCGGACTCGCGGGATATTATCGGAGGTTCATTCCGAACTTCTCGAAGATTGCCAAGCCAATGACAGAGCTGCTGAAGAAGGCTACCAAATATGTTTGGAGTCCAGCATGTGAAGCAGCATTCAAGGCTTTAGTCAAGCACCTAACATCAGCACCGGTTTTGGCGCAGCCAGACACAACAAAACCGTTCGATGTGTACTGCGATGCATCCGGCATTGGGCTCGGATGTGTGCTGATGCAAGACCGAAGAGTGGTCGCGTATGGATCACGGCAGCTTAGGAACCATGAGCAGAATTATCCAACTCACGATTTGGAGCTCGCTGCCGTGGTACTTGCACTAAAAATGTGGAGGCACTACCTACTCGGTAACCTCATACATTTATATACCGACCACAAAAGCCTCAAGTACATATTCACTCAGAAGGAACTGAACATGAGGCAACGAAGATGGTTAGAACTGATAAAGGATTACGAGATAGAGATCCATTATCATCCAGGCAAGGCAAACGTTGTGGCAGATGCGCTAAGCCGCAAGTCACACGTCAATAATCTGACCATCACACCATTGGAAGAGAGCGAACCACCACTCCATGTGATTCCACACGGAGCTCTCTACAACCTAGCTTTGATCCCCACCATCCGTGAAGAGATAGCGGCAGCCCAGAAGGATGACAAGGGCACGTCACATTTACGAAGACGTGTAGACAGTGGGGAGTTGAAATGTTTCCGGAAGGACGGAGACGGCATCCTATGGTTCAAGGACCGGATCGTCGTACCCCGAAACCCGGAGTTATGGAAGAAAATCTTTGATGAGGCTCACTTATCAAAGTTTTCTATTCACCCCGGCAGCAACAAAATGTATCAAGAACTCCGAAGAAAGTTTTGGTGGACACGGATGAAGCGAGAGACGGCAAAATACGTGTCCGAGTGTGATACATGTCGAAGGGTGAAGGCAGACCACATGCGGAAACCGGGACTGCTGCAACCACTGGGCATTCCTACCTGGAAGTGGGAGGACGTGAGCATGGATTTCGTCGTCGGTTTACCCACCACCTTACAGAAACATGATTCTGTGTGGGTGATCGTCGATCGGCTCACCAAAGTTGCCCATTTCATCCCGGTCAACACCAACTACAACGCCAAGAAGTACGCTGAACTGTACATCTCACGGATCCTATGCTTATACGGCGTACCCCGTACCATCATATCGGACCGGGGCACTTTATTTGTGTCCCGTTTTTGGGAGCAGCTGCACGCTGCCTTGGGGACGAAGCTGATCCGTAGTTCAGCCTACCACCCGCAGACGGATGGACAAACCGAGCGGGTAAATCAGATTCTAGAAGACATGCTACGAGCTTGCGCTATCGACCACGGCAAGAATTGGGATGATCACTTGCCGTTAGCCGAGTTCTCGTACAACAATGGGTACCAAGCCAGCATCAAGATGGCGCCCTACGAGGCGCTATACGGGAGAAAATGCCGCACACCATTGAACTGGTGTGAGTCTGGCGAAAGGGTTACCTTCGGGATTGACCTTGTCAACAACGCGGAAGAAAAGGTTCGACTAATTCAAGCGAACCTAAAAGCCGCTCAATCCCGTCAGAAACAGTATGCGGACCGGAGAAGGCGCCCATTACAATTCGAAGTTGGGGATCACGTATATCTACGGGTGTCTCCAATGAAGGGCGTAAACATATTTGGGGTGAGGGGAAAGTTAGCACCCCGATTCATCGGTCCATTCCAGATTACCGAAAGATGTGGATCGGTAGCATACCGGCTGAAATTACCAGAAGCACTTTCCGGTGTGCACGACGTCTTTCACATTTCCCAGCTGAGGAAGTGTCTCAAGCTATCAACTACCGTTCAGCTGGAAGACATTGAAGAACTGCAACCGGATCTCACCTATCGGGAGGAACCGGTGCAGATTATTGATGAAAAGGCCCGAACCACACGCAACCGTACGTTGTGGTTCTACAAGGTTCTATGGAGTAATCACTCCATGGACGAAGCGACATGGGAGAGCGAAGAATTCCTTCGCACTAACTACCCCGACTGTGTCACGTCGCATATCCGGTAATTTTCCACCATCCTCTCTCTCATTTTCACCTTATAATCTCGGGACGAGATTCTTTTAAGGGGGGAGGAATGTAAGGGCCTTAGTTTTTGACACACATTTGCAGTGTTCATCACCACACCACACACCTCATTTGAGGAAGAATGATGAACACAAATGAAGAGCAAGTAACAATTATCAACATGCTCATTAGAGAACAAACTTACACATTGCAAAAGTGGTATTTCCCACATGTGATATAGATGGGCTGGACATATGAAAACTCCTACACTTTACTAAGGATGTCCCTGCCAAGTTTCACCCAAATTCAGAACCTTTTTGAGGTCATCTTGGGTATAGATAGGAAGAGGGCAGTTTGAAAACATATTCAAATTCAAACTGTGTTTATCCCATGAATTTAAAAGTGGAAGGCATATTCTTACTCAGCACATTTCTGTGAGCTCACACACCAATTTTCACTCCATTTGGAGTTGATCTTGACATGAGCTAAGGGGGAGAAATTCAAACTTTATTTGGATTTCAAACTGAACTTGTGCTGAAATTCATTCAAACCAAACCTCATTTGAACTTTGATCAATTCAGATGGCTCATGGGGGAATAATTTGAATTGCCAAGGGTAGTATGGGGTTCACTGTTTACAACAGTGATTAGAAGTAAATTTCAGAGGTTAAAAGGAAGGGTGGGACCCACATGTCAGCCTCTACTTCAACACAAACCGACTGAGACTTTTCACTCGGGTCGCCGAGCCGCAGCGGTGATCGCCACCGAGGCCAGCCACCGCGCCACCAGCTGCTTGCCCACGCGCGGGAATGAGGCGGTGCAGAGCCTTCTTAAGGCGCCTGCCCCCCCTCCTCGGCCGAGGTACCGACGTGTTTTCCCGCAAGAACCCAGCACTGGCCGAAAGTTTCCGCAGTTCGGACTTGATCGGAGGACGCCGATCGCAGCTCCCTCCTTCCACTCCAGAGTCCCAGCAAGGTACTAGAGACCTTCCTCCATCCTCCCCATTGCTAGAATTCGGTTGAAACCGATTGATATCGGCTGTGCCGAAAGATCAAACTCGGAACTTGGAACCGCCGCACCTCGGGCTCTCGTGGACAGCCCAACCTGGGCGTTGTCACGCCCGAGCCAAGGCACCCTTGGACGCGCGGGTGACTGGTGCTGCTCATCCCCGAGCCACAGCTCGAGTGGTTGCTCACCGGCGGCGAATTTCCACTTTTCCCCTTTCTGTGTGCAGAACGACCTTCGGGTACGATTCTGCTTAATTCGTGCTCTAGAAAGGATTAGAGGGCCTCAGGCCACTCCCACACGAGCTAGACACGGTAACGCACAAGTTGCCTTCACAACTCTGGGCCGGAGAACCTCGGTGCCCGGCGTAATTTAAGGTCTACTAATGGCGGAACGAACGGGGGGTATCGGGCACACGGTGAGGACCTATTTCGGGCCTTCCCCGAGCTGCCTCGAGCTCATGTCGACCTTCTCTGAGGTCCACTGATGCTCCCCGACCGATTTCCTAAGTAGCTGAGGTGTTAGAGAAGTCAGCCGACATGGCCGAAGTCATTCCGAGGTGGCGGCTCGTCGCCGACCATGCTCCGGCCATTGTCATGAGCAGCTGACCCTAGAATCCGGTTCCCCAAGTAAAAGTAGGCAGGGGCGGCCAGAATCAAGAAGTTTGGAGCTGTACAGCAGCCGGCGGCGAGCTCTCCGGCGAGGTCCCTCGGCGGCGGAGCGCGGGTGTCGCAAGGTTGAAGAAGGGGGTGGACCCCAACTGTCAGCGGCCGATATTTTGAATCGGGATCCGGCTGCGGCCGGGATCGGGTGTGCTGGCGCGCAAAATCCTTGTGGGCCGCGGTGTGCCATCGCCTAGGCGTGCGACGCGTGTCCCCCTGGGCCCACGCGCGAGTTTAAACTTTTCCCCGATTTTCAGATTTCCTTCAAACTTCAAATCCTCATAACTTTGGCTAGAAAGCTCCAAATTGAGTGAACCAAATTTTGCTGGATTCAGCTCTCTGAGTACTTTCCAGAAAATCAAGTTTCACTTCATGAAATTCCTTATTTCTCCAGAATTAATTCCTCAAATTTTAAACTGTTAGGAATTTTAACTGGAGAATCCTTTGGAGGAAAATCCTGAAATTTTGCTGAGATGTTCACCAAAATATCCTTGAACTACCATAAAATTTCAGATCCATTTGAGCTCATTTAATCCACCTAATGGTGTGATTAGTGAAACTGTTCCAAAGAAAATAGAAAATGTTCAGAAACATTTTCAGAATTTTCTCTGAAATTGTTTGGCTCATATCTTTAGTTAGAGACTTCCAAATTAAGTGAGACCAACTCCATTAGAACCCTCTGAAAATCTAGTTTTCAGGAAGGCATAGTTTGTTTCATGAAAATTCCTAGAACACCCTAAGAGTTCCAATTAAGGTCAAGGACATAATTAATTGTAGAGGGCTCAAATGAGCTTTGCTGCAACTAAAACTTGACCAAGTCTTTGTTTGGGTTGTAACCAAGCCACAGTAAAAGTTTCACAGTCATTAGGTCTGTCTAGCAAGGGTTATAGACTTCACAACTTCAAAGTTAATACAAATGCTTTAAATTAATATATACATTGCTCTTATCATGTAGTCGCTAAGGTCGAGGAGGAACCCGAAGTCCTAGACTTCGTTACTCCGGAGGAACAGCTAGCCTACGACCAAGAGCAGCAAGGCAAGCCCCGGTTTGCATTAACCTTTTTACAAATGTTTATTGTTTCGAGCACATCTTTGAATATTGTTCTGTGCATTAGAGTCTTGATTGGAAACCCAACTACATAGCCAAGAAAACCATGGGCTGGGGTTAGGATTGAAAACCCCGTTAGCCACTGCATTGCTAGGATAGAGTAGGATTCGGTACAAGTCGAGTAGTTGGAACTACCCGCGAGAATAGGCTAGAGGCACATCGCTCGGGTAGAGATAGCACATGATACACATGGCAAGAAAATGAGACCGAGCGGAGAGTAAGGGCAGCAGGACTTTGGGGCCTGTGTGCTGTAGCTCCGCTTGTGTCGATTGAGGACCGAGCCGTGTGCGGGCCTGTTGAACAAGCTAGAACAGTACCGAAGACCTACCGGCTATATGGGAACCGGGAAACTGATGTAACTCGGGTAGCTGGGTATTGAGGCATTGCCCGTCGTTCAGAGGGTAGGTTGAGAGCTCGAGGTGTAAATCGGCTGGCGGCACAGAGATGCGCGTGCAGAGACCTCTTGCTCGGGACGATGGGACCGGTTCAATATTTGGCTAACGGGTGAAAGGTAGTTGCGTACGGTGTCCGTGATGGTTGTTGTAGGCAACATCGAGTACGGGCGTACGTGACGGGTTGTTCGGGTAACCCTGCAGGTGTAAATCGATTATAATCGCCGTCCCTCGCGGTCAGTGAGTACCACTTTTTCACTGTACCGTGACGTAGAAAGAACAGGCTAGTTACATGTTAAAATGCTGCTGATTGAATGATGGACATTGATTGTTAATGACTTGCTGTAGTTTAGAGCTAACTAAAGTTCGTTTCAACTTTGGGCAAAGTACATGAGAGAAATGCGTTTCTTGTTTGATTGCGGCTCTCTCATGTACCTTAGCGTAAGGTTCTCCACAACCTGCTGTTAAAACTTGAAAGTAAGGTTCTACTAATTAGGCGAGTCCTTGCAAATGATTTTTACCTCATGTAACCCATTACCCTCATGTAGAAGTTCCATGTTTAGGTGAGACGGGTCAGACTTGCTGAGCCTTCGTGCTCACTGCTTGTGTTTGAAGTTTTTGCAGGGTTCTATGAGGAAGGGACTCCCGAAGAGGAGACAGAACCCCAGGAGGGAAACCCCGTCGAGTGGGAGTCGTGCACGCCGCAGAGTTAGTGTGCGTGTGTGCTAGCAAGGGCACGTTCAAGGGCTGAACGTGCACTTGATGCTTAGTCTACGCCCGCGAGTGTAGACTGAACTTATTTTGATGTAACATGTTCATAACTTGTTTATGTAATAAAATTTCGCTTCCGCTTTGCACCTTTGACGTGTGTTATACGGTGCTGTGCAACGCAGCACCCCTCAGCGTGATCCTGGCTCGACGGGACCATTGGGGTCGTGTCATGAACCGACTGAAGCACCCGGGACTTGGGTCTTGCGCGCGCTCACGCGGTCACCATGGTGTTGCACGCCGCTGCCACCTCCTGATCGCCGATCACATCTGCAAACCGACGTCCTCAGCTATTTAGCCTCGAGCTACCGACAGCAGCAGCCGGTTTTAACGCTGCCTCGACGTTTTCCCGCACTGAGAAACTGAAGCAAGCCGCCGCACACCCCAACTCGCCACTCCGCCGTCGATCGGCCAAAGCAGTCCTTCTCACCGCAAGCTGAGGCCACAAACGGCACCGCCGGCCTTTGCTCGACGTGCTCCAGCCCTCAGCTGCTCGGGATCAGCTTCTGTTGAGCTTATCCGAGCCGATCTTCCACCACTCTGTCAACCCCGAAGCTCCTCCGACTTGACACCATCGTCCGAGCAGCTCCAAGCTTCTCCAGCACGGCAAACTGGTCTCTGAGGTTAGCATCGAAGTCTAGTAGCTCTCCCGGAGCTCCCTAGCTCCCTCTTAGCGCTGGTTAGCTGGAATTTCAATTTTCCTAACGATCACCATATAGAACACCGAGAACCAAAAGCCCAAAATTCATCTCGATCACTTGATCACTAGAAATCCTGGTCGAGCTGAAGCTAGAGTAGCACCTCACGGTTACCTCAGCCAAATCCTAGCGATGATGATCAACCCAGTGAGCAGAGCATCTTATTTTGGCCATCGCCGGTGAAAACGGCTCGGGTCGCCAGTGAAGTCTACTTTCCCGGCGATCTCCAGCCACGAGGAGAGAAGGGTTAGCTTCCCCGTGCCCCAGTGGTGCTTTGCGACCCGTTGGTTGATCGTGTTCACCACCGAGACGAGCTAGCACCGTCGGACCCGAGCTCAGTTCCGCCGCCACCGTCACCGACTATGTTTCCGGTGATGTCGAGGAGCGAGAAATTGCCCGGCGTGTGCGCCGTGCTCCAAGGGTCTCGTAGGAAGAAAACGTGTCAAGAATTAGGCGGTGTATGTACCCTCGATACCGGGTACCCCCGCGCACAAGGTGAAACCGCTTAAGGACCTCGCCCCCTCCGCAGGGGCGAGCTTCGAAGGCGCCACGTGTCCGGCAGGGCCGGAGCTTCCCTCTCCTCAGAGGATAGCTCCGGGCCTTCCACGTGGCTCAGAAGGTCAGACCTCGCCCCCTCCGCAGGGGCGAGCTCCGAAGGAGCCACATGTCCAGTAGGGCCGGAGCTCCCCTCCCCTCGGAGGATAGCTCCGGGCCTGCCACGTGGCCCAGAAGGCCGGACCTCGCCCCCTCTGTAGGGGCGAGCTCCGAAGAAGCCACATGTACAGTGGGGCCGGAGCTCCCCTCCCCTCGGAGGATAGCTCCGGGCCTGCCACGTGGCCCAGAAGGCCGGACCTCACCCTCCGCAGGGGCGAGATCCGGGCGCTCCACGTGTCCAGCAGGGACGGAGCTCCCCTCTCCTCAGAGGATAGCTCCGGGCCTGCCACGTGGCCACGTGCAGCGCTGCCCGCCCTGGCGCGGTAGGCAGCAGGAGTAAAGGTGTGCCATGCCTTTACCGTACAAGGCATTCAAGACCCACGCTTTCCCAAGACGAAGAGGCGCGGCGCACGCCTGTCAGAAGGCACTGTGACCAGTCACAGTCAAGACAGGCGCACAGTGTCAAAAGCAGCAGACCAATAAATGCCGTGACAAGACATGCCCTGCCACCCCTGCCATCACCAACGGCTACACCTAGCCTGCGACATGGGCAGGGTGGCAGAACGACGACCTCGAAGCAGCCGCCAAGACTGCGTAGCTGGTAGGAAATCACCTCAGGGCCACCTGTCGGGCCCCGGGGCCCACCTTGTAAGCCGCCTGAGCCTTGTACTATAAAAGGCTCTGGTAGGCAACGTTACAAGGGGTTCCAACTCCCGTGAGTTCAGCTCCCTTTAGGTCATCCTCATACTCAAGGAAACCAGTGCTCCAAGCACTCCCGTGGACGTAGGGTTTTACGCTCCGGCGGCCTGAACCACATAAAAATCCTCGTGTCAATCCACCATCATCTCCTTCCTTCATCAACTCCGGCGAGACCCTCGCGAGAGGACTAGCCCCTCCAAAAAGAACCTCCGCGGGATGCCCAGAGGAGGCCCGGGGGAAGTGTCGACCACAAACGCTTTGACATTTGGCGGGCCACGAAGGGGGATTTTCGCTCTTGCGACGAGTCTACGCTGACGAAGATGACCAAGCTTCCTTCAGCGGCAAGCTCTTCACACCGACGTTCCCGGCGAACCCCATCAACCTCAAGATCTGTCGCGGCATAGAGTGCCACTCAAGCAAGTGCACTAGCCGCCACAGAAGCGCTCCTACATAGTCCATCTGCTGAAGACGCTCCCCAGGGGGCCACCCAGCAGTGGATCCACGACGTCAACTACCTCGTCGCTACTGCCGTCAAGCCTCCGCTGCGGCGGGGACGACGCCTAGGTCAACCAGCTGTGTCGCTGTCGCGCACACCAATGGTTGACGGGCAAACGGCAGACTCCCGCTCTACCAGGCTCCCAACAGCGGACCTGAGGATAGAGCTGGAGCGACACCACTTGGGAGAAGACGCCCGCGTCACCATCGAGCGACAACGGCAAAGGCGTCGCATCCAAGAGGCCGACTACAACATGTCGACCGCCTCGACTCAACCTGGGCCGCAGATGTTCACCGCGCAACCTCTGCCCCAGGCGTACGCCATGCAGCATATGCAGCAACCATATATCCTGCAGACGGCGCACCCGGTATATGGTCCACCAATGCCCATGCCGGAGTACACCGTGCCAGCAGCTGTCCAAGGGTTCGCGGCACCAGGAACTGCAGCAGTGGGGACGGGGTGTGTGGCCCTGGCGCCACACCTCTGCTTCGCAGTATTGCCACGCAAGTTCCGGCCACACCTGCCGAAGAAGTACAACGGAAGCGTCAACCCGGCAGAGTTCCTGCAGGTCTACTCAACTGCCACCCTTGCAGCAGGAGGGGATGAAGCCGTTATGGCCAACTACTTCCCCGTCGCTTTGACCGGCCCGGCGATGTCATGGTTCATGAACCTTCCCCAGGGTTCCATAACTTCCTGTGCGGAGCTGTGCCGACAGTTCACGGCAAACTTCAGCAGCACCTACACGCGTCCTGACGCGGAGCTGGACCTCCACGCCATACGACAACCGGAAGAATCACTGCGCTCCTTCATCCAGCGGTTCTCCCAAGTACGCAACACCATCCCCCACATCCCGGATGCATCAGTGGTGGTTGCATTCCGACAGGGTGTGAGGGACAAGAAGATGCTCGAGAAGTTAGCCACCAGAGAGGTGCAAGACATCTCGGAGCTCTTCATCCTGGCAGACACGTGCGACAGAGCAGAAGAAGGGCGTCACTGGCACACACAGCCAGCCTCCGAAGCCAGAAAACAGCTCGAAGATGGCGGAGTTCAAGCTGACCTCCCAACCACGTTAGACAGTCAAGAGCCGAGCACCGACTGACTTCGTGGTCAGGTGGACGCCGCCACCAAGCATCCCAGGGGGCCCCGAAGGTGGAGAACCGTAGCCCCGAGCACCGGCATTCACTGAGCCTCACTGGACGTTCTATTCCGACGGCGTGCTGCTCCTCATGCCAACGGGGGAGCAGTTTGGGTACCTTGGACCTGTGCCATGTTCCGCGCGCCGACGACACCGTCGCCAACAACCTGACAGTGAAGGTGTCCACCGGAGCCCCGGAGCCCCAAGGAGCCTTCAAAGGTACGTTGCCGCGACTCACGGCCTGGAGTGCCGAACGGGCGAAGGGGGCGAGACCAGCACCTCGAAGCTGGCGGTCTCGGTGGCCCTGTAACCATGGTGCCCCACCAAGGATTGTATGCGCCTTGGGGACTCCGTGCTACCCAGCGCCCAGAATCCGGAAGCTCAAGTAGCCCCGATGCATGGAGTCTTGTTTGAAAACCCAAATGCATAGCCAAGAAAACCCTGGGTTGGGCTTAGGTTTGTAAACCTCGATTAGCTACTGCAATGCTAAGATAGTGTAGGATTTGATACAAGTCGAGTAACTGGAACTGTTCTCGAGAATAGGCTAGAAGCACACTACTCGGGTAAAGGTAGCAAATGAAACACATGGAAAGAAAAATGAGACCGAGTGGAGAGTAAGGGCAGCAGGACGTTGGAACCTGGATGCCATAGCTCCGCTTGTGTCGATTGAGGACCGAGCCGTGTGCGGGCCTGTTGAACAAGTTAGAACAATACCGAAGACCTACCAGATATATGGGAACCGGGAAACCGATGTAATTTAGGTAGCTAGGTGTTGAGGCATTGCTTGTCGTCCAGAGGGTAGGTTGAGAGCTTGAGGTGTAAATCGGCTGGTGGCACTGCGGATGCGCGCGCAGAGACCTCTTGCTCAGGACGATAGGACCGGTTCAACATTTGGCTGACGGATGAAAGGTGGTTGCGTACGACGCCCGTGATGGTTGATGTAGGCAACATCGAGTACGGGCATACGTGACGGGTTATTCCGGTAACCCTGCAGGTGTAAATCGATTATAATCGCCATCCCTCACAGTCAGTGAGTACCACTTGTTCATTGTACCGTGACGTATAAAGAACAGGCTAGAGTCATGTAGAAATTGCTGATTAAAAGCTATACCTTGCTTGTTAATGACTTGCTGTAGTTTTAGAGCTAATTAAAGTTCTTTTGACCTTGGGCAAAGTACATGAGAGGAATGTGTTTCTTGTTTGATTGCGGCTCTCTCATGTGCCTTAGCGTGAGGTTCTCCACCACTTGCTGCTAAAACTTGAAAGTAAGGTGCAAATAATTAGGCGAGTCCTTTGCAACTTATTTACCTCATGTACCCTGTAATCCCTCTTGTAGAAGTTTCATGTATAGGAGAGACGGGTCAGACTTGCTGAGCCATCGTGCTCACTGCTTGTGTTTGAAGCTTTTGCAGGGTGTTATGAGGAAGGGACTCCCGAGGAGGAGACGGAACCCCAAGAGGGAAACCCCGTCGTGTGGGTTTCGTGCACCCCGCCGTGTTAGTGTGCGTGTGTGCTAGTAGGGACACGTTCACTGGCTGAATGTGAACTCGATGCGTAATCTACGCCCGTGAGTGTAGACTGAACTTATTTTGTTGTAAAAATGTTCATAAACTTGTTTATGTAATAAAACTTTGCTTCCGCTTTATATCTTTGATGTGCGTTATCCGGTGCTGTGCAACGCAGCATCCCTCAGTGTGATCCTGGCTCGACGAGGCCGTGGGGCCCTCGCAAAATCCATACTAATGTCATCCCATTTCCATTCCGGAACACTTAGTGGTTGCAGTAACCTAGCTTTCTTGATGTGGTCGGCTTTTACTCGTCGACACACATCACACTCGGCCACGTATCTTGCAATTTCTCTTCTCATACGGGTCCACCAAAACCTTTTTCTCAAGTCTTGGTACATTTTGTTACTTCCTGGGTGAATGGAGTATTTGGACATATGAGCTTCATCTAAGATTTTATTTCTTAACTCATTGTCCTTCGTCACTACAATGCGGTCATTAAACCATATGGTACCTTCTTCATCTTCTCGGAAGCCTTTCATTTCACCATTTCTCATTCATCTCCAAATATGAGAAATTCCCTTATCATGCTTTTGGGCTGCCACAACTTCCTCTCGTATGGTCGGTACAAGAGCTAGATTGTATAGAGATCCATGAGGATGCACGCGGATACTAGGCTCTGGATCCACATCGGAATTGATAGAGAGGTGATGGATATGGGACTTATGGCTTAGATCATCGGCCACGATATTAGCCTTTCCCGGATGATAATGAATTTCGAGTTCATAATCTTTGATAAGCTCCAACCACCTTCGTTGCCTCATATTGAGGTCCTTTTGAGTGAGGAGATATTTGAGACTCTTGTGATCGGAGTACACATGGACGAGATTTCCAAGTAGATAGTGTCACCATATTTTTAGAGCTAGGACAACGGCGGCAAGTTCGAGATCATGAGTTGGGTAATGCTGCTCGTGCCTCCGAAGCTGGCGAGAGGCATAGGCGATCACCCTTCCATCTTGCATGAGCACGCAACCGAGTCCCGTGCCTGATGCATCACAATATACATCAAAGGGTTTAGTGATATCCGGTTGAGCGAGGACCGGCGCGGTTGTCAGATGCTTTTTGAGAGTTTGAAAGGCTTGCTCACATTTCTCATTCCAGTGATATTTGGCACCCTTTTTCAAGAGCTCGGTCATGGACTTAGAAATTTTTGAGAAGTTTGGGATGAATCTTCGGTAGTATCTGGCTAATCCCAAGAAACTTCGGACCTCATGAACCGAGGTGGGAGAGTTCCACCTGAGAACATCCTTCACTTTACTAGGATCCATGGAAATGCCGTCGGCGGAAATGATATTTCAAAGGAATGGTACTGATGTGAGCCAAAACTCACATTTGCTAAATTTAGCTTAAAGCTTGTGATCTCAAAGTCTTTGGAGGACGATGTGAAGGTGTTGAGAATGTTCCTTCTCTGATTTAGAATACACAAGAATGTCATCAATGAAGACCACGACAAACTTGTCTAGCTCCGGCATGAAAACCAAATTCATTAAATACATGAAGCATGCCGGTGTGTTGGTAAGACCAAATGACATTACTAGGTACTCATAGAGGCCATACCTAGTTGAGAATGTCGCTTTAGGGATATCCTCGGGTTGAATTTTGATTTGGTGGTAGCCGGATCGGAGATCAATTTTTGAAAAGACCTTGGCTCCAACAATTTGATCGAATAGGATGTCAATGCGAGGAAGTGGATATTTCTTTTTGATAGTGACGATGTTTAATGGACGGTAGTCCACACATAACTGTAGCAATTCATCTTTTTTCTTCACAAATAACGCTGGACACCTCCAAGGTGAAGAACTTGGACGGATAAATCCCTTATCCATGAGCCCTTTGAGTTGCTCTTTTAATTCGGCCAACTCATTAGGCTCCATTTTGTAGGGTCTTCGGGATATCGGAGTGGTGCTCGGTATGAGCTCAACTTTGAACTCGATTTCCTGGTCGGGGGGCATGCCCGAAAGATCATCGGGAAAACATCAGGATATCCACATACGACCGGAATGTCTTCGAGTCGAGTTCCTTCGGTGTGATAGGCCGCGGAAATTTCTTGTCGAGGTTTCGGAAGATGTATCACTTGTAGTCCATGATCAGGAGAGTTTAATTGGATAATGCGAGATGCTAGGTCTAGAATAGCCTTATGTTTTGTCATCCAAGGCATTCCCAAGATGACATAAAGTGTTTGACCCTCTAGGACAAGGAGGTTTGTAGAATAGACTCTATCATTTAAGATTAATGGGGCTCTGAGAATCATCCGGTCGGCTATGATTTTTCCACCGGGAGAATTAATGGAATAAGGGTGTTTCACTAACTCGGTGGGTAGTTGATGTCTTTGTACATAGATTTTACTAATTAAGTTATGGGTAGCTCCAGAATCAAAGAGAATGAGAGTAGATTGGTCATAGAGCGAGAACATACCCGCGAGCACTTGTTCTCCCTCAGGAATTTCAGTTGCATCCACATGGTTGATACGTCCCGACCTAGGTGCCCCTCTCTTGTTCTGACCTTGTGGCTGAGTTGAGCCTTGAGAGGATTGCACCACATTAGTGTTCTTCTTAGGAGCTGCACATTCTCTGGAAATATGACCTGATTTTCTGAAATTATAGCACACAACGTTTGTTCTTTTAGCACCCTGAGGGGGATGATATCCTTGCACATTCTGCTGCTTCTGCGGGGCACTATGTGACACAAACCTTTGTTGTGAACGCTGTTGCGAGTATTGTTGTTGGTGCTGCTGTCGTGGCTGAAATACGAGGTAACTTGGCCTGAAGTATTGGCCTGATTGAGAGTGTGACATTGCCTTGAATTTCTTCCCGGTCGGGGAGCGGTAGACCAACCGGTACTTTGGTGGTGGTCTACTCGAGCTGCCCCCACCGGATCCACTTTGAGCAATACTCCTCTTTTTCTTTTTAACTTGGTGGGGTTTTCGATGTTCATTCTCTTGAATGATCGCTGCATTAACAAGGTCCAAGAATGATCCATTGTGGTGCAAGGTGAGTTTGTCCCTCAACTTGGTGTTGAGACCACAGAAGAAGCATTCTCTTTTCTTGATGTCGGTATTCACGTACTCCGGTGCATATTGAGCTAAATGATTGAAAGCCTTCGAGTACTCCAGGGCACTCTTACCACCTTGCCTTAGTTCAAGAAATTCTTGAAGCTTCTTTTGCATCACACCCATAGGAATGTGATGAGCATGAAAAGCCTCTCTGAATTCCACCCAAGGAACTTGATGACCGGCGGGAACGGTGGCCATGTAATTTGCCCACCATGCTCCCGCAGAACCATGGAGTTGTTGAGAAGCAAAGAGCATCTTCTGGATGTCAGAGCATTGGAGAAGACCGAACTTTGATTCAACTGTATGCAGCCAGTTTTCTGCTTCAAGTGGTTTGATCGCCTCGGTGAACACGGGCGGATGCGTGGCAAGGAAATCCACATAAGTGCTCCCCTGAGGCTGACGAGGAGCGCCTTCTTGGCGTCGGCGGTAGACGTGTTCTGCATAATAGCACGGAGGATCTCCGTGTTCTCGCGATGAGACCCTATCATGGCAGCGATGGCCTCCGCCAAGGTGGGTGGTGGTGGCGGCTGTTGTGCCTGCTGTGGGGGCTGTTCCTTCTGCGGCGGAGGATGTGGCTGAGACTGTTGCTGCTGCTGCGGCGAGTCATCACCGCTGCGGCTAGTACCCAAGAGCTCATTCACAGATCGCACACAAGGCATTCTGTATAAAGAATGATGAACACATGGTTAATTTCCAAGATGTGCCATATAATATGCATTTCCCAAAATAAATAACCATGATAATCACATCACAATCATACGGGCAGCAACATTTTATATTAGCATGGTGAACATGGGTACAATGTGATATTACAACTCATTTCAGCCCAAGGGTACACCGCACGATGACCACTTACAAAAGCATCATCACACTAATAGCCACATCATCATGATAACATGAGAAATATTAGCACCAGGTAGCATCACATCTAAATTTCTCATGACTACCCAACATGATGACTAGTTTCCAAAAGCACCCATACATAGCCCACAAAATACCGCGGCTATGCATACATCGCGTTGTACAAAAGTTGTTGTCGTACTACGTGGCATACATACGCATATGCACAATGACACACGAACACGAAGTCTACTCATTCGAAGGTCCTCCCTCCCCCGGGGCCGGCGTGATGGGAGGAGTAGCTGGCTGCCCATGCACGAGGGGTATGTCTATGGCATCGGTCGCATCGCCCGGCTGCGGCTAATTGGCTAGGAACTCCGCCAAGTCATCTTGGGAAGCTATCATCTCTCCCTCAAAGAACTCAACATCAGCCTGATTGTTATCATGTTCAATGGTGAGCTCTTCGATCATTTCATCCTTCTGCTGAATTACCACCTCCTTCTCTTGAATTACCATGTTCTTTTGATGGATCACCGCGTCTTTTTGCAGCAACACGGCCTGGCACGTCTGTAGGTGCTGCCTTAGACCATCCTTCTAATCCTCCAACATCTCCATAAAAGCCTCATCGTTCTTCCCCTGCATATAGGATGCCCTCACCGACTCCATCATCATGATGTTGTGTGTTGCTTGGGCTTGGCACAGGGAGTAGGTGTAGGTGGTGTAGTCGCTTAACACTTCGACACGTGGGTCGTAGTGTGGGTGCGTCCAGTCATGCACCATAAGTCGGTGATGCATCCACACAAAGCTTGAGGAGTCACGAAGGGGAAGAAGAGCATAGGGGTGCTCTCCACGTCCATCGCATGGAGCTCGCAGAAGATAGTCATCGCCTTTTGAGCAGCTAGCTCATATGCAATCTCCAAACTTGATGCAGCCACCTCCACCGTGAAGGGTGCCCATCCCAGAGGATAAGGTCCTTCACGCACGCACACTTTGATGGCGTACGAGGGTTACCCATGCTCATCAATCTCTTGCCCCACATATGCGGGTGGCTCGATGTATCCAAAGGTTCGAAGGATCTTCCAAAACATGAGGGGAAGTCCAGAGCAATGGAGTCGTTCGGACATGAACCATCCATTGTCGAACCTCACCATGTCATTGGCCATCTGTGGAAAGAATTTTTAAAAAAGACATCAAAACTCAATTTCCACAAATATATTTTCTTAAATGACATAAGCACAATAAGACTTAAGAAGTCTAGTGTTAGTTACAAGCAAGCCCGACAGCTCAAGGTGAAAACGGATGACTATTTTACTGTACACAGAGCATTATCTGAGTTCGGAATGAACATTAAATTTAAAGGCAATATAAATACCTTTCTAATGATATATAATATGCACCAAGATCATTTAAGAGTCAAGAGTTTTGAGCTTCTACAGTTGACAGCTAGTCTGAAAATTTCTGCATCATGATTCTATTGAGGTACCTGACTTCATGGCCGGTTTCCAGACAGTTCTGGTTATAATCTATAACTACTCAAAACTACAAAGTTGTAGATAATCTCACAAGCTTTCCAACGATGTATGGTATGACCACAATTGAATTTTCTATGAGGATATATGGCCAAAATTCAGAAATTTTCAGAGACACTTTTTCTCAGTGCAGCTTCTGGATCAGTATGTAGTATTTGAGCAATTCCACCGATTCATATGATGATTATGTTCTTGAGGTGAACAGAAAAGTTAGAGTTAGAGAGTACTTTGATACGTTTCCAACGATATATCACACACCCACATTGGTTAAATATATTAAAATTTGTGCTATGCTAAAGTCAGACTAAAATCTGGGTGAAAACAGAGATTCCCCTGTTGGCTTGGCCATATAGCAACAACACTCCTTGGGGTTTCTCCTTGATATTTCTGGCGTTGCTGGGCTTTTGAAGTTCACACTAAGATTCATTATGATATAATGGTGTATTATTCAATACGTGGGACTTGGATTAGATCTTTAGGATATGTTAAAAATAAGAATAGATTTTTAGAACCACGAATAAGAATATGCATACTATTGCTTCACCTTTTTGTGACATAATAATAATAATGCATGGCATGATGTTCATGATTTATGACTGGACATGTCGGTACTATGTTTCTCGCAAAATAAAAATTCTAGTCCGGATTATACCCGGCATACGCGTATCGGTGGCACTTAATCGATCTCTCGCAAGCGTGTACTAACGTACTACCGAAGTTAGTGTACCTGCAGAAGATGGATCACAACAAAAGAATTTTCACCACAACTCCTAATCATCTACTTCACATTACAAGGCTATTCTACTCACAATACATAAACTCATCATAGGCAAATGAAGACCCAAAAACAATCCATAAACAATATCCACAAACAACCAAATAAAACCACACTCACAACCTAGTTAAACTAAAAATGGCACCAACAATAAAATAAGTAAACATTAAAAATACAATTCAACAACCAATTCTAATTTACCTTCCTACTTCAATCATATCCGTAGTTGCAAGTATAAAAAAACTGTTAGCTTTGCCACCTTCCATATATACTAATAACATCCTTATGTGGGCTTAATACTAATCCTCACTGTAACGTTTATTTTTGAAAATAAATCACTTTTATAATATGCAATTGTTCCCGACCTGCTCTGATACCACGCTGTGACGGTCGGTCACCATAAAGCAACCGACACAATCACGCCACAAGATCTTTGTACGGGATGGTGACACGCGATGTGTCGACCGACAATTACATATTCGAGCGATATAGTTTAAAACAACATACATAAAGTTCTCAAGTGTCATACATATGTTTAACGTTGTAAAATACCTGAGAGTACCAAAATACGAGTAGCGTCATAGTTAACTCTCATAATCATATATAGCAAAACAACATGTCATAGCCCTATGGTGTGCCGTACTAGCATCACACAATTCACGGAGGCGGTGACTCGGGCTCCCATTGCGCCACTCATCCCTCAGGTGGTGGTGCAATATTAGGGAAGACTTCATATGCATCAAGTTCATAAATATGAGGCTCACCTGAAAAATAGGATCAACAAACCAGTAAGCTACTAAGCTTAACAAAACTTACCCGACAAAATAAGTTCTAGACCATACTAGTATGCCAGGCTCAAGTACTTAACAAAAGGAGGTATTTAGAAAAAAGGCAATGATATTAGACGTGCGTCACATTTTAGCCTCAAGTGAAATGTTGAGGAAAGTGTAAACTTAACTAGCAACTATAACTAAGCATATAAAAGTTGCACGCAAGTCGGAGATTTATATAACATAATTATCAAGTTTACATATTGTACATGTTATTACTATGCGACGACTCAGTGAACAAGCAGACTCATCTTTACCGTGAGTGAACGGCGATTCGAACCAATGGTTTTTATTCTGCAGAACATAACCCGAAAAAACGACATATACGCACTTTTGAAGACGCACGACGCGCTTACTTAAGTCGTACATGTCAACCTTTCCCTAGGCACCCAAATCGAAAGAACAGCTGCCGTCCTGAACAGCGGGTCCCTACACGTGATGCACGCCTGAGGCGTCATCCGTTAGTGGATTTACACCCTCTCTGTCCTCCTCAGAGCCAACGGGGACGGCGGCAAGGACGTTTGATTAACGTGTCACGGTACCTCGGTTTACTAGTTCCCATAATTCTAGCATCCTTCCGGTACAAAATCAATACTTGTTCAAGGGGCTGACTATGACACGGTCCTCAACCGACACAAGCAAGCCTATGCACGCGGCACCCATGTACCGCTGCCCTACACACTAAATATGATCAATCCACATAACCCTCAAGTGGATGCCATTTCCCCATGACTAGTCCCATTCTACTAATCCCTAGGGTTTAAACATGTGTATTAGCAAAGCATGGTTAGGCGCTAAATCCGATCCCATCCCAAGGCTTTATGGTCATGCAAGTGGGTTTCAATCAACTCTTAACGTAATGCACATAAAACAAATAAAACACCTGATATTTGAGATTATAAAAAGGACTCAGTCCAAGTATGAGCAAAATCTGGGCTTGAGTTGCTCTATGTTAGTGTTTAGGTTAAAGTTTAGTTGAGCTTCCTCCTCCTCTTGGTTCACCTCCTCGAGCTCCTTGGTCCCTATATTATTGCCATGTATGCGCAAGAGGATTAAAAGTTATTATGATTGCATGTAATGCGATATGATGCATATATGTTTATGTGATATGTTTATCATTCCATAGTATGAGGATATATTATGAGAGGCTGATGTTATGATATAGACATGAAAGAACTAAAAGGATGGTATTACGGTCATTTTATTTTTAAGTGTGGTATGACCTTGGTCTATAGTCGTATGTTTCATAACGTCGTAATTTATATAGATGCATAAGGTGCAATTATGATTAAAATGAATCTAAGCAGCAATTTAGTGTGATTAATGATTATTTAGCAACATGATGATCAATGTGGCAGCTGGTAGTGATATTTAAGAAATATTATATTGAACATGCATATAGTTCTCAATTTAATGTTTATATGACATAATGCAAAACCTGGAATTATACTAGTTCTACATGTGCAATGGGGCTGAAATTTTTATTACAGGCTTCTGGGATTATAGAAAAGATTCTGGCAAAGTTTGAGGTCAAACCATCTAAATATGGGCCCACAGTAAAAAATAATGGACATCTATGCCTTATTAATACCACTGTTATAATTAACAAAATTTTAAAGAGTAATGAAGCTAAAATATTTATGGTGGCTAGCATATAAAGTTGGAGCATGCTGGCAAAATTTGGGCTCCATCCGAGCAACAGAGGGCCCACAGTTGAGATAATGGTGTTTAGAGAAATCAAATTACCACGAAAATAATACAGGCTTTCATGAAGGGCAAGGACATAGCTGTGTAGAGGAGGTTTTTTAGACTCAACAAAATTGGTTTCATAATTTTTGGAGTCTCCTACATGAAGTTATGAATTTTTGAAGTTTAGCTATTTTCAGGAAAAAAATTACGGGCTGAAAATCAAATAGAGTTGGGGTCCAGTGGCAGGTTTCTTCAACCTCCAGCCAGGGTGCGCGCCTCTACAGGGAGCTCGCCGGCGTGGCTTGCCCAGGCCAGCGGCGGCCTCCCCTTGCCTGAGCCAACCTACTTAGGGGTTTTGGGGGTCACCGGACTCGAATTTGGGGTCAGATTTGGCTCACGGCCACCGGAACAGGCTGGCGGCAGTGCCAGGCAAAATCCTAACTCCGGCGGTGGCGCATTGGGTGAGGTGAGCAGGGAAAAACTCACTGGACGTCCCTAGGGTTCTGTGAAGCAGCAAGCATTGCCGATATGGACCAAAATCGGGGCGGCGAAGCACGGACACGACGGCGCACCGTGCAGCCATGGCTGCTCCCACTGGCGGCGACGAAAACTCAAAGGCCCTGTTTGGTTCTGCTTTATAGAGACTTGCTTATTTGAGAGGCAAGATTTTCTAATAAGCCGCGTTCTAGATAATCTGCTTAGGAGTTAATCTAGGTGTTTGACAAACATGATTATTTTAATGGATTCTTTCTGTTTTGTCTGTAAAATAACCATTATGCCCCTGAGGCTCTATGATAGCTCAATTTTATTAGTTGGAGAACAGTTAAGGAGCTTCATGTTAGCTGTACAAAGGGAGATTTAAGTAGGTACAGTTCGATCATTTCCATGAGCAGCTGCACACTTGCAGACATATACTTTTCAGAAGAAAAAAGAGATTGAAATCTCAAACTAGTTGCACCAGAAGGAAGAAGGCAAAACGAAAAATTGGACAGGACAGGAGGCAGTGATCTTCACTTCAAACTTAAGTTAGTTACATCAATTTGAAGTAACAGTAGTGTCAATCTTCGAAACATGACATGCACATACATAGAAGCCCGGTTCTTATTCTTAAATCGCCATCACCATATCGCAATTCTGAAGCAAGGAGTCGAGAACAAAATGTTTTTCTTCTTCATGAGCAGCGAATCCAATACCCCAAATGATCGGACACGCAGAAATCCCGCGCGCAAGAAAACAAAAGGCGCCTCTTTGTCTCTCTCTCTCTCTTGACACTTGCCGAAGCGGAGGACGCGGTCTTCCTCCTCCACAAGAACCTTGCGGCTGCCGCCGCAGTTGGTGCATGCAGGGAACGAACCGGACGTCGCCGCAGGAGTCGTAGACGAAGGTCGGGTCCTGGCCGGCGGCGCTGTCGAGAAGCCGCCGGAGCTGCCCGGCCTCGTTGAGCTGCCGGACCTCGTCCGCGCCGCCGACGAGGCGGCCCCCGACAAACAGCTGCGGGAGCGCAAAGGCCCGGCCGCGCGCGGCGAGCAACGCTTGGAGCTCCTGCCGGAACGCGGCGTCCATGGACACGTCCCGCTCGTCGATGGCCACGCGGAGCCCCCCGCAGTACGGCGCGCGCCGCGGAGCAGTCCGCGAACGTTCGGCAGCAGAGTACAGCTGATGGTGGCGGGAGCGGGAGGAGTAGCGGCGGGAGCGGCGCCATCGCCCGAAGACCCGAGGGTAGGGACGGAAACGCGCGGTGGATTCTGTAGAAGACGACCGATGGGTCGCGTTACACAAAATCAGGTTTTCTATTGTTTCTGGGCTTTTTGACTGTTTAGGTGGGATTTTCGCTTAATTTGACTAATAATCTGATTATAAGCGAAACCAAACAGGGCCAAATCCCGGTCTGTAGAACCGATTTCTTGCCCTGTGGTTGGCTCTAAGAGCTGCACCAGGTTCTCTAGAAGCTAGAGCTAGACCACAACAGTGATTGATTGGAAGGTGGGGGAGGGTATTCGACCGTTTTTTTGGAGAGTTCGCCGGAGGCCAAAAATGAGGAAAAGTGAGGGGAAGTTGGAAGCGCTCACAGATGAAGAATATTGGAGGGGAGCTGGGGCTTCGGCGTGCAAAGACGCACCTCCTGCGAGTCTTGGCGCAGCGCCTCTGAAGATCGAGCGGCCTGGCAGCGACGGCAATGGCGCAGCGCCTCCGAAGCTCCGTTAGGGTTTGCTGCGGCGTGGAAGCGGGCGAGAGCGAAGGTAGTGCGTGATTGGGTGTCGGACACGGCAAAATGCGGCGCTCTTTACTCCTTCGATTGATGGCTGGTCGAGCTTCATGCGTGGCAGCAAGGTTCTGAGCAGGGAGCGCAGGAGAGAAACAGAGAGATTAGAGGCTGACAAGTGGGGTCCTGCTGTTATAGAGGCAAGTTTTCCAGGTTTTCCCAATAAACATACGTGTTTCAAAATAGGAAAAAAATAACAAATGAACTCTGAAATATATGAAAATTTGATGGTAGCTTCTTGACATCTTGAACTAAATTCTGAGACCTCAAACTTTAAATTTGAGTGAAGTTTAACTCGGTTTTATGATTTTTCAAATGCACACATGCATATGAGCTATTTTCACCTTGATTAAGCATGTTTTTGATGCAAACTCAATCTGGTATGCTGATAGTGCACATGCTATAATGAAAATGAGTGTGCCATACTTGATGATCAAAAATTATTGTGATGCACATATGAAATTATGAATTATTCACATAACTTCTAATATGGGTTTTGAGCATAACTTAACCAAATGCTAGTGAAATGATTTGAAAGGCTGAGATGGAAAATGCGGTGTGTCATATTTATGTTAATTATTAAGTATTAAGAAATGCTTCCGCTGTTAGTTATGTTAAATTTGTTGAGTAACCAACGTGAAAAATAAATTTACCATGTTTAAGTTTATATTCGTGTGAATTTTATTTGAGTAACCAACGCGAAAAACAAAACACGACATTTCTATATTACTTTAAGTATTTTGTTCATAAAGAATTTTCTTGAGTAACCAACGTGAAAAATGAAATTTGCTATGATTTTGAATGTTGTATTCTGTGGAGTAACCAACGCGAAAAGCCAAATAGTTTATTGTATATTTACTTATATATATACAATTTTTATGAAGGTTCCTCCGCCTTGTCTTCAGCACTGAGTTTTATTTCCAACATTGAATCACTCTACGGTTCTAATTATGGTACTTGGAAAGAAAAGTTGGAAATCGCTCTGGCTATATTTGAAATTGATTATGCACTGATAACACCTTGGCCCACTGAGCCTGAGGTCCCTACACCTACTGTTGGAGAGACTGATGAGTCCTTTGAGCTTAGGAAGGGACAATACCTAAGTTTAAAAGATAAGTACGATAAGGATCTCACTAAGTGGATTGTCTCAAACAGGAAATGTTTGATGGTGATTAAGGGGACAATCACTGAGGCCATTCAGAGAGCGATTCCCGAATGCGACACTACTCTTGAGTACCTCCGTAAGGTGGAAAGTCAGTTCACTGGCTCTTCCAAGGCTACAACGAGCATGCTTATCAAGAAGCTCGTTACTGAGAGATACACTGGAGATGGTGTGCGTGAGCACATCCTTAAGATGACTAACTTAGTCACGAAGCTCAAACCAATGAACTTAGGAATCACTGATGAGTTGCTTGCGCATGTCATTTTTGCTTCACTACCCAAGGAGTTTGAGGCCTTCGTGATCAACTACAACTCTCAGCCAGAGCAGTGGAACTTAGGGAAGTTGATTGCCATATGCGTTCAAGAAGAAGAACGCATTAAGTCCCGGAGGGGTGGTGACTCTGTCAACTACGCCAAAGGGAAAAGTAAAGGGAAGAACTATTTTGATTCTCTCAAAGGTGCTTCTTTTAAGGCACATGACACTTCTTCTACTAATAAGGGCAAGGGTAAGGCTCCAATTCAGCATCCTCCTCAGAAGGATGTGAAAGTATACAAGGATTAGTGTAGATTTTGTAAGTAGAAAGGACACTACCAGAAGGATTGCGTGGTCTTCCTGAAGTGGTGTTGCAAGAATGGTAATTATTTTGTGACTTTTGTTAATGAATCCCTGTTTTTAGATTATTCTTGATCTACTTGGTGGATTGATTCAAGTTCCACTGTGCACATTTGTAATTTTTTGCAGGGATTAAGTATGAGGAGGACCATAAGAAGAGAGGAAAATGCCATTAAAGTCGCTAATGGCCGTGAACCTCAAGTTGAAGCCGTTGGAGATCTTCCACTTAGACTTAGAGATGGCTTTATACTTAGGCTTCATAATGTTCTTTATGTACCCTATTTAGAGAGAAATTTTATTTTAGTTTCATGTTTGGATGATTCAAATTATGTGTGTCATTTTGGTAATGATAAATATTTTATTACATTTAATAATAGAGTTGTGGGTCTTACCTTCTGACAAGACATGTTATATTTATTATCCTTACATGATGACATTAATTCTATAAGTGATAGTCAAGTTTCTTTTCAAAACGACTTAGTATTCAACAAGCGCAAAAGAATCGATTCCGAAACATCATCAAAATTGTGACATTGTCGTTTATACCACATTTCGAGGGGGGTTGAATGCTTAGTTTCCGAATCGATTCTTTCTCACTTAGACTTTTCAGATTCACAAGAATGCATTGATTGCATTAAAAGAAAATTTGTTAAGAAGATTAAGAAAGATTCCAAACGTAGTACGGGAATTTTAGAATTAGTTCACACGGACATTTGTGGTCCATTCCCCATAGTCTCTGTAGATGGTTATAATTCGTTCATAACGTTTACGGATGACTATACGTGTTATAGCTACATTTATCCAATCAAGGAGCGATCCGAAGTGTTGGATAAATTTAAGATATTTAAGGCCGAAGTAGAAAACCAGTTAAGATTAAAGTAGTAAGATTCGATTGTGGAGGGGAGTACTACGGTCGACATACCCCGTATGGCCAAATTCCTCGACCTTTTGCAAGGTTTCTACAGAAAAACGACATAGTAGCCCAGTATTCCACGCCAAGCGAGCCTCAACAAAATGGTGTAGCAGAACGGAGAAACCGTACAATTATGGATATGATAAGAAGTATGCTAAGTTATTCGACACTTCCGGTTAGCCTATGGGTGGAGGCATTAAAAACCGCCATTCATGTGCTTAATCGGGTGCCGAGTAAATCAGTACCTAATACACCGTATGAAATGTGTATAGGACGTAAGCTCGCATTAGGCTATTTGCACATATGGGGCTGTCCAGCTGAGGTCAAAATGTTCAACCCAAACATCAGTAAGCTGGACTCTAGAACTATTAGTTGTCATTTTATTGGCTATCCAGATAAGAGTAAGGGATATCGATCCTATTGTCCAGATAGATACACTAATCTATAGAAACAAGACATGCCGTCTTTTTAGAGGATGTCATGATAAGGGGGTGTATGGTAAGACGAGAGATAGATCTTGAGGAGAAGCGGGTCTACACGCCCACTGCTATGATTCAAGAACCCTTTTTCTCAATACCTACTGTTGGTGAATCATCTGTGCCAGTCACTAATGATTCAACACCTGTTGTTAGTCCTTTATCAGCAACGGAAGAAGTAAGAGAGGCTCAGCCTTCCGAGCCTATTGAGCCAGTTGCTGAAAAAAATGAAGTGCAACAACAACCTCAACCAGAAGATGATGCGCAAATTAGAAGATACGAGTAAGAAAATTGGCCATTCCGGAAGATTATGAGCTCTATTTGAGTGAAGAAGTTCAAATGGAGTATGATCCCACCTTTTTTGAAGATGCTATGAGAAGACCACAATCATTTGAGTGGCGTAAAACCATGGAGGATGAGATGAGGTCTATGGATGCCAACAAGATCTAGGATTTAGTCGAGATTCCTCGAGGAGCCAAAACAGTAGGTTGTAATTGGGTCTACAAGGTTAAGCGTGACTCCAAAGGAAAAATTGAAAAACATAAGGCCGGACTTGTGGCAAAAAGGCTTCACTCAAAAGAAGGCATAGATTATAATGAGACGTTTTCACCAGTCTCTACTAAGGATTCTTTTAGAATCATTATGGCATTAGTAGTGCATTATGATTTAGAGTTACATCAGATGGATGTAAAAACAACGTTCCCCAATGTGGATCTCTACGAGGACGTCTATATGACACAACCGAAAGGTTTTGCCATTAAGGGTAATGAACACATGGGATGCCGCTTAAGAAAGTCCATCTTTGGGCTCAAACAAGCCTCAAGGCAGTGGTATCTCAAGTTCGATGAGACAATTAGAAAGTTTGGGTTTATGGAGAATGAGGAGGATAATTGCATCTATGCTAAATTTGAGAATGGGAAATTCATTTTCCTTTTTCTCTATATGGATGGCATACTACTTGCGAGTAGCAATGTCAATCTACTATTAGAGACTAAGAAGTTCTTATCCTCTAACTTCGATATGAAGAATCTAGGTGAAGCATCATATATGCTGGGGATCGAGGTTCACCGAGATCGTGGTAAGGGGGTTTTAGGTTTATCTGAAAAAGCATACTTAGAAGGTGTACTCAAGAAGTACGACATGTATGCGAGTAAACCTTCGCCTGCTCCGATAGTCAAGGGCGATAAGTTTGGAAACTTTTAGTGTTCCAGGAATCAATAAGATCGAACAAATGAAATCAGTTCCATATGCTTCTGCTGTCGGAAGCCTTATGTATGCTTAAGTATGTACTCGCTCTGACTTAGTGTTCGTAACCGGGATGCTTGGCAGATATCAGGCCAATCCAGTGATTGATCACTGGAAGGAAGTTAAGAAAACATTAAGATATGTGCAAGGCACAAAAGACCTCATGTTAACGTATAGTAAGACGGACTCACTTGAAGTGGTGGGTTACTCATATTCAGACTTCACGGGTTGTGTGGATACTAAGAAATCATTGTCAGGTTACATATTCACCCTCACGAATGGAGCTATTTCGTGGAAGAGCTCCAAACAAACCGTCACTGCATCGTCCACAATGCATGCCGAGTTTGTTGCTTGTTATGAGGCCACCGGGCAGGCACTATGGTTTAAAAAGTTTTTACCTGGTCTTAGAGTGGTCGACAATATTCATAAACCACTTAAGTTATACCGCGATAATGAGCCAACAGTATTATACTATCACAACAACAAGTCGAGTGATGCTGCCAAACACATCGACATTAAGTTTTATGTTGTAAAAGATAAAATTCAGGATCACACAATTAGTCTCGAGCATATAAGTACCAAACGAATGCTTGCGGATCTGCTAACAAAAGTCCTTCCTCCCAGTGTGTTCAGTGAACACGTAGCCGACATGGGGTTAAGAGAAAGCCTGTGAACTCTAGATACTAAGGGGCCAATTAAGAGTAAGGTTATTTCCAAGCATGAGACATATAGTGGTCGTCGAGTCAAGCAGTACGTAAATGACTGTTTTGATGCGTCATGCCCTTTATGTTGAATGTGAGGGGATAGACACTAAGTTTAGTAACTAAGACAGAAAGTGGTAAGTCTCATGTCCGTGATCAAGGGGGAGAATGTAAATTGAATATAATCCCGGGATATCCGTGTGGGCAATAACCACCGGATTTTTCTCTCCCCCGTGCTCCCTGATCGGGGGCGCAACCGTTTCTATTCGGTTGAGGCCCCCCCCCCTCGCTGGCGCTATAAGAATCAGAAGGCAGCCGAGTGTGCGGCATCCTTTTGCACACACACACCGAATGCCTCCTACAATCCCAAAAACTACCGATCCTAAGAAGGTGCGCTGCGAGGGGAAGGTCTCCGCCGCCGCCACCGACCTTCGTCACTGGTCGCCACTTCACTGCATCGACCTTCTTCATCGACGTGATGTCATCCTCTACTCACGCCAACGAAGGTATGTACTATGTCAAGACTTTTACAGTGATCTACTCTACTCTAATTAGAATTCTAGGTGACTATGTTATCATTGATTGATTGAACATGCAATTGATGTTGTTTATATCTAAGAAACCCCGTTAGATAACACCTAGATTAAGAATCTAAGGATTTAAGAATCCAACAGTTATGTCTTATATTCAAACCAGACTATGAATAAAAATCACTAGATACACGGTTTAGATCGCAACTCGGCTCATTGTCAGCCCTACCTCCTCCTCCGGTCTCAATTGACCAAAAGAGCTAATTTTGGGACACACTAGTCATCTTTCGTTGCAACAACCCCAATCAACGTGGATCTTTGGCTGCACGACGGCAAGATGAGGATGCATTCCGTGTTTTAGCTGATTAAAAGTTAGACTCTCTCTTTAATTTAACATTAACCAGAACATCGGGAAGAATGTTTTTGCATGTAGTGTCAAATCCAATCTTTTGGACCCTGTGACGATCATCGCGCCATCTTTCTCTTTTCGGAACGTTTGGTTAATGTTCTTTTTAATCCCCGGGTACGGGACCGGCCCCTTGCTGACCAATGAGTGCTTATCAAAAAAATCGGCGAGCAATGTGTGTCTTTGTTATCAGCTCCATCTGTGATGGAAATGCTCTACGCGTGGCTGTCAATCCAGCAACATCTATTCAATACTCTCTTTTCTTATATATATCAAGGGGGGAAATCGCAAAGCCAGGACCAATTAGTACTCTCTCTTTTTTTTTCCGGTATCGGACAGCTAGAAGACGATCGGGCTATAGCCTATAGCAAAGTACCGCAAAGCCTGCACGTACGTTTGGTTAGTTCTTGGCCTGCGGTCCGGTCCGACGTGTCACGTGCTGCTGCTGGAGTCAGTAGGAAGGCAGGCGTGGGCGTGGCCTGAACTACCGGAGCAGAAACATGGCGCTCACGTGTTGTCCGTCCGACGAGAAAAAAAATACGAGAAACTTAGCACTTACTAATAGAGGTGGGAGCCGGGCAGTGTCGGGCCGTTCGTGCTTCGGGCCCATGGAAAGCACGTTGGGCTTTTTTGAGCCCGGCCGACAGGTACGAAACTAGAAAAAGGCGGCCCGAGCACGGCACGTGGCCTGACGGGTCAATTTCGTGTCAGACTCAAGCATGACTCGTTTATTATGTTAAAACATTCAGTAAAATCTAAAAATCTAAAAAAATCCAAAATATTGAGATTTCAGTAGGCTAAATTACATGTGTCCATTGAATTTCACATTAAAAACATCATACATTGATGGGAACAAAAAAATAAATTGAAGAGTACTTTTGCATATGTTTTGAATCATTAAATTTTCAGGCTAATACGGGCCGATGGGCCAATCCGTGCCGATGGACCATTTCGTGCCGACGGGCTCATTTCGGGTCGTGCCGGCCTGAGCATGGCCCGAAATTCTATTTCGTGCCGGGGCCGCTTGACCTCGCCAAACCCGGGCAGGGCCCGGCCCGAAATGGTTTCGTGTCTTTTTCGTGCCTGGGTCCTGCCGGTCCATCACGCTTCGGCCCGCTCGGATTTGGTCCGGCCCAAGTCCCACCTCTTACGAAACTAGTTCTTATATATATGAAATATTTGTTAGCTGGCTAATAGCTAATAACTACTCCCTCCGGTGCACAAAAAATTATCTTTGTGGACATGTTCTCGCATACCAAGGAAGTATTAAATAGATTTTCTTTTCATTACTATCACTCACTTTAATGGCTTGACTGGTCTCCTCCACGGTTTCCGAGTCCTCTAATGCAGGTTCAATTCCTAGCCACACACTGTACGATGCGTTTATTACGTTTTTTCTCGAGACAAACTCTTCGGTGACAATTTTTTGTGCACTCATAGCTTCTTTGTAGAATGACAATTTTTTTGTGCATCGAAGGGAGTAGTTATTAACTAATTAATTAGTTTTTAGCTAATAACTCCACGTCCTATCGATGCGCCGCCGTACGATGCTGCCGGGGAGGCTGTGGTACGAGGCCCCAGAGATGCTGCCGGACACGAGCGACGGCCATCTGGGGGCGCGCGTTCATGCACCCTTGGTCGCCAATGTCGACGCACTGGAGATGCACCCAAGATCGTGTGGTGTGGACCGGCCCATGCCGCCGGCGTCGGATGGATATGGATTCGTCGCACCGACTAGCACAGGATTTCCATTTCCTTGCAACTGGCAGTTTGGCACGATGCAGTCCACTATGCAGCCATGAGGTGGCAGGCACAGCTATGAGGGCAAAATTGCTCGCAGTGCTTTTGTTGTTTCAGCTCATGAAAAACCCCCGCCAAGAATGGGGAGCGGCCTGCCGGTTTCGCCGCCGCGGGTAGCGCCGAGCGCGACGCCAATTTAAGCTGTCTCCCTCGCCGCCACCCACGCCTTCCTTATCCACCCTGGGCGGGCGATCCATGCGGGCGCCGCGTCGTTGACGGCCAGAGCCCGCCATGGCCGCCCGGTCCTCCAAGGCACACCATCATCAGCACCGCACCGAGACGTCGTGTCCGGCGACCTCGGTGGCCGTGGCGGCGGCGAGGGCCAGCGACGTCCCTTGGCCGCGGCCGCCCCCCCAGGCGCAGGCGCACTCGCGGGAGCAGCAGCTGCGGCGGTCCGCGGCGTTCCCGCCGCGCCGCCAGGCGCGCCCGCCCCAGCGATGCGGCAGCGAGCGGAACATCAGGCAGCAGCACCGGGGCTGCGGCGAGGTGGCCGGCGGCACCGCGGCCGGGTGCGCAGCCGTGTGCTGCTGCTTCCCCTGCGTCATGGTGGAGGTCGTAGTGCTCGCCACGGTGCGCGCGCCCGCGGCGCTATGCCGCAAGGCCGCCCGCGCGCGGAGGGGCGGCCGCCGTCGCTCCGCCTCCGCGGGGCAGGCGGCGGAGATATACGAGCTCCTCGTGGACGACGGCGGCGTCGCGGAGGCCGCCGAGGACATGGCGTTGCCCGCGAAGCCCGCGTCGGAGGACTCGACGGAGCTGGAGAAGGAGGTGTGGGCGAGGTTCTACGGCGCCGGGTTCTGGAGGAGCCCGTCGCAGCTTGGCGACGAGAACAGGTGACCGGTCGGAGCAGGCCAGCGAGCGATGAGCAGCTCCAGCGGATGCGTAGGCGCTCATCCTTCGTTTTCCCAGGAAGGAAAGGAGGAAACGCGAACTGTCTCTCCTGTTTGACGATGCATTCTCCTTTTTGTTTTTTTAGAAGGGAAAATAATTCTCTTCTACGATGCCATTGTATAAAAGTAAGTGTATATATTGAACAAAAAATGTGATGGACCACATACATGGAAATGAACGAGAAAGACAAAGAAATGTATATCGCGCTAGAGACCTTCCGATCGTATATCATGCTTTACACTTAGTGCCCTCGACACGATGATGGAGACTCCATCTTCCCCCTTTCATCATTCATATGCCGTGTGTAAGGCAGATCGGGTTAGGGTTCTGAGTTTTTTTATTCGGATCACTCCACCTCTATTTTATATAAAACAGACATCCAGGATTACAAACCATGTCATCTAGCAGCTTTAATCCACGTTTTTGTTGGCTAGATAACCAAAAACTCATCCGCATGGAAGTTACTACAGTATATGCAGATATCCACTGCAATGAAAACATAGAACAGTTTTCCATAGACCCAAAATGAACTTAATCCCAACAATAACATTAACTTTCATATAATCTTTCTACTTCGACCAGCCAACCATGGCAGAATCAACTCAGATCTCCCTAATCAGTGCGACGTGGCAATATCTGCCCCCTTGAGTTTGTATAATAACTTTCAGAGCTTCTTGCATCATAGTCTTGGCTCCCAATTGTATTATGCTTTGCATCACAAATGGAAACAATCCTGCCCAATAGATCATTAGGGAACAAGCAAAAAAATTATATCACAAGGATGTTTAATTACCTTATTTTCAAAACATACCCTATTTCTTAATTTCCATGTCGCCCAACAAATAGAGGCTAGTCCTAACAGGTGAACCAATCCCCCACTACAGCAATGTCCCACAATTATGACGGTCTAAATCGTCATAATTAAGCTCAAAACCTTCGTAGTTAACTTATTTACGACAATATTCACTTATTTACGACGACAACCCGCCGTCATAACTATTTGGTTGTAAATAAGCTTATTTACGACGGCCGAAGCTGACCGTCGTAATTAACTGAGCTGACACCCTCTGGAAGGTTATTTACGATGGCCTACAGCTGGCCGTCGTAAATAACAGAGGCTTATTTACGACGGTCTACAAGTGACTGTCATAAATAACAGAGGCTTATTTACGACGACCGCCTCCCAGGCCATCGTAAATAAGGGATGTAATTTAAATAAAAAACAAAAAATGCTAACATGGAACGATAGCCAGCTCACATGCAGATACAAAACACAAGTAGTTCATAATACAATACTATCAAACATAACCCACGACAATACACACTCCCACGTCCACTACCTATGGAGCCCGGAATGTCATCCACGCGTCGTGTTACAGGTCCCGGTAGCACAGGCGATGGAGTCTGAGCCTCCGCCGCCGATCCCTGTAAGATGTAAGAGCAATTATGGCTATGTTTAAGAAACTATGGCTAAGTTTGACTAAGTTTGGCTATATTTGAGCAATTATAGCTAAGTTTGGCTATGTTTGAGCAATTATATCTAAATTTTGATATGTTTGAGCAATTATAGCTATATTTGGCTAAATTTGGATAATTACAGCTATATTTGGCTAAGTTTTGCTATGGTTGACTAAATTTGTCCTAGTTTGCTATAGTAATTTAATGTACGATGTTTTGAAGAAATGATGCTTACCTGTGTCGCAGAAGAAGGCATCTGTGGCTCCGGCATCGGCAGCGGCCATGTGGGAATGGTAATCTGTTGTCCGTGCTGCTATGCTAAAGCCTGTGATAGAAAAGCATTAGAACATGAATAGTAATAAAATTATATAATTGCTTTGTATTTTAATCTATTACTTGTATTGCCGCTTGTATCTGTGCGTTGTAGGTGGCTTGAGAGTCTTGAGTGGCCTTCAATAAGGCTGCTTGCCCCTGGAGCTTGTCCTGTGCCCGACGTAGCTCCTCCTGGACACTTAGAAGCTCCAGCTCCCTCGCTGACATCCGCAGGCTGGGTCCAGCGGACGAAGACTGCGAGGAGAAGCCTCTCGAAGGCCTTGCCTCCCTCGAGTCAACCACTCCATAAAAAATGGCAAAACTATGAAAAAAACTTAAGAGTTAGATAATATAAGTTGAATTGACAGAAAGAAAAACAGGTAGCATCTCACCGTCCATGGGCTTCACCACCACCACTCGCATACACGACGTTCGCATCGATTGGTGCATTCTGCCAACCGTAATCTTGGCCGAGAATCTTCACCGAATCTTCCCTATACTTCTCCTACAAATACAAGCAACACATAATAACACGTCAGTAGCAATGTTGGTTACAAGTAAAGCAACATATTAGTTCGAGGACTCACCAGTCTTGCTCAGGCCACTGGAGTGCACAACTGGTCCGGCTGTGAAGGGTCACTTGCCCTGTGACCTCTTTTATACACCCGAACGTCACTCGGTCGTTCACCGAGCTCGTTTTCTTGTAAGGACGAGTCAGTAGCATAAATATACTATAAATATAGTTTTGTATGTATTTCACTTACCCTTCATGTAGTAAGACGTAGATGGCCATCCGAACCATAAGTACGGCCTCCTGTAGAGCCTCTGCACCGTCAGGCCCTGTTTGACTGGCGACGAAGTCCTCACTGACCACAGGCGACAGAGGGCCCGGTAAGCCTCCAGACGGTCCTCCAACCAAGAAATCCCCACCTGCATGTATTTAGTAATTGATTGAAATAACGTTGACATTATAAAATAAGACTTCTAAGTAAAACACTACTAGTTTATCTCAGCGTTTTGCTCCTCCGTCAAGTATGTGTTGGAGCCGTCTCTAAACGCCGCAAGCTACTGCCCTTGATGTCTCTTTAAGGAATCTTTTGTTGCTTGAATACGGGCGTAGGAGATTGCCTGCGTAACAAGCTTCCTGACGTTCTTGTTGAAGACGGCTCTCGCGTGGTTGACATTCGCTGGATCCGCCAAACGGTACTTTCTCTACAAGAAGGTAGAAACCTAAGTGTTAAACATTGTAGCTATTGAAGAACTAAATTTAAAACATGTATTAAACATACTTACCCGAAGTCGGCCCACACTGCACCCTGAGTAGTCCCGTACGTCAGGTCAGTAGCACCAGCGTAATCATCCCATGACTTGATAGGGATACGCTCGTCACTTCTGCCAGGGACCTCACCAGAATAGTGCAAGCGCATGAGGTCCCCTAAGACAGCGTTGACCTGTCTCTGACGTTCTCTACCCTCAAAGGTAGTGTCCTCCCATCCGCTGCAAGAACAATTATGCATCAAAGAGTTTTAGCACTACGTAATTTTCTAAAGGTATAATGCAAGGGCTTCTTACCTATCACCAACAGGGCGAATAGCCGACAACATTGCTTCTTCTCTAGGAACTCGAGAGGAGCCACATAATGGCTCCTCCTAGTCTGTTGCTTTCTCTACGCCTCCGTGTCCTCGGATGATCCAGAAGGGTAGTCCGCCAACCTGGAAGGGTGGTCAGCTGACCCGGACGGGTGGTCTGTAAAAGCCCAAGAAAAGGGACTTGCAAAAACTTTTCATCACCTCACAACACCACAGTTTGTGTTGTGGATAGCTTGTGAAAAATTGTGAAGAGCAAGTAACCTCTATCAAAAGAGTGATTAGAGGGGAAAGCTTTCACTTTCACAAAGTAGGATTTCTACACATGAACATGAGAGGTTGAGCTCACCCCTAGGACTTAAAAAGTCTTGGGAAGGTTCAAGCCAAGTTTCATGTAAATCCAACAACTTTTGAGGCACTTTTGGAGGTAATTGATAAAGAGGCCAATTTGAATGTAAATTCAAATTGCAGCAACTTTCATCCCTCAAATTCAAAAGTTAGCTTCATATTCAAACTCAGCACATTTTTCTGAGCTAGCCCACCAATATGCATCCCTATTGGAGTTCATCTTGTCGGGAGCTAAACTTGCAATAATTCAAAACTGAATTTGAATTTCAGTTTACACATGAAGCAAATTTAACCCAACAAAGTTTAAATTTGAGAACTCAAATTCAAACCAAGACTTGGGGGCTAAGTCTCCCATTCAATGTTTAGTAGCTGGGGATATTTACAGCAGAAGGGGGAGAAAGAATTAGAGGGGAGAAGGGGCCCACTGGTCAGCCACACAGGGGTTAAACCGACTCAGTCATGCGGTCGAACACCTCTGCGGGCGCCAGCGCGCGGGGTCGACCCCGTCCCAACGTGACCACCGCACCACCTCCTGCTCGGGGGATGAGGACGCCGGCTGCATTACACTCGGTCGCACCCTGTTCGGCGTGACCCCCCCCCCCCATTCTCCCTGTTCCACCGCACACATCCGAAGCGGCGCACCCGGAGTCGCCGCCCTCTGATCGCCGGCGCCCGGACAGCACAGGCTTCCTCGTGCCCGACGCTCAACACAAGAAACGACCACCATAAGGTGCTGGTTCTGCTCCTCCATACCGTTCAGCATTTCATGCACCGTCGGGGGAGAATTTCCCAAGGAACGTTAGGAACGTTTCTGTGTTCTTAAGGCCGAGCTGTACCAAATCCAAAAATTCACGGGTGTTGGCTTATCACCGGGCATACCGAGCTAAACACACGATCTACACCCTGCCACGACCACCTAGGATCAAAAACCAGCAAGAACCAGGGGCTAGGGTTACGGTTCTTCGAAGTTTTCTGAGCACAGCCGATATCAGACCTAGGTCGACGGTGAGGTCCTAGTTCCGGCCATTTCCATGGCCAACCGAGCTCGTATCCGTGCTCAGCATGCCACGGCGGAGCTGTAGAAGCAAACCGCTTGAGAAATAAGGCCCTGAGTAGCCCGGCGACATCGCCGGAGTAGAGAGAAGCCCTGTCACCGCCGCGGGCATAGTTCCGGCCATTGCCGAGCTCCGGTGAGGGCACCAGTGTGTTCTCCGAGTCGAGTTAGGCACAAGCGGCAAGTTTCATCGAAGGCCGGGTGGTGGAACACCCGGCGGCGAGCACTCCGGCGAAGCGCCACCGCGGGAGCTGCGGGATGGCGCGAGGTAGACGAAGGGGGGGCCGGTTTCACCGGTCAGCCTCTGATCTCGCGCGGGGATCTGTTTGCGGCCGGGATGCGGTGCGACAGCGCGGGTAAAACCCCGTGGGCCGCGGTGTGGCCGCATTCTGAGTGGGCCGGCCTAAGGGGTGGGCCCCGCCCGCAGAATTTAAACATTTTGGGGATTCCCAGTTTTAGTTCAAACTTCAAATGAATAGAACTTTTGCTAGGAAACTCCAAATTCAATGAACCAAATTTTGCTGAACTCATAATTCTGAGTACTTTCCAGCAATATCAATTTCAGCTCATGAAACCTAATAGTTTTCCAGAATTAATTCCCTAAAATTTAATCTGTTGGGAATTTTATCTGGAGTATTACTTTATGAAAAATGCTGAAATTTGGCTGAGAGGGTCATTGGAAAATCCTTGAGTCGCAGTAAAATTTTCAGACTCATCCAAGTTCATTTAGTCCCCCTAATGGGGTGATTAATTGAACTGCCCTGAGAAAATAGAAAAATATACAGAAACATTTTTCAGATTTTCTCAAATCTTAATTAGGGCATAACTTTCAGTAGAATTCTTCAAATGATATGAAACCAATTCCATTAGAACCATCTTAAATTCTAGTTTCCAGAAAGTAATGGTTGGAGCCATGAAAACCCCTGGAATTACTTAGAGGCTCAAATATTGACCAAATGGGCTTTTATTTGTACAAGGTTCAAATGAACTTTGTATCAAATAAAACTTGGTCAAGACTCTGGTTAGGACCCTAACAAGCCACCATAAAAATTTCAGAACCAAAGGGGAGGGCTAGCTAGAGTTATTAGTAATTATGTATTCAAGTTTACACATTGCATTTAAATTGACATGTAGTATTTCATTAAACGTGTAGTCGCTGAAGGCGAAGAGACTCCGGAAGTGCTGGACTTCCTCCTTCCAAAAGAAGAACTAACTACTGACCAGCAGCAAAAAGGCAAGCCTCGGTTTGCATTAAGCCTTTTATAAAGTTTTTACTTTGTTTACATACGTAGAGTGAAGTGTGTATGTGCATTAGGTGTAGGATGGATGAATACCCCACTTGCATAACCATAATTTTTCCACAAGAGTGAGGGTAGTGTCTAAGACCTCGAGTAGACAAGCTATGCTTAATGATTCATAGGACTTCGGTACAAGTCGAGTAGTTGGAATCTACTCGCGAGTTAGGTTTGGGACACACGGGTTTGGGGTGAGATCACTTTAGTAATGAAAATGAGACTAGGCAGGGGCTAGGGCGCAGCAAGAGGAATTCTTGTGTGCGCATCCCTGTCCGTGTCGATTGAGGACCGATCCGTGTACGGCCCTGCTGAACAAGTATTGAACATACCGAAGGCATATCTGATATATGGGCCCCGATAAACCGATGTAGCCTAAAACCTCCGGGCGTCAAGGCATAACGCACCGATTTATAGGTGTAGGCTGAGGGCAGCAAGGTGGAAATCTGCCAACGGGCATAGAGAGATGCTCCGTGTGGGGAACCTCCTGCTCGTTTCGGTGCGACCGGTTCGACGTTTGGGCTGTTGGGTGAAAGGTTGTCCCGTACGACATCGAGTGAGCGTGCTGTGCAGCTCCACGGGTGGGCGTACGTGACGTGCTCTTTGGGTTTCCCTGCAGGTGTATATCGAGTCGATTCGCCGTCCCTCGCGGTGACGAGTACCGCTTGTTCACTGCATCGTAACGTAGATAATTTATGGAATGTTGTGATTCAATATTGCTGTTATGATATAGTTGTATTGCTACATGTAGGCGTGTCCTTTGCTGCAATGTTACTATCTCATGTTCTCTGTACCCCTCATGTAGAGTTTCATGCCTAGGTGAGTCGGTTAAGTCTTGTTGAGCCATCGTGCTCACGGTTGCTGCTTAAGTATTTTTCAGGTGAGGAGCCACCCACGGACTCGGAGTACGAGTCCACCGGCGAGGGTTACCCTCCGTCGGGGACCACGGCTGAGTGGGAGCCGTACACGCCGCGCTGAGCTGAGACGTGCAGCTAGTGTGGGTTGCCCTAGGGCTGGGCAACCAACTTTTGCTAGATAGGCGGGCGTGAGTTGTGTAATTTAGACTTCCGCTGTGTAATATGAACAATAGTTTGTAACTGAAGTTTGTACCTGTTTGTACAGTTCAGTTGTTTTCCCATGTAATATATTGCGTTCTTATGACGTGTGCTGTCGGGTGTCGCATCGTGCGGCATCACCCTCTGCGATCCTGGGTGAGCGGATTCCGGTCCGTCACATGGTCAGCCGACTGTGGCGCAGGAGGAGCCTTGGCCTTTGACCCTGACTCTGAGTCATCCTGCAATATTATATAGTTTTAAGAAATATAATGTGACGCCCTCAATTCTGTGGGAAAAACCACGGAACCGAGAACTAATTCATATGTGTGCCCAGGATGTTCATCACACATACACATACGTTCCACAAACTGAATTCAGATTATATATTACCACGAATAACAGGGTTTATTACAATATCTTATGAGTCTTGGACTCATGCTTACAGCGGAAGTCTTATTTCTATGCAGCGGAAGTCCTTATTTAAATGCGGAAGCAAAAACTAATGCGGAAGCAAAACTAAGCAGAAGTGGCTCCATCCTTACTCCCTCCACAGGCAAGGTTGAGAACAGATCACACGCCATAATGTTCTACTCGGTCTTCATAGTAGTCTTCTCTTGCTGTTTATGAAGAAATAACAATGCAAGTTTGAGTACAATGATGTACTCAGCAAGTGGGGGAAAACACATGATATGCAGCTCATAAACAAGGTAGGCATAAAAGGTTTATTTGCAGAAAAGCAGTTCTGTAAAACCATGATAAAACAACAACTTAAGTTTAAATGTAATCCCAACATGTATTAAATTACCAACATACCTCCATCACTTCCCGTGTTCCATCCAAACATTAACCAATCTTTTATCCATACTCACGAATACCTTCTCGTATTCGCTACCATCTCACCTTATAAAACAACCTCGTCTCGCACCGAGACCATTCTCATGTCATGACCCATCAGTCATGCAACCATCTCATCTCCCGGACTCAACAGTCCCAAACCAAACTATAACCAATAACCATAACCAAGAACTTTCCCAATAACCATTCCAATAACCATCCCAAAAACCATTCCCAATAACCATAACCAAGAACCTTCCCAATAACCATTCCAATAACCATCCCAAAAACCATTCCCAACTAATCATGGCAGTTTAGCCAGGTGCTCATGACCGTAAGCTCGGCTATCATGATAGTTTTAACAACTCTGCAGAGTTTGTACCTCTTTACCCACAAGTTTGTGATTTCATCACCCGTCGGCGACTGCAGAACCTCCATTATACCAGTACACAACCGTCGGTGTATGGTCAAGATGACACGACCCCATTGGTCCTGTCGAGCCAGGATCACGCTGAGGGGTGCTGCGTTGCACAGCACCGTATAACACACGTCAAAGGTACAAGCGGAAGCGGAAGCTTTATTACATAAACAAGTTTATGAACATGTTTACATCAAAATAAGTTTAGTCCACACTCGCGGGCGTAGACTAAGCATCAAGTGCACGTTCAGCCCTCGAACGTGTCCTTGCTAGCACACACGCACACTAACTCTGCGGCGTGCACGACTCCCACTCGACGGGGTTCCCCTCCTGGGGTTCCGTCTCCTCTTCGGGAGTCCCTTCCTCATAGAACCCTGCAAAAGCTTCAAACACAAGCAGTGAGCACGAAGGCTCAGCAAGTCTGACCCGTCTCACCTAAACATGGAACTTCTACATGAGGGTAATGGGTTGCATGAGGTAAAAATCATCTGCAAGGACTCGCCTAATTAGTGGAACCTTACTTTCAAGTTTTAGCAGCAGGTTGTGGAGAACCTTACGCTAAGGCACATGAGAGAGCCGCAATCAAACAAGAAACGCATTTCTCTCATGTACTTTGCCCAAAGTTGAAAAGAACTTTAATTAGCTCTAAGCTACAGCATACCATTAACAATCAATGTCCAGCTTTCAATCAGCAACATTTTAACATGTAACTAGCCTGTTCTTTCTACGTCACGGTACAGTGAACAAGTGGTACTCACTGACCGCGAGGGACGGCGATTATAATCGATTTACACCTGCAGGGTTACCCGAACAACCCATCACGTACGCCCGTACTCGATGTTGCCTACAACAATCATCACGGACGCCGTACGCAACTACCTTTCACCCGTTAGCCAAATATTGAACCGGTCCCATCGTCCCGAGCAAGAGGTCTCTGCACGCGCATCTCTGTGCCGCCAGCCGATTTACACCTCGAGCTCTCAACCTACCCTCTGAACGACGGGCAATGCCTCAATACCCAGCTACCCGAGTTACATCAGTTTCCCGGTTCCCATATAGCCGGTAGGTCTTCGGTACTGTTCTAGCTTGTTCAACAGGCCCGCACATGGCTCGGTCCTCAATCGACACAAGCGGAGCTACAGCACACAGGCCCCAAAGTCCTGCTGCCCTTACTCTCCGCTCGGTCTCATTTTCTTGCCATGTGTATCATGTGCTATCTCTACCCGAGCGATGTGCCTCTAGCCTATTCTCGCGAGTAGTTCCAACTACTCGACTTGTACCGAATCCTACTCTATCCTAGCAATGCAGTGGCTAACGGGGTTTTCAATCCTAACCCCAGCCCATGGTTTTCTTGGCTATGTAGTTGGGTTTCCAATCAAGACTCTAATGCACAGAACAATATTCAAAGATGTGCTCGAAACAATAAACATTTGTAAAAAGGTTAATGCAAACCGGGGCTTGCCTTGCTGCTCTTGGTCGTAGGCTAGCTGTTCCTCCGGAGTAACGAAGTCTAGGACTTCGGGTTCCTCCTCGACCTTAGCGACTACATGATAAGAGCAATGTATGTATTAATTTAAATGCATTTGTATTAACTTTGAAGTTGTGAAGTCTATAACCCTTGCTAGACAGACCTAATGACTGTGAAACTTTTACTGTGGCTTGGTTACAACCCAAACAAAGACTTGGTCAAGTTTTAGTTGCAGCAAAGCTCATTTGAGCCCTCTACAATTAATTATGTCCTTGACCTTAATTGGAACTCTTAGGGTGTTCTAGGAATTTTCATGAAACAAACTATGCCTTCCTGAAAACTAGATTTTCAGAGGGTTCTAATGGAGTTGGTCTCACTTAATTTGGAAGTCTCTAACTAAAGATATGAGCCAAACAATTTCAGAGAAAATTCTGAAAATGTTTCTGAACATTTTCTATTTTCTTTGGAACAGTTTCACTAATCACACCATTAGGTGGATTAAATGAGCTCAAATGGATCTGAAATTTTTATGGTAGTTCAAGGATATTTTGGTGAACACCTCAGCAAAATTTCAGGATTTTCCTCCAAAGGATTCTCCAGTTAAAATTCCTAACAGTTTAAACTTTGAGGAATTAATTCTGGAGAAATAAAGAATTTCATGAAGTGAAACTTGATTTTCTGGAAAGTACTCAGAGAGCTGAATCCAGCAAAATTTGGTTCACTCAATTTGGAGCTTTCTAGCCAAAGTTATGAGGATTTGAAGTTTGAAGGAAATCTGAAAATCGGGGAAAAGTTTAAACTCGCGCGTGGGCCCAGGGGACACGCGTCGCACGCCTAGGCGATGGCACACCGCGGTCCACAAGGATTTTGCACGCCAGCACACCCGATCCCGGCCGCAGCCGGATCCCGATTCAAAATATCGGCCGCTGACAGTTGGGGTCCACCCCCTTCTTCAACCTCGCGACACCCGCGCTCCGCCGCCGAGGGACCTCGCCGGAGAGCTCGCCGCCGGCTGCTGTACAGCTCCAAACTTCTTGATTCTGGCCGCCCCTGCCTACTTTTACTTGGGGAACAGGATCCGAGGGTCAGCTGCTCATGACAACGGCCGGAGCATGGTCGGCGACGGGCCGCCATATCGGAATGACTTCGGCCATGTCGGCTGACTCCCCTGGTACCTCAGCTACTTGGGAAATCGGTCGGGGAGCATCAGTGGACCTCAGAGAAGGTCGACATGAGCTCGAGGCAGCTCGGGGAAGGGCCGAAATAGGTCCTCACCGTGCGCCCGATACCCCCCGTTCGTTCCGCCATTAGTAGACCTTAAATTACGCCGGGCACAGAGGTCCTCCGGCCCAGAGTTGTGAAGGCAACTGGTGCGTTACCGTGTCTAGCTCGTGTGGGAGTGGCCTGAGGCCCTCTAATCCTTTCTAGAGCACGAATTAAACAGAATCATACCCGAAGGTCGTTCTGCACACAGAAAGGGGAAAAGTGGAAATTCGCCGCCGGTGAGCAACCACTCGAGCTGTGGCTCGGGGATGAGCAGCACCGGTCACCCGCGCGTCCAAGGGTGCCTTGGCCCGGGCGTGACAACGCCCAGGTTGGGCTGTCCACGAGAGCCCGAGGTGCGGCGGTGCCAAGTTCCGAGTTTGATCTTTCGGCACAGCCGATATCAATCGGTTTCAACCGAATTCTAGCAATGGGGAGGATGGAGGAAGGTCTCTAGTACCTTGCTGGGACTCTGGAGTGGAAGGAGGGAGCTGCGATCGGCGTCCTCCGATCAAGTCCGAACTGCGGAAACTTTCGGCCAGCGCTGGGTTCTTGCGGAAAAACACGTCGGTACCTCGGCCGAGGAGGGGGGGCAGGCGCCTTAAGAAGGCTCTGCACCGCCTCATTCCCGCGCGTGGGCAAGCAGCTGGTGGCGCGGTGGCTGGCCTCGGTGGCGATCACCGCTGCGGCTCGGCGACCCGAGTGAAAAGTCTCAGTCGGTTTGTGTTGAAGTAGAGGCTGACATGTGGGTCCCACCCTTCCTTTTAACCTCTGAAATTTACTTCTAATCACTGTTGTAAACAGTGAACCCCATACTACCCTTGGCAATTCAAATTATTCCCCCATGAGCCATCTGAATTGATCAAAGTTCAAATGAGGTTTGGTTTGAATGAATTTCAGCACAAGTTCAGTTTGAAATCCAAATAAAGTTTGAATTTCTCCCCCTTAGCTCATGTCAAGATCAACTCCAAATGGAGTGAAAATTGGTGTGTGAGCTCACAAAAATGTGCTGAGTAAGAATATGCCTTCCACTTTTAAATTCATGGGATAAACACAGTTTGAATTTGAATATGTTTTCAAACTGCCCTCTTCCTATCTATACCCAAGATGACCTCAAAAAGGTCCTGAATTTGGGTGAAACTTGGCAGGGACATCCTTAGTAAAGTGTAGGAGTTTTCATATGTCCAGCCCATCTATATCACATGTGGGAAATACCACTTTTGCAATGTGTAAGTTTGTTCTCTAATGAGCATGTTGATAATTGTTACTTGCTCTTCATTTGTGTTCATCATCTTTCCTCAAATGAGGTGTGTGTGTGTGTGGTGATGAACACTTCAATTATGTGTCAAAAACTGAGGCCCTTACATTCCTCCCCCCTTAAAAGAATCTCGTCCCGAGATTATAAGGTGAAAATGAGAGAGAGGACGGTGGAAAATTACCTGATATGCGACGTGAGAAAGTCGGGGTAGTTAGTGCGAAGGAATTCTTCGCTCTCCCATGTCGCTTCGTCCATGGAGTGATTACCCCATAGAACCTTGTAGAACCACAACGTACGGTTGCGTGTGGTTCGGGCCTTTTCATCAATAATCTGCACCGGTTCCTCCCGATAGGTGAGATCCGGTTGCAGTTCTTCAATGTCTTCCAGCTGAACGGTAGTTGATAGCTTGAGACACTTCCTCAGCTGGGAAATGTGAAAGACGTCGTGCACACCGGAAAGTGCTTCCGGTAATCTCAGCCGGTATGCCACCGATCCACATCTTTCGGTAATTTGGAATGGACCGATGAATCGGGGTGCCAACTTTCCTCTCACCCCAAATCTGATTACGCCCTTCATTGGAGACACTCGTAGGTATACGTGATCTCCAACTTCGAATTGTAATGGGCGCCTTCTCCGGTCCACATACTGTTTCTGTCGGGATTGAGCGGCTCTTAGGTTCGCTTGAATCAGTCGAACCTTTTCTTCCGCGTTGTTGACAAGGTCAATCCCGAAGGTAACCCTTTCGACAGACTCACACCAGTTCAATGGTGTGCGGCATTTTCTCCCGTATAGCGCCTCGTAGGGCGCCATCTTGATGCTGGCTTGGTACCCATTGTTGTACGAGAACTCGGCTAACGGCAAGTGATCATCCCAATTCTTGCCGTGGTTGATAGCGCAAGCTCGTAGCATGTCTTGTAGAATCTGATTTACCCGCTCGGTTTGTCCATCCGTCTGCGGGTGGTAGGCTGAACTACGGATCAGCTTCGTCCCCAAGGCAGCGTGTAGCTGCTCCCAGAAACGGGACACAAATAAAGTGCCCCGGTCCGATATGATGGTACGGGGTACGCCGTATAAGCATAGGATCCGTGAGATGTACAGTTCAGCGTACTTCTTGGCGTTGTAGTTGGTGTTGACCGGGATGAAATGGGCAACTTTGGTGAGCCGATCGACGATCACCCACACAGAATCATGTTTCTGTAAGGTGGTGGGTAAACCGACGACGAAATCCATGCTCACGTCCTCCCACTTCCAGGTAGGAATGCCCAGTGGTTGCAGCAATCCCGGTTTCCGCATGTGGTCTGCCTTCACCCTTCGACATGTATCACACTCGGACACGTATTTTGCCGTCTCTCGCTTCATCCGTGTCCACCAAAACTTTCTTCGGAGTTCTTGATACATTTTGTTGCTGCCGGGGTGAATAGAAAACTTTGATAAGTGAGCCTCATCAAAGATTTTCTTCCGTAACTCCGGGTTTCGGGGTACGACGATCCGGTCCTTGAACCATAGGATGCCGTCTCCGTCCTTCCGGAAACATTTCAACTCCCCACTGTCTACACGTCTTCGTAAATGTGACATGCCCTTGTCATCCTTCTGGGCTGCCGCTATCTCTTCACGGATGGTGGGGATCAAAGCTAGGTTGTAGAGAGCTCCGTGTGGAATCACATGGAGTGGTGGTTCGCTCTCTTCCAATGGTGTGATGGTCAGATTATTGACGTGTGACTTGCGGCTCAGCGCATCTGCCACAACGTTTGCCTTGCCCGGATGATAATGGATCTCTATCTCGTAATCCTTTATCAGTTCTAACCATCTTCGTTGCCTCATGTTCAGCTCCTTCTGAGTGAATATGTACTTGAGGCTTTTGTGGTCGGTATATAAATGTACGAGGTTACCGAGTAGGTAGTGCCTCCACATTTTTAGTGCAAGTACCACGGCAGCGAGCTCCAAGTCGTGAGTTGGATAATTTTGCTCATGGTTCCTAAGCTGCCGTGATCCATACGCGACCACTCTTCGGTCTTGCATCAGCACACATCCGAGCCCAATGCCGGATGCATCGCAGTACACATCAAACGGTTTTGTTGTGTCTGGCTGCGCCAAAACCGGTGCTGATGTCAGGTGCTTGACTAAAGCCTTGAATGCTGCTTCACATGCTGGACTCCAAACATATTTGGTAGCTTTCTTCAGCAGCTCTGTCATTAGCTTGGCAATCTTCGAGAAGTTCGGAATGAACCTCCGATAATATCCCGTGAGTCCGAGGAAACTCCGTACCTCATGAACAGTTCTCGGGGATTTCCAATTCAACACTTGCGTGATCTTGCTCGGTTCCACAGCGATACCTTCCGCTGAGATGATATGACCGAGGAAAGGCACTTGCGATATCCAAAACTCGCATTTGCTGAACTTTGCGTATAACTTGTGATCCCGCAGCCGTTGCAAGACTATACGCAGATGTTTCTTGTGATCTTCCTCCGACTTGGAGTATACTAGGATGTCGTCGATGAAGACCACCACAAACTTGTCCAGCTCCGGCATGAACACCGAGTTCATTAAATACATGAAGTGAGCTGGAGCATTGGTGAGGCCGAAGGACATGACCAGGTACTCATAAAGTCCGTACCTTGTCAAAGCTGTCTTTGGAATGTCCTCCGCCCTTATCTTAATCTGATGGTACCCGGATCTTAAATCCATCTTGGAAAAGATCTTTGCTTCGACCAACTGATCAAACAACATGTCGATCCGTGGCAACGGGTACTTGTTCTTGATGGTTACGGCATTTAATGGACGGTAGTCCACGCAAAGCCGCAGCGTCTCATCCTTCTTCTTGACAAATAATGCTGAACAGCCCCATGGCGAGGAGCTCGGCCTAATAAAACCCTTCTCCAGAAGGTCCGTGAGCTGAGTCTTCAGTTCAGACAACTCCTTGGGCGCCATCTTGTACGGCCTTCAGGATATTGGCATGGTTCCCGGTGCAAGTTCAATCTTGAACTCCACCTCTCTATCGGGTGGCATCCCCGGCAAATCGTCCGGGAATACATCCGGGAACTCTCGGACCACTGGAATGTCTTCCAATCTGATAGTTGTGGCTTGATAGACACTTGGAAGTTTTATTTCTGGACTGTCCAGAAATAATGAGTGAGACCCGTGCACCTCTGAGTTTAAGTGCACGACTCGAAAGACGGTGTCTAAAACAGCGCCGTGGCGGGTTAACCACGACATCCCTAGGATGACATCGACCTTCTGCCCCTCTAAGATAATGAGAGACGTGGGGTACACTCTACCCGCTAAGCATAATGGTGCTTTGGAGACCATTACGCTTGCTGAAATCTTCCCACTCGGTGAACAAATTAAATATGGACTATCGGTGGGTAGTATTGGCAAGCTGTGTTTAGCAATGAAAGCTTGGCTAATAAAATTATGCGTGGCGCCTGAATCAAATAGTACTATAGCGGAATGCTGGTGGAGTTGGAACATACCTGCAAGGATTGGCTCGCCCTCCGGCACGTCCTCAATGGCAAGCTGGTGGACAGTACCGGGCCTAGGGTTTGCCCGCCGCGCATTAGTAGGGTTCCGGGGTTGATTTCTCCCCGGAAACTGTGGTGCCACTCCGCCGCCTTGCCTCTCCGGGCAACTGTTCGCGAAGTGTCCTGGACGACCACACTTGTAACACGTGGCCGCTGCTGGTGGAGTACTCGGTGGACGAAAGCCCGGCATGCGTTGCGGAGGTGCAAACGCACGCGGCATCGCCCGCTGCTGCTGTTGTTGTTGCGGTGGTACTGGCAGTGCCGGCCGGAATGCCGGTGAAGAGTACGGTCGACTGCGGAACGGCATCGACCGCTGTGGTGGCTGCCAGCGTGGACCTGATGGTGGGCGATTCACCATCCGAAACTTCTGAGAAGGACCGCCTCCTTCTCCGCCGCCGCTAACTCCTTGCCGGAGTCCTCCTGAACAATCGCAGCATCAATGATGTCGTTGAGGCTGCCGCGATTGAACATCGCCAACTTGTCCTTCAGGAGCGGGTTAAGCCCCTGGTAAAAGTGGTCCCGCCGCTTCTCGTCCGTATCTGTGTGATACGACGCGTAGAGCGCGAGATCGTTGAACGCTCTGGAGTATTCCAGCGCGTTCCGGCTCCCTTGTTGCAGGTGTAGGAACTCCTGCGTCTTCCTCTTCATCAGACCTGGCGGTATATGATAGGCCCTGAAGGCCGTCCGGAACTCCGCCCAGGTCATCACTCGGTCGGTGGGCTGTGAAGCACAAAAGTTGGCCCACCACGCGCTCGCGGATCATTGGAGCTGCTGGACCGCGAACTGAGTCTTGCGCTGCTCGCTGATTTGGAGCAGCCCGAACTTCATCTCTATGGCGCGGAGCCAGTTGTCCGCGTCAAGTGGTTCATCCGCCCTTGAGAATACAGGGGGATGAGTCGCCAGGAATTCGGAGTAGGAGCTCTGTTGGCGCTCATCACGATCTTGACGTCTCTCAGGGCGAGACGTATTCGCAATTAACGTTTGCAGCAGCTCTGTGTGCTGCTGATGTGAACCCGCCATTGCCGCGACAATGTCGGCCAATGTAACCGTTGGCAGTGGCGGTGGCGGTGTTTGCTGTTGCTGTTGCTGCTGCTGTCCCGAGGAGTCCTCGGGAGGCGGTTGGGAGGTCTCTCCCCCTTGGCTAGTACCTCCAACATCAGGGTTGGCACGAGTACGCGTCATTCTGAAATTCAACACAGCAGTAATTAGCACATGTCTCACTCAAAATTCCATAAACAGCAGTAGGTATTGAAGCGACGCATGATTAACTTGCACAACATTCACATATATTGATAAAGCATAAACTTTATACAAGATACATCATTCTCGGATCTCCGAGAAGTCGTGCTCATGTCGTCACTACCTGTACATACGCTACTGTCTACACGACATGTCACCGATTACAAAAGTTGGGTTACGCTACCCTAGCTGCCCTACTTGGCAACCGTAACCCCCTACTCGGAGTAGAACTCGACCTCCTGTGGGTCGTCCTCCTCCGGTACCTCGGCTGGTGGTTCAGGGTCTACCACCTCTTCTCCCATTTCGGGCTCTCCCATGGCTGGAAGACCCAAGACTACCGGTACGCCCAATACCGGGGGCACGAGGTCCTGCAATGCATGCACCTCGTCCATAGCCTGGTTGTAGTCCTCTTCCCAGCCTTGTCCTTCCTCAATAGCGTCGTCCCGCTCTTGAGCAAGGTCCTCATTCTGCTGGGTTAGGGTCTGCACCAGCTCTTGCAACGCCGCGATGTCAACACGGCCCTTCTTCTTTGCCTTCTTCAGACGACGCAACTGATTGTGTTGTTCATTCAGTCGCTTGATCGTCGGAAGGAGCACATTGCGGAGTGCGCTGTGAGAACTCTCAAAATGATCTCCACGGCTTGTGCTCTCCTTGAGCTTGGTGGCGAGATGCTCCGTATGAACAGCTTGGCTGTCCATCACAGCGTTTCCCGCCCTCATTTGGAGGCTGAGGTTTGCCTCCGCGGGGTTGTACCTTGGGCAACTCGGGTCTGTTGCCTCCAGGTACCTTTCTTCCCACACATGCTGAGCTCGCCCCTCCACCGGAACGAGTGCGTATGGAGTACCCTCCATAGCCTGCACATGTAGCTGGCAGAAACGTGACATAGTGTCATGGGCTGCCACTTGCCACATCCCTTCCGGTTGTCTTCCTCTCACCGTGGCGGTGAATGGCACCCAACCGGGTGGCATAGGTCCTGCGGGAACCTCGACATGGATCGTCCACGTCTTGTTCCCCTCTTCGCCTTCTTCCTTGGCGAAGTATTGCGGCATCTGGTTATACCCGAAATATTGGAGCATTTGCCACAATGCTTCCGGGTAGCCGCTACGGTCAGAGCAGTGGGAAACTACCCACCCGTTCTCCAACCGTTTATCTGCTGCCATCTGTAAAATATATTTGAGAAATGTCAAATATTTATTTAAACAGTAAACCATTGAGTTATAACATAAGATATGTCATTGAACCCATAAAACTTGGAAACATAGTTCAAATTTTAAACAAATTTGACTGCTGATCTGCTGTTCCCATAACAGCCCTGACCAGTTTCCATTTCAACCTGATTTAGGCCATGTTAAAAGCAAAACCAGTTCTGGAGCTCAACATCAAAGTTAAAGCTAACTCCAATAGATTTCCAGAAAGTATTTGCTTGGCCTAAGATCTGTCCTGGTTCAAAAGTTATGAGATGTCAAAGTTAACAGAATTCCTGGAGAAAATTGGACAGCACCTTCCTGCTTTAGGTACTGATTTGGTCCAAGATGCCCAGTTAATTCTGTTCCTAATCTGACAAAACTTTCTGTTACAAAGTTGTAACCCCTCTCATAAGCTTTCCATAACTACCTCATTTCCTATTTTTGGAGTTTTAAGCAGGAAGTTATGCTTAATTTACAGAGAGTCTACAGAGAGTCTTTGCTCTGCCCTGCTTTCTGGACAGTTTCAACTCTACTGTATTTTTCGAGTGGTTAAGGGATGAAACACCCCTGGACCTCCACAGAAAAGTGGTAAAACTCTTCCAAAGATTTCCAGAAATGTATCATATGACCGCAACCTCGAAAGAACTCAACCTCTAACCTCTGATTAACTTCAGCCTTGATTCAGCTGAAAACAGAGTGCTCTGTCCTTAACAACCTATAAGTTGAAAACTCGTTAACTTTGAATATCCTGTTCAAGGGAAGGAGTTACATCAAGTTTTACTACTTTGGATCAAAACCTTCAAGTTTTTAAATGAATTTGTTCATTTAATGGGGTGTGACGTCGATGCGTCACCAGCTTATGTCGGTACTACGTCCTCACAAAGGAAAAACCTATACCGGACTTAGCCGGCTCCGTTAGTTCAGTGGCACTACTCGTCACTCGCACACGGAGACTACACGTCTACCGTTTCGTGGTAAGGCTACCTGCAGAAACTCAAACAATCATCAGACTCGGCTGCACACCGAGCCCGGAATACATACAGTTAGTACACCCGGCCGTCATCACTCGCCCGGATGTTCTCAAGCCAAACACGCCTTGAGTTACGTGTTCACGTTTCAGACCACGTGACGGGGTCTCCCATGTTGCACCATGCACGCCAGGGACAGACGTTGCTCGAATACCCCAAACGACATGAAGAGTCGTAGAGGATACTAAAGCGGGTCGGGTTACCTGCCACCCATGGGGCTCCACCCTTCAGCTTGTGCGCACTGGTGGACAGCGCTCACGTGCACCCCCCAAGACATGAACGTCCCGAGATGCACGATTTTCCGACATAAAAATTAGGTTACTAAGCCACTTTCTATATACTAATAACATCCTTATACGGGCTACTAACTCGTTCCTCACTGGATTTTTGAAAAAAAAACCTTTGTACTGTGTTAAACCTCAAGCGAGCTCTGATACCACGCTGACACGACCCCATTGGTCCTGTCGAGCCAGGATCACGCTGAGGGGTGCTGCGTTGCACAGCACCGTATAACACACGTCAAAGGTACAAGCGGAAGCGTAAGCTTTATTACATAAACAAGTTTATGAACATGTTTACATCAAAATAAGTTTAGTCCACACTCGCGGGCGTAGACTAAGCATCAAGTGCACGTTCAGCCCTCGAACGTGTCCTTGCTAGCACACACGCACACTAACTCTGCGGCGTGCACGACTCCCACTCGACGGGGTTCCCCTCCTGGGGTTCCGTCTCCTCTTCGGGAGTCCCTTCCTCATAGAACCTTGCAAAAGCATCAAACACAAGCAGTGAGCACGAATGCTCAGCAAGTCTGACCCGTCTCACCTAAACATGGAACTTCTACATGAGGGTAATGGGTTGCATGAGGTAAAAATCATCTGCAAGGACTCGCCTAATTAGTGGAACCTTACTTTCAAGTTTTAGCAGCAGGTTGTGGAGAACCTTACGCTAAGGCACATGAGAGAGCCGCAATCAAACAAGAAACGCATTTCTCTCATGTACTTTGCCCAAAGTTGAAAAGAACTTTAATTAGCTCTAAGCTACAGCATACCATTAACAATCAATGTCCAGCTTTCAATCAGCAACATTTTAACATGTAACTAGCCTGTTCTTTCTACGTCACGGTACAGTGAACAAGTGGTACTCACTGACCGCGAGGGACGGCGATTATAATCGATTTACACCTGCAGGGTTACCCGAACAACCCGTCACGTACGCCCGTACTCGATGTTGCCTACAACAACCATCACGGACGCCGTACGCAACTACCTTTCACCCGTTAGCCAAATATTGAACCGGTCCCATCGTCCCGAGCAAGAGGTCTCTGCACGCGCATCTCTGTGCCGCCAGCCGATTTACACCTCGAGCTCTCAACCTACCCTCTGAACGACGGGCAATGCCTCAATACCCAGCTACCCGAGTTACATCAGTTTCCCGGTTCCCATATAGCCGGTAGGTCTTCGGTACTGTTCTAGCTTGTTCAACAGGCCCGCACACGGCTCGGTCCTCAATCGACACAAGCGGAGCTACAGCACACAGGCCCCAAAGTCCTGCTGCCCTTACTCTCTGCTCGGTCTCATTTTCTTGCCATGTGTATCATGTGCTATCTCTACCCGAGCGATGTGCCTCTAGCCTATTCTCGCGAGTAGTTCCAACTACTCGACTTGTACCGAATCCTACTCTATCCTAGCAATGCAGTGGCTAACGGGGTTTTCAATCCTAACCCCAGCCCATGGTTTTCTTGGCTATGTAGTTGGGTTTCCAATCAAGACTCTAATGCACAGAACAATATTCAAAGATGTGCTCGAAACAATAAACATTTGTAAAAAGGTTAATGCAAACCGGGGCTTGCCTTGCTGCTCTTGGTCGTAGGCTAGCTGTTCCTCCGGAGTAACGAAGTCTAGGACTTCGGGTTCCTCCTCGACCTTAGCGACTACATGATAAGAGCAATGTATGTATTAATTTAAATGCATTTGTATTAACTTTGAAGTTGTGAAGTCTATAACCCTTGCTAGACAGACCTAATGACTGTGAAACTTTTACTGTGGCTTGGTTACAACCCAAACAAAGACTTGGTCAAGTTTTAGTTGCAGCAAAGCTCATTTGAGCCCTCTACAATTAATTATGTCCTTGACCTTAATTGGAACTCTTAGGGTGTTCTAGGAATTTTCATGAAACAAACTATGCCTTCCTGAAAACTAGATTTTCAGAGGGTTCTAATGGAGTTGGTCTCACTTAATTTGGAAGTCTCTAACTAAAGATATGAGCCAAACAATTTCAGAGAAAATTCTGAAAATGTTTCTGAACATTTTCTATTTTCTTTGGAACAGTTTCACTAATCACACCATTAGGTGGATTAAATGAGATCAAATGGATCTGAAATTCTTATGGTAGTTCAAGGATATTTTGGTGAACATCTCAGCAAAATTTCAGGATTTTCCTCCAAAGGATTCTCCAGTTAAAATTCCCAACAGTTTAAACTTTGAGGAATTAATTCTGGAGAAATAAAGAATTTCATGAAGTGAAACTTGATTTTCTGGAAAGTACTCAGAGAGCTGAATCCAGCAAAATTTGGTTCACTCAATTTGGAGCTTTCTAGCCAAAGTTATGAGGATTTGAATTTTGAAGGAAATCTGAAAATCGGGGAAAAGTTTAAACTCGCGCGTGGGCCCAGGGGGACACGCGTCGCACGCCTAGGCGATGGCACACCGCGGCCCACAAGGATTTTGCGCGCCAGCACACCCGATCCCGGCCGCAGCCGGATCCTGATTCAAAATATCGGCCGCTGACAGTTGGGGTCCACCCCCTTCTTCAACCTCGCGACACCTGCGCTCCGCCGCCGAGGGACCTCGCCGGAGAGCTCGCCGCCGGCTGCTGTACAGCTCCAAACTTCTTGATTCTGGCCGCCCCTGCCTACTTTTACTTGGGGAACAGGATCCGAGGGTCAGCTGCTCATGACAACGGCCGGAGCATGGTCGGCGACGGGCCGCCATATCGGAATGACTTCGGCCATGTCGGCTGACTCCCCTGGTACCTCAGCTACTTGGGAAATCGGTCAGGGAGCATCAGTGGACCTCAGAGAAGGTCGACATGAGCTCGAGGCAGCTCGGGGAAGGGCCGAAATAGGTCCTCACCGTGCGCCCGATACCCCCCGTTCGTTCCGCCATTAGTAGACCTTAAATTACGCCGGGCACAGAGGTCCTCCGGCCCAGAGTTGTGAAGGCAACTGGTGCGTTACCGTGTCTACCTTGTGTGGGAGTGGCCTGAGGCCCTCTAATCCTTTCTAGAGCACGAATTAAACAGAATCGTACCCGAAGGTCGTTCTGCACACAGAAAGGGGAAAAGTGGAAATTCGCCGCCGGTGAGCAACCACTCGAGCTGTGGCTCGGGGATGAGCAGCACCGGTCACCCGCGCGTCCAAGGGTGCCTTGGCCCGGGCGTGACAACGCCAAGGTTGGGCTGTCCACGAGAGCCCGAGGTGCGGCGGTGCAAAGTTCCGAGTTTGATCTTTCGGCACAGCCGATATCAATCGGTTTCATCCGAATTCTAGCAATGGGGAGGATGGAGGAAGGTCTCTAGTACCTTGCTGGGACTCTGGAGTGGAAGGAGGGAGCTGCGATCGGCGTCCTCCGATCAAGTCCGAACTGCGGAAACTTTCGTCCAGCGCTGGGTTCTTGCGGAAAAACACGTCGGTACCTCGGCCGAGGAGGGGGGGCAGGCGCCTTAAGAAGGCTCTGCACCGCCTCATTCCCGCGCGTGGGCAAGCAGCTGGTGGCGCGGTGGCTGGCCTCGGTGGCGATCACCGCTGCGGCTCGGCGACCCGAGTGAAAAGTCTCAGTCGGTTTGTGTTGAAGTAGAGGCTGACATGTGGGTCCCACCCTTCCTTTTAACCTCTGAAATTTACTTCTAATCACTGTTGTAAACAGTGAACCCCATACTACCCTTGGCAATTCAAATTATTCCCCCATGAGCCATCTGAATTGATCAAAGTTCAAATGAGGTTTGGTTTGAATGAATTTCAGCACAAGTTCAGTTTGAAATCCAAATAAAGTTTGAATTTCTCCCCCTTAGCTCATGTCAAGATCAACTCCAAATGGAGTGAAAATTGGTGTGTGAGCTCACAAAAATGTGCTGAGTAAGAATATGCCTTCCACTTTTAAATTCATGGGATAAACACAGTTTGAATTTGAATATGTTTTCAAACTGCCCTCTTCCTATCTATACCCAAGATGACCTCAAAAAGGTCCTGAATTTGGGTGAAACTTGGCAGGGACATCCTTAGTAAAGTGTAGGAGTTTTCATATGTCCAGCCCATCTATATCACATGTGGGAAATACCACTTTTGCAATGTGTAAGTTTGTTCTCTAATGAGCATGTTGATAATTGTTACTTGCTCTTCATTTGTGTTCATCATCTTTCCTCAAATGAGGTGTGTGTGTGTGTGTGGTGATGAACACTTCAATTATGTGTCAAAAACTGAGGCCCTTACACAAGAGATCACAAAATAGCCTTTACAAAGGGGTTACTAGATGTATGGACTCACTAAGGTTTCACCGGTAGGCTAGAATCTCCAATTCTCCCACCCACGGGCCCCCTCTTGTGCCATGCAGTTCCCAGGGCAGTCCTCTCTCGACTCCCATTCCCCGCGCCTTCCACAGTCCATAACACTCTAGCAACTTACCTAATTACTCAGCTAAGCCGCACCCATATTTGGCCTTGTGGTGGCACTGTTATCCTGGCATGTGCATGCATGAACCGGTCCTTAGATCTACGACAAGTAAAACCACCATCTCATGCTACCTCATTCACAAACCCAGGCTTGCCTAGATCTCCCTCCGATCCATGTTCATTAACCTCATCAGTTACTTATTATCAGTACAAGTGCAGTTAGCTAGACACATCTATCTCGCTTCCCGATCCCAGAGGCTCAGCGAAGCATAAAGCAAAAACCATATCCGACTCATAAACTTCCCAGGCGACAAGGATGGTTTAATCAAAACTAGTAAACTCTTATAAAAGGGTTTCCCATCATGTTTGACTCAGCACACACACCTTTTAGCAAAACAAAATAGTTTTACCCAAAACATTGGATCAACATGGTCAAGGAGCACTTGCCTTGTTCTTGCGGTTCTAGTTGTTCTTGATTCTCAAAGCCTTGTTGCTGCAGCTCGTCGTAGACAACTTCTTGAGTTTGTCCTGCTATGTAGGATTCACGTGCATGCAAATTCACAGCAATCAATATCATGCACAAACCCTAAACTAGATGCGATGATGCACATGCATGCTATCCTATGATTAGTTTTATCAGATCGGTCTGTACTTATTCTTGCATGGCTTGCATGGTCAGAGGTGTTCGTGGTGATCTGGTCTTTAGATCAAACTGATCATCAAGTGTTCTGCCCACGAAAAAGGCTTCTGTTCGAAAGAAATTGAAGAACAGATGCAAGGAGATGAATACAATGATATTGAAGTCCTACCTCGCGTTTTTCGAGGTCCTCCTCAGACCGCTTGGTTCTCCTCCGAGGATCTCCCTTGTTGTGCTTCAGCGATGTTTTGCTCGGCGAGTTAGGGCTAGGGCTCTAATTCGTCGGCTCAGGAGTGGAAAGAGAAGTTTGTGGTTTCGGCCAGAGGTTTTTGGGTTCTATTTATAATCGGGAAGAGAAAAGTCCTAATCTGATTGGATCCCGAATAAGAGTCTTATTCAGATCTTTGTTAGATCCTGACGTCTTATCTTCGGTAACTATTGTGGATTTTAGATTGGTTTTTGTTGCGTACCGGTGTCCTTACGCGTAACAGCTGCTCGTTACCTCCGTGACGATGAGCTCCGGAAGCTCCATGTGTCCTCCGGGGCTGGTATCTCCTCGTCCGTAGAGATGAGCTCTGGTCGTGCCGTATGTCAACCGATCGGGACCTCCCTCTTCTTCGGAGGTGAGCTCCGCGCACGCCACGTGTGGGTGCCAGTCTTTCCTCTTCTTCTTTCCTCAGGGACATGCCCTGCGGTCGACACGTGTCCAATAGAACAGGACCTCTCGCAAGTGAGCTCTGAGATCGACACGTATCCCGCGCGGATGGTCCTCTGATTTCCGCGAGGACTAGCTCCGAGGATGACACGTGTCCTATGAAAAATGCCTTTGCTTCTTCCGCAGCGGCTAGCTTCGTGGTAGCACGTGTTCCACAGGGTCGGACCTCTTTCCAATTGCGGAGGTGACCCCCGAGCCTGCCACGTAGCTAGTTTAGCGGCGAACCTCTCCCAATTTCTCGGGGATGAGCTCCGAACGCGCCACGTGGTCTGCTGGCCGTGGAAGTTGCCTTCGGTGCCCTCGGAGAGCTTTATTGGCTATCCTTTTGGTACTTGTCCCTGTTTCTACTCTTCTTAAAATGTTTTTCTTCTTCATAAAACATGAACATATGCTGACACCCGAGGTGAGGGTGTCACATATAAATAGAATAATTAATAATGTAATGGAATAAGAGTGTTAAGTTAAATTACCTCAATCCGCTGAAAAGCAACAGGTCTGCCTAATAGCTCTGAGGGCACGTGTCTCAACAACTGAGAACGTCTATTCTCTCTAGAGCTACTATCCTGAAAAAGGGCATATGCCACGTCTCGTGTGCGAGCCATCATGCTCGCACTGCTAAAGAAACCTTTTGACGGTCCTCTTTATCCCCTTACCCTTGTCCGATGACATCCTATTGCAACGATGCTTTGATAAGTATAGTTATTATAAAATATACAACATGAATATTAAATGAAGAAAGCATTACTTGTATTAATTTTAAAAGTGATCAGAATCTCGCTTATTTACTCTACTCCTTAAAGGCTTAAACTAAACCATCAAATTGTTTTAGTGACTGGTTTCCTTTTGCGCTTCTCGCAATTCTGTATATTATCGGCATCTCCAACTAAATCATCGAGCTCTTGACCAGGCTCAATGACAAATGAGGCTAGGAGATCTTCTTCTTGTTATATATTATCGAACTCACCAACAGACGTCGGAGTATCATTGTACCCAACATCGCTTGGGGTAAATAACCGTTCACGATAATTGGCCTTGTGCGGCATTTGTACTAAAAGGTGAGAAGCCATCTATCGCTAAACCCATGCGAACATTTCTCGCATCACTAGTGAAGTCTGCATCGAAACTGTCTAGCGCCTTCTATGCATCACCATCAGATGGGTGCACCATTACTCGATAGTTGTCATGCACACCTTCTTTGTGCCACCTCATATGTCTGGCAGTACTTTTAGAGAGAAACAATTGTTTCAACCGAGGTGTGATAGGGAAGTAACGAAGTTGCTTATGTGCGACTTCTGTCATCACCTTGTCACCGACGTTGTTAATAGCTTCGACAAATCCCGATTTACCACACTGTAAGCACTTGTTCTCTTTGCCATGCTCTTTCTAGAAAAGCATGCAGTTTTTTGGGTATACATCAATCTTCTCATATTTCATACTCAGACAAGAAAGCATTTTCTTTGACTGGTACATGTCTTTAAGCACGTTATGAGACTTTGGAAGAATATCACTGATCAATTTGACAAGATCGTTGTAGCAATTATTTGAGAAAAAATACTTAGACTTAATTGCCATAAGTTGTGTCATGAAAGAAAGAGTGTCACTTTTGTGTGCTCATGTAATGGTTCTTATGAGGCTTCGAGAAGATTAAAGAATGCTTCAACCTCCAGTGTAGGAGAGTCTTTGTTAAATTCTGACTGTAAAAATTCAAGCATCTCGTCCATCCTATCAACCCCATGCTATAAGCATGCTCGTACTCTTCTTCTATGAGTTTAGGCGCTGATTCGCCGTGAAAGACCCACACCTCATAATGTGGCGCTAAACTTTATCGGCACAAGTCTAGTGAAAGTGTTCTCTTATCCAAACACATCTGTCGAAGTGTGCGATCGACACTTCCCCCGGGCCTGCACTGGGCAGCCCGCGGAGGTTCTTTTTTCGGAGGGGCTAGTCCCTAGCGGAGAGCTAGTGCAGATGGACGAGTTAGTAGGAGCTTGACACGGCGAGTTTTACGTGGTTCAGGCCACCAGAGCGTAAAACCCTACGTCCACGGCGAGCTATGGAGCTCGCTGTATTGCTTGCTGCTCAGGGCCGGAGGCCTGAGCTTGGGGGTGAGTTACAGCTTGAGTGTATGGCTAGCGTATGAGTTGCAAAGTGCGAACCCTTGCTATCGACGCCTACCCGAGCCTTTTATAGTCCAAGACTCGGGCGGCTTACAAGGGAAGCCGGGACCCGACAGGTGGTCCCGGGAAGATTGTCTATTATATACCGTATCTGCAGTTATGCCGGTGGTTGTCTCTGATCGAAGGCTTCTGAGTCTTCATCTTGCCGCCCTGCCCATGCCGCATGCTAGTCGTAGTGGTTGATGACGGCGCAGGCGGCATGGGATGTCTTGTCGCAGTGTTTATTGGCTGACAGGTTCTGACACCGCGCGCCAGTCTGTGATGCGACTGGGCGCAACGGCACCTGACAGAAGCGTGCTCCGCATCTCCGCGTCTTGGGAAGACGCGGGCCTTGAATACCTTGTTCGGGCAAGGTATGGAGCGTATTTACGCCCACTGCCTATCGCTCGGGGCAGGCAGCGTCGCTCTGCTGCCACGTGGCGGGCCCGGAGCCCTTCTCAGAGAAGAGGAGGGTCAGCACCGCGGGGTACGTGGAGCCTCCGTACCTCTCCCCGCGGGGGGCGGGGGGGGGGGGGGGGGGGGGGGAGGTCCGGCTTATGTATGCCACGTGGCAGGCCCGGAGCTCTCCACTGAGGAGAGGGAGGTCCGGCCCCGCTGGACACGCGGCGCCTTCGGGCCTCTCTCCCGCGGAGGGGGAGGTCCGGCTTCTGTATGCCACGTGGCGGGCCCGGAGCTCTCCTCTGAGGAGAGGGAGGTCCGGCCCCGCTGGACGCGTGGCGCCTTCGGAGCTCTCCCTGCGGAGAAGGGCGAGTTCCTTAGGCATTTTACCCTGTGCGCGGGGGTACCCCATATCTCAGGTACCGACAGTGGCCCCCGGGCCCATCTCGGGGGAGATATCGAGCCCGAGGTGGGACCTCCGTCTCTTCCGATCCGCGCACTTCCTCTAAGTCCCGAATTGACCGCTGCCGGAGCACGAACGGCCACGGGATCGTGGGAGCGTGCGCTCCCTTGATGGTTGCTTTTACTGCGGCGGCTCCCAAGACTGCCACTTTTGTACATTGTGGCGCTTTCTTCGGGAACCGCCGAAGTGCCTTGCCGGCTCATCTTCTCAGGAGACTGACTCCTTGCCCCTGTGAGGTCTAGCTCTTTGATCTTACCTTGGGGTTTTTTGGACTTGCGCGATCCCGTAGCGGCCCCCTGGTAGGTGCGTTCTATCGGATGGATGCGCCTACCATACTCCTGCGGGGAGCTGAGGCTGAGAGGTCCTGCACACAAGTAAGGAAAAAGTAATTCTCCTTGGGGACTCCCCCCCTCTATCTCTTAGTCTTAACTAGCTTACTGTCCCAGCCCACTTATACGGTGCTTGGGAACTACCGCGCGCGAAGTGCCGGGGGCTTGGGGGCCCCCTGGCTTTCGGCCGGTACCTCCCGCGCAACCGCCTTTGGCAGGGCAGCAAATTCCGACTAAAGATGAGAATGAGAAGAGGGAGTTGAACGCATAGTGAGCGCGCGTTAGTAGGGTAATCATAAAAATTTAATAAGTAAATTAAATGAGTACCAAAGGAGAGCAACGTAGGGTAGGTTTCTTTTCATATAAATTTCCATACGGGGGAAGGCGGGCCGAATATGTAGGCCACGACCCACCTCAAGGGAAGCAAGACTCTACGCGCTTGGGGTCGGAACCAGGCGAAGCTGAACGTAGTCCTGGACCGTCCCTGGAGGCTTAGTTGCTCCAAGCCCTGTTCTCGGACTTGATGGAATTTATTATAAAATGAAGGGCCTATCCTATTGTTGCTCTAGGGGTAGAACTTACAGCGGTGCTCCATGTTCCGAAGGTTCGGGAGCGGGTCCCCGTCCTCGGTTCTGGGGGATGGTCCCAGGCCCGGGATGTCCAGCCCCAGCATGGCGAATGGCCATGTGGGCTGGATCATCTGTACCGTCCAAGCCGGTGTATGGATCTGCTTGGCGTGGAACAGACACGCCTAGCAGCTCTCGACCAGCTCGACGGCATCCTGGAGTGTTGCCGGCTAGTAGAAGCCATGCCGAAAGGCTTTACCGACAAACATGCGTGAGGAAGAGTGACTCCCACATTCGCCTCCATGGATCTCAGCGAACAAGTCGCAGCCTTCCCCCTGGGTTATGCACCGCAATAGGATTTGGTTGGCGCCACGTCGGTAGAGATCCCCCTCTACCGCCATGTGTCTCTTAGCCATACGCACAATCCGTTCAGCGGATACACGTTCATCACGGAGGATAGTCTTTCAAGTAGTCCCGGACCTCCGTGATCCATGCATCAGGTCTGACTTGAGCATCTGGATCTTGAGCGCTGGGTTGCACGGAGTCCCCAGTGACGCTTATAATCCTTGGCGGCGTCCACGGCCGCCGGGACCGCCAGCTTCGAGGTGCTGGTCTAGCCCCCTTCGCCCGGCTCGGCGGGCCGGGCTGTGGGCCGCGGCAACGTCCTCTCGAGGCCCCCTTCAGGCATAGTGGCTCCGGTGGGGGTCTTCGTTGAAAGGTCGTCAGCTGCGGCCTTGCTAGCGCGCGGTACGTGGTGCAGGTCCAAGGCGAGGGGTTCTGTCTCCACCGTCTTGGTTGATAACCAGACTGGGGGTTGCCCTCAGCCAGCGACTAGCAAGGAGGATGAGCACTTCATACTTTGCTATGTTGTTGGCTGCCTTGGAATTGAAACGCGCCACATACCCAGACTGCTCCCCCGATGGCGTGAGGAACAGTACGCTAGCATCGGCCCCCTGCTTTCGCAAGGAGCCATCGAACATCATTCGGTAAGGTCTGGTGAAGGTCAGGGCTCAGGGTCCTGATTCATCGTCTTCATGGCCCCTTGAGCGTGCGTTTACTTCAGCTACAAGTCAACTAGTGCTCGGTTAATGTCTGCATGACAGGAAAGGGAGCCTAGGTCAAACTTCAGCGGCTCCGCCGCCCATTTGGCGGCATTGTCCACTGCGTGGGGGATAGCTTTTAGCCTGAGGTGACCGCCGGGCGCTCGATACTCTGGGGTCCCCAGGCTGCTTTGGACCTTCCGGAGAGCTCCGGGGAGGGGTCCCATTGCACCTCCGGGAGGTCCTGCTGGTCCTCCTGGAGGTTGTGTCGGGGATCCTAGGTTGCTTCTTGGTAGCGAAACTGTTTATGGTAGTATGGGGTTAAAGCTATTGGCGCGAAGACCAGAAATTCGCGGGACCCCTAGCTACGCCAAGTCGGCTTAGGCTGGGATTAGTAGGTAAAGGGTGCCCTTCAACTACTCCAGGCCAAGGGGTCTGATGGAAACCTTAGCAAGCATTTGGGGAACGCAGCACATCACAGCCCGGCATCGAGTCTACTATTTGGCCTATCATAGGGAGAGAAAATAGGTCTTTAGGGCATGCCTTATTGAGACTGGTGTAGCGGATGCGCCTCCGGAGCGTCTCGCTGGCCTTCGGAATAACAACTCGGTTTGCCAAGCGCCGGGAGCGGCGGACTCTCCGTCTTGTCGGACGGCTGGGCGTCGGGAAAGACCTTTAAGTAGTGCTCAATCACCTCCCTAGGGATCTCTGGCCTCGGTCACAGCTGTCATGCAGCACATCGACCTTGTGCCGGAGGGGGGCAACGAGCGCGCCTTCCTATTTGCTATCCAGGCCCCCGGCTACCCGAGTGGTCTGGGTGGCATCGGTGCTGATTCGGACGAGCCTTGTGGGGACGTCGTCCTCATCGAGGGGTTGCACGCGGGGTGCTGTGGTAGAGGCACGGTGGCGTGCACTTGGGTGGAGCTGATTTGGTTCTGCACTGCCGAGGGCTGGCGCTCTAGTTGCTGTAAGCGCCTGAAGCTTTTCCAAGGCTAACACTGCGGCAGCACGGTCTCCACAAACCTTGAGGACGCCTGTAGGTGTAGGCATCTTCAAGACAAGGTAGCCGTAGTGGGCTACTGTCATGAATCGGTACAGGGCTGGCCTGCCGATTATGGCGTTGAAGGGGAGGTCAATCTCAGCCACGTCGAACAGAATGTACTCTGTCCGGTAGCTGTCCGGTGCCCCAAAGGTCACCGGGAGGCTGATGTGGCCGTAGGGAACGACCTGTCCCGGCCCTACCCCTGAGAACGGGCTCGATGGGGCGAGCTTGGCCATCGGGATCTGCAGCTTCTGGAAGGCTGCGCGACTGATGAGGTTCAGTCCAGCCCCGCCATCCACCAAAACGTGGTACATCTTCACGTTGGCGATGGTGGGGGCCACCACGAGCGGTAGTTGGCCGGCCCCAGCCATGTTCCTGGGGCAGTCGGTGTCATCGAAGATGATGGGGGTTCCCATCCATCTGAGGTGCGGTGCTGCACCTGGGAGGGGAGCCACCGACGCTACCGCTCGGCGCAAGGCCTTAGCCATGCTTCGGGACGGGGGGTCAGCGGACCCGCCGAATGTGACATAGAGCATCTTCCGGTGCTCGTCGTCACTGGAGCTGGAGCTCCCATGATTACGCACTGCCTTTACGGCATGCTGAAGTTCCTGGGACTCCACCTGGCGATCGACGCCATCTCAGGCCTCGACCTTCTGCTTGCCCTCCCTCTGACTGTATGGTGGGGCATCAGTTAGGGGCTGCTTCCCTTTCCGGAAGCGCTCCACGAGCTTCTGGATTTCCCGGCATTCGGCAGCAGTATGGTTGCAGGTGCCATGCACGGGGCATAGCCCGCTTTGGTCACTGTCTGGGGCCGGTGATTGCCGCTGCCTTTTGTCGGGGCGTGGCCCCCGAGCCCCACTGGTCGTCGCAGCTGCGGCGACGGGGGCCGTGAATGATGACTTCATCTTGCCGCCCCCCCCGGCTCTTGGTCTTCTTGCCACACCCATAGGCAGCAGCACCGGACCCAGGCTGTCCTCCTGACTCGGAGGTCGGTAGAGCGTGCCAGTTCCGCCCTTCAGCTGCTCTGGCGCACTTGTCCGCCAGGCTGAAGAGCTCCGAGACGTCGCGGACCTCTCTGGTCGCGAGCTTCTCAAGCATTTTCTCGTCCCGGACACCCTGTCGGAACTCCACCACCACAGAGGCACTTTGGATATGCGGGATGGTGTTGCGTACCTGAGAGAACCGCTGGATGAAAGAGCGCAGCGACTCCCCAGGTTGTTGCTTGACGGCGTGGAGGTCAAGCTCCGTGCCGGGACGGGTGTAGGAGCTGCCGAAGTTGGCGACGAACTGCCGGCAGAGCTCTCCCCAGGAGGTTATGGACCCCTGAGGTAGATTCATGAGCCAAGACCGAGCTGGGCCGGTCAAGGCGACGGGGAAGTAGTTTGCCATGACAGCCTCGTCCCCTCCTGCAGCAAGTACGGCAGTGGAGTAGATCTGGAGGAACTCCGCTGGGTTGACGCTACCGTCGTACTTCTCGGGCAGATGCGGGCGAAACTTGCGTGGCCACCTTGCGACACGAAGGTGGGGTGCAAGGGCCGCACATCCTGCACCTGCTGCTGCAGGTACTGGCGCTGCGAACGCTTGGTTCGCACTTGGCACCGCGTATCCCGGCATGGGCAAGGCTGCACCATAGACCGGGGCCGCTGCTTGCGGTGCATATAGTTGTGGCATATGCTGGGCTGCATATGCCTGAGGCAGGGATCGCGTGGCGAAGGCCTGCCCCTCTGGTTGCGTCGAGGCTGACGACATGCTGTCGCCTGCCTCATGGCTGCAACGCCTCTCTCGGCGTCGCTCGAGGTACACCCGGGCGTCCTGGCCCAAGTGGCACCGTTCCAGTTTCCTTCGCAGGTCCGTTGACAGGAGCCTGGAGGAGCTGGAATCCGCCGTTAGCCCGTCAACCGTGGGTGTGCGCGTCAGCGACACAGCCGGTTGTCCAGGGCGCCGTCCTCGCCGAAACCGAGGGTTCGCGGCGGCGATGACGAGGTGGTCCACCTCGCGGACCCATTGCTGGGTCGCTGAATGGGGCGCATCCCCCGCAGGTGGATTGCGCAGCAGCGCTCTTGCTGCAGCTAGCGCACCTCCATGGTGTACGCTCAGCGCTGCAGAAGATCTCACACTGGTCGGGGCCTGCATAGCCGGAGTCGGCGTTGCCAGAGTCGGCTGCTGGCTACCAGCTTGTTCCGACACACTCCGTCCTGAGTGTGTCGACATGTACTCCCCAGTGGTCACGGTTCGCCGTGAACGAGGAGGGGGAGAGTTTGCCGCTGAAGGAAGCTTGGTCATCTTCGTCGGCGGAAACTCGTCGCGCTAGGGGAAAAGCCCCCTACCTGGCGCGCCAAATGTCGAAGTGTGCGATCGACACTTCCCCCGGGACTGCACTGGGCAGCCCGCGGAGGTTCTTTTTTCGGAGGGGCTAGTCCCTAGCGGAGAGCTAGCGCAGATGGACGAGTTAGTAGGAGCTTGGCATGGCGAGTTTTACGTGGTTCAGGCCGCCGGAGCGTAAAACCCTACGTCCACGGCGAGCTATGGAGCTCGCTGTATTGCTTGCTGCTCAGGGCCGGAGGCCTGAGCTTGGGGGTGAGTTACAGCTTGAGTGTATGGCTAGCGTATGAGTTGCAAAGTGCGAACCCTTGCTATCGACGCCTACCCGAGCCTTTTATAGTCCAAGACTCGGGCGGCTTACAAGGGAAGCCCGGACCCGACAGGTGGTCCCGGGAAGATTGTCTATTATATACCGTATCTGCAGTTATGCCGGTGGTTGTCTCTGGTCGAAGGGTTATGAGTCTTCATCTTGCCACCCTGCCCATGCCGCATGCTAGTCGTAGTGGTTGATGACGGTGCGGGCGGCATGGGATGTCTTGTCGCGGTGTTTATTGGCTGACAGGTTCTGACACCGCGCGCCAGTCTGTGATGCGACTGGGCGCAACGGCACCTGACAGAAGCGTGCTCCGCGTCTCCGCGTCTTGGTAAGACGCGGGCCTTGAATACCTTGTACGGGCAAGGTATGGAGCGTATTTACGCCCGCTGCCTATCGCTCGGGGCAGGCAGCGTCGCTCTGCTGCCACGTGGCGGGCCCGGAGCCCTTCTCAGAGAAGAGGAGGGTCAGCCCCGCGGGGTACGTGGAGCCTCCGGACCTCTCCCCGCGGGGGGGAGGTCCGGCTTATGTATGCCACGTGGCGGGCCCGGAGCTCTCCTCTGAGGAGAGGGAGGTCCGGCCCCGCTGGACACGCGGCGCCTTCGGGCCTCTCTCCCGCGGAGGGGGAGGTCCGGCTTCTGTATGCCACGTGGCGGGCCCGGAGCTCTCCTCTGAGGAGAGGGAGGTCCGGCCCCGCTGGACGCGTGGCGCCTTCGGAGCTCTCCCTGCGGAGAAGGGCGAGTTCCTTAGGCATTTTACCCTGTGCGCGGGGGTACCCCATATCTCAGGTACCAACAACATCATATTCTGGCATTTGCTACATTGACACTGCACCTTATTTATCTTGGCTAACGAAAAAGCATGGTCCACAAAAGCTGTAGTCTTGGTAACTGTTGAAGTGTGTAGCCGACACTTCCCTCGGGCCTGCTCTGGGCATCCCGTGAAGGTTCTTTTTTTTTCAGAGGGGCTAGTCACTCACGGAGAGCTTTAGCGTTAGGGACGATTGAAGGAGAAGCTTGACACGGGGAATTTTACGTGGTTCAGGCCGCCGGAGCGTAAAACCCTACGTCCACGGTGAGCAGATTTGCTCGTTGTATTGCTTGCTGCTCAGAACCGGAGTCCTGAGCTTGAGGATGACCTAAGTGCTCGGATGCTGGAGCGTATGTGTGCAAAGAGTCGAACCCTTGCTAACGTTGCCTACCCGAGCCTTTTATAGTCCAAGGCTCGAGTGGCTTACAAGGTGGGCCCGGGACCCGAGAGGTGGTCCCGGGGAGATTGCCTGCCATCTACCGTATCTGCAGTTACGCCGGTAGTTGTCTCTGGCGAGGGCTTTCGAGTCTTCGTTCTGCCGCCCTGCCCATGCCGCAAGCTAGTCGTAGTGGTTGATGATGGCAGGGGAGGCAGGGGATGTCTTGTTGCTGTGTTTATTGGCGGGCAGGCTCTGACGCGGTGCGCCCAGCCTGCGATGCGACTGGGCACAACGGCACCTGACAGAGGCGTGCTCCGCGTCTCCGCACCTTGGGAAGGCGCGGGTCTTGAATACCTTGTACAGGCAAGGTATGGCGCGTCTTTACTCTTGCTGCCTACCGCTCTGGGGCAGGCAGCGCTGCTCTGCTGGCCACGTGGCAGTCCCGGAGCTCTCCTCTGAGGAGAGGGGGGTCCGGCCCCGCGGGACACGTGGAGCCTTCGGAGCTCTCCCCTCGGAGGGGGGAGGTCCGGCTTCTGCCAGCCACGCGGCGGGCCCGGAGCTCTCCTCTGAGGAGAGGGAGGTCCGGCCCCGTGGGACACGTGGAGCCTCCGGAGCTCTCCCCGCGGATGGGGGAGGTCCGGCTCAGTTGGCCACATGGCGGGTCTGGAGCTCTCCTTTGAGGAGAGGGAGGTCTGGCCCCACTAGACACGTGGAGCCTCCGAAGCTCTCCCCGTGGAGGGGGGAGGTTCGGCTCTGCTGGCCACGTGGCGGGCCCGGAGCTTACCTCTGAGGAGAGGGATGTCCGGCCCCACTGGACACACGGCGCCTTCGGAGCTCTCCCTGCGGAGAAAGGCGAGGTCCTTAGGCAGTTTCCCCTGTGCGCGGGGGTACCCCATATTGAGGGTACCGACAGTGGCCCCCGGGCCCATCTCGGGGGAGATAGCAAGCCCGAGGTGGGGCCCCCGTCTCTTGCACTCCACGCGCCTTCTCGAAGACCCGCATTGACCGTTGTCGAAGCACGAACAGTCACAGAATCGTGGGAGCGTGTGCCCCACTTGATGGATGCTTTTACTGTGGCGGTTCCCAAGGCTGCCACTTCTGCACGTCGCAGCGCCTTTTCAGGAACAGCCGAAGCATCTTGCCGTCTCATCTCCTTGGGAGACTGACTTCTTGGCCCACTGCTTCAGCTGGATGGCTTGGGTCCACTTGTCATCGACGCTTGGTCTTGGAGCCGAAGCGGTTGTCCAAGTGGCGTATTTGAAGAGTTTCAAATTGCTTTGAATCACGCCTGGGAGGTTCAAAAGGGGATCTTACCCGCATCGCGGCTTCCCTTCGCACTTCCCAACGCTTGCATATTCCTTGAGTTCTTGCGCCCTTGTTTTCCCTGTCCTTGAGCTTCCTCCTGCCATGACTTCCAACCTGCCTCCGGAGAAGAAGCGTGCCCGATCTCCTCCGGCGGCGGCGTTTGCGCCGAGTCAGGGATCCAGGGCGCCTGTGCGCCCCGCTTCTGGAGATGGTGCCCCATCTAGTGGCAACTCCAAGAGGCCTCGGGCTCATCATCCCGACGGGACTCCTCTTGAGCGACGACGGGCTGAAGGTTCTCGGGCGTTGCATCCTCCCTCCTCAGGTGGTGGAGCCTCAAGGGGAAGTGCTGGTGCGTCGATGCCCAGGGGCGAGCCAATAACTCAGGCGCCCCGGGCCTCAGGGGCCGGATCGGCATCCAGGGGGGCTTCAGAAGCATCCCCTGCTCCGCCAGTCCGGGCGATTGCGGGGCAGCCATCGGCGGCGATGGCGGGCTCTAGTGGACCTACCCCGGCTCGCAAGCCGGGGTTCAGAGCCCGTTGGAGCGCTCGTGTCTCTCGGTAAGCGACGCCTACCGGATTCTAGAGCCTGTATTGTCTTCTTCTTTTCCTAACTCAGGAGTCTCCCATGTTTGCAGGGACTCCCCGAGTGCCGGTAACGCTCCCGTTTCCCAGCCATCCACGACTGACGGGGGATCCGCGCCGCAATGCTCGGAAGCCAAAATGGTCGCAGCGGCCCCCAAGCCAGCGCAAGTTCATTCTGCGCCGGTCGGCCTGGCTCCTGCGGTAGCGGTGACTCCTCCCATTCATCCCCCTTCACCGTCTCGGGAGCCGACTATCGCCGAGGGTTCGGCAGGACCGGCTGTCGATGTCCCGCCCCCTGTTGCCAGAGCGGGAGAAGCTGCCACGGGCCTTACGGGGGGCAGCGAACCAGGATGCATCGGGAGCGAGCCTGTCCCAGTACCGGCTTCTCCTGATCGGCGCCTTATCCCGGTTGCCGGAGCGTCAACTTCTCCCGAAGATGATGTGATGGAGGAGGTCGAGGGTGCCGCTCCGGGCCTCTGCCGCCCCGCTGCCCCTGGCAGACGTCCTCGTGCTCACCCAGACGAGCATCCGACAGGTTTTGGCCCCGCTCGGTCGCGAGCGGGAGGAGCAGGTAGGTGAGAGGGATCGCCTCCTCACCTGGGGGCGCCTTTTGAGGGAGCGAACTGAGGAGGTCAGGGAGGAGGTTGACTCGAGGCAGGCATCGCTCGACGTCATGGAGGCACTCCTTGACCGTCAGAAGAGGGCCGTCGATCGTCTGGACTCCGAGACTCGGCGGCTCCACCAGGAGGCCCGCGAGTCTCACGCTCGGGCCGATGAGCATCTCTCCGCTTTGGAGGATCTGCGTCTGAAGCTGGAGCGCCGTGAGCGCGCCGTCGTGGACCAGGAGCGCTCTGTGGCGGCCGAGGCGGAGAAGATCGCCGCACGGCTGGCGGCTGGCGAAGGCAACCTGAGGGCCCGTGCCAAGGAGTTGGAGGCCCAGAAGGCAGACCTGGTCGCAAGGGAGGAGCAGGTCTCCCGGAAGCACCAGGCGGCCCTGGACTGGGAGCTGGCGGCCGACTTCCAGGTTTCGGAGTTGGACCAGCTTGCCTAGCGCCTCCAGCATCGGGAGAGTTCGCTGGCCACCAAGGAGAGGGAATTCTCCGAGGGGAGCCTTGACGCCTTGCTGGCAGCCCGCCGCGAGGTGGAGGAGCTCCTGGCCTCGCGGTCCTCCGAGGCCCAGGCGGTCTCAAACTTCTTCGACCAGGCAGGGTCCGCTCTGGTCCCCCTTGGCTTTAGCCCGGTGAAGGCAGCGCCCGTGGCGCAGAAGGTGGCCAAGGTGATCCCCGCGCTCGAGTCTATCAGCGCCAAGCTGAACAGGCTTGAGGCGGTGGTCGCCGGCGAGCTCGAGGCAGAGGGACGGAGCCTGGCAATGGAGGTTGCTATGCACGTGTTGGCGTGCTTCCGGAGCCGAGATCCCTCCTTCTCACTGGAGCCAGTGAGTCAGGGCCCCGCCGCGGAACGGGAGGAAGCCGCCAGGGCTGAAGTCGGGGACGAGGCCGCCCTCGTAGCCTCTAGGTTCCGGCGAGAGCCAGGGGAATCCTAGGGCTTGTATCTTTTCTTTTTCTTTCATTGAGTCTGTAGTCCAGCTCGTGGAGCCTTGAATGAATATACTCTTGTTATTTTCCGTGCCTGTATAATTTTATCTTCTCCTTGGCTTGGCCGAGTCCTTAGCTCCGCAAGGTACTCAGAGGTCTTCACCAACCTTGAAGTCTTGTACAGACACTTTCCTTTGGAGCTCACCACGTGGGAACGGGGAGGTTCATATCCGCCGGCCACATGGCAGGCCCGGAGCTCTCCTCTGAGAAGATGGAGGTCCGACCCCGCGTGACACGTGGGGCCTTCGGAGCTCACCCCTGCGGAGGGGGCGAGGCCCGGCTCTGCCGGCCACGTGGCGGGCCTCGAGCTACCTTCTGAGGAGAGGGGGGCTCCGGCCCCGCCGAACACGTGGGGCCCCCGGAGCCCGCCCCTGCGGATGGGGCGAGGTCCGGATCCTTCAGTCTTGCGTTGGAGCTCCGGTCTTGCGTGGTCCCGTAGTGGCCCCCTGGTAGGTGTGGCCAATTGATTGGGCGCACCTACCATACTCCTGCGGGGAGCTAAGGCCGGGAGGTCCGGCACACAAGTAAGGGAAACGTAACTCGCCTTGGGGCTCCCCCTTCCCTATGTCATAGTCTTATTTGGCTTACAATCCTGATCCGGTATACGGGGCTTGAGAACTTCAGTGTGCGAAGTGCCGGGGGCTCGAGGCCCCCTGGCCATCGGCAGGTGCCTCAAACGTGACCGTCTTCAGTAGGATAGCAAATGCCGACTAGGGGTGAGAATGGGAAAAGGAAGCTGAGTGCATGGTGAGCATACACAAGAAGTACGGTCATAAAAATTAATACGTAATTTAAATGAGCATAAGGGAAGAGCAAAGCACGACAGGTTTCTTTCCATATAAATTTCCATAGGAGGAAGGCAGGCTAAACATGGAGGCAACGGCCCGCCCTATTATGAAGGGAAGAAAGACTCTACGCGCTTAGGGTCGGAACCAGGCCAAGCTGAACGTAGTCCTGGACCGTCCCCTGAGACTTAGCTGCTCTAAGCGTTGTTCGTGGACTCTATGGAATCTATTAAAGAAAGAAAAGACTGCCCTACTATTGCTCTATGGGTAGAACTTACGGAGGTGTTCTATGTTCCAAGGGTTCGGGAGCGGATCCCCATCCTCGGTGGAAAGGCGTACGCACCCGGGGCGGCAAACTTTCGTGACTTGGAAGGGACCTTCCCAGCTGGGGGAGAGTTTGTCGGTCCCTACGCGAGAAAGTATGCGCCGTAGCACCAGGTCGCCTTCTTGCAGCTCCCGGACACGCACGGACCTTTGGTGGTAGCGCCTGAGCGTTTGCCAGTACCATGCGTTACGGAGTGCTGCGTGTAATCGAGCCTCGTTGACGAGGTCAATGTCTTCACACCGGAGGTTGTCCTGCGCGGCTTCATCGTAAGCCCAGACGTGGAGAGACCCCATGGTGATCTCTGGGGGAAGCACAACTTCGGCCCCGTATACCATGAAGAAGGGTGTCTCTCCGGTGGCCCGGCTTTGGGATGTCCAGTTAGCCCATAGTGTGCTCGGAAGCTCGTCCACCCACTTGGCTCCATGTTTCTTCAAGCCGGCATAGGTGCGAGTCGTGAGGCCCTGAAGGATCTCGGCGTTGGCCCTCTCGACTTGCCCATTGCTCTTTGGGTGAGCAATGGAGGCATAGAACACCTGGATGCCGAGGTCTTCGCAGTAGTCTTGGAACGCTGTGCTGGTGAATTGGGTCCCGTTGTCGGTGATGATTCTGTTCGGGACCCCGAACCGGCAGACGATCGACTTGATGAACTTTACTGTGGATTGGTTGTTGATGGTGACGACGGGTGTGGCTTATGGCCACTTGGTGAACTTGTCGATGGCGACGTAGAGGTACCGAAATCCCTCGACGGCTTTGGGGAACGGTCCCAGGATGTCCAACCCTCATACGGCGAACGGCCACGAGGGCGGGATCATCTGAACCGCCTGAGCCGGTGTGTGGATCCGCTTGGTGTGGAACTGGCACGCCTTGCAGCTCTCGACCAGCTTGACGGCATCCTGGAGTGCTGTGGGCCAGTAGAAGCCATGCCAGAAGGCTTTACCGACGAGCGTGCGTGAGGAAGAGTGACTCCCACATTCGCCTCCATGGATCTCAGCGAGCAAGTCGCAGCCTTCCCCCTGGGTTATGCACCGAAATAGGACGTGGTTGGCGCCACGCCGGTAGAGATCCCCTTCTACCAGCGCATAACTTTTAGCCATGCGCACGATCCATTCAGCGGATACACGTTCATCAGGGAGGATGTTGTCTTTCAAGTAGTCCCGGATCTCCGTGATCCATGCATCGGGTCTGACTTGAGCTTCTGGATCTTCAGCGCTGGGTTGCACGGAGTCCCCAGTGACGCTTGCGATCCTTGGCGGCGTCCATGGCTGCAGGGCCGCCGGGACCACCAGCTTCGAGGTGCTGGTCCAGCCCCCTTCGCCCGGCTCGGCAGGCCGGTCTCTGGGGTGCAGCAACACCCTCTCGAAGACTCCTTCGGGCACAGGGGCTCCGGTGGAGGCCTTCGTTGAGAGGTCGTCAGCTGCGGCATTGCCAGCACGCGGTACATGGCGCAGGTCCAAGGCGAGGAAGTCTTTCTCCAACATCTGCACGTGGAGCAGATAAGCAGTTAGCTGTGGGTCATTGCAGGAGCATTCACCCTTAACTTGCTTGATGACTAACTGGGAGTCGCCCTGTGCCAACAAATGGCGAGCGCCCAGAGACAAGGCTGTCTTTAGGCCGAAGTGTCACACCCGGTTTCTCCGAAGAACAACCGAGTGAATATCACATGTATGCCAGGATCATTTTCTCATACATGTGATGAAAAATAGTGAAGCATCATTTATTACAAGCCAGGTGTCGAATATAAATAAGTCTTACATAGCATATGTCGCGATGGACGATAATAAGTTCATAACATGTAAATGACATAGCAGCGGAATATTATTCTTGTGGGCTCCGTCACAGGGGTTTCCCGGGGGACCTCATGAACCTAGAGTCCTTCTTCGGGTCCGAAGTCTTGTTCATTATACACCACATCATCCCCTTGACTTGAGCAGCAATTTAAACCAACAAATATGCAAGTTTGAGTACCGTGGGTACTCAACAAGTGTGGGAAAGTTATGTCATGCATGGCTAGAGCAAGGAGAGGTTGAACTCATGGTTAAAGCACTACGCAATTATTACCTACCACCTTAGCTTATTAAGCATCTACATTACTACACAGGTGAAATGGTCCCAATCTCCGATCCCATCATCATAATCAAATAACCATAACATCATTTCCAATGTTAAGCTCCCCGCTTAACATCCACAACTTCCAAAGTCATCATCTTCTAATCATGAATAAGTCCAAGCCGCTCTTGACCGTGAGCACGGCTGTCATGATAGTTTTGACTCTGCAGAGTTTGTACCACTGTACCCACATGTAGTGATTTCATCCCCCGTTACCGGGTGGACTAAAAGAACCTCCATTATGCCAGTGACCACGAACCACATTCACACTTCCCAGGTGTGTAGCCAGAAGATCACTATGAAGCCTTTACAAAGGGATTCCCGACGAGCGTGGCCCCACTGAGGTTTCACCCCTAACAGCATACAAGAGGCTCCAACCCCGCTGCAGTGGCCCCCTCTTGAGCCTTGCGGTTCATATGGTAGTCCAGCTGACACCTATTCCCCGCACCATCCAACACACCCATACTACGCCGGGGATACACCTAATTAATTGGCCAAGCTGCCCCATCTCAGCATGTGGTTGGCACGGTAAAGCCATGTTACATGCTCCATGAACCGGTCCTTAGGATCCAGGCAAGTACTAAACACAAACCCGAGTCTCGTGCACCCAACACCAACCAAATCATCCAACTTGCCTCGATCCCTACCTCTACATAACTCATAATATCTCATTCAAGAGTAAGGTAAATAAATTGATGATCTCATATCCCAATTCTACCATTCTAAGCATGGCTAAGCATAAATAAATGACATGATAAAATAATTCCAACCCAAGCTACAAGGAAACAAGGTAATGCAATTCTAGGGAAACTTCCTAGCATGGGTTTCATATTTCAATTGACAATGCAAATAATTCTATCTACACATCCTAGCATAGGATCAAAGTGGTCAAGGACACTTGCCTTCTTCCTGCTGCTCTGGGAATGGATAGTCCTGATCTTGGAAGGGAAGAACTTGCTCTGGGGCAGGTTCTACTCATGCCAACACACATAGCAAAAGAAAACAACAATCCATAAGACATAGTTCACACTTTCACTCCACACATACATACATATGGTAGTTATTCACATTTCTAAGTGTTGTGGTTACTCTAGATGTGTTGACTTTTAGCCTACATGCACTTTTAAACATATGTATATTATTTCTAACTTTTGTATTCAGATTTCTGTTTGCACACTATATATGAATTTCTAATTTAAACAAATTCTTTAACACACTCTTTAGCTACCAAGTTTGCATGGAAGGTAGTTTCCTACTTCAAATTGGCTTTCAGATCTTCTACTAAATCCTAAACTGAAGTCTTTGGATTTGGAGACTTTATTTATCATTTACTAGTTATGCATACCTATTTTCCTATATTTTCCAGATTTATTTTCTATGCCTAAAGGTGAGTTTTATTATGAAAATAGTAAGACACCTCATCTAAACAGAATAGGTTCTGATCTAAAATGTTCAATAATTTGTATTTGAACTTCCTCTATGATGTGGAACAATTTAAATTTATTTTACTAGTTTTTAGAATTATTTCCTAGCCAAAAATATGTTTCTAGAACTAAGAAATATGAATATCATTTAGACAGAATTCATTTCAGACAAAAATCTATTTCTAACTCATTCTAAAGTTTTCCATGTGCTAGTGAAGTTTAAATTTAAATTTACAATGTGTTTGCCTCACCTTTTAAATTTTAAATCCTAATCACATATTCAAATTCCTAAATTTAATATCATATAGGGTTAAAAAGGTAAACTCACCCCACTACAGGGTCTATTATATTATTTCATAAATTTCCAGGGGTCTAACTACACATAACAGAGGGGTTTTGCTAATTTTTATTAAGTCCAGGGGCTAAAACTGATTTTTAATTGAATTTACATGAATTTCTGAAGTTCCAGGGGCTAGATCAGAAGTTTCCTGGGCTAACTCGTGTTTTCCGAGATCCCCTGGGGGTAGCGCGTAAGAATCCTGACCTTTATAACGCAGGGCTGACATGGACCGTCCGATTTAAAATAGACGGCTGAGATTATAACATCGAACCGGTACGCGGGGGTTTCAATTCTACCGTGCGATTTAAAATAGACGGCGCATAAGCGGCCACGTCGCTAGGACCGTGCGCGGGTGGCGCTGCCCGGCAGCGCGCGGCGGCGGGAGGCGGCGATCTCGCCGGAAAACTTTGGATCTTCGTCTATCCTTCCTAAAACTGGGATTTCATGGCATAGATCGGTAGAGGGGAGGTCGGGGATCTCACCTCAGGGTTTTTCTTGAGCTCGGAGGTCCTGGAAGGCGGTCGGCGACGAGGTCCGAGATGGAATCGCTGCGGTGCTCGTCGGAGCTGTGCCTAGAGCGCAAACCACCGAGTCTTCTGCACCTGCGTGATTCCCCGGAGGCGGTGGAACATGATCGGCGCGTTAGATCGGAAAATCCGAGCAGAGATCGAGAGAAATCGGTGATCGGGGCTTCGGTTCTCACCGGGAGGAAAAACAGCCGATCGTGGTGGAAAAACGGGGCGATGCCGGCGTTTTTATAGACGAGGGAGGGCGGCGTGTTTGTTTAGATCAAGCCGGAGTCGTCCGGGACCGGGAGTCGGGCTGGGGACGCGGAATTCCGGAGTCGGTTGTGATCGGGCGCGCGCAGAAGAGTCCGGCTGTTGGCGCGAGCGGGAGGTGAGGGATGACACGCGGGCCCCGCATGTCAGTGAGAGGGAGAGGGGGCGCGCGGCTGCGGGCTGGCGCGGGGGTGGGTGGGCCGGCTGGTGGGCTTCGGCCCACTGGCCGGGGTTTTGTTTTTTTTCTTTTTCTTTTTCTTTTCAGTTTTGAGTTGAATTTGAATTCCAATTTGAATTTGAATTTCCGCACCACATGCAATACGTCCAAAAAATTTTAAATTCCCCTCTTAACAGGTTTGGAGCTGTTACACAAAGATGAGTGCTTCATACTCTGCCATGTTGTTGGTTGCCTTGAAATTGAGACGCACCATATACCCAAACTGCTCCCCCGATGGCATGAGAAGCAGTACGCCAGCACCGGCCCCTCGCTTTCGCGAGGAGCCGTCAAAGAAGAGCGTCCAGTGAGGCCCGGTGAAGACCGGAGCTCGGGGCTTTGGTTCACCGTCTTCGTGGCCCCCTGGGTTAGCCTTCGTTGGCGTCCACTCGGCCACGAAGTCAGCGAGTGCTTGGCTCTTGACTGCATGGCGAGGAAGGAAGTCCAGCTCAAACTCCGCCAGCTCCGCTGCCCATTTAGCGACATTGCCAGTCGCGTTGGGGATGTGAAGGATCGCCTTCAGTGGGTAGGAGGTGACCACCGAGACCCGGTGGGGTTGAAAGTAGTGGCGGAGCTTCCTAGATGCCACGAGTACTGCATACAGCAGCTTGTGGACCTCCAGGTACCTTGTCTTGGCGTCGTGGAGGACTTCGCTGATGTAGTAGACAGGCCTCTGGATGGTCCGGATCCTCCCTCCCGGGCCTGAGATGTCCTCATCCATTGGCTCAGGCCGACCGGAGGTAGGTGGGTCCGGGGGAGCCACCGGGAGCTGGGACTCGAAGGCTCCTAGGCCGTCTTGGACCTCCGGGAGATCCCGCTGGTTTTCTAGGTGGTCATCCCGGACCCTCGGGAGGACGCCTTGTCCTCCTGGGAGGTTCCTTTTGGTCTCTGGGGGGTTACCCCGGGGCTCCGGGAGGTCCCATTGGACCTCCGGGAGGTTGTCTCGGAGATCCGGGAGGTCGTCTTGGACCTCCGGGGTCTCCTGGTGCTTGTCTTCTGCTATTGGAGCAGGCTGCGGTGAGGAGAGGTCCGGCCACTCTGCGACGAGGACCATGCTCACCACTTCAGTTGTTGCCGTGATGTAGAGCAACAAATGCTCTTCGGGCTCGGGGGCTACCATGATGGGTAGGGTCGTCAGGAGTTGCTTCAACTCCTGGAAAGCTTCTTCTGCTTCATCGGTCCAAACAAATGGACCGAATTTGCGCAGGAGCTTAAAGAAGGGGAGCGCTCGCTCTGCTAGCCTCGGTATGAACCAACTCAGCGCGGCTAGGCATCCCGTGAGTTTCTGGACTTCTTTGATGCGGGTGGGGGGCTGCATCAGGTCGATGGCCTTGATCTTCTCTGGGTTGTCCTCAATTCCTCGGTGTGAGACCAGGAATCCTAGGAGCTTCCCAGAGGATACGCCGAACACACACTTGTCGGGGTTCAGCTTGGTGCGCGTGGAGCGCAGTTTGTCAAAGACTAGGGCCAGGTTATCTAACAAGGATGAACTCTGCCTGACCTTGACAACGATGTCATCGACATACACCTCGACTAAGTCTCTCATTAGCTCTCCAAAGGTTTTGTACATTGCACGTACAAAGGTAGGACGAGCATTCTTTAAGCCATAAGGCATAGAGACATAACAATACAGGCCATCTACTGTGATGAAGGAGGTGTGCTCTTCATCTTCTCTAGACATAAGGATCTGATGGAAACCCGAGTAGGCATCTAGGAAGCATAGCATATCACAGCCTGATGTCGACTCTACTATTTGATCTATTCTAGGGAGAGGGAATGGATCTTTGGGACATGCCTTATTGAGACTGGTGTAGTCGATGCACATCCAGAGCTTCCCGCTGGCCTTCGGGACGACGACGGGGTTCGCCAACCACCGGGAGTGGTGGACTTCCTGTATGAAGCCAGCGTCCAGCAGCTTCTTGATTTCCTCTCGGATGAAGTTCTGCCGCTCGATGGACTGCTTGCGAGGCTTCTGTTGGACTGACCGGGTATCGGGGAAGATCTTCAGGTGGTGCTCAATCACCTCCCTAGGGATCCCCGGCATCTGCGACGGCTGCCATGCAAACACGTCGACGTTGTGCCGGAGGAAGGTGATGAGTGCGCCTTCCTATTTGCTGTCCAGGCCCCCGGCTACCCGGGTGATCTGGGCAGCATCGGTGCCGACTTGGACGACCTTAAGGGGGATGTCGCCCTCGTCGAGGGGTTGCACGCGGGGTGCTGCGGTAGAGGCACGGTGGTGTGCACTCGGGTGGAGCCGGTCCGGTTCTGCACCGCCAGGGGCTAGTGCTCGAGCTGTTGCAAGTGCCTGGAGCTTCTCCAAGGCTGACACTGCAGTAGTGCAGTTGTCGGTACCCGCGATATGGGGTACCCCCGCGCACAGGGGAAAATGCCTAAGGAACTCGCCCTTCTCCGCAGGGAGAGCTCCGAAGGCGCCACGCATCCGGCGGGGCCGGACCTCCCTCTCCTCAGAGGAAAGCTCCGGGCCCGCCACATGGCATACAGAAGCCGGACCTCCCCCTCTGCGGGAGAGAGGTCCGAAGGCGCCACGTGTCCAGCAAGGCCGGACCTCCCTCTCCTCAGAGGAGAGCTCTGGGCTTGCCACGTGGCCGACAGAAGCCGGACCTCCCCCTTCATGGGGAGAGGTCCGAAGGCTCCACGTGTCCTGCGGGGCCGGATCCCCTCCCCTCTAAGGAGGGCTCCGGGCCCGCCACGTGTCTAGCAGAAGAGCGCTGCCTGCCCCCGAGCGGTAGGCGGCGGGCGTAAAGACGCCCCATACCTTGCCCGTACAAGGTATTCAAGGCCCGCGTATTCCCAAGACACGGAGACGCGGAGCACGCCTCTGTCAGGTGCCGTTGCGCCCAGTCGCATCACAGACTGACGCGCGGTGTCAGAACCTGCCAGCCAATAAACGCAGCGACAAGACATCCCATGCCGCCCCCGCCGTCATCAACCACTACGACTAGCATGTGGCATGGGCAGGGCGGCAAGACGAAGACTCAGAAGCCTTCGCCAGAGACAACTACCGGCATAACTGCAGATACGGTAGATAACAGTCAATCTCCCCGGGACCACCTGTCGGGTCCCGGGCCCCCCTTGTAAGCCACACGAGCCTTGGACTATAAAAGGCTCGGGTAGGCAACGTTAGCAGGGGTTCGCACTCTAGCCATCTGCACCCTGGGTTCGCACTCCCGCAACTCATACGCTAGACTTCAGTCATCCCCAAGCTCAGGACTCCGGTTCTGAGCAACAAGCAATACAGCGGGCTCCATAGCTCGCCGTGGACGTAGGGTTTTACGCTCCGGCGGCCTGAACCACGTAAAACTCACCGTGTCAAGCTCTCCCTAACTCGTCCATACGCTCAAGCTCTCTGCAAGCGACTAGCCCCACTGAAAAAAGAACCTCCGCGGGCTGCCCAGTGCAGGCCCGGGGGAAGTGTCGACCGAACACTTCGACATTTGGCACGCCAGGAAGGGGGCTTTTCCCTTGCGCGACGAGTTTCCGCAGACGAAGATGACCAAGCTTCCTTCAGAGGCAAACCCTCCTCCCCCTCGTTCACGGCGAACCGTGACCAGGGGGGGTACATGTCGACACACTCAGGACGGAGTGTGTCGGCGCAAGCTGGGAGCTAGCAGCCGGCTCTGGCAGCGCCGACCCCGGCAATGCAGGCTCCGACCAGCGTGAGATCCTCTGCAGCGATAAGCAAACCCCACAGGGGTGCGCTAGCTGCAGCAAGAGCGCTACTGCGCAACCCACCTGTTGGGGACGCACCTCATTCAGCAACCCAGCAGTGGATACGCGAGGTAGACCGTCTCGTCGTCGCCGCTGCAAACCCTCGACTTCGGCGGGGACGACACTCCGGTCATCCGGCAGTGTCGCTGACGCGCACGCCCACGGTTTACGGGCAGACGGCGGACTCCAGCTCCACCAGGCCCCCAACGACGGACCTGAGGGCAGAGCTGGAGCGATGCCACTTGGGCCAAGATGCTCGAGTATTCCTCGAGCGACGTCGAGAGAGGCGTCGCATCCAAGAGGCTAGCGACAGCATGACGTCGGCCTCGACCCAGCCTGAAGGGCAGATCTTCGCCACACGAGCTCTGCCCCAGGCACACGCCGCGCAGCATATGCCACAACCATATGCCCTGCAAACGGCGTCCCCGGTCAATGGCGCAGCCTTGCCCATACCGGGGTACACAGTGCCAGGTGCGAACCAAGCATTCGCGGCACCAATACCTGCGGCAACAGGGGCAGGATGTGCGGCTCTTGCACCCCACCTTCGCTTCGCGAGGTGGCCGCGCAAGTTTCGGCCGCATCTGCCCGAAAAGTACGACGGCAGCGTCAACCCGGCGGAGTTCCTCCAGATCTACTCCACCGCCGTACTTGCCGCAGGAGGGGATGAGGCCGTCATGGCCAACTATTTCCCCGTTGCCTTGACCAGCCCAGCCCGGTCTTGGCTCATGAACCTACCCCAGAATTCCATAATCTCCTGGGGAGAGCTCTGCCGGCAGTTCGTCGCCAACTTCGGCAGTTCCTACACCCGGCCTGGCACGGAGCTCGACCTCCACGCCATCCAGCAACAACCAGGGGAGTCGCTGCGCTCCTTCATCCAGCGGTTCTCCCAGGTGCGGAACACCATCCCACACATCCAAAACGCTTCTGTGGTGGTGGCGTTCCGACAAGGCGTTCGGGACAAGAAGATGCTCGAGAAGCTCGCGACTAGGGAGGTCCGCGAGTCTCGGAGCTCTTCAGCCTGGCAGACAAGTGTGCCAGAGCAGCCGAAGGGCGGAGCTGGCACTCACTGCCAGCCTCCGAGCCAGGGGGTCAGCCGGGATCTGGCGCCGCTCCCTACGGAAGCGGCGGGAAGATCAAGAACAGGGGCGGTGGCAAGATGAAGCCGCTAGCCGCGGCCCCCGTTGCCGCTACAGCGGCGCCCAGAGGAGCTCGGGGGCCGCGCCCCGACAAAAGGCCGCGACAATCACCGGCTCCAGGCGGAGACCAGGGCGAGTTATGCCCCGTGCACGGCACGAGTTACCATACTGCTGCCGAGTGCCGGGAAATCCAGAAGCTCGCGGAGCGCTTCCGGAAAGGGAAGCAGCTTCTAACTGATGCCCCACCCTACCGTCAAAGGGAGGGCAAGCAGAAGGTCGACGCCCCAGACGACATCGACTGTCAGGTGGAGTTCCAGGAGCTTCAGCGCGCCGTGAAGGCGGTGCGCAATCATGAGAGCTCCAGCTCCAGTGATGACGAGCACCAGAAGATGCTCTACGTCATCTTCGGCGGGTCCGCTGACCCCTCGTCCTGAAGCGCGGCTAAGGCCTTGCGCTGAGCGGTAGCGTCGGTGACTCCCCTCCCGAGTGCAGCACCGCACCTCAGGTGGATGGGAACCCCCATCAGCTTTGATGCCACCGACTGCCCCAGGAACATGGCTGGGGCCGGCCAACTACCGCTCGTGGTGGCCCCCACCATCGCCAACGTGAGGATGTACCACGTTTTGGTGGATGGCGGGGCTGGACTGAACCTCATCAGTCGCGCAGCCTTCCAGAAGCTGCAGATCTCGATGGCCAAGCTCACCCCATCGAGCCCGTTCTCAGGGGTAGGGCTGGGACAGGTCGTTCCCTACGGCCACATCAACCTCACGGTGACCTTTGGGGCACCGGACAGCTATCGGACAGAGTACATTCTGTTTGACGTGGCCGAGATCGACCTCCCCTTCAACGCCATAATTGGCAGGCCAGCCCTGTACCGATTCATGGCAGTAGCCCACTATGGCTACCTTGTCTTGAAGATGCCTACACCAACAGGCGTCCTCAAGGTTTGTGGAGACAATGCTGCCGCAGTGCTAGCCTTGGAAAAGCTCCAGGCGCTTACAGCAGCTAGAGCACCAACCCCAGGCAGTGCAGAACCAAACCGGCTCCACCCAAGTGCACGCCACCATGCCTATACCACAGCACCCCATGTGCAACCCCTCAACGAGGACGACGTCCCCTTGAGACTCGTCCGAATCAGCGCCGATGCCACCCAGACCACCCGGGTAGCCGGGGGCCTGGATAGCAAATAGGAAGGCGCGCTCATTACCTCCCTCCGGCACAATGTCGATGTGTTGCATGACAGCCGTCGCGGATGCCAGAGATCCCTAGGGAGGTGATTGGGCACTATTTAAAGGTCTTCCCCGACGCCCGGCCAATCCGACAGGAGCCCCTCAAGCAGTCCACCGAGCAGTAAAGCCCCATCCGCCAAGAAACCAAGAAGCTGCTGGGCGCTGGCTCCATACAGAAAGTCCGCCACCCCCGGTGCTTGGCGAACCCTGTTTGTCGAAGTGTGCGGTCGACACTTCCCCCGGGCCTGCACTGGGCAGCCCGCGGACGTTCTTTTTTCGGAGGGGCTAGTCCCTAGCGGAGATCTTGCGCAGATGGACGAGTTAGTAGGAGCTTGACACGGCGAGTTTTACGTGGTTCAGGCCGCCGGAGCGTAAAACCCTACGTCCACGGCGAGCTATGGAGCTCGCTGTATTGCTTGCTGCTCAGGGCCGGAGGCCTGAGCTCGGGGGTGAGTTACAGCTTGAGAGTGTATGGCTAGCGTATGAGTTGCAAAGTGCGAACCCCTGCTATCGACACCTACCCGAGCCTTTTATAGTCCAAGACTTGGGCGGCTTACAAGGGGAGCCGGGACCCGACAGGTGGTCCCGGGAAGATTGTCTATTATCTACCGTATCTGCAGTTATGCCGGTAGTTGTCTGTGGTCGAAGGCTTCTGAGTCTTCATCTTGCCGCCCTGCCCATGCCGCATGCTAGTCGTAGTGGTTGATGACGGCGCAGGCGGCATGGGATGTCTTGTCGCAGTGTTTATTGGCTGACAGGTTCTGACGCCGCGCGCCAGTCTGTGATGCGACTGGGCGCAACGGCACCTGACAGAAGCGTGCTCTGCGTCTCCGCGCCTTGGGAAGACGCGGGCCTTGAATACCTTGTATGGGCAAGGTATGGGGCGTATTTACGCCCGCTGCCTATCGCTCGGGGCAGGCAGCGTCGCTCTGCTGCCACGTGGCGGGCTCGGAGCCCTTCTCAGAGAAGAGGAGGGTCAGCCCCGCGGGGCACGTGGAGCCTCCGGACCTCTCCCCGCGGAGGGGGAGGTCCGGCTTCTGTATGCCACGTGGCGGGCCTGGAGCTCTCCTCTGAGGAGATGGAGGTCCGGCCACGCTGGACGCGCGGTGCCTTCGGGCCTCTCTCCCGCGGAGGGGGAGGTCCGGCTTCTGTATGCCACGTGGCGGGCCCGGAGCTCTCCTCTGAGGAGAGGGAGGTCCGGCCCCGCCGGACGCGTGGCGCCTTCGGAGCTCTCCCTGCGAAGAAGGGCGAGTTCCTTAGGCATTTTACCCTGTGCGCGGGGGTACCCCATATCTCATGTACCGACAGTGGCCCCTGGGCCCATCTCGGGGGAGATAGCGAGCCCGAGGTGGGACCTCCGTCTCTTCCGATCCGCGCACTTCCTCTAAGTCCCGAATTGACCGCTGCCGGAGCATGAACGGCCACGGGATCGTGGGAGCGTGCGCTTACTTGATGGTTGCTTTTTCTGCGGCGGTTCCCAAGACTGCCACTTCTGCACGTTGCGGCAGTTTCTTCGGGAACCGCCGAAGTGCCTTGCCGGCTCATCTTCTCGGGAGACTGACTCCTTGACCTACCGCTTCAGTTGGGCGGCTTGGGTCCACCTTTTATCGGCGCCCGGTCTCGGAGCCAACGAGGTCGCCGACGCGATGTTTCCGGAGGTTTTCGAATTACACCGAACCATCCCTGGAAAGTTTTAAAAGGGGATCTCACCCGCATCGCGGCTTCCCTTCGCATTGCGCTCGTACTTCCCTTGAACTCTTGCGCCCCGGCTCTTCTGCCCTTGCGCCCTCTTTCGCCATGGTTTCCAACTTGCTCCCGACGCGCCTCGTCCGCTCTTCCGAGCTCGGGCCAGTGCGCAGGCTGCTGGGCTGGCGCTTAGAAGAGCAGAAACATCGGCTTCGCCGAGGATCTCTCCCCCTGGTCCTGGAAAAGGGGGAGATAGTCTTCTTCACCGCTTATGCTCTGGCTGTCACACCCGGTTTTTCCGAAGAAACAACCAAGTGAATATCACATGTATGCCAGGATCATTTTCTCATACATGTGATGACAAATAGTGAAGCATCATTTATTACAAGCCAGGTGTCGAATATAAATAAGTCTTACATCGTAAATGTCTCAATGGACAATAATACGTTCATCACAAGTAAATAAACTAGCAGCGGAATATTATTCTTTAGGGCTCCATCACAGGCGTTGCCCGGGGTCTTCATGAACCTAAAAACCTTCCTCGGGTCCAAAATCTTGGTCATTATACACCACCTCAATATCTTGACCTGAGCAGCAATATAAACCAACAAATATGCAAGGTTGAGTACCAATGGTACTCAGCAAGTGTGGGAAAATTATATCATGCATGGCTAGAACAAGGAGAGGTTGAACTCATGGTTAAAGCACTACGCAATTAATACCTATCACCTTAGCTTATTAAGCACCTACATTACTACACAGGTGAAATGGTCCCAATCTCCCATCCCATCATCATAATCCAATAACCATAACACCATTTCCAATGTTAAGCTCCGCGCTTAACTTCCAAAACCATCAATCCTCTAATCATGAATAAGTCCAGGCCGCTCTTGACCGTGAGCACGGCTGTCAAGACAGTTTTGACTCTGCAGAGTTTGTACCACTGTACTCACATGTAGTGATTTCATCCCCCGTTGCCGGGTGGACTAAAAGAACCTCCATTATGCCAGTGGCTACGATCCACATTCACACTTCCCAGGTGTGCAGCCAGGAGATCACTACGAAGCCTTTACAAAGGGATTCCCGACGAGCGTGGGCCCACTGAGGTTTCACCCCTAACAGCATACAAGAGGCTCCCACCCCGCTGCAGTGGCCCCCTCTTGAGCCTTGCGGTTCATATGGTAGTCCAGCTGACACCCACTCCCCGCACCATCCAACACACCCATACTACGCCGGGGATACACCTAATTAATTGGCCAAGCTGCCCCATCTCAGCATGTGGTTGGCACTGTAAAGCCAGGTTACATGCTCCATGAACCGGTCCTTAGGATCCAGGCAAGTACTAAACACAAACCCAAGTCTCGTGCACCCAGCACACAACCAAAACATCCAACTTGCCTTGATCCCTACCTCTACATAACTCACAATATCTCATTCAAGAGTATGGTAAAAATAAACTGATGATCTCATGTCCCAAATATCCCATTCTAAGCATGGCTAAGCATATGCATAATGATAAATGACATTATAAAATAAATCCCAACCCAAGCTACAAGGAAACAAGGTAATGCAATTCTAGGGAAACATCCTAGCATGGGTTTCATATTTCAATTGACAATGCAAATAATTCTACCTACACATCCTAGCATAGGTTCAAAGTGGTCAAGGACACTTGCCTCCTTCTTGCTGCTCTTGAAATGGGTAGTCCTGATCTTGAAAAGGGATAACTTGCTCTTGAACAGGTTCTACTTCATACCATCACACATAGCAAAAGAAAAATAACAATCATAAGACATAGTTCACACTTCTTACTTCATACAAACCACACATTCATATTTATGAAATTCATTCACCATTATATGTGTTGTGGTTACTTTGTGTGTTGATCTGTGGCTTGCATACACTTTTATTTATATGTATATGATTCCTACTTTGGTGTTCATATTTATACTTACATACTATATATATATATATATATGTGTGTGTTTCAGTTTTTAAATAAATTCCTTATATTAAACTACCAAGTATGTATGAAAAGTATTTTTCTTCTCCATATGTGCCTTCATAATTCCTATCAACCCTAAACTGAACTCTTTGGATTTTAAAAACTCTATTTATCATTTACTAGTTGCTATATTTTCAGATTTATATTCCTATGCATAATTGTGTACTTTATTATGAAATTAGTAATACACATCATCCAAACAGTATAGGTTTTGGTCCTAAATAATTGAATAACATATTTTGATCCTTGGCCTCTGATGTAAACTATTTCATAATTATTTTCCCTATTTTTCTATAGCTATTCTTTACTTAAAAATGTGTCCCTATACTAAATAATGTGAATAATAAATGAAACAGATTCATTTCAGCCCAAAATATATTTTTATCTCACTCCAAAGTTTTCTAAGTACTGAGAAAGTTTTTAATTAATTTTGACAATTATGTTTGTCCCACTTTTTAATTTTTAAACACTAGTTACATATTCAATTTTCTAAATTAAATACTAAACAGTGCTAAAATAATGAACTCACCCCATTACAGGGTCTATAATATTATTTTCATAATTTCCAGGGGTCTAGCTACACTTATCAGAGGTGTTTTTCCTAATTTTTATTAAGTCCAGGGGCTAAAACTGATTTTTAAATGAATTTACAAGATTTTCTGGAGTTCCAGGGGCTAGATCAGAAGTTTCCGGGGCTAGCTCTTATTTCCCGAGAACCCCAGGGGGTAGCACGTAAGAATTCCAGTCTTTATAATGCGGGGCTGACGTGGACCGTCCGATTTTAAACCGACGGCTGAGATTATAACATCGAACCGGTACGCGGGGTTTTAAAGTCTACCGTGCGATTTAAAATAAACGGCGCACAAGCGGCCACGTCGCTCTGATCGAGCGCGGGCGGCGCTGCTGGCGGCGCACGGTGGCGGGAAGCGGCGATCTCGCCGGAAAGTTTCGGATCCTCGAGAATTCTGCCTAGAACTGTGATCTTATGGCATAGATCGGTAGAGGAGAGGTCAGGGATCTCACCTCGGGGGTTTTCTCGAGCTCGGGGGTCCTGGAAAGTGATCGGCGGCGAGGTCCGAGGCAAAACCACGGCGAAGCTCGTCGGCGCTGTGTTTACACCGTAAGTCTCCGAGTTTTCTGCACCTGCAAGGTTCCCCGGAGGCGGTGGATCAAGACCAGCGAGTTAGATCAGAGTTTCCGAGCTTAGATCGGCCAGAATTCACCGGCGAAGTCTCGGTGCTCACCGGAGTGAAAATCGGCGATCGCGTGGGAAAAACCGATCGGGGTTGGGGTTTTTATAGCCGGGGGAGGGCGGTGGGTCGGTTGTGATCGAGTTTGATTCTTCTGGGACCGGAATTCGGGCTGAGGGACGCGGTTTTCCGATCGGTTAAGATCGCGCGCGCTCGGGAGAGTCCGGGGTCGCGGGGTTGGGGATGACAGGTGGGCCCCACCTGTCTGTGTGAGAGAGCGCGGGCGCGCGCGGCTGCGGGCTGGCGCGGGGAAACTAGGCCGGCTGGCGGGTTTCGGCCCACTGGCCGGTTTTTTCCCGTTTCTCTTTTTCTTTTTTCCATTTCTTTTCTGTTTTGAGTCTAATTTGAATTCCAGTTTGAATTTGAATTTTTGCAAAACATGCAACACGTCCAAAAATTTTTAAATTCCCCTCTGAACATGGTTTAGGATTTTAAATCAAAATTTGGGGTGTTACAGCTCTACCCCCCTTAAAAGAAATCTCGTCCTCGAGATTGGTGTTTCTACGAAAAAAATTCCGGAAATTGTGCCTTAAGCTCATCTTCCCGTTCCCAGGTGGCTTCCTCTTCTGAGTGATGCTTCCACTGCACCTTGCACATCCGGATTCTCTTGTTTCTAGTGAGGCGTTCCATTGTCTCCAAAATCTTGTATGGTTGCTCGGCGTAAGACAAATCCTCAGCTACATCCACTTCATTCATGGGTAACACCTCTTCAGGCGTCCTTAGACATTTCTTGAGTTGTGACACATGGAATACATCGTGCACGTCCGATAGATGAACCGGTAACTCTAGTTGGTACGCCACTTCGCTTTTCCTTTCCAAAACTTGAAAGGGTCCGATGTATCGAGGTGACAACTTCCCTTTCACCTTGAACCGACGAAGTCCTCTGATAGGGGACACCTTGAGATAAACATAGTCTCCCACATTGAAAACGAGCTATCTTCTTCGTACATCGGCATAGCTCTTTTGGCGTGTTTGTGCTATCCTCAAGTTGTTGCGAATCTCCCTCACCTTCGCCTCGGCTTCTTGTAGTACTTCTGGACCAAACACTTTACTTTCTCCTGTTTGGTTCCAAAATAGGGGAGTTCTGCACTTCCTTCCATACAAAGCTTTAAACGGTGACATCTTCATACTAGCTTGATAACTGTTGTTATAGGAAAACTCCGCATACGGTAAGTTCTTGTCCCAACTCCTATTGTTTTTGAGTGCACATGCCCTCAACATGTCTTCAAGGATCTGATTGGTTCTCTCCGTCTGCCCGTCAGTTTGGGGATGATAGGCAGAGCTGAAGTTCAGATGGGTTCCCATGGTTTCATGCAACTTCTGCCAAAACCTCGAGGTGAACTGTGTCCCTCGGTCCGACACTATCTTCTTTGGCACTCCATGGTAACACACAATCCTTGACATGTACAATTCTGCCAATTTGGATCCGCTGTAGCTTTCTTTCACAGGGATGAAATGAGCTACCTTGGTTAGCCTATCAATAATGACCCATATTGAATCATACCCGGATTGGGTCCTAGGCAATCCCACGACAAAATCCATGCTGATTTCTTCCCACTTCCATTCAGGCACTTTGAGTGGTTGCAGCAATCCCGCGGGTCATTGATGTTCTGCTTTCACCAACTGACATGTGTCACACAGGGCAACATATTCTGCGACATCTCGCTTCATGCCATACCACCAATACCTGCTCTTGAGGTCCTGGTACATCTTCGTACTCCCAGGATGAATGGAATAGTCGGAATTGTGAGCCTCCTTCAAAATTAATTCACGGATCTCCTTTACTTCTGGCACACAGATCCTTTTCCCGTGCCACACCGTTCCTTGTTCATCCTCTCTAAAACCAGGAGCTTTATTTTCCTTGATGAGCTGTCTGATCTCTTGTATCTTCTCATCATTCTTTTGGCCCTCGCGTATGTCTTGCTCGAGTGTGGAGTCCACTTCCATGGCGATGGCTTCACCACTATTTACTAGACATAGATTGAGCCTTATAACCTCGTCCTTCAACTCTGCGGGCATGTCCTTCAAGCTCAACTTATTGACCTGCACTTTCCGACTCAAAGCATCGGCCACGACGTTTGCTTTCCCGGGATGATAGTTGATGCCCACATCAAAGTCATTGATTAGCTCTAACCATCTCCTTTGTCTGAGGTTGAGATCTGTCTGTGTGAATATATACTTCAAACTCTTATGATCCGTATATATCTCTGTCCTCTTCCCCATCAAATAGTGCCGCCAAATTTTCAACGCGTGTACCACTGCAGCTAGTTCTAGGTCATGTGTAGGATAGTTCTTCTCGTGCTTCGGAAGCTGCCGGGATGCATATGCCACGACATGTCCTTCTTGCATGAGAACACATCCCAACCCATTTCCAGAGGCATCGCAGTACACTGTGAAATTCTTCTGCATATCTGGCATAACCAACACTGGGGTTGTTGTCAATCTCTTCTTTAGCTCCTGAAAGCTCGTATCGCACTGTGGCGTCCAGGTGAATGTGATTCCCTTTTCCAACAGTTTGGTGAGAGGTCTCGAGATCTTGGAGAATCCCTCAATAAACCGTCGATAGTATCCAGCCAATCCCAAAAAGCTTCGAACTTCCCCGAAATTTTCAGGGGTCTTCCACTTCTGGATATCCTCGATTTTGGCAGGATCTACGGAGATTCCTCCCTCCGAGATTATATGTCCTAAAAAGGGAACTCTCTTCAGCCAAAACTTACACTTGCTCAACTTGGCATATAGTTGGTGTTCTCTCAACCTCTGTAACACCAACCTTAGATGTTTCTCATGTTCCTCTTCATCTTTGGAGAAGACGAGAATATCATCTATGAAAACCACCACAAATTTGTCCAGATATTCCATGAATACCTTGTTCATGAGGTACATGAAATATGCCGGGGCATTGGTTAGCCCGAAAGGCATGACAGTGTATTCATACAGTCCGTACCGAGATACGAAAGCTGTCTTGGGAATATCAGATTGCCTTATCTTGAGTTGGTGGTATCCCGACCTGAGATCAATTTTCGAGAACACACAAGCTCCCCTCAACTGATCAAACAAGTCTTCAATGCGGGGTAATGGGTACTTGTTCTTGATGGTTACCTCATTCAAGGCACGGTAATCTACGCATAACCTTTGAGTTCCATCTTTCTTAGGCACAAATATCACCGGAGCTCCCCATGGTGAGGAACTAGGGCGAACATACCCCTTCTCCGTCAATTCTCTCAAATGATCCTTGAGCTCTTCTAGCTGCTTGGAGTCCATTCGATAAGGTCTCTTGTATATCGGGGCTGTTCCCGGTACTAGCTCAATTGCGAATTCCACGTCACGGTCGGGAGGCATACCTGGCAATTCCTCCGGAAAAACATCTGGATATTCCCTGATAGTCCTGATTTCCTCAACTTTCACCTCCACTTGATTTAATTTAATGTCCCTCCTAGGCTCGTGTATCGTTATGAACTTTACTCTGGTGCCACTGGGGTGAGTTAATTCCACCGTTCTGGTCGAACAATGGATGATTCCTTTATGTTTGGTGAACCAATCCATACCCAAAATAATATCTATCCCTTGTGAATCTATCACTATGAGGTTAGCCGTAAATACTACCCCATTAATGTCTAGGTTCACTTTGGGACACACTTGTCTTGTCCTTATTTCTCCACCTGGAGAGTTTACCGCTAGCATATGGTTCATTTGTGTGGTTGCTAGGTCATGCTTCTTAACAAACCCTTGAGCAATGAACGAGTGGGTAGCACCAGAATCAAACAGCAGAGTTGCAAGGTGTAAATTGGCAGGAAACTTACCAACTACCACGTCGGGTGCCTCTTGTGCTTCCTCCATAGTGACATGGTTCACCCGTCCTCTCATTACATTCTGCTGTTGTGGCGGCGCAGGCTTCTTCTTTGGGCATTTATGGGCGTAGTGCCCCACTTCACCACAGCTGAAACATTGCACCCCAATCTTAGATGCTTGGCCCTTGTTGTCTTGGGGTTGGTTTGGGGGTCCTTGCACTGCTGGTCGAGGGGGATATGCGGGGCGAGGCTGCTGCACAAACTGACGTTGCGGCTGTGCTGGTGCTGCAGGGGGCCTGTAGTTTGGGTTGTACCCTCTTGGTGCTGAATAGGGTACCGCAGCACGACTCGTCTGCCCCGTAGGTTGCTGCATCATACGTGGGCGGGTGTTGCTCCCTGAGGCTTGATGTGACCACCCAGCCTTCCTCTTATTCTCATTTTCCAGGGCCTTTAGCTTCCTTTCCACCACAAATGCTCTGTCCACCATCTTTTGAAAGCTTTCATACTCATTTGAGGACATTGCACACTGCATCTCTGCGGTAAGTCCTTCCACGAAACAATCTTGTTTCTGCTCATCAGTCTCTATGTCTCGTGGAGCATAACGGGATAGTTGAGTAAATTTAGTGAGGTATTCCCTCACCGTCATGTTTCCCTGCTGCAGTACCAAAAACTCCTTCCTCTTGTTTTTGAGTTCACCTCTTGGGATGTAATGGTTGTGGAAGCTACGCTTGAACTCTTCCCAAGTGATGTTCTCAGGGTCATGATGGGCGGCCACGTAGGCGGTCCACCAATCAGCAGCAGGTCCATGCAATTGATGAGAGGTAAACAGCACCCTCTCATACCCTTGGCATTGTATAATCCTCATCTTACTTTCAATGGTCTTCAGCCAATCATCTGCCTCCAGAGGTTCAGCAGCACTTGCAAACTTTGGAGGTTGAGTTCCTAGAAACTCACTCAACCTTGGTTGGCGTGGTGCAGCTTGTGTAGGTGGAACTTGATGCAAGTTGGCCACCACTTGAGTCAAGTTCTGGATGAGCTGATTTTGATTCTCCAGCATTTGGTGGAGAGGATCAACTTCTTCCCGGCGACCACCCCGGTCCTGGCCTCCAGAAAGATGAGGGTTGCATGCCTCATCATTGTTGTTGGCGGGGTTGGCAGCACGTCCTTTTCCTCTTCCGGCCATCTGGCAGAATCAACAAATGTTAATTTGATCCCATTTAGTATCATCTTACTACTTTCATTTGTTGGTACTTTGAGGTGTTGAGGCTTTGTTAAAATTTTACGAGGGTTTATATCTCACACCAAATAAATGCACTATTATTTCCTGTGGGTTCACACCCCAAAGCAAAACAATCTGAAGACGAGGCTGTGGACAATTGCTCATGGCTTCCACAACTCACGTCACACACCAAGCATTATCACACCATTAACTACGTAACGACTCGACTACTCGACCTCTTGCTAGCTAGGGGAAAGACTCTACACTACTCGTCCTCTTGAGCTGGCTCCTCGGGATCTTCCTCCTCATTTCGGCTACCTTCTGACTCTGCTTTGGGTGGGGAGGCTGCTGGTGGAGAAGTGCGATGACGCCTGATTGCTCGGCGATCCGGGGAGTCAGGAGTCCATGTATCATTCACGGTGACGCACAGTTCATTCCCATCTCCTCTTTCTCTCGCCTTTAAGCAAGCTCGCAGCAACGCCTCCGTGTCCTTCAGGGTGTCTCGGACATCCTGAAGCTCTTGTTGACACTCCTGCAGTCGAGTGCTGAGCATAGCCGCATCCTCCAAGCACAAGTCCATGTGCTCATGGGAAGTCCCTTGCTGCACTGGTGGGTATTTGTACTCCGTGGTACCACTCTCACGTTAGAGGACATACATATACTCAGTTTTGTCCAAGTGGCGACGATAGATGTGACTCTGGCAGGTGATGGCCTCCCAGGTGACATCTTTCTCCGCATCGACCTGTGTTGCTCTACTAGCTGGAGAATGGTGGATCTTCAGTAGCTGATTCTCGTGTATAATCCTCATCTCCGAACTCCATTCTTCCCTCTTCTCACGGATGGTCCTGGTGGAGTTATAGTGGATGATGAGCTTGCCCGTATTGCCGGCGGCTTCGAGCATACGCCGAAGACGGCGCAATAAGCCTCCTACTGCCAATCCGTAGGACAGGTACGTCACCGGACGGCTTTCCTCTCTTTCGGCAAGGGCAACTACGGGAACTCTCCCTCCTGTGGACTTACGAGCAGTGCGAATCATGCGAACCATCTAAAACAAAAGAATTTAAAATTAGGTTAGATAAATTCTCAAACAAAAAATCCTATTTTGAATGAAAGTTGGGGTAAGATGAAGAAAATGACTCCTTTAATAACACTTTTCAACCCACACCTTGGAAAATAGTTTTTTTAAGAAAATAGGGACCTTAAATACGTCCATTTCTACCTAGGTCCACGTTCCTATGGGCAACCTTGGCTCTGATACCACCTCTGTCACACCCGGTTTTTCCGAAGAAACAACCAAGTGAATATCACATGTATGCCAGGATCATTTTCTCATACATGTGATGACAAATAGTGAAGCATCATTTATTACAAGCCAGGTGTCGAATATAAATAAGTCTTACATCGTAAATGTCTCAATGGACAATAATACGTTCATCACAAGTAAATAAACTAGCAGCGGAATATTATTCTTTAGGGCTCCATCACAGGCGTTGCCCGGGGTCTTCATGAACCTAAAAACCTTCCTCGGGTCCAAAATCTTGGTCATTATACACCACCTCAATATCTTGACCTGAGCAGCAATATAAACCAACAAATATGCAAGGTTGAGTACCAATGGTACTCAGCAAGTGTGGGAAAATTATATCATGCATGGCTAGAACAAGGAGAGGTTGAACTCATGGTTAAAGCACTACGCAATTAATACCTATCACCTTAGCTTATTAAGCACCTACATTACTACACAGGTGAAATGGTCCCAATCTCCCATCCCATCATCATAATCCAATAACCATAACACCATTTCCAATGTTAAGCTCCCCGCTTAACTTCCAAAACCATCAATCCTCTAATCATGAATAAGTCCAGGCCGCTCTTGACCGTGAGCACGGCTGTCAAGACAGTTTTGACTCTGCAGAGTTTGTACCACTGTACCCACATGTAGTGATTTCATCCCCCGTTGCCGGGTGGACTAAAAGAACCTCCATTATGCCAGTGGCTACGATCCACATTCACACTTCCTAGGTGTGCAGCCAGGAGATCACTACGAAGCCTTTACAAAGGGATTCCCGACGAGCGTGGGCCCACTGAGGTTTCACCCCTAACAGCATACAAGAGGCTCCCACCCCGCTGCAGTGGCCCCCTCTTGAGCCTTGCGGTTCATATGGTAGTCCAGCTGACACCCACTCCCCGCACCATCCAACACACCCATACTACGCCGGGGATACACCTAATTAATTGGCCAAGCTGCCCCATCTCAGCATGTGGTTGGCACTGTAAAGCCAGGTTACATGCTCCATGAACCGGTCCTTAGGATCCAGGCAAGTACTAAACACAAACCCAAGTCTTGTGCACCCAGCACACAACCAAAACATCCAACTTGCCTTGATCCCTACCTCTACATAACTCACAATATCTCATTCAAGAGTATGGTAAAAATAAACTGATGATCTCATGTCCCAAATATCCCATTCTAAGCATGGCTAAGCATATGCATAATGATAAATGACATGATAAAATAAATCCCAACCCAAGCTACAAGGAAACAAGGTAATGCAATTCTAGGGAAACATCCTAGCATGGGTTTCATATTTCAATTGACAATGCAAATAATTCTACCTACACATCCTAGCATAGGTTCAAAGTGGTCAAGGACACTTGCCTCCTTCTTGCTGCTCTTGAAATGGGTAGTCCTGATCTTGAAAAGGGATAACTTGCTCTTGAACAGGTTCTACTTCATACCATCACACATAGCAAAAGAAAAATAACAATCATAAGACATAGTTCACACTTCTTACTTCATACAAACCACACATTCATATTTATGAAATTCATTCACCATTATATGTGTTGTGGTTACTTTGTGTGTTGATCTGTGGCTTGCATACACTTTTATTTATATGTATATGATTCCTACTTTGGTGTTCATATTTATACTTACATACTATATATATATATATGTGTGTGTTTCAGTTTTTAAATAAATTCCTTATATTAAACTACCAAGTATGTATGAAAAGTATTTTTCTTCTCCATATGTGCCTTCATAATTCCTATCAACCCTAAACTGAACTCTTTGGATTTTAAAAACTCTATTTATCATTTACTAGTTGCTATATTTTCAGATTTATATTCCTATGCATAATTGTGTACTTTATTATGAAATTATTAATACACATCATCTAAACAGTATAGGTTTTGGTCCTAAATAATTGAATAACATATTTTGATCCTTGGCCTCTGATGTAAACTATTTCATAATTATTTTCCCTATTTTTCTATAGCTATTCTTTACTTAAAAATGTGTCCCTATACTAAATAATGTGAATAATAAATGAAACAGATTCATTTCAGCCCAAAATATATTTTTATCTCACTCCAAAGTTTTCTAAGTACTGAGAAAGTTTTTAATTAATTTTGACAATTATGTTTGTCCCACTTTTTAATTTTTAAACACTAGTTACATATTCAATTTTCTAAATTAAATACTAAACAGTGCTAAAATAATGAACTCACCCCATTACAGGATCTATAATATTATTTTCATAATTTCCAGGGGTCTAGCTACACTTATCAGAGGTGTTTTTCCTAATTTTTATTAAGTCCAGGGGCTAAAACTGATTTTTAAATGAATTTACATGATTTTCTGGAGTTCCAGGGGCTAGATCAGAAGTTTCCGGGGCTAGCTCTTATTTCCCGAGAACCCCAGGGGGTAGCACGTAAGAATTCCAGTCTTTATAATGCGGGGCTGACGTGGACCGTCCGATTTTAAACCGACGGCTGAGATTATAACATCGAACCGGTACGCGGTGTTTTAAAGTCTACTGTGCGATTTAAAATAAACGGCGCACAAGCGGCCACGTCGCTCTGATCGAGCGCGGGCGGCGCTGCCGGCGGCGCACGGCGGCGGGAAGCGGCGATCTCGCCGGAAAGTTTCGGATCCTCGAGAATTCTGCCTAGAACTGTGATCTTATGGCATAGATCGGTAGAGGAGAGGTCAGGGATCTCACCTCGGGGGTTTTCTCGAGCTCGGGGGTCCTGGAAAGTGATCGGCGGCGAGGTCCGAGGCAAAACCACGGCGAAGCTCGTCGGCGCTGTGTTTACACCGTAAGTCTCCGAGTTTTCTGCACCTGCAAGGTTCCCCGGAGGCGGTGGATCAAGACCAGCGAGTTAGATCAGAGTTTCCGAGCTTAGATCGGCCAGAATTCACCGGCGAAGTCTCGGTGCTCACCGGAGTGAAAATCGGCGATCGCGTGGGAAAAACCGATCGGGGTTGGGGTTTTTATAGCCGGGGGAGGGCGGTGGGTCGGTTGTGATCGAGTTTGATTCTTCTGGGACCGGAATTCGGGCTGAGGGACGCGGTTTTCCGATCGGTTAAGATCGCGCGCGCTCGGGAGAGTCCGGGGTCGCGGATTGGGGATGACAGGTGGGCCCCACCTGTCTGTGTGAGAGAGCGCGGGCGCGCGCGGCTGCGGGCTGGCACGGGGAAACTAGGCCGGCTGGCGGGTTTCGGCCCACTGGCCGGTTTTTTCCCGTTTCTCTTTTTCTTTTTTCCATTTCTTTTCTGTTTTGAGTCTAATTTGAATTCTAGTTTGAATTTGAATTTTTGCAAAACATGCAACACGTCCAAAAATTTTTAAATTCCCCTCTGAACATGGTTTAGGATTTTAAATCAAAATTTGGGGTGTTACACTGGCGGGGTTCGTTCCGCCGATTTCTTCCTTCTTTGTCACCCTGCTGGAGACATACGGTCTCCAGCTCCACCATCTTTCCCCCAATTCCTTCGCAATGGCTGCCGTTTTTGTCCACTTCTGCGAGATGTTCGTGGGGGTGCACGCCTCCGTGACGCTCTTCCGCCACTTCTTTGTGCTGCGGACGACTGGGCGCGGCTCAAAGACCCAGATGGGGGCATACTACTTCCAGCATCGCTGCAAAGACCCCAAGATCTCCGGATACCTCCTGCCCTTCAGCGCATCAAGGTGGGAAAACTGGAGGGAGAGCTGGGTGGTGGTGCAGACCGACGAGCACGATCGCCTTCAACTCCCAACCGCCAGCCCAACCACCGATCGCCGCTTCTGGGAGGAGATCCCTGAGCTGGAGCAGGAGTACACCCCGGTCTTGGAGCGGATCCGGTTCTTGGCCAACGAGGGGCTGACGTCTCTAATGGTGCTGATGGACTTTGTGTCGCGCCGCATTGCTCCCCTGCAGCAGCGTAGCCGCCCAGCGTGGTACTACACCGGCGATCAGGACTGTACCAGGCTGGAGAGAGGCCCCGGCTCTGACCCTTCCGAAGAGGAGCTGAACGAGATGGTGAGCAAGGTGAGTGGTGACTACATTCCCAGTGGCGACCCCGCCCTTCCGCCCTCTGCCACCCCCCTCTTCTTGGAGCCTCAGAGGAGGTCAGAGCTGCTGCGGAAGATGCCGAACCTTGATGATATCGGGATCGCCGTCCGGCAGGTCGGGGATGCCTTCCGGGGTATCACCATTCCAGGAACCGAGCACCCCGGATCGGGGCATGAGGCATCCGCTGCTGTCAAACCCTCCCCCAGAGCCGACGGAACCCAAGCCGCCGACAAAGGGAAAGGAAAAGAGCCGGCCCCCGGGCATCTAGAGAAGAAACGCGCCCGGTCTCCTCCGAGGGTGCCGCCTGTGCCGAGTCAGGGTGCCGGAGCTACTTTGCTTCCATCTTCCAGAAGCGCTGGTCCGTCGGGTGGCGACCCGAAGAGGTCCTGAGTGTCCCTCCCCGGCGGGTCTCTCCCCAGACAGCAGCCGTCCGAATCGGCCCAAGTACCTCGCCATCCTTCCTCAAGCGGAGGGGCTCCCAGGATGGATGTTGGTGGGGCGACGCCGGCGAGTGCGCCGGGGATCCAGGCATCCCATCCCGCGACCGTTCCAGTCGCTGGTCCTGGTGGTTCAGCTACAGCCCAGAGGCCAGTGCTGCAAGCTCGCTGGAGCGCTCATGCCGCCCAGTAAGTGTTATTCTTTCTGGCTTATAGGAGCAGAGCTCTTGCCTCTTCTCTTATTCTGAGGGCTTCTTCTTCTTTGCAGGGACCGACCGGCTGCCAGGGGCGGGCCTCTTATCCGGCCGCCTTCAACCAGCGGGAGCTCCGCGCCTCAGCACCTGGGGACCGTGGCGGCCCCCATGGCTCCCAAATCAACGGGGGCCCCCTCTACACCAGAGGGTTCATTTTCCGCGGTGGCCGCATCTGCTCCTACCCGCCCTCCTTCACCAGTCCAGAGGCCAGGTCTTGAGACCGGGAGGGCTGCTGTAGGTGCGCCTGCTGGCCCCCTGGCCTGCTTAGGACAGCGCCCCACCGTGGCTGCTGAGGCGCCGGCGCCCCTGCCGGTCTTAGACTCGTCAGGGGGGTCCAGCGGCGCAACTCCTATCCCCCCTGCTCTGACGCCCGTGTGGGACGCCCTGGAGCGTGCCCAGACCAGCGCCCGGCAGCTCCAATCTGCCTTTGATCAGGAGCGGAAGGCATTGGCCGGCGAGAGGGAACGCCTTCTCAGCTGGCAGCAGCGGGCCCGGGCGGACCTTGACTCAAGGCAGTCAAGGCTTGAGGCCATGAGTGCTCTGCTTGGCACTCAGAAGAAGGCCATTAGCCGCTTGGAGTCAGAGGCCCAGCGGGTTCGTGCCACCTACCGCGAGGCTCTGGCCCAAGCTGAAGCCAAAGCCAAGGAGTGTTCCGCCGCCGCGGAGGAGTTGCAGCTGCAGGTAGCCCGTCGGGAGCACGCCGTCGCTTATCGGGAACGCGCCGCTGCGGCCGAGGAGGAGAAGACCACCGCCCGGCTGAGGGCCAAGGTGGAGGAGCTAAGGGCTCGGTCCGAGGAACTGGAGCTCCATGAGTCGGCTGTCGCCGCGAGGGAGGAGCAGTTCTCCAAGGAGCGTCAGGCGGCGATGGATCGCGAGCTAGCGGCTCGCCAAGAGGTAGAGAGGCTCCAGTCCTTGCGGACTGCTGAGGCCCAGGCGGTCTGGTGCTTCATTGCCAAGGCGGGGTCCGCCTTGGCTCCTCTTGGTTTCAGCCCTGTGCAGGTGGAGACCCCAGCGCGGCCGATGTCCGAAGCGGCCCCGGCCCTTGAGTCTCTTGGCGACGAGCTAGGTCGGCTCGAATCAGTGATCGCCGACGAGCTGGAAGCGGAAGGTCGGGGCCTCGCGAAGGAGGTTGCGATGCACGTTCTGTCGTGCTTCGTTAGCCGAGACCCTTCCTTTTCTCTGGGGCCAGTTCGTCTAGGACCCGTCGCCGATCGGGAGGAAGCTGCCAGGGCCGAAGTCGAGGACTTAGCTGCCCTCGTGGCCTCTAGGTTTCATCGGGAGTCCGGGGACCCCTAGGCATCTGCCCTTGTGTCCACAAAGCCCTGTACTTTCTTTTTTATTTTTGTTGAGTCTGTAGCCCAGCTCGTGAAACCTTCGTATGGACACACTCCTATTTCTTTCTGTGTCTGCATGTCCTAGTCTTCTTCTTGGCCTTTCCTGACCGAGTCCTTAGCTCCGCAAGGACTCGGAGGCCTTGACCAATCTCGAAGCTCTGCATAGACACCTTCTCCGGGTCCTCACTGTATACTAAGGGTTCCGGAGGTCTCCAGGACCCGCCTCTCGAGATCGGAGGGGGGTCCGGGCCTGTTGGCCACGTGGCAGGCCCGGAGCTCCCGCCTGAGGGGAGGTCCGGGCTTGCAGGGCACGTGGAGTCCTCGGGCCCCTCCCCGCAGAGGGGGGGGGGGAGGTCCGACTTCTGTAGACCATGCGGCGGTCCCGGAGCTCCCACTCTCAAGGAGGTGGGAGGTCTGGCCCTGTCGGACACGTGGGGCCTTCGGGCCTCGCCCCTGTGAGGTCTAGCTCTTTGATCTTACCTTGGGGTTTTTTGGCCTTGCGCGATCCCGTAGCGGCCCCCTAGTAGGTGCGTTCTATTGGATGGATGCGCCTACCATACTCCTGCGGGGAGCTGAGGCTGAGAGGTCCTGCACACAAGTAAGGAAAAAGTAATTCTCCTTGGGGGCTCCCCCCTCTATCTCTTAGTCTTATCTGGCTTACGGTCCCCGTCCACTTATATGGTGCTTGGGAACTACCGTGCGCGAAGTGCCAGGGGCTTGGGGCCCCTGGCTTTCGGCCGGTACCTCCCGTGCAACCACCTTTGGCAGGGCAGCAGATTCTGACTAAAGATGAGAATGAGAAGAGGGAGTTGAACGCATACGAGCACGCGTTAGTAGGGTAATCATAAAAATTTAATAAGTAAATTAAATGAGTACCAAAGAAGAGCAACGTAGGGTAGGTTTCTTTTCATATAAATTTCCATACGGGGGAAGGCGGGCCGAATATGTAGGCCACGACCCACCTCAAGGGAAGCAAGACTCTACGCGCTTGGGGTCGGAACCAGGCGAAGCTGAACGTAGTCCTGGACCGTCCCTTGAGGCTTAGTTGCTCCAAGCCCTGTTTTTGGACTTTTATGGAATTTATTATAAAAAGAAGGGCCTGTCCTATTGTTGCTCTAGGGGTAGAACTTACAGCGGTGTTCCGTGTTTCGAAGGTTCGGGAGCGGGTTCCCGTCCTTGGTTCTGGGGAATGGTCCCAGGCCCGGGATGTTCAGCCCCAGTATGGCAAATGGCCATGTGGGCTGGATCATCTGTACCGTCCAAGCCGGTGTATGGATCTGCTTGGCGTGGAACAGGCACGCCTAGCAGCTCTCGACCAGCTCGACGGCATCCTGGAGTGTTGCCGGCTAGTAGAAGCCATGCCGAAAGGCTTTACCGACAAGCGTGCGTGAGGAAGAGTGACTCCCACATTCGCCTCCATGGATCTCAGCGAACAAGTCGCAGCCTTCCCCCTGGGTTATGCACCGCAATAGGATGTGGTTGGCGCCACGTCGGTAGAGATCCCCCTCTACCGCCATGTGTCTCTTAGCCATACGCACAATCCGTTCAGCGGATACACATTCATCAGGGAGGATATTGTCTTTCAAGTAGTCCCGGACCTCCGTGATCCATGCATCGGGTCTGACTTGAGCATCTGGATCTTGAGCGCTGGGTTGCACGGAGTCCCCAGTGACGCTTATGATCCTTGGCAGCGTCCATGGCCGCCGGGACCGCCAGCTTTGAGCTGCTGGTCTAGCCCCCTTCGCCCGGCTCAGCGGGCCGGGCTGTGGGCCGCGGCAACGTCCTCTCGAGGCCCCCTTCAGGCACAGTGGCTCCGGTGGGGGTCTTCGTGGAAAGGTTGTCAGCTGCGGCCTTGCTAGCGCGCGGTACGTGGTGCAGGTCCAAGGCGAGGAGGTCTGTCTCCACCGTCTTGGTTGATAACCAGACTGGGAGCTGCCCTGAACCAACGACTAGCAAGGAGGATGAGCACTTCATACTTTGCTGTGTTGTTGGCTGCCTTGGAGTTGAAATGCGCCACATACCCAGACTGCCCCCCCGATGGCGTGAGGAACAGTACGCTAGCATCGGCCCCCTGCTTTCGCAAGAAGCCGTCGAGGAACATCATTCGGTAAGGCCCGGTGAAGGTCAGGGCCCAGGGTCCTGTTTCATCGTCTTCGTGGCCCCCTGAGCGTGCGTCTACTTCAGCCACAAGTCAACTAGTGCTCGGCTAATGTCTGTATGACGGGAAAGGGAGCCTAGGTCAAACTTCAGTAGTTCTGCCGCCCATTCGGCGGCATTGTCCGCCGCGTGGGGGCTGTGGAGGATAGCTTTTAGCCTGGGGAGACCGCCTGGTGCTCGATACTCGGAAGTCCCCAGGCTGCTTCGGACCTTCCGGGAAGCTCCGCTGATGTCCCGGGAGCTCCGGGGAGGGGTCCCATTGCACCTCCGGGAGGTCGTGTCGGGGATCCGAGGTCCGGTTTGGGCCTCCGGGTTTTTTTTTGGTACTTGCTTCTTGGTAGCGAAACAGGTTACGGTGGTATGGGGTTAAAGCCATTGGCGCGAAGACTAGAAATTCGCTAGCTATGCCGGGATTAGCAGGTAAAGGGTGTCCTTCAACTACCCCAGGCCAAGGGGTCTGATGGGAGTCCTAGCAAGCATTTGGGAAGCGCAGCATATCACAGCCTGGCATCGAGTCTACTATTTGGTTTATCATAGGGAGAGAAAATAGGTCTTTAGGGCATGCCTTATTGGGACTGGTGTAGTGGATGCGCTTCCGGAGCTTCTCGCTGGCCTTCAGGATATCAACACGGTTTGCCAAGCGCCGGGAGCGGCGGACTCTCCGTCTTGTAGGACGGCTGGACGTCGGGAAAGACCTTTAGGTAGTGCTCAATCACCTCCCTAGGGATCTCTAGCCTCGGCGACGGCTGTCACGCAGCACATCGACCTTGTGCCGGAGGGGGGCAACGAGCGCGCCTTCCTATTTGCCGTCCAGGCCCCTGGCTACCCGGGTGGTCTGGGTGGCATCGGCGCTGATTCGGACGAGCCTTGTGGGGACGTCGTCCTCATCGAGGGGTTGCACGCGGGGTGCTGCGGTAGAGGCACGGTGGCGTGCACTTGGGTGGAGCTGGTTTGGTTCTACGCTGCCGAGGGTTGGCGCTCTAGTCGCTGTAAGCGCCTGAAGCTTTTCCAAGGCTAACACTGCAGCAGCACGGTCTCCACAAACCTTGAGGACGCCTGTTGGTGTAGGCATCTTCAAGACAAGGTAGCCGTAGTGGGCCACTGCTATGAATCGGTACAGGGCTGGCCTGCCAATTATGGCGTTGAAGGGGAGGTCAATCTCGGCCACGTCGAACAGAACGTACTCTGTCCGGTAGCTGTCCGGTGCCCCAAAGGTCACCGGGAGGCTGATGTGGCCGTAGGGGACGACATGTCCCGGTCTTACCCCTGAGAACGGGCTCGATGGGGCGAGCTTGGCCATCGGGATCTGCAGCTTCTGGAAGGCTGCGCGACTGATGAGGTTCAGCCCAGCCCCGCCATCCACCAAGACGTGGTACATCTTCACGTTGGCGATGGTGGGGGCCACCACGAGCGGTAGTTGGCCGGCCCCAGCCATGTTCCTGGGGCAGTCGGTGTCATCGAAGCTGATGGGGGTTCCCATCCACCTGAGGTGCGGTGCTACACCTGGGAGGGGAGCCACCGACGCTACCGCTCGACGCAAGGCCTTAGCCGTGCTCCGGGACGGGGGGTCAGCGGACCCGCCGAAGATGACATAGAGCATCTTCCGGTGCTCGTCAACACTGGAACTGGAGCTCCCATGACTGCGCACTGCCTTTACGGCGTGCTGAAGCTCCTGGGACTCCACCTGACGGTCGACGCCGTCTCGGGCCTCGACCTTCTGCTTGCCGCCCCTTTGATCGTTGGGTGGGGCATCAGTTAGAGGCTGCTTCCTTTTCCGGAAGCGCTCCGCGAGCTTCTGGATTTCTCGGCATTCGGCAGCGGTATGATAGCTGGTGCCATGCACAGGGCATAACTCATCCTGGCCCCCGTCTGGGGCCGGTGGTTGTCGCGGCCTCTTGTCAGGGCACGGCCCCCGAGCTCCACTGGGCGCCGCCGTTGCGGCAACAGGGACCGCGGCTGATGTTTTTACACTACTTCCGTACGAAGCGCCGCCGGATCCCGGCTGACCCCCTGGCCTGGGGGCCGACAGAGAGTGCCAGTTCCGCCCTTCAGCTGCTCTTGCACACTTGTCCGCCAGGTTGAAGAGTTCTGAGGCATCGCGGACCTCCCTGGTCGTGAGCTTCTCGAGCATCTTCCTGTCCCGAACGCCTTGCCGGAACGCCACCACCACCGAAGCGTTCTGAATATGCGGGATGGTGTTGCGTACCTGGGAGAACCGCTGGATGAAAGAGCGAAGCGACTCCCCAGGCTGTTGCTTGACGGCGTGGAGGTCTAGCTCCGTGCCGGGACGGGTGTAGGAGCTGCCGAAGTTGGCGACGAACTGCCGGCAGAGCTCTCCCCAGGAGGTTATGGACCCCTGAGGTAGATTCATGAGCCAAGACCGAGCTGGGCCGGTCAAGACGACGGGGAAGTAGTTGGCCATGACAGCCTCATCCCCTCCTGCGGCAAGTACGGCGGTGGAGTAGATCTGGAGGAACTCCGCTGGGTTGACGCTACCGTCGTACTTCTCGGGCAGATGCGGGCGAAACTTGCGTGGCCACCTTGCGAAGCGAAGGTGGGGTGCAAGGGCCGCACATCCTGCACCTGCTGCTGCAGGTACTGGCGCTGCGAACGCTTGGTTCGCACCTGGCACCGCGTATCCTGGCATGGGCATGGCTTCACCATAGACCGGGGCCGCTTCTTGCGGCGCATATAGTTGTGGCATATGCTGCGCTGCATATGCCTGAGGTAGAGCTCGCGTGGCGAAGGCCTGCCCTTCTGGTTGTGTCGAGGCCGACGACATGCTGTCGCCTGCCTCATGGTTGCGACGCCTCTCTCGGCGTCGCTCGAGGTACACCCGGGCATCCTGGCCCAAGTGACACCCTTCCAGTTCCCTTCGCAGGTCCGTCGACAGGAGCCTGGAGGAGCTGGAATCCGCCGTTAGCCCGTCAACCGTGGGTGTGCGCGTCAGCGACACGGCCGGTTGTCCTGGGCGCCGTCCTCGCCGAAACCGAGGGTTCGCGGCGGCGACGACGAGGCGGTCCACCTCGCGGACCCATTGCTGGGTCGCTGAATGGGGCGCATCCCCCGCAGGTGGGTTGCGCAGCAGCGCTCTTGCTGCAGCTAGCGCACCTCCATGGTGTACGCTCAGCGCTGCAGAAGATCTCACACTGGTCGGGGCCTGCATAGCCGGAGTCGGCGTTGCCGGAGCGGCTGCTGGATACCAGCTTGTGCCGACACACTCCGTCCTGAGTGTGTCGACATGTACTCCCCAGTGGTCACGGTTCGCCGTGAACGCGGAGGGGGAGAGTTTGCCGCTGAAGGAAGCTTGGTCATCTTCGCCGGCGGAAACTCGTCGCGCTAGGAGAAAAGCCCCCTACCTGGCGCGCCAAATGTCGAAGTGTGCGGTCGACACTTCCCCCGGGCCTGCACTGGGCAGCCCGCGGAGGTTCTTTTTTCGGAGGGGCTAGTTCCTAGCGGAGAGCTTGCGCAGATGGACGAGTTAGTAGGAGCTTGACACGGCGAGTTTTACGTGGTTCAGGCCACCGGAGCGTAAAACCCTACGTCCACGGCGAGCTATGGAGCTCGCTGTATTGCTTGCTGCTCAGGGCCGGAGGCCTGAGCTCGGGGGTGAGTTACAGCTTGAGAGTGTATGACTAGCGTATGAGTTGCAAAGTGCGAACCCCTGCTATCGACGCCTACCCGAGCCTTTTATAGTCCAAGACTCGGGCGGCTTACAAGGGGAGCCGGGACCCGACAGGTTGTCCCGGGAAGATTGTCTATTATCTACCGTATCTGCAGTTATGCCGGTAGTTGTATATGGTCGAAGGCTTCTGATTCTTCATCTTGCCGCCCTGCCCATGCCGCATGCTAGTCGTAGTGGTTGATGACGGTGCAGGCGGCATGGGATGTCTTGTCGCAGTGTTTATTGGCTGACAGGTTCTGACGCCGCGCGCCAGTCTGTGATGCGACTGGGCGTAACGGCACCTGACAGAAGCGTGCTCCGCGTCTCCGCGCCTTGGGAAGACGCGGGCCTTGAATACCTTGTACGGGCAAGGTATGGGGCGTATTTACGCCCGCTGCCTATCGCTCGGGGCAGGCAGCGTCGCTCTGCTGCCACGTGGCGGGCCCGGAGCCCTTCTCAGAGAAGAGGAGGGTCAGCCCCGCGGGGCACGTGGAGCCTCCGGACCTCTCCCCGCGGAGGGGGAGGTCCGGCTTCTGTATGCCACGTGGCGGGCCCGGAGCTCTCCTCTGAGGAGAAGGAGGTCCGGCCCCGCTGGACGCGCGGCGCCTTCGGGCCTCTCTCCCGCGGAGGGGGAGGTCCGACTTCTGTATGCCACGTGGCGGGCCCGGAGCTCTCCTCTGAGGAGAGGGAGGTCCGGCCCCGCCGGACGCGTGGCGCCTTCGGAGCTCTCCCTGCGGAGAAGGGCGAGTTCCTTAGGCATTTACCCTGTGCGCGGGGGTACCCCATATCTCAGGTACCGACACTGTTGTTGTCCCAAAGGCCGGCGGGAAGCTCCGGAAGTGCATCGACTACACCAATCTCAATAAGGCATGTCCTAAAGATCTATTTTCTCTCCCTATGATAGATCAAATAGTAGACTCGATGCCAGGCTGCGATATGCTGTGCTTTCTAGATGCTTACTCGGGTTTCCACCAGACCCCTATGTCTAGAGAAGATGAAAAGCACACCTCCTTCGTCATAGTAGTCAGTCTGTACTGTTATGCCTCTATGCCTTATGGCCTAGGGAACACTCTCCGTACCTTCGTACGTGCAATGCACAAGACCTTAGGAGAGCTAATGAGAGACTCAGTTGAGGTGTGTGTCGAAGACATTGTTGTTAAGGTCAGGCACAGTTCATCCCTACTAGATAACCTGGCCTTAGTCTTCGTTCTTCCAACAAGTGTGAGTTCGGTGTATCCTCTGGAAAACCCTTAAAATTCCTGGCCTCACGCCGAGGAACTGAGGCTAACCCAGAGAAGATCAAAGCCATCGGCTCGAGGCGGCCTCCCGCCCGCATCAGAAAAAAAAAGAGTCCAGAAATTCGCGGGATGCCTAGCTGCGCTGAGTCGGTTTATACCGAGGTTAGCAAAGTGAACACTCCACTTCTCTAACCTCCTACGCAAATCCGGGCCATTCGCTTGGACTGACGAAGCGGAGGAAGCTCCCCAGGAGCTGAACCAGCTCCTGATGACCCTACCCGTAATGGTAGCCCCCGAGCCCGAAGAGCATCTGTTGCTCTACATCGCGGCGACGGCTGCAGTGGTGGGTATGGTCCTCGCCGCAGAGCGGCCGGACCCCTCATTGCCGCAACCTACTACGGTATCAGGAAACAAGCGCCAGGAAACTCCGGAGGTCCGAGACGACCCCCCGGGTCTCCGAGGCAACCCCCCAGAGATCCAAAACGGACCCCGGACCCCCGACACAACCTCCCGGAGGACCAGCAGGACCTCCCGGAGGCGCAACAGGACCCCCCTGGAGGCCCAACAGAACCTCCCGGACGTCCAACGGGACCCCCCGGAGCTCCCGGGAAATCACCGGGACCTCCCGGAGGTCCAAGACAGCCTGGGGACCTCCGAGTATCAGCTCCCGGTGGCCTCCCCGGGCCCGCGGGAGGTTCTGTCTACTTCATCAGCGAGGTCCCCCATGACGCCAAGACAAGGCAACAGCCAAGCACTAGCTGACTTCGTGGCTGAAGTGGACGCCAACGCAGGTTGACCCAGGGGGCCATGAAGACGGTGAACCAGGATCCCGAGCTCTGGCCTTCACCGGGCCTCACTGGATGCTCTTCTTCGACGGCTCCTTGCGAAAGCAGGGGGCCGGTGCTAGCATACTGTTCCTCATGCCATCGGGGGAGCAGTCTGGGTATATGGTGCGTCTCAATTCCAAGGCAACCAGCAACATGGCAGAGTATGAAGCACTCATCCTTGGCCTAAAGACAGCCCTGTCTCTAGGCGCTCGCCAGTCGTTGGCACAGGGCGACTCCCAGCTAGCTATCAAGCAAGATGGTGGAGAAAGACTTCCTCGCCTTGGACCTGCGCCACGTACCGCGCGCTAGCAAGGCTGCAGCTGACGACCTCTCCACGAAGACCCCCACCGGACCACCTGTGCCCGAAGGGGGCTTCGAGAGGACGTTGCCATGGCCCACAGCCCGGCCCGCCGAGCCGGGCGAAGGGGGCTAGACCAGCACCTCGAAGCTGGTGGTCCCGGCGGTCCTGGATGCCGCCAAGGATCGTAAGCGTCACTGGGGACTCCGTGCAACCCAGCGCTCAAGATCCAGATGCTCAAGTCAGACCCGATGCATGGATCACGGAGATCCGGGACTACTTGAAAGACAATATCCTCCCTGATGAACGTGTATCCGCTGAACGGATCGTGCGTATGGCTAAGAGACACGTGATGGTAGAAGGGGATCTCTACCGACACGGCGCCAACCGCGTCCTATTGCGGTGCATAACCCAGGGGGAAGGCTGCGACTTGCTCGCTGAGATCCATGGAGGCGAATGTGGGAGTCACTCTTCCTCACGCACGCTTGTCGGTAAAGCCTTTCGGCATGGCTTCTACTAGCCGACAACACTCCAGGATGCCGTCAAGCTGGTCGAGAACTGCAAGGCGTGCCTGTTCCACGCCAAGCAGATCCATACACCGGCTTGGACGGTACAGATGATCCAGCCCACATGGCCATTTGCTGTACGGGGGCTGGACATCCTGGGACCTGGGACCATTCCCCAGAACCCGAGGATGGGGACCCGCTCCCGAATCCTCGGAACACAGAACACCTCGGTAAGTTCTACCCCTAGAGCAACAATAGGACAGACTCTTCTTTTTATAATAAATTCCATAAAGTCCAGGAACAGTGCTCAGAGCAGCTAAGCCTCAGGGGACGGTCCAGGACTACGTTCAGCTTCGCCTGGTTCCGACCCCAAGCGCGTAGAGTCTTGCTTCCCTTGAGGCGGGTCGTGGCCTCCATACTCAGCCTGCCTTCCTCCTATGGAAATTTATATGAAAAGAAACCTGTCCTACGTTGCTCTTCTTTGGTGCTCATTTAATTTACTTATTAAATTTTTATGACTGCTGTCGGTACCTGAGATATGGGGTACCCCGCGCACAGGGTAAAATGCCTCAGGAACTCGCCCTTCTCCGCAGGGAGAGCTCCGAAGGCTCCACGCGTCCGGCGGGGCCGGACCTCCCTCTCCTCAGAGGAGAGCTCCGGGCCCGCCACGTGGCATACAGAAGCCGGACCTCCCCCTCCGCGGGAGAGAGCTCCGAAGGCGCCACGCGTCCGGCGGGGCCGGACCTGCCTCTCCTCAGAGGAGAGCTCCGGGCCCGCCACGTGGCATACAGAAGCCGGACCTCCCCCTCCGCGGGGAGAGGTCCGGAGGCTCCACGTGCCCCGCGGGACTGACCCTCCTCTCCTCTGAGAAGGGCTCCGGGCACGCCACGTGGCAGCAGAACGGCGCTGCCTGCCCGAGCGGTAGGCAGCAGGCGTAAAGGCGCCCCATACCTTGCCCGTACAAGATATTCAAGGCCCGCGTCTTCCCAAGACGCGGAGACGCGGAGCACGCGTCTGTCAGGTGCCGTTGCGCCTAGTCGCATCACAGACTGGCGCGCGGTGTCAGAACCTGCCAGCCAATAAACACCGCGACAAGACATCCCATGCCGCCTGCGCCGTCATCAACCACTACGACTAGCGTGCGGCATGGGCAGGGCGGCAAGTTGAAGACTCAGAAGCCTTCGACCAGAGGCAACTACCGGCATAACAGCAGATACGGTAGATAATAGACAATCTTCCCGGGACCACCTGTCGGGTCCCGGCTCCGCTTGTAAGCCGCCCGAGTCTTGGACTATAAAAGGCTTGGGTAGGCGTCGATAGCAGGGGTTCGCACTTTGCAACTCATACGCTAGCCATACACTCTCAAGCTGTAACTCACCCCCAAGCTCAGGCCTCCGAGCCTGAGCAGCAAGCAATACAGCGAGCTCCATAGCTCGCCGTGGACGTAGGGTTTTACGCTCCGGCGGCCTGAACCACGTAAAACTCGCCGTGTCAAGCTCTTACTAACTCGTCCGTCTGCGCAAGCTCTCCGCTAGAGACTAGCCCCACCGAAAAAAAAACCTCCGCGGGCTGCCCAGTGCAGGCCCGGGGGAAGTGTCGACTGAACACTTCGACATTTGGCGCGCCAGGTAGGGGGCTTTTCTCCTAGCGTGACGAGTTTCCGCCGATGAAGATGACTAAGCTTCCTTCAGCGGCAAACTCTCCCCCTCCGCGTTCACGGCGAACCGTGACCACTGGGGAGTACATGTCGACACACTCAGGACGGAGTGTGTCGGCACAAGCTGGTAGCCAGCAGCCGACTCCGGCTATGCAGGCCCCGACCAGTGTGAGATCTTCTGCAGCGCTGAGCGTACACCATGGAGGTGCGCTAGCTGCAGCAAGGGCGCTGCTGCGCAACCCACCTGCGGGGGATGCGCCCCATTCAGCGACCCAGCAATGGGTCCGCGAGGTGGACCGCCTCGTCGTCGCCGCCGCGAACCCTCGGTTTCGGCGAGGACGGCGCCCTGGACAACCGGCTGTGTCGCTGACACGCACACCCACGGTTGACGGGCTAACGGCGGTTTCCAGCTCCTCCAGGATCCTGTCAACGGACCTGCGAAGGGGACTGGAACGGTGCCACTTGGGCCAGGACGCCCGGGTGTACCTCGAGCGACGCCAAGAAAGGCGTCGCAACCATGAGGTTGGCGACAGCATGTCGTCGGCCTCGACACAACCTGAAGGGCAGGTCTTCGCCACGCGAGCCCTACCTCAGGCATATGCTGCGCAGCATATGCCACAGCCATATGCGCCGCAAGCAGCGGCGGCCCCGGTCTATGGTGCAGCCTTGCCCATGCCGGGATACGCGGTGCCAGGTGCGAACCAAGCGTTCGCAGCGCCAGTACCTGCAGCAGCAGGCGCAGGATGTGCGGCCCTTGCACCCCATCTTCGCTTCGCGAGGTGGCCGCGCAAGTTCCGGCCGCACCTGCCCGAAAAGTACGACGGTAGCGTCAACCCGGCGGAGTTCCTACAGATCTACTCCACCGCCGTACTTGCCGCAGGAGGGGACGAGGCTGTCATGGCCAACTACTTCCCCGTCGCCTTGACCGGCCCAGCTCGGTCTTGGCTCATGAATCTACCTCAGGGGTCCATAACCTCCTGGGGAGAGCTCTGCCGGCAGTTTGTCGCCAACTTCGGCAGCTCATACACCCGTCCCGGCACGGAGCTCGACCTCCACGCCGTCAAGCAACAACCTGGGGAGTCGCTGCGCTCTTTCATCCAGCGGTTCTCTCAGGTACGCAACACCATCCCACATATCCAAAGTGCCTCTGTGGTGGTGGCGTTCCGACAGGGTGTCCGGGACGAGAAAATGCTTGAGAAGCTCGTGACCAGAGAGGTCCGCGACGTCTCGGAGCTCTTTAGCCTGGCGGACAAGTGCGCCAGAGCAGCTGAAGGGCGGAACTGGCACGCTCTGCCGACCTACGAGTCAGGAGGACAGCCCGGGTCCGGTGCTGCTGCCTATGGGGGTGGCAAGAAGACCAAGAACCGGGGGAGTGGCAAGATGAAGTCACCATTCACGGCCCCCGTCGCCGCAGCTGCGACGACCAGTGGAACTCGGGGGCCACGCCCCGACAAAAGGCAGCGGCAATCACCGGCCCCAGACAGTGACCAAGGCGGGCTATGCCCCGTGCATGGCACCTGCAACCATACTGCTGCCGAGTGCTGGGAGATCCAGAGGCTCGCAGAGCGCTTCCGCAAAGGAAGGAAGCAGAGGGCTGAAGCACCGTCCTACCCTCAGAGGGATGGCAAACAGAAGGTCGATGCCCCAGTCACCGCTGCCCATCAGGTGGGATTTCAGGAGCCTCAGCGTGTCGTGAAGACAGTGCATAACGGTGAGGACTCCAGTTACGACGGTGACGGGCCAAGGCGTTAGCCAGCTGCGGCGCGCCTCCGTACCTTGAACATACCTCCCGGGGCCGCCTAAGGACTGTCAACCCCTTGAAGGCCTTGCCAGAAGGGGAAGACGCCTTAGGTCATCCAAGACGAGCCCGGGCCTACCTACCCCTTGAAGGCCTTAGCCAGAAGGGGAGAACTCCCCGGGGGCCCCCAGGAGAAGCCGCGCAGGACCTGATCCAGCGCGAAGATAACAACCTCGTCGACAAGACTCGGCTGCAGGGAACACCCCACAACGCACGGTCTCGGCTAATGCTCTAAGCACTACCGCCAAAGAACCAAACGCGTCGGGGGCCTGCAGGAGGGGAACCTGGTGTAGCGGCACGCTCTATTCCAAGAAGGACCCATAAGCTCTCCCCCAGCAGGGAAGGTACCTTACGAATCATGAAAGCTGCCACCCCAGGTACACATGCCTTTCAACCGAGAGTGGGATCCGTTCCCAAAAAACCTTGCCATGAAGCAACACTGTAAGTCCTACTTCCTGAGCATCAGTAGAACAGGGTTATTCCCTTCTGTAATGGATCCCATAGAATTTAGGAACCGAGCTTGGGGCAGCTAAGTCTCAAGGGACGGTCCAGGACTACGTCCAGTTTAGCCTGGTTCCGACCCTAAGCGCGTAGAGTCTTGCTTTCCTTGTAGACGAGGCGGAACATTGCCTCCATGTACAGCCAGAATTCCACCTATGGGCACGAATATAGAGACCTGTTCTACTTAGCTCTCCCTCATGCGTTCATTTAAATTACGCATTAATTTTTATGATCGCACTATCTCTGTATGTTCATCGTACATCTAGCTCCCCCTCTCCTGCGCTCATCCATAGTCGGCATTCGCTATCCTGCCGAAGGCGGCTGCGCTTGAGGCACCTGCCGTTGGCCGAGTGAGTCTCTCGGGCCTCCCCCAGTCAGGTGTTGCAGCGCCAGTTGGTTACCTCCAGGAAAGGCCTGCGTTGTGCACGGTCCAGGGTGCGTATCCAGCTTAGCCGGCCCAGAGTCCAAAGCATGCGCATCCTGCCCTCCGGAGGTACAGGGGAGTACGACCGCTTTGCCTGGTCATGAACCCAAAGCGCGTGCACTCTGCTTCCCCAGCGCATGGCCCGCTACTAGGGATCGGGCGGCCGTAGCCGGACCTCGGAGGGAGCCGGAGCTCCGGCACCTCGCGCACAGAATTGCCCAAGCCCCGTATAGCGAATCAGGATCGTAAGACGGATAAGACTAGGAGACGGGAGGGGAGGACCCCCCCGAGGAGAATTACGTTTCCTCTGCCTGTGTGCAGGACCTCCAGGTTGCGGCAACAGGGACTGCATGAAGCAGGGGGAAAGGAGCTACCAGCTACTCCGGCCTAGGATTGGAAGGACCGGGACCTGCCCCTCCAGCAAGGGCGGGACCCAGGGGCCCCACGTGTCCAGCGGGCCCGGAACCCTCTCCTCCCTTGAGGAGGGCTCCAGGCTCGCCACGTGGCAGACGGAAACCGGACCTCCCCCCTCGGTGGGAGGGCTCCGAAAGCCCTACGTGTCCAACATGGCCGGAGCTCCCGCCTTTTAAGGAGGAGCTCCGGACCCGCCACGTGGTAGGCAGATTTGGAGCTCCCCATGGGGCGAGATCCGGAGACCCCCGGGGGCCCCTAACACGGTTAGGACCCGGGGAAGGTGTCTATGCAGAGCTCCGAGATTGGGGATGGCCTCTGAGTACCTTGCGGAGCTAAGGACTCAGTCAGGCAAAGCCAAGAAGGAGAGAAAAAGCATCACAGACACAGATATCTAAAAGAGTCGAACTAAGCGAGGCTCCATGAGCTGGACTACAGACTCGATGAAAAGGGAGAAACAAGTCCTAAGGACCTCCCGGCTCCCGCCGGAACCTTGCGGCTATAAGGGCGGCCACATCCTCGACTTCAGCCCTGGCAGCTTCCTCCCGCTCCGCGGCTGGGCCCTCTCTCGCTGGCTCTAGCGAAAAAGAGGGGTCGCGGCTCTTGAAGCATGCCAGCACATGCGAGGCGACCTCTAAAGCTAAGCCGCGGCCCTCGGCCTCAAGCTCGCTGGCGACCACCGAGCCTAGTCTGTCCAGCTTGGCGCCGATCGACTCCAACGCAGGGATCACCTCCGCCACCTTCAATGCAGGAGCCGCGGCCCTCACCGGACTGAAGCCAAGAGGGATCAGGGCGGACCCCGCTCGATCCACGAAGCTTGAGACCGCAAGAGCCTCGGAGGACCGCAAGGCTGAGAGCTCCTCCACCTCGCGGCGGGCCGCCTGCAAAGCCTCCAGGTTCCTCTCGGAGAATTCCTTCTCCTTGGCCGCCAGGGAGCTCTCCCGAAGGTGGAGAGTCTTGGCGAGCCGCTCCAACTCAGCGGCCTTGAAGTTGGCGGTCAACTCCCGGTCCAAGACCGCCCGGCGATCACGGGAGACCTGTTCCTCCCTCAAGTCGAGGTCTGCCTTCAGGATCTCCAGCTCCTCCATCCGAGCTCGAAGGTCATCCTCGCCCGCAGCCAGCTGCGCGGCGACCCTCTCCGCCTCAGCTGCCATGGAACGCTCCCGTTCCTCAACGGCGAGTTCACGGCGCTCCAACCGCTGCCGTATCTCCACAGCAGCAGAGAGGCTCTCTTCGGCCTAGGCGTGTGCCTCCAGGGTCTCCCTGTTGATCCGCCGCGATTGGGTGTCCATGCGGTCGACAGCCCGCTTCATCCGATCGAGGAGCGCTTCCCTGAAGTCGAGCAACTCCCGCCTGGAGTCGAGCTCACTCTTAACCTTCGCGGTCCTCTCCCGCAAAAGGTTCCCCCAGGTGAGGAGGCGATCCCGTTCAACCATATACTCCTCCCGCTCGCGCCCTAATGCAGCCAAGACCTGCCGAACGCTCGTCTAGGCAAGCGCGAAGGCATCCGCCAGAGACAATGGAGCGACAGAGGCCGGGGCAGTCCCCCCGACCTCCTCCATTACCTCGTCCTCAGGAAGAGCCAACGCACCAGCAACTGAGACGAGACGCCGATCAGGAGAAGCTGGCTCCGAGGCTCTGGCAGCCAGGCCAGCCGGGCTCTCTTCAGCTTCTGGCTCCTTGACCTGAGGAGAGGGGCGAGCCGGGGAAGGCGGTGCAGGAGAAGAGGCCGGGCCGCCTAGTGCAGGGTCGACTTGCGCTGGCTTGGGGGCCGCGGTGGCCGTCTCGGCAGGGAGAGACGACGCCGCCACGGAGTCCGGGCACACCGGAACAGGAGAAGTTCGCGCTGGCCTGGGAGCCGCGGCAGTTGCCCCTGGCTCCGAGCGCAGCGGCACAGATTCCCCGCAAGTCGGGGAAGGCCGGGAAGCGCGGACACTCCAGCGGGCTCTGAACCCCGACTTCCGAGCCGGGGTAGGACTCCCAGAGCCCGCTACCGTCACTGACGGCCGCTCCGCGGTCGCTTGAACTGGCGGAACAGGGGACGCCCCAGAAGCTCCCCCCAGCGCATCAGCCCGGGGCTTCTTCGAGCTGCCACCGGAGGGAGTGTCAGGCACCCCAGAATCCCGACTTGGCACAAACGCCGCTGCTGGAGGAGATCGAGCGCGCTTCTTCTCTGGTGGCGGGTTGGAAGCCATGGCGAGGGAGAACTCAAGGGCAAGAGAACAAAAGCACCAGAGTCCGAGAAGAAACGCAGAGAAGTGCGAAGGGAAGCTGCAATGTGGGTAAGACACCCTCTAAAAACTTCCCGGGTGCAATTCCAAGTGATTCAGAACTCTTCGAATACCCCGCATCGGCAACTGCTTCGGTTCCTAGACCGAGTGCCGATGACGGGTGGACCCAAGCCGCCTAACCGAAGCGGTAGGGTCAAGGAGTCAGTCTCCTGTGAAGATGGGCCGGCAAGGCACTTCGGCGGTTCCCGAAGAAAGCGCTGCAACGTGCAGAAGTGGCAGTCTTGGGAACCGCCGTAGTAAAAGCAACCATCAAGTGAGCGCACGCTCCCACGATCCCACGGCCGTTCGTGCTCCGGCAGCGGTCAATTTGGGACTTAGAGAAAGTGCGCGGATCGGAAGAGACGGAGGTCCCACCTAGGGCTCGCTATCTCCCCCGAGATGGGCCCGGGGGCCACTGTCGGTACCTGAGATATGGGGTACCCCCGCGCACAGGGTAAAATGCCTAAGGAACTCGCCCTTCTCCTCAGGGAGAGCTCCGAAGGCGCCACGCGTCCGGCGGGGCCGGACCTTCCTCTCCTCAGAGGAGAGCTCCGGGCTCGCCACGTGGCATACAGAAGCCGGACCTCCCCCTCCGCGGGAGAGAGCTCCGAAGGCGCCACGCGTCCGGCGGGGCTGGACCTCCCTCTCCTCAGAGGAGAGCTCCGGGCCCGCCACGTGGCATACAGAAGCCGGAGCTCCCCCTCCGTGGGGAGAGGTCCGGAGGCTCCACGTGCCCCGCGGGACTGACCCTCCTCTCCTCTGAGAAGGGCTCTGGGCCCGCCATGTGGCAGCAGAACGGCGCTGCCTGCCCGAGCGGTAGGCAGCAGGCGTAAAGGCGCCTCATACCTTGCCCGTACAAGATATTCAAGGCCCGCGTCTTCCCAAGACGCGGAGACGCGGAGCACGCGTCTGTCAGGTGCCGTTGCGCCCAGTCGCATCACAGACTGGCGCGCGGTGTCAGAACCTGCCAGCCAATAAACACCGTGACAAGACATCCCATGCCGCCTGCGCCGTCATCAACCACTACGACTAGCATGCGGCATGGGCAGGGCGGCAAGTTGAAGACTCAGAAGCCTTCGACCAGAGGCAACTACCGGCATAACAGCAGATACGGTAGATAATAGACAATCTTCCCGGGACCACCTGTTGGGTCCCGGCTCCCCTTGTAAGCCGCCCGAGTCTTGGACTATAAAAGGCTCGGGTAGGCGTCGATAGCAGGGGTTCGCACTTTGCAACTCATACGCTAGACATACACTCTCAAGCTGTAACTCACCCCCAAGCTCAGGCCTCCGAGCCTGAGCAGCAAGCAATACAGCGAGCTCCATAGCTCGCCGTGGACGTAGGGTTTTACGCTCCGGCGGTCTGAACCACGTAAAACTCGCCGTGTCAAGCTCTTACTAACTCGTCCATCTGCGCAAGCTCTCCGCTAGAGACTAGCCCCACCGAAAAAAGAACCTCCGCGGGCTGCCCAGTGCAGGCCCGGGGGAAGTGTCGACTGAACACTTCGACAACTGCACTACTAGCGCGTGCTCACCATGCGGTCAGCTCCCTCTTCTCATCCTCACCTTTAGTCGGCATTTTCTGCCCTATCAAAGGCGGTTGCGTTGGAGGTACCGGCCGATAGCCAGGGGGGCCCCGAGCCCCCGGCACTTCACGCACGGTAGTTCCCAAGCACCGTATAAGTGGACGGGGACCGTAAGCCAAATAAGACTACGAGATAGAGGAGGGGGAGCCCCCAAGGAGAATTACGTTTCCTTTACTTGTGTGCAGGACCTCTCGGCCTCAGCTCCCCGCAGGAGTATGGTAGGCACATCCATCCAATGGAACGCACCTACCAGGGGGCCGCTACGGGATCACGCAAGACCAAAACCCCAAGGTAAGATCAAAGAACTAGACCTCACCGCTTCCGCAGGGGCGAGGCCCGAAGGTCCCACGTGTCCAGTGGGGCCAGACCATCCACCTCCTTGAGGGGGAGCTCCGGACCCGCCACGTGGCCTACAGAAGCCGGACCTCCCCCCTCCGTGGGGAGAGGTCCGAGGACTCCACGTGCCCCACAAGCCCGGACCTCCCCTCAGAGGGGAGCTCCGGGCCCGCCACGTGGCCAACAGACCCGGACCCCCCCATTCTCATGAGGCTGGTCCTGGAGACCTCCGGGGCCCTTAGTATACAGTGAGGACCCGGAGAAGGTGTCTATGCAGAGCTTCGAGATTGGTCAAGGCCTCCGAGTACCTTGCGGAGCTAAGGACTCGGCCAGGAAAAACCAGAAGACTAAGACATGCAGACACAGAAAGAAACAGGAGTCTGTTCATACAAAGGCTCCACGAGCTGGGCTACAGACTCAACAAAAATAAAAAAGGAGGTACAGGGCCTTGTGGCCACGGGGGCAGATGCCTAAGAGTCCCCGGACTCCCGATGAAACCTAGAGGCCACGAGGGCAGCCACATCCTCGACCTCGGCCCTGGCAGCTTCCTCTCGATCAGCAACGGGTCCTAGACGGACTGGCACCAGAGAAAAGGAAGGGTCCCGGCTCCGGAAGCACGCCAGTACGTGCATAGCGACCTCCTTCACAAGGCCCCGACCTTCCACTTCAAGCTCGTCGGCGATCACCGCTTCGAGCCGACCCAGCTCGTCGCCGATGGACTCAAGTGCTGGGATCGCTTCGGACATCGGCCGCGCCGGAGCCTCCATCTGCACAGGGCTGAAACCAAGAGGAGCCAAGGCGGACCTCGCCTTGGCAATAAAGCCCCAGACTGCCAGGGCCTCGGCAGACCACAAGGACTGGAGTTTCTCTACCTCTTGGCGAGCCGCCAGCTCGCGATCCATCGCCGCCTGGCGCTCCTGGGAGAAATGCTCCTCCCTCGCGGCAACAGCCGACTCGCGGAGCTCCAGCTCCTCGGTCCGAGCCCTTAGCTCCCCCACTTTGGCTCTCAGCCGGGCGGTGGTCTTCTCCTCCTCGGCCACTGCAGCGCGTTCCCGGTCGGCGACGGTGCACTCTCGATGAGCTACCTGCAGCCGCAACTCCTCCGCGGCGGCGGAGCGCTCCTCGGCTTTGGCTTCAACGTGGGCCAGAGCCTCGCGGTAGGAGGCACGGAGCTGCCGGGTCTTTGACTCCAAGCGGCTAATGGCCTTCTTCTGAGTGTCAAGCAGAGCACTCATGGCCTCAAGCCTTGACTGCCTCAAGTCAAGGTCCGCCTTAGCCTCCTGGGCCCGCTGCTGCCAGCTGAGAAGGCGTTCCCTCTCGCCGGCCAGCGCCCCCCGCTCCTGCTCAAAGGCGGATTGGAGCTGCCGGGCGCTGGTCTGGACACGCCCCAGGGCATCCCACACGGGCGCCGGGACAGAGGGGACAGGAGTCACGCCCCTGACCCCCCCCCCCCCCCCCGTCAAGTCTAAGACCGGCGGAGGCGCCGGTGCCTCAGCAACCAGAGTGGGGCGCTGTCCTAAGGAGGCCAGGGGGCCAGCAGGCGCACCTACAGCGGCCCTCCCAGTCTCAGGACCGGATGTCTGGGCTGGTGAAGGAGGGCGGATAGGAGCGGATGCGACCACCATGGAGGGTGAACTAGCCGGCACAGAGGAAGCCCCCGCCGATTTGGGGACCATGGGAGCCACCACGGTTCCCAGACGCTGAGGCGCGGAGCCTCCGTCGGGTGAAGGCGGCCGGGTAAGAGGCCCGCCCCCGGCAGCTGGTCGGTCCCTACAAGAAGAGAAAGCTCTCAGGCTAAGAGAAGAGACGCGAACACTGCTCCTACAAGCCAGAAGGAGCAACACTTACTGGGCGGCATGAGCACTCCAACGGGCTTGCAGCACCAGCCTCTGGGCTGTAATTGAACCGCCGGGACCAGCGGTTGGAACGGTCGCGGGACGTGACGCCTGGATCCCCGGCACACTCGCCGGTGTCGCCCCACCAGCATCCGTCCTAGAAACCCCTCCGCTTGAGGAAGGATGACGAGGTGCTTGGGTTACTTCGGACTGCCGCTGTCCGGGGAGAGACCCGCTGGGGAGGGACACCCGGGGCCTCTTCGGGTCGCCACCCGATAGACCAGCACCCCCGGGAGATGGGTGCAAGGTTGCTCCGGCACCCTGACTCGGCGCAGGCGGCGCCCTAGGAGGAGACCGGGCGCGTTTCTTCTCTGGATGCCCGGGGGCCGGCTCCTTCCCCTTCCCTTTGTCGGTGGCTTGAGTTCCGTCGGCTCTTGGGAAGGGTTTGACAGCAGCAGACGCCTCGTGCCCTGATCCGGAGCGCTCGATCTCCGCTACGTCGAGTAGAATGTACTCTGTTCGATAGCTCTCCGGTGCCCCAAAGGTCACCGGAAGGCTGATGTTGCCGTAGGGAACGACTTGTCCCAGCCCTGCCCCTGAGAACCGGCTCGATGGGGTGAGCATGGCCATCGGGATCTGCAGCTTCTGGAAAGCTGCGCGGCTGATGAGGTTCAGCCCAGCCCCACCATCTACCAGAACGTGGTACATCCTCACGTGGGCAATGGTGGGTGCTACCAAGAGTGGTAGTTGGCCGGCCCCAGCCATGTTCCTGGGGCAGTCGGTGGCATCGAATCTGATGGGGGTTCCCATCCACTTGAGGTGCGGCCCAACACTTGGGAGAGGAGCCACCGACGCTACCGCTCGGCGCAGAGTCTTAAGCGCGCTTCGGGACGAGGGGTCAGCGGACCCGCCGTAGATGACGTAGAGCATCTTCCGGCGCTCGTCTTCGCTGGAGCTAGAGTCCTCATGGTTGCGCACCGCCTTCACGGCGCGCTGAGGCTCCTGAAACTCCACTTGGTAGTCGGCACTGTCTTGAGTGTCGACCTTCTGCTTGCCCTCCCTTTGACGGAAGGGAGGGGCGTCAGCACGCGGTTGCTTCCCCTTGCGGAAGCGCTCCGCGAGCTTCTGAATCTCCCGGCACTCAGCAGCAGTATGGCTGCTGGTGTTGTGCACGGGGCACGGCTCGCCTTGGTCACCTTCTGGAGCTGGTGACTGTCGCTGCCTCTTGTCGGGGCGTGGCTCCTGAGTCCCACTGGGTGCTGCTGCTGCAGCGACGGGAACTGCGGTCGGTGGCTTCAACTTGTCACCGCCCCGGTTCTTGATCTTCTTGTCGCTTCCATGGGAAGCAGCGCCAGATCCGGGCTGTCCTCCTGACTCGGAGGTTGGCAGTGAGTGCCAATTCCGCCCTTCTGCTGCCTGGCGCACTTGTCCGCCAGGATGAAGAGCTCTGAGATGTCGCGAACCTCTCTGGTCGTGAGCTTCTCAAGCATCTTCTTGTCCCGTACACCCTGTCGGAACGCCACCACCACAGAAGCATTTTGGATATGCGGGATGGTGTTCCGTACCTGGGAGAACCGCTGGATGAAGGAGCGCAGTGTCTCTCCTGGTTGTTGCTGGATGGCGTGGAGGTCGAGCTCCATGCCAGGCCGGGTGTAGGAGCTGCCGAAGTTAGCAGTGAACTGTCGGTAGAGCTCCCCCCAGGAGGTTATGGACCCCTGGGGAAGATTCATGAGCCAAGACCGGGCTGGGCCAGTCAAGGCGACGGGGAAGTAGTTGGCCATGATGGCCTCGTCCCCTCTTGCAGCTAGGATGGCGGTGGAGTAGATCTGAAGGAACTCCGCCGGGTTGACGCTGCCGTATAACTTCTCGGGCAGGTGCGGCCGGAACTTGCGCGGCCACTTCGCGAAGCGAAGGTGTGGCGCCAGGGCCACACATCCTTCTCCTGTCGCTGCTGGTGTTGGTGCCGCAAACGCTTGTTTCGCTGCAGGCACCGTGTACCTCGGTATGGGCAAGGCTGCGCCATAGACCGGGGGCACCATTTGCACGGCATATGGCTGGGGCATATGCCGCGTGGCGTACGCCTGGGGCAGAGATCGCGTGGCGAACGTCTGCGGCCCAGGCTGGGTTGAGGCGGTCGACATGCTGCTGCCCCCCTCTTGGTTGCGACGCCTTTCTCGTCGTCGCTCGATGGCCACTCAAGCATCGTCGCCCAAGTGGCGTCGTTCCAGCTCCGACCTCAGGTCCGCCGACGGGAGCCTGGTGGAGCGGGAATCTGCCGTCTGCCTGTCAACCGTTGGCATGCGCGTCAGCGACACAGCCGGTTGACTGGAACGTCGTCCCCGCTGATGTCGAGGGTTGACGGTGGCGACGACGAGACGGTCTACGTCGTGAATCCACTGCTGGGTCGCTGACTGAGGCGCGTCCCCAGCAGGTGGATTGCGCAGCAGCGCTCTTGCTGCAGCTAGCGCGCCCCCGTGGGAGACGCTCAGCACTGCAGAGGATCTCACGCTTGCTGGAGCCTGTGCTGCCGGAGTCGGCTGCTGGCTTCCAGCTTGCGCCGACACACTTCGTCCTGAGTGTGTCGAGACGTAGTCCCCGCTGGTCACCGTTCGTCATGAACGTGGGCAGAGAGAGCTTGCCTCTGAAGGGAGCTTCGTCATCTTCGTCGGTAGAAGCTCATCAGGCAAGGGAAAAGCGCCCCCTTCCTGGCGCGCCAAATGTCGAAGTGTGTAGCCGACACTTCCCCCAGGCCTGCTCTGGGCAGCCCGCGGAGGTTCTTTTTTTTTCGGAGGGGCTAGTCACTCACGGAGAGCTTCAGCGTTAGGGACGATTGAAGGACAAGCTTGAGACGGGGATTTTTACGTGGTTCAGGCCGCCGGAGCGTAAAACCCTACATCCACGGTGAGCAGAGTTGCTCGTTTTATTGCTTGCTGCTCAGAACCGGAGTCCTGAGCTTGATGATGACCTAAGTGCTCGGATGCTGGAGCGTATGTGTGCAAAGAGTCAAACCCTTGCTAACGTTGCCTACCCGAGCCTTTTATAGTCCAAGGCTCAAGTGGCTTACAAGGTGGGCCCGGGACCCGACAGGTGGTCCCGGGGAGATTGCCTGCCATCTACCGTATCTGCAGTTACGTCGGTAGTTGTCTCTGGCGAGGGCTCTGACGTGACGCGCCCAGCCTGCGATGTGACTGGGCGCAACGGCACCTGACAGAGGCGTGCTCCGCGTCTCCGCATCTTGGGAAGGCGCGGGTCTTGAATACCTTGTACGGGCAAGGTATGGCGCGTCTTTACTCTTGCTGCCTACCGCTCTGGGGCAGGCAGCGCTGCTCTGCTGGCCACGTGGCAGGCCCGGAGCTCTCCTTTGAGGAGAGGGGGGTCCGGTGTGACGCCCTCAATTCTATGGAAAACCACGGAACCGAGAACTAATGCATATGTGTGCCCAGGATGTTCATCACACATACACATACTTTCCACAAACTGAATTCAGATTATATATTACCACGAAAAACAGAGTTTATTACAACACCTCATGAGTCTTGGACTCATGCTCACAGCGGAAGTCTTTATTTCTACGCAGCGGAAATCTTTATTTAAATGCGGAAGCAAAAACTAATGCGGAAGCAAAACTAATGCGGAAGTGGCTTCATCTCTACTCCCTCCACAGGCAAGGTTGAGAACAGATCACACGCCATAATGCTCTACTCGGTCTTCATAGTAGTCCTCTCTTGCTGTTGATGAAGAAATAATAATGCAAGTTTGAGCACAATGATGTACTCAGCAAGTGCGGGAATAACACATGATATGCAGCTCATAAACAAGGTAGGTATAAAAGGCTTATTTGCAGAAAAGCAGATTTATAAAACCGTGATAAAACAGCAACTTAACTTTAGATGAATGTAGTTACCAACATACCTCCATCACTTCCCGTGTTCCATCCAAACATTAACCAATCCTTTACCCATACTCACGAATACCTCCTCGTATTCGCTACCATCTCACCTCATGAAACAATCTTGTCTCGCACCGAGACCAATCTCATATCATGACCCACCAGTCATGCAACCCTTTCATCATCCAGACTTAGCAATTCCAAACCAAACCACAACCAATAACCATAACCATAATCAAGAACCTTCCCCATAACCATCCCATCTAATCATGGCAGTTTAGCCAGGTGCTCGTGACCGTAAGCTCGGCTATCATGATAGTTTTAACAACTCTGCAGAGTTTGTACCTCTTTACCCACAAGTTTGTGATTTTGTCACCCGTCGGCGACTGCAGAACCTCCATTTTACCAGTACACAGCCGTCGGTGTATGGTCAAGAGATCACAAAATAGCCTTTACAAAGGGGTTACTAGATGTATGGACTCACTAAGGTTTCACCGGCAGGCTAGAATCTCCAATTCTCCCACCCACGGGCCCCCTCTTGTGCCATGCAGTTCCCAGGGCAGTCCTCTCTCGACTCCCATTCCCCGCGCCTTCCACAGTCCATAACACCCTAGCAACTTACCTAATTACTCAGCTAAGCCGCACCCATACTTGGCCTTGTGGTGGCACTGTTATCCTGGCATGTGCATGCATGAACCAGTCCTTAGATCTATGGCAAGTAAAACCACCATCTCATGCTACCTCATTCACAAACCCAGGCTTGCCTAGATCTCCCTCCGATCCATGTTCATTAACCTCATCAGTTACTTATTATCAGTACAAGTGCAGTTAGCTAGACACATCTATCTCGCTTCCCGATCCCAGAGACTCAGCGAAGCATAAAGCAAAAACCATACCCAACTCATAAACTTCCCGGGCGACAAGGGTGGTTCAACCAAAACTAGTAAACTCCTATAAAAAGGGTTTCCCATCATGTTTGACTCAGCACGCACACCTTTTCGCAAAACAAAATAGTTTTACCCAAAACATAGGATCAACATTGTCAAGGAGCACTTGCCTTGTTCTTGCGGTTCCGGTTGTTCTTGATTCTCAAAACCTTGTTGCTGCAGCTCGTCGTAGACAGCTTCCTGAGCTTGTTCTGCTATGTAGGATTCACGTGCATACAAAATTCACAGCAATCAATACAAACCCTAAACTAGATGCGATGATGCACATGCATGCTATCCTATGATTAGTTTTATTAGATTGATGTGCTATTACATGGCTTGCATGGTCAGAGGTGTTCGGATCAAAGGTGGACGTGGCAATGATCTCGTCTTTAGATCAAACTGATCATCGAGTGATCTGCCCACGAGAAGGCTTCTGTTCGAAAGGAATTGAAGAACAGATGCAAGAGATGAACACAATGATGTCGTAAGGTGGTATTGAAGTCCTACCTCACGCTCTTCTTGTCTTCGAGGTCCTCCTCAGACCACTCGGTTCTCCTCCGATGATCTCCCTTGTTGCGCTTCGGCGACAGTTTACTCGGCGAGTTAGGGCTAGGGCTCTAAGTCGTCGGCTCAGGAGTTAAAAAGAAGTTCGTGGTTTCGGCCAGAGGTTTTTTTTTGGGCTCTATTTATAATCGGGAAGAGAAGAGTCCTAATCTGATTGGATCCCGAATAAGAGTCTTATTCAGATCTTTGTTAGATCCTGACGTCTTATCTTCGGTAACATTGTGGAGTTTAGATCGGTTTCCGTTGCGTACCGGTGTCCTTACGCGTAACAGCCGCTCCAGAACTCGTTACCTCCGTGATGATGAGCTCCAGAAGCTCCACGTATCCTCCGGGCCTGGTATCTCCTCGTCCGCAGAGACGAGCTCCGGTTGTGCCGCGTGTCATGAGCGAGACCTCCCTCTTCTTCGGAGGTGAGCTCCACGCATGCCACGTGTGGGTGCCGGTCTTTCCGCCTTTCCTTCCCTCAGGGACATGCCCCGAGGTCGACACGTGTCCAGCAGCGACAGACCTCCGGAGATAAGCTCCGATGGCGACACGTGTTCAATAGATCCGGACTTCTCGGAGATGGGTTCCGAGATCAACACGTATCCCGTGCGACTGGTCCCCTGACTTCCGCGACGACTAGCTCTGAGGATGACACGTGCCCTCTGAAAAAAAATGCCTTTGCTTCTTCCGCAGAGGCTAGCTCCGCGGCAGCACGTGTCCCACAGGGTCGGACCTCTTTCCAATTGCGGAGGTGACCCCCGAGCCTGCCACGTAGCCAGTTTAGCGTCAGACCTCTCCAATCTCTTCGGGGATGAGCTCCGAACGCGCCACGTGGTCTGCTGGCCGTGGAAGTTGCTTTCGGAGCTCTCAGAGAGCTTTGCTGGCTATCCTTTTGATATTTGTTTCTGTTCCCTCTTTTCTAAAAATGTTTTTCCTCTTCATAAAACATGAATATATGCTGACACCCGAGATGAGGGTGTCACATCCGGCCCCGCAGGACACGTGGAGCCTTCGGAGCTCTCCCCTTGGAGGGGGGAGGTCCGGCTTCTGCCAGCCACACGGCGGGCCCGGAGCTCTCCATTGAGGAGAGGGAGGTCCGGCCCCGTGGGACACGTGGAGCCTCTATAGCTCTCCCCGCGAAGGGGGGAGGTCCGGCTCAGTTGGCCATGTGGCGGGTCCGGAGCTCTCCTCTGAGGAGAGGGAGGTCCGGCCCCACTGGACACGTGGAGCCTCCGGAGCTCTCCCCGCATAGGGGGGAGGTCCGGCTCTGCTGGCCACGTGGTGGACCCGGAGCTTACTTCTGAGGAGAGGGATGTCCGGCCCCGCTGGACACACGGCGCCTTCGGAGCTCTCCCTGCGGAGAAGGGCGAGGTCCTTAGGCAGTTTCCCCTGTGCGTGGGGGTACCCCATATTGAGGGTACCGGCAGTAACCCACTCATCTGAGTGACTTCTATTCTTTTTCCAATCAGTATACATCCAACTTCGGTCTTCACCTATATTTGAGCCTACAAACCAAACTCAGCGTTAGATATCACTCGTCTACATCTCTATTAGGAAGGATGTGTCTTAAACCCACGAGACACAAGAGTGACTGACAGATCTTGCTTACAACGAGACGCTCGGTACAGATCCTGATGAAATTTCGGCAACATAACCCCGCAGTTCTCCAACTGCACGCTCAAAATGGTGCAACAGAGAACATCAGGGTTATACAACTGAAACTTCATCAGGATCCATACCTCTCGCGCCTCGCCATAAGCAAGCTCTCTCAGTCACTCCAAGGCTGTCCAAAAAAGGGATAATTCCGAACCTACACGTGTCACGTGCATAGCACAAGTGGCACATCACGGTTCAAAACGGGTGACGCATAGGTTACGTTAAGATGTTTTTCAGGTGTTCCAATGAGAGAGAGATAGGAAAGAAATAGAGGGAGAGGGAGAAGGATTAAGAGATGGCCTTGTTCGCACGCTATTAGTACCATTCGCCTATGTGTCCGTGTTCCAACGAGCGCTCGTGTTCCGCATCGGTACCATTCGATTCCATGTCCGGTTCGATGATTGTTCGACTAATTATTGCTGTACTAGCAACCGCCCAGTCTGGAGTTGTCGTAAATACTCCCTCCATTTTGATTTATTTGACGCTCGTTAGTTCAAAACCTTAGAGCATATAATTATCACTCAATTTTAAAGACAAATTACAATGCAATTAAACACTAATACAAGTTATTTACATAAATTAAAGACAACTAAATTTACAATGCAATTACACACTAATACAACCAATTTACATAAATTCGGTGTTATCCTAAACGGTATTAAGCAGCCGTCTAAACACGTTTAAACAGTAAAAACAATTTACATAAATTAAAACAGCTAAATTAATAATGCAATTATACACTAATAGAAGAAATTTAAATAAATTAAAATAACTAAATTTACAATGCAATTAACACTAATACAAGCAATTTACATAAAATAAAGACAACTCAATATACAATGCAATTCAACACTTCATACAAGCAAATTGCATAAATTTAACATAAAAACACGAAATTAGTTGAGTCCGGAGGCGAAGCGACGCACGGGAAGCCGAGGGCGGCGCAGGGGAGGCTGTGGGTGGTGCCGGGAGCTCTGGGGGGGGGGGGGGGGGGGGTGGGGGAGCTCGGGGGCAGCCCGGGGAGCTCAGGGGAGGCCATGGGCACGAGGGCGGCGGCGGTCGGTGCTGGGGCCAGCCTGCGGTGGGGCAGCGGCGGCGGGAGAGCGCCGGGGGTGGCGTCGGAGACCTCCGGGGAGGCCGGGGGAGCTTGGGGCGGGCCGGGAGATCGGTGCCCGGTCTAGGGCGCGAGGGCAGTGGCGGCTGCGGCCGGGGCGGCCGGCGGCGGGGGCGGGAGAGCGCCGGGGCGGCGGGGCGTCAGGGCTGTGGCGAACGGCGGCGGCAGGGCAGAGAAGAGAGCGGACCCGAGGCGGCCCGCTCTCGACTAGGTATAAGGGGCTTATTTTTACGACGGTCATTTCCCAACCGTCATAAATAGGCAGTTATTTACGATGGCTAGTTCTGGCTGTCGTAAACAAATATACTTACGATGGCCAGCCCTAAAACCATAGTAAATAATGTTGGCCGTTGTAAATTACCGTGTTTCTTGTAGTGCCCTTCCGGAAGCACAATTTTAATCAACTCCCAAAATTGATTTAAGTTGGTAGGTCTAAATCTACTCCCCAAGCATCTAGCAACTATCCCCCGCACAACTTTTAAATAATCATAAGTAAAAAACAAATGATCAATTGTTTCCAATTAGAACAGAAACAACAGCAACCACTTCCTTTACAATTCCCTTTTAACATAATACCCTTTGTTAGAATTGCCCTATTTTCCACCTGCCACATAAAAGTTCTATTTTTTGGGGGGAATTTTTGATTTCCAGATCTTCTTATAATGAAATCCTTACTCATTAGAAGTCAACTTTGCATACACAGATCTCACCGAAAAAACTCCAGATATAGACCATAACCATCTTACCATATCCTTCTGTTCTTTTTTATTTCCTGTTTATTTAAAGTTTCTTCTAAATCATACCATTATCCATGCAGAACAGCAGGTAACGAATGTTGAAAACGAATACTCCAACGTTCTTCTCACAATGAGACACTGTTAAACTCTTATTATAGCAATATTCAAACAAAAGGGGATAAGCAGTCTTTAATGGTCTATCTCCTAACCATATGTCAAACCGAAATCTTATCTTTTTTCCGTCTTCTAAAATAAATTTCCTACCAGCCATATATATCATGAACTTTCAGCAAGTCTGCCCACATAGCAGAATTCGATTGTTTATGTTTTTATCCTGCCTATAGGAACACGTTTAAGATATTTTGCATTCACCGAATCCTGACATATACCTTTTCCCGTTTCCAGTTTCCACAACCACTTCAAAAGGAGACTCAAATTCATCTTCCTCAGATTTTTAATACCCAAGCCACCTTTCATCTTACTTTTACAAATTTTATCCCATCTGACCAGGTGATATTTCTTCTTCTTACTACCACCCTGCCATAGGAATTTTCTTCTATACACGTCCATATTTTCAATAACTATTTTGGGTAATAAAAACATGGACATAAGATATATGGGTGTACTGGTGAGACTAGAATTAATTAAAACTATTCGACCAGCCATAGATAGATTGTTCCATTTCCACAATTCAATTTCCTTTGCAACTTTCTTTTCCATTTTATCCCAATCGGCAGCACGTAACTTAAAAGAGGAAATAGGAACACCTAAATAATTCAGATGAAAAGAACCTACTTGAGAGTTAAAGATCTCAGCAAATTCCAGTGCTAATGAAGTGTCCCCACCAACTGTTTGTATTTCACTTTTTTATCAAAATTGATTTTAAGACCTGACATTTGCTCAAAAATTGCCAAAAGCAACTTCAAATTTTGAGACTCTTGTTTATTTTTTCCTAAGCACAAAATAGTATCATCAGCATGTCGGTACCCTGCAGACCGGGTACCCCCGCATGGAGGCTTGAAGGGACTTCAGACCCCGCCTCCCTGCTGAGTCGGGCTCTAGCACGACCACGTGTCCATGGCCTCGGACCTGGCCTCCCTACAGAGGTGACGTTCGGCGCTGCCACGTGTGCCTAGGCTCCAGGCCGGACCTCCCCGTTGAGGAGGGCTCCGGAGCCGCCACGTGTCCTTGGCCCTAGACCTAGCCTCCCCCTGAGGAGAGGTCCGGAGCTGCCACGTGTCCCCGGGCTCCGGGCCGGACCTCCCCGCTGAGGAGGGCTCCTGCCACGTGTCCTTGGCCCCGGACCTGGCTTCCCCACTGAGGCTAGGTCCGGAGATGCCACGTGTCTCCGAGATCCCGGCTGAACCTCTCCTCCGAGAAGGGCTCCAGAGCCGCCACGTGTCCCATGACCTGTCATGGGCCATGGGCCTCTGGAGTCAAGAAAGACGTGTGCCGTCCAGTCGCGCATTCAAGACTCGTGCCTTCCCAAGAAGCATGGCATGTGGCACACGCCTCCGCCCACTTCTGTGTGTCATTACAGTGACAGGACAGGGCGGCAAGGCGTGACAACGGCAAAGTGCTGCCCATCGGACCAAAAGGACATGGCGACAAGACACGACCTTCACCCGCCATCATCAACCGCTACTCGGTCAGAGGCGCCCAGCGTGACAGGCGGCGCACCTTAGCTCCTCCGACAGTGACACTACATGTAGCTGCCACGCGGGCCTGGAGTTGCTATGCGGGCCCCACAGTCAGCGAGCATCCCGTCGGAGATGAGGTGCCCAACCTACAGGAAGCCTACAAGCCGGTGCTGGAAGTAGTAGGGCCCCAGGTGGCCTGTGCTTCTCCCCGAGGCTCGCAGGACGAAGAACACCTGAAACAGCCGCACCGACGGCCGCACGCAGACGAACATCTTGTAGAAGAGGACAAAGACTTCCACTAGTGCGAGGGCATGCGACATCAGGTGCTGGAGCTGGAGCCCGTACACCTCCAGCAACATCAGGAGGAAGGAGGACACAGTGAGTGCAAACCTGGCCAGCACGTACGAGATGAAGAAGATGACCTCACCGGGCTGCAGGCCGGTGAGCAGGGTCGTCTTGCGGCGGATTTTTCCATCATGCTCGGCCGACTGCCAGCCGAGCGCAGGCGCCTTACGCACCCGAGTTCTATGTCAGTACGAAGCCGAGAGGAGTGAAGGCCGGTTGTCATGGTAGCAAGCGGTGGCTGGAACTGCTTGGGAGTGAAGGCTTCGAGCGCAAAGGCGGAAGACGAAGAGTGCAAGGCACTAGGAGGCAAGTAAGGGATCAATCGCCTTTCGCTGCAAGGTTACTGTCGGTACCTGGGATATGGGGTACCCCCGCGCACAGGAAGAAATGCCTAAGGAACTCACCCTTCTCCGCAGGGAGAGCTCCGAAGGCGCCACGCGTCCGGCGGGGCCGGATCTCCCTCTCCTCAGAGGAGAGCTCCGGGCCCGCCACGTGGCATACAGAAGCCAGACCTCCCCCTCCGCGGGAGAGAGGTCCGAAGGCGCCACGCGTCCAGCGGGACCGGGCCCCCCTCTCCTCAGAGGAGAGATCCAGGCCCGCCACGTGGCCAACAGGAGCCGAGCCTCCCCCTCCGCGGGGAGAGGTCCGGAGGCTCCACGTGTCCCGCGGACCGGGCCCCCCTCTCGTCTGAGAAGGGCTCCGGGCCCACCACGTGGCAGCAGAACGGCGCTGCCTGCCCCTAAGCGATAGGCAGCGGGCGTAAAGACGCCCCATACCTTGCCCGTACAAGGTATTCAAGGCCCGCGTCTTCCCAAGATGCGGAGACGCGGGGCACGCCTCTGTCAGGTGCCGTTGCGCCCAGTCGCATCACAGACTGGCGCGCGGTGTCAGAACCTGCCAGCTAATAACCGCGACAAGACATCCCATGCCGCCTGCGCCATCATCACCATTACGACTAGCATGCGGCATGGGCAGGGCGGCAAGATGAAGACTCAGAAGCCTTCGACCAGAGACAACTACCGGCATAACTGCAGATACGGTAGATGATAGACAATCTTCCCGGGACCACCTGTCGGGTCCCGGCCCCCCTTGTAAGCTGCCCGAGCCTTGGACTATAAAAGGCTCGGGTAGGCGTCGATAGCAAGGGTTCGCACTTTGCAACTCATACGCTAGCCATACACTCTCAAGCTGTAACTCACCCCCAAGCTCAGGCCTCCGGCCCCGAGCAGCAAGCAATACAGCGAGCTCCATAGCTCGCCGTGGACGTAGGGTTTTACGCTCCGGCGGCCTGAACCACGTAAAACTCGCCGTGTCAAGCTCTTACTAACTCGTCCATCTGCGCAAGCTCTCCGCTAGAGACTAGCCCCACCGAAAAAAGAACCTCCGCGGGCTGCCCAGTGCAGGCCCGGGGGAAGTGTTGACTGAATACTTCGCCATTTGGCGCGCCAGGTAGGGAGGCTTTTCTCCTAGCGTGACGAGTTTCCGCCGACGAAGATGACCAAGCTTCCTTCAGCGGCAAACTCTTCCCCTCCGCGTTCACGGCAAACCGTGACCAGTGGGGAGTACATGTCGACACACTCAGGACGGAGTGTGTCGGCACGAGCTGGTAGCCAGCAGCCGACTCTGGCAACGCCGACTCCGGCGATGCAGGCTCAGACCAGTGTGAGATCTTCAGCAGCGCTGAGCGTACACCATGGGGGTGCGCTAGCTGCAGCAAGAGCACTGCTGCGCAACCCACTTGCTGGGGATGCGCCCCATTCAGCGACCCAACAGTGGGTCCGTGAAGTGGACCGCCTCGTCGCCGCCGCCGTGAACCCTTGGTTTCGGCGAGGGCGACGCCCCGGTAAACCGGCTGTGTCGCTGAAGCGCACGCCAACGGTTGACGGGCAAACGGCGGATTCCAGCTCCTCCAGGCTCCTGTCGACGGATCTGAGAAGGGAGCTGGAACGGTGCCGCTTGGGCCAGGATGCCCGAGTGTACCTCGAGCGGCGCCAAGAAAGGCGCCGCAACCATGAGGCTGGCAACAGCATGACGTCGGCCTCGACACAACCTGGAGGGCAGGTCTTCGCCACGCGAGCCCTGCCTCAGGCACATGCCACGCAACATATGCCACAGCCATATGCGCCGCAAGCGGCGCCCCCGGTCTATGGTGCAGCCTTGCCCATGCCGGGATACGCGGTGCCAAGTGCGAACCAAGCGTTCGCAGCGCCAATACCTGCAGCAGCAGGTGCAGGATGTGCGGCCCTTGCACCCCACCTTCGCTTCGCGAGGTGGCCGCGCAAGTTTCGGCTGCACCTGCCCGAGAAGTACGACGGTAGCGTCAACCCGGCGGAGTTCCTACAGATCTACTCCACCGCCGTACTTGCCGCAGGAGGGGATGAGGCTGTCATGGCCAACTACTTCCCCGTCGCCTTGACCGGCCCAGCTCGGTCTTGGCTCATGAATCTACCTCAGGGGTCCATAAATTTCTGGGGAGAGCTCTGCCGGCAGTTCGTCGCCAACTTCGGCAGCTCATACACCCGTCCGGGCACGGAGCTCGACCTCCACGCCATCCAACAACAACCAGGGGAGTCGCTGCGCTCGTTCATCCAGCAGTTCTCCCGGGTGCGGAACACCATCCCACACATCCAGAACGCTTCTGTGGTGGTGGCGTTCTGGCAAGGCGTTCGGGACAGGAAGATGCTCGAGAAGCTCGCGACCAGGGAGGTCCGCGATGTCTCAGAACTCTTCAGCCTGGCGGACAAGTGTGCCAGAGCAGCCGAAGGGCGGAACTGGCACACTCTGCCGACCCCAAAGCCAGGGGGTCAGCCGGGATTCGGCGACGCTTCGTACGGAAGCGGCAGGAAGATCAAGAGCGGAGGCGGAAGCAAGATAAAGCCATCAGCCGTGGTCCCTGTTGCCACAACGGCGGCGCCCAGTGGAGCTCGAGGGCCGCGCCCTGGCAAGAGGCCGCGACAATCACCGGCCCCAGACGGGGGCCAGGATGAATTATGCCCTGTGCATGGCACCAGTTATGATACCACTGCTGAATGCCGGGAAATCCAGAAGCTCGCGGAGCGCTTCCGGAAAGGGAAGCAGCCCCTAACTGATGCCCCACCCTACAGTCAAAGGGAGGGCAAGCAGAAGGTCGAGGCCCGAGACGGCGTCGGCCGCCAGGTGGAGTTCCAGGAGATTCAGCACGCCGTAAAGGCAGTGCGCAATCATGGGAGCTCCAGCTCCAGTGATGACGAGCACCGGAAGATGCTCTATGTCATCTTCGGCGGGTCTGCTGACCCCCCGTCCCGAAGCATGGCTAAGGCCTTGCGCCGAGCGGTAGCGTCGGTGGCTCCCCTCCCAGATGCAGCACCGCACCTCAGGTGGATGGGAACCCCCATCAGCTTCGATGACACCGACTGCCCCAGGAACATGGCTGGGGCCGGCCAACTTCTGCTCGTGGTGGCCCCCACCATCGCCAACGTGAAGATGTACCACGTTTTGGTGGATGGCGGGGCTGGACTGAACCTCATCAGTCGCGCAGCCTTCCAGAAGCTGCAGATCCCGATGGCCAAGCTCGCCCCATCGAGCCCGTTCTCAGGGGTAGGGCCGGGACAGGTCGTTCCCTACGGCCACATCAGCCTCCCGGTGACCTTTGGGGCACCAGACAGCTGTCGGACAGAGTACATTCTGTTCGACGTAGCCGAGATTGACCTCCCCTTCAACGCCATAATCGGCAGGCCAGCCCTGTACCGATTCATGGCAGTAGCCCACTACGGCTACCTTGTCTTGAAGATGCCTACACCAACAGGCGTCCTCAAGGTTTGTGGAGACCGTGCTGCCGCAGTGTTAGCCTTGGAAAAGCTTCAGGCGCTTGCGGCAACTAGAGCGCCAACCCTCGGCAGTGCAGAACCAAACCAGCTCCACCCAAGTGCACGCCACCGTGCCTCTACCACAGCAACCCACGTGCGACCCTTCGATGAGGACGACATCCCCACAAGGCTTGTCCGAATCAGCGCCGATGCCACCCAGACCACCCGGGTAGCCGGGGGCCTGGATAGCAAATAGGAAGACGCGCTCGTTGCCCCCCTCCGGCACAATGTCGATGTGCTGCATGACAGCCGTCGCGGAGGCCAGAGATCCCTAGGGATGTGATTGAGCACTATTTAAAGGTCTTTCCTGACGTCCAGCCAGTCCGATAGGACGGAAAGTCCGCCACCCCCGGTGCTTGGCGAACCATGTTGTCGTCCCAACGGCCGGCGAGAAGCTCCGGAAGCGCATCGACTGCACCAGCCTCAATAAGGCATGCCCTAAAGACCTATTTTCTCTCCCTATGATAGACCAAATAGTAGACTCGATGCCAGGCTGTGATATGCTGTGCTTCCTAAATGCTTGCTAGGGTTCCCACCAGACCCCTGTGTCTGGGGAAGTTGAAGGGCACCATTTACCACAGTAGTCGCCCTGTACTGTTGTGCCCCTATGCCTTATGACCTAAGGGATGCTCTCCCTACCTTCGTACGTGCAATGCACAAGACCTTAGAAGAGCTAATGGGAGACTCAGTTGGGGTGTGTGTCGAAGGCATTGATTGTCAAGATCAGACAGGGTTCGTCCCTACTAGATAACCTGGCCTTAGTCTTCGTCCGTCCGACAAATGTGAGCTTAGTATACCCTCTAGAAAACCCTTAGAATACCTGGCCTCACGCCGAGGAGCTGAGGCTAACCCAGAGAGGGTCAAAGCCATTGGCGCAAAGACCAGAAATTCGCGGGATCCCTAGCTGCGCCGAGTCGGTGTATGCCGGGGTTAGCAAAGCAAAGCTTCTCTAAAGCTTGTAATAGGAGCCCCCGAGCCCGAAGAGCATCTCCTGCTCCGCACCACGGCGATGGCTGCAGAAGTGAGTGTGGTCCTCACCGCAGGGTGGCTGGACCCCATACCACCGTAACCTGTTTCGCTGCCAAGAAACAAGTACCAAGAAACCCCGGAGGCCCAAACCGGACCTCGGATCCCCGACACAACCTCCTGGAGGTGCAACGAGTTCCCCTCCGGAGGCCCAACGGGACCTCCCGGACGCCCAACGGGACCCCCCGGAGCTCCCGGGACATCAGCGGAGCTTCCCGGAAGGTCCAAGGCAGCCTTGGGACCTCCGAGTATCAAGCACCCGGTGGTCTCCCCAGGCAGAAAGCTATCCTCCACAGCCCCCACGCGACGGACAATGCCGCCAAATGGGCGGCGGAGCTACTGAAGTTTGATCTAGGCTCCCTTTCCCGTCATGCAGACATCAGCCGAGCACTAGCTGACTTGTGGCTGAAGTAGACGCATGCTCAGGGGGCCACGAAGACGGTGAACCAGGACCCTGAGCCCTGGCCTTCCCCAGCCCTTACTGAATGCTGCTCGTCAACGGCTCCTTGCGAAAGCAGGGGGCCGGTGCTAGCGTACTGTTCCCCACGCCATCGGGGGGGGGGGGCAGTCTGGGTATGTGGTGCGTTTCAATTCCATGGCAGCCAACAGCATAGCAAAGTATGAAGTGCTCATCCTTCTTGCTAGTCGTTGGCTCAGGGCAACTCCCAGTCTGGTTATCAACCAAGATGGTGGAGACAGACCTCCTCGCCTTGGACCTGCAACACGTACCGCGCGCTAGCAAGGTCGCAGCTGACGACCTTTCAACGAAGACCCCCACCGGAGCCACTGTGCCTGAAGGGGGCTTCGAGAGGACGTTGCTGCGGCCCACAGCCCGGCCCACCGAGCCGGGCGAAGGGGGCTAGACCAGCACCTCGAAGTTGGCGGTCCCGGCGGCCATGGACGCCGCCAAGGATCATAAGTGTCACTGGGGACTCCGTGCAACCCAGCGCTCAAGATCCAGATGCTCAAGTCAGACCCGATGCATGGATCACGGAGGTCCGGGACTACTTGAAAGACAATATCCTCCCTGATGAACGTGTATCCGCTGAACGGATTGTGTGTGTGGCTAAGAGACACATGGCGGTAGAGGGGGATCTCTACCGACGTAGCGCCAACCACATCCTATTGCGGTGCATAACCCAGGGGGAAGGCTGCGACTTGTTCGCTGAGATCCATGGAGGCGAATGTGGGAGTCACTCTTCCTCACGCACGCTTGTCGGTAAAGCCTTTCGGCATGGCTTCTACTAGCCGGCAACACTCCAGGATGCCGTCAAGCTGGTCGAGAGCTGCCAGTCGTGCCTGTTCCACGCCAAGCAGATCCATACACCGGCTTGGACGGTACAGATGATCCAGCCCACATGGCCATTTGCCATACTAGGGCTGGACATCCTGGGCCTGGGACCATTCCCCAGAACCGAGGGTGGGGACCCGCTCCCGAACCTTCGGAACACAGAACACCACTGTATGTTCTACCCCTAGAGCAACAATAGGACAGACCCTTCTTTTTATAATAAATTCCATAAAAGTCCAGGAACAGTGCTTGGAGCAGCTAAGCCTCAGGGGACGGTCCAGGACTACGTTCAGTTTCGCCTGGTTCCGACCCCAAGCGCGTAGAGTCTTGCTTCCCTTGAGGCGGGTTGTGGCCTACACATTCGGCCCTCCTTCCCCCCATGGAAATTTATATGAAAAGAAACCTGTCCTACGTTGCTCTTCTTTGGTACTCATTTAATTTACTTATTAAATTTTTATGATTACCCTGCTAGCGTGTGCTCACCATGCGTTCAACTCCCTCTCCTCATTCTCATCTTTAGTCGGCATTTGCTGCCCTGCCAAAGGCGGTTGCGTGGGAGGTGCCGGCCGAGAGCCAGGGGGGCCCCAAGCCCCCGGCACTTCACGCACGGTAGTTCCCAAGCACCGTGTAAGTGGACGGGGACCGTAAGCCAGATAAGACTAAGAGATAGAGGGGGGAGCCCCCAAGGAGAATTACGTTTTCCTTACTTGTGTGCAGGACCTCTCGGCCTCAGCTCCCCGCAGGAGTGTAGTAGGCACATCCATCTAATGGAACGCACCTACCAGGGGGCCGCTACGGGATCGCGCAAGACCGAAACCCCAAGGTAAGATCAAAGAACTAGACCTCACAGGGGCGAGGCCTGAAGGTCCCACGTGTCCAGCAGGGCCCGACCTTCCACCTCCTTGAGGGGAGCTCCGGGCCCGCCGCGTGGTCTGCAGAAGTCGGACCTTCCCCCCCTCTGCGGGGAGAGGCCCGGGGACTCCACGTGCCCCCCAAGCCCGGACCTCCCCTCAGGCGGGGGCTCTGGGCCCGCCATGTGACCAACAGGCCCGGACCCCCCTCCGATCTCATGAGGCGGGTCCTGGAGACTCCCGGAACCCTTAGTATACAGTGAGGACCCGGAGAAGGTGTCTATGCAGAGCTTCGAGATTGGTCAAGGCCTCCGAGTCCTTGCGGAGCTAAGGACTCGGCCAGGAAAAGCCAAGAAGAAGACTAGGACATGCAGACACAAAAAGAAACAGGAGTCTGTCCATACGAAGGCTCCACGAGCTGGGCTACAGACTCAACAAAAAAAAAGAGAAGGAAGTACAGGGCCTTGTGGCCATGGGGGCAGATGCCTAAGAGTCCCCGGACTCCCGATGAAACCTAGAGGCCACGAGGGCAGCTAAGTCCTCGACTTCGGCCCTGGCAGCTTCCTCCCGATCGGCGACGGGTCCTAGACGAACCGGCCCCAGAGAAAAGGAAGGGTCTCGGCTAAGGAAGCACGACAGAACGTGCATAGCAACCTCCTTCGCAAGGCCCCGACCTTCCGCTTCCAGTTTGTCGGTGATCACTGATTCGAGCCGACCTAGCTCGTCGCCGATAGACTCAAGGGCCGGGATCGCTTCGGACATCGGCCGCGCCGGAGCCTACACCTGCACAGGGCTGAAACCAATAGGAGCCAAGCCGGACCCCGCCTTGGCAATGAAGCACCAGATTGCCTGGGCCTCGGCAGTCCGCAAGGACTGGAGCTTCTCTACCTCTTGGCAAGCCGCCAGCTCGCGATCCATCGCCGCCTGGCGCTCCTTGGAGAACTGCTCCTCCCTCGCGGCGACAGCCGACTCACGGAGCTCCAGCTCCTCAGACCGAGCCCTTAGCTCCTCCACCTTGGCCCTCAGCCGGGCGGTGGTCTTCTCCTCCTCGGCCGCAGTGGCGCGTTCCCGATCAGCGACGGCGCGCTCTCGACGGGCTACCTGCAGCTGCAACTCCTCCACGGCGGCGGAACGCTCCTTGGCTTTGGCTTCAGCTTGGGCCAGAGCCTCGCGGTAGGTGGCACGAACCCGCTGGGCCTCTGACTCCAAGCGGCTAATGGCCTTCTTCTGAGTGCCAAGCAGAGCACTCATGGCCTCAAGCCTTGACTGCCTCGAGTCAAGGTCCGCCTTAGCCTCCCCGGCCCGCTGCTGCCAGCTGAGAAGGCGTTCCCTCTCGCCGGCCAATGCCCTCCGCTCCTGCTCAAAGGCAGATTGGAGCTGCCGGGCGCTGGTCTGGACGCGCCACAGGGCGTCCCACACGGGCGCCGGAGCAGGGGGGACAGGAGTTGCGCCGCTGAACCCCCCTGACGAGTCTAAGACTGGCGGAGGCGCCGGCGCCTCAACAGCCAGGGCGGGGTGCTGTCCTAAGGAGGCCAGGGGGCCAGCAGGCGCACCTACAGCAGCCCTCCCGGTCTCAAGACCGGACTTCTGGACTGGTGAAGGAGGGCGGGTAGGAGCAGACGCGGCCACCGCGGAGAGTGAACCCGCTGGCGCAGAGGGTGCCCCCGTCGATTTGGGGGCCATGGGAGCCACCACGGTCCCCAGGTGCTGAGGCGCGGAGCTTCCGTCGGTTGAAGGCGGCCGGATAAGAGGGCCGCCCCTGGCAGCTGGTCGGTCCCTGCAAGAAGAGGAAGCCCTCAGAATAAGAGAAGAGACAAGAGCTCTGCTCCTACAAGCCAGAAAGAGCAACACTTACTGGGCGGCATGAGCGCTCCAACGGGCTTACAGCACTGGCCTCTGGGCTATAGCTGAACCGCCGGGACCAGCGGCTGGAACGGTCGCGGAATGGGACACCTGGATCCCCGGCACACCCGCCGGCATCGCCCCACCAACATCCGTCCTGGGAGCCCCTCCGCTTGAGGGAGGATGGCGAGGTACTTGGGCTGATTTGGACGGCCGCTGCCTGGGGAGAGACCCGCCGGGGAGGGACACTCGGGGCCTCTTCGGGTCGCCACCCGATGGACCAGCACCCCTGGGAGATGGGAGCAAAGTAGCTCCGGCACCCTGACTCGGCACAGGCGGCGCCCTCGGAGGAGACCGGGCGCGTTTCTTCTCTAGGTGCCCGGGGGCCGGCTCCTTTCCTTTCCCTTTGTCGGCGGCTTGGCTTCTGTCAGCTCTGGGGGAGGGTTTGACAGCAGCGGATGCCTCATGCCCTGACCCGGAGTGCTCGGTTCCTGGAATGGTGATACCCCGGAAGGCATCCCCGACCTGCCGGACGGCGATCCCGATGTCGTCTAGGTTCGGCATCTTCCGCAGGAGCTCTGACCTCCTCTGAGGCTCCAAGAAGAGGGGGGTGGCAGAGGGCGGAAGGGCGGGGTCGCCACTGGGAATGTAGTCACCGCTCACCTTGCTCACCATCTCGTTCAGCTCCTCGTCGGAAGGGTCAGAGCCGGGGCCCCTCTCCAGCCTGGTACAGTCCTGCTCGCCGGTGTAGTACCACGCTGGGCGGCTACGCTGCTGCAAGGGTGCAATACGGCGCGACATAAAGTCCACCAGCACCATTAGAGACATCAGCCCCTCGTTGGCCAAGAACCGGATCCGCTCCAAGACTGGGGAGTACTCCCGCTCCAGCTCAGGGATCTCCTCCCAGAAGCGGCGATCGGTGGTTGGGCTGGCGGTTGGGAGTTGTAGGCGATCGTGCTCGTCGGTCTGCACTACCACCTAGCTCTCCCTCCAGTTTTCCCACCTTGATGCGCTGAAGGGCAGAAGGTATCCGGAGACCTTGGGGTCCTTGCAGCGATGCTGGAAGTAGTATGCCCCCATCTGAGTCTTTGAGCCGCGCCCAGTCGTCCGCAGCACAAAGAAGTGTCGGAAGAGCGTCATGGAGGCGTGCACCCCCACGAACATCTCGCAGAAGTGGACAAAAACAGCAGCCATTGCGAAGGAGTTGGGGGAAAGATGGTGGAGCTGGAGACCATATGTCTCCAGCAGGGTGACGAAAAAGGAAGAAATCGGCGGAATGAACCCCGCCAGATCATAAGCGGTGAAGAAGACTATCTCCCCCTTTTCCAGGACCAGGGGGAGAGATCCTCGGCGAAGCCGATGTTTCTGCTCTTCTGAGCGCCAGCCTAGCAGCCTGCGCACGGGCCCGAGCTCTGAAGAACGAACGAGGCGCGTCGGGAGCAAGTTGGAAGCCATGGCGAAAGAGGGCGCAAGGGCAAGAAAGCCGGGGCGCAAGAGTTCAAGGGAAGTACAAGCGCAATGCGAAGGGAAGCCACGATGCGGGTGAGATCCCCTTTTAAAACTTTCCAGGGATGGTTCGAGGTAATTCGAAAACCTCCGGAAACATCGCATCGGCGACCTCGTTGGCTCCGAGACCAGGCACCGATGAAAAGTGGACCCAAGCCGCCCAACTGAAGCGGTGGGTCAAGGAGTCAGACGCCCCAGAAGACAAGCCCGCAAGGCGCTTCGGCGGTTCCCGAAGAAAGAGCCGCAACGTGCAGAAGTGGTAGTCTTGGGAACCGCCGCAGTAAAAGCAATCATCAAGTGAGCGCACGCTCCCACGATCCCGCGGCCGTTCGTGCTCCGGCAGCGGTCAATTCGGGACTTAGAGAAAGTGCGCGGATCGGAAGAGACGGAGGTCCCACCTCGGGCTCGCTATCTCCCCTGAGATGGGCCCGGGGGCCACTGTCGGTACCTGGGATATGGGGTACCCCCGCACACAGGAAGAAATGCCTAAGGAACTCACCCTTCTCCGCAGGGAGAGCTCCGAAGGCGCCACGCGTCCGGCGGGGCCGGATCTCCCTCTCCTTAGAGGAGAGCTCCGGGCCCGCCACGTGGCATACAGAAGCCAGACCTCCCCCTCCGTGGGAGAGAGGTCCGAAGGCGCCACGCGTCCAGCGGGACCGGGCCCCCCTCTCCTCAGAGGAGAGCTCCGGGCCCGCCACGTGGCCAACAGGAGCCGAGCCTCCCCCTCCGCGGGGAGAGGTCCGGAGGCTCCACGTGTCCCACGGACCGGGCCCCCCTCTCCTCTGAGAAGGGCTCCGGGCCCGGCACGTGGCAGCAGAACGGCGCTGCCTGCCCCTGAGCGATAGGCAGCGGGCGTAAAGACGCCCCATACCTTGCCCGTACAAGATATTCAAGGCCTGCGTCTTCCCAAGACGCGGAGAAGCGGGGCACGCCTCCGTCAGGTGCTGTTGCGCCCAGTCGCATCACAGACTGGCGCGCGGTGTCAGAACCTGCCAGCTAATAAACACCGCGACAAGACATCCCATGCCGCCTGCGCCGTCATCAACCATTACGACTAGCATGCGGCATGGGCAGTGCGGAAAGATGAAGATTCAGAAGCCTTCGACCAGAGACAACTACCGGCATAACTGCAGATACGGTAGATGATAGACAATCTTCCCGGGACCACCTGTCGGGTCCCGGCCCCCCTTGTAAGCTGCCCGAGCCTTGGACTATAAAAGGCTCGGGTAGGCGTCGATAGCAAGGGTTCGCACTTTGCAACTCATACGCTAGCCATACACTCTCAAGCTGTAACTCACCCCCAAGCTCAGGCCTCCGGCCCCAAGCAGCAAGCAATACAGCGAGCTCCATAGCTCGCCGTGGACGTAGGGTTTTACGCTCCGGCGGCCTGAACCACGTAAAACTCACCGTGTCAAGCTCTTACTAACTCGTCCATCTGCGCAAGCTCTCCGCTAGAGACTAACCCCACCGAAAAAAGAACCTCCGCGGGCTGCCCAGTGCAGGCCCGGGGGAAGTGTCGACTGAACACTTCGACAGTTACCTTTACTACTCCTGCGACCCTTGGAAGGGCGTCGTGCACGGTGCCTGGGCTGTCACCGCCCCACGCTACCCACACTCCAAATGGTGGGTGGGACCCAAGTCCGCGTGTCAGACACTGGGTGCCAGACGGGTTGCGTCTCCAGAATGAGCCTCCGGTGGTTCTCGAGAAAAGCGGGATGGTGGAACTGCAGCGATCGACCCAAGAACCGTCACAGTCAATGCCCAGAAACTGCTCTTCGAGCACGTCGCCACAACCCTCCAGTCAAGAACGGCCACGCATCCACTGCCCAGGGACGTGCTGCAGTTTCGACTGTCGAGTACCCTCACTACGCAAAGGACATGCTGCCTCTTCAAATGCCAGGTACAACCACTCACCACTACGCCAGGGGCTTGCTGCCACTTCAAAGGTGCAAGATCAAAGCAACCACGCGGGAAGGAAAGACGGAGGTCCCACCTACGGGATCATCGCCTCGCCCGAGGTGGGCTCGGGGTCCACTGTCTACCCTGCAGACCGGGTAACCCCACGTGGAGGCTTGAAGGGACTCCAGACCCTGCCTCCCTGCTGAGGCAAGCTCTAGCACGACCACGTGTCCTTGGCCCCTGACATGGCCCCACGGCCCTGTCGAGCCAGGATCACGTTGAGGGGTGCAGTGTTGGAAAACACCGGATAACACACATCAAAGATACAAAGCGGAAGCAAAGTTTTATTACATAAACAGGTTTACGAACATTTGTACAACAAAATATGTTCCGTCTACACTCACAGGCAGAGACTACGCATCGAGTTCACGTTCATCCCGTGAACGTGTCCCCGCTAGCACGCACACACACTAACACGGTGGCGTGCACGACTCCCACTCGACGGGTTCCCCTCTTGGGGTTCTGTCTCCTCCTCGGGAGTCCCTTCCTCATAGAGTCTTGCAAAAGCTTCAAACACAAGCAGTGAGCACGATGGCTCAGCAAGACTTACCCGTCTCTCCTATCCATGAAACCTCTACATGAATGGTTATAGGGTACATGAGGTAAAAATAAGTTGCAAAGGACTCGCCTAATTAATGGAACCTTACTTTCAAGTTTTAGCAGCAGGTTGTGGAGAACCTTATGCTGAGGCACATGAGAGATCCGCAATCAAACAAGAAACGCATTTCTCTCATGTACTTTGCCCAAAGTTGAAAAGAACTTTAGTTAGCTCTAAACTAAAACAAGACATTAACAAGCAAAGTATATCTTTCAAATAAGCAAACTTTTAACATGTATCTAGCCTGTTCTTTCTACGTCACGGTATAGTGAACAAGTGATACTCACTGACCATGAGGGACGGTGATTATAATCGTTTTGCACCTGCAGGGTTACCTGAATAACCCGTCACGTACGCCCGTACTTGATGTTGCCTACAGCAACCATCACGGACGTCGTACGCAACCACCTTTCACCCGTCAACCAAATATTGAACCGGTCCTATCTCCCGAGCAAGAGGTCTCTGCGCGCGCATCCGCTGTGCCGCCAGCCAATTTACACCTCAAGCTCTCAACCTACCCTCTGAACGGCAGGCAATGCCTCAATACCCAACTACTCGAGTTACATTGGTTTCCCGGTTCCCATATAGCCGGTAGGTCTTCGGTACTGTTCTAGCTTGTTCAACAGGCCCGCACACGGCTCGGTCCTCAATCGACACAAGTGGAGCTATGGAACCCAGGACCCAAAGTCCTTCTGCCCTTACTCTCCGCTCGGTCTCATTTTTCTTGCCATGTGTTTTATTTGCTATCTTTACCCGAGCAATGTGCCTCTAGCCTATTCTCGTGAGTAGTTCCAACTACTCGACTTGTACCGAATCCTACACTATCTTAGCATTGCAGTAGCTAATGATGTTTTGAAACCTAATCCCAACCCAGGGTTTTCTTGGCTATGCATTTGGTTTTCAAACAAGACTCTAATGCAAGAATTAAATGGGTGCTCAAAGTACGTTCTCAAAACAGTAAAATTTTTACTAGACAGACCCAATGACTCTGAAATTTTTACTGTGGTTGGAATACGACCTAAAAAGAGACTTGGCCAAGTTTCATTTGCAGCAAAGCTCATTTGAGCTCTCCACAAATAATTATGTACTTGACCTTAATTGGAGCTCCTAGGGTGTTCTAGGGATTTTCATGGAGCAAGCCATGACTTTATGAAAAAAAGATTTTCAGAGGGTTCTAATGGAGTTGGTTTCACTTAATTTGAAGGTTCCTAGCTAAAGATATGAGCTAAACAATTTCAGAGAAATTCTGAAAATGTTTCTGGACATTTTCTATTTTCTCTGGAGCAGTTTTATTAATCACATCATTAGGTGGATCTAATGAGTTCAAATGGATCTGAAATTTTTATTGTAGCTCAGATATATTTTGGTGAACATCCCAGAAAAATTTCAGATTTTTCCTCCAAAGGGTTCTCCAATTAAAATTCCAAACAGTTTAAACTTTGAAGAATTAATTCTGGTGAACTAAGGATTTTCATGAAGTGAAACTTGATTTGTTGGAAAGTACTCAGAGAGCTGAATCCAATAAAATTTGGTTCACTCGATTTGGATTTTTCTAGCCAAAGTTATGTGGGTTTGAAGTTTGAACAAAAACTGAAAATCGAAGAAAAGTTTAAACTTCTGCCGGTGGGTCCCGCGCACAGTGCTTCGTCTTCTTCCTCGCGCCAAACACCCGGCGGCGGCGGTCTCCAGCGAGACTCGCAGGAACCGAGTTCCCGACCACCTCACGGGCCGAAACTCGCCGCCTCCCCCTTTTCCGACGTCCTGAACTCAGCTGTGGGCTTGTCGGCCACCGGCGATGGCCGGAAACCTGCGCGCACCGGCGACAGCACCCGCTAGGATTTCGGCGAGGTCGGTTTCGCACCACAGTGCACCAAATCAATCGGAAATTGCTCATAGAGCATCAGTGGAGCACGAGGAACATGAACCAAGGTCTTGTGGAAGCTAGAAACGCCGGCAACCATACCCTCGACGGTGAACCGAGGTACTTTGCAACGACGGCGAGGAAAACGGCCATATCATGGCCGATCCTCAATGGTTTTCCTTGCTTCTTTCTCGAGCGTGTGCGCTAGCATGTATAGAACCTACTGGACAACCGTCTTGACCAACAAGAGTGTGTGGAGTTCGAATTTCAATCGGAGGTGAGCTCAGCTCATATGAACTGGCTTTCGGTAAACTTGGGAATTCCTAACCGATGGTTGATCATATGCCAAACGGCTTTCGGCTACACCATCTACAGTGACACACCTTTCTTGTGTAAAGAAGTGGATGCGATGATGGCTGTGCCGAGCTGTCCTCGAGAGCCCCGAATGGCGGCAACGTTCAGTTCGTCGGGAAAACGCTCAGCTGAGCTCGAGGGCGCCCGATCACTGGAAAGCACAACGCCGAGGATGTTGCTCACAAGCTCATGCTGCCGTTTTGCTACAGGGAAGGTTGTGTTCGCGAGCGATCGGCCTGCTCACGAGCGGAACCGAGAGAGTGGCTAGTTTTCGGTGGAGCTCTGTGTGAGGAAGAGTGAACTCGCCGTGGACTCGGGTGGTAAGCAAAAAGGAGCACGTCAGAGAGGGATAAGAAGCCGGGCATCTGGTCTACCGCAGTCAGCCTCTCGGTAGCGCGCTCGGCTGCAACCCGAGAACCGAGCACTCTGTAACTCAGTCAGTTGATTTTGCTGGTTAGGCTGACATGTGGGTCCCACTCCGGTTTTAACCTCTGAAATTGAATTTTCCCCACTGCTATAAACAGTAGAGACCCAAATAACCCTGGTCATTTGAATTATCTACCCTCTGGCCATTTGAATTGGATAGAATTCAAATTGGGGAGTGTTTGAATATATTTTCAGCAATATGCAGTTTGAAATTCAAATGGAGTTTGAATTTGCTAGACTTAGCTCATGTCAAGATCAACTCCAAATGGAGTGAAAATTGGTGTGTGAGCTCACAAAAATGTGCTGAGTGTGAATATGGATCCCACTTTTGAAATCATGGGATCAAAGTAGTTTGAATTTAAATTTGAGTTCATACTAGCCTCTTTCTAGTTACACCCAAAAATACCTCAGAAAGGTTTTAGATCTGGGTGAATTTTTGCATGAGCATTCCTAGCAAGGTGTTGGAGTTTTTCATATGCTCAGCCCCTAGATGATGCATGTGGGAAATGCCACTTTTGTATTTTGTGAGTTTATTCTCTAATGAGCATGTTGATGGTGTTTATTTGCTCTTCAAATGTATTCATAAAGTTTACTCAAATGAGGGTTGTGTGTGGTGTGATGAACACTTTGAATATGTGCCAAAAACTTAGGCCCTTACATTCCTCACCCCTTAAAAGAATCTCGTCCCGAGATTATAAGGTGAAAATGAGAGAGAGGACGGTGGAAAATTACCGTATATGCAACGTGAAAAACTCGGGGTAGTCAGTGTAAGGGCCTCAGTTTTTGACACATATTTGAAGTGTTCATCACCATACACACACACACACCTCATTTGAGGAAAGTTGATGAACACAAATGAAGAGCAAGTAACCACCATCAACATGCTCATTAGAGAACAAACTCACATATTGCAAAAGTGGTATTTCCCACATGTGATATAGAGGGGCTGGGCATATGAAAACTCCTACACAATGCTAAGGATGTCCATGCCAAGTTTCACCCAAATTCAAAACCTTTTGAGGTCATTTTGGGTATAGCTAGAAAGAGGGCAGTTTGAAACCATATTCAAATTCAAACTGTTTTTATCCCATGAATTCAAAAGTGGGAGGCATATTCTTATTCAGCACATTTTGTGAGCTCACACACCAATTGTCACTCCATTTGGAGTTGATCTTGACATGAGCTAAGTGGGGCAAATTCAAACTTTATTTGAATTTCAAACTGAACATGTGCTGAAATTCATTCAAACCAAACCCAATTTGAATCCTAATCAATTCAAATGGCTCATGGGTGAATAATTTGAATCACCATGGGTATTTTGGGGCTCACTGTTTACAACAGTGATGAGGAGTTAATTTAAGAGTTTAAACTTGAGTGTGGGACCCACATGTCATAGAGAGAAGAGGAGAAACTTGCACCCAAAGTCACAGTCTCGGTGGGAAATTCCACCGAGCAGCTGCCGGTTCAACGCCCGGGAGCAGCTGCGCTCGCCACCAAGGAGGAGCAGCGCCACCAGCTGCTTCCCGCGCCCACACATGTGCCCAAGGGCGGTTCCAGGGCCCTCTTAAGGCGCTCCACCGAGACAGGCACCGCTCGCTTCCCCCTCTCCCGTGAACACCGAGCCCCCGGCCTGCCGCTTCTCTGCTCGATCGGGAAACCGCGAAAACATCTCGCCTCCTCCTTCCCTGAGCTGCTAGATGGCAACCTGAGATCGCACTCCACCTCCCTAACACCAAAAACCCCGAGCTCCGACCTCCCTTGCCCGAGAACGATCGCCACAGCGGCGACCTAGCCTCAGCCGAAGGTCAGGCGCTCGTGGACAGCATTCCACAGGTGTCTTCACGGGCCAGCAAGAGAGGCAACAGGAGCGCGAGACCACCGTGTTGCTCTCCTCCAAGTTTGGGAGCAAACCGTGAAGAATCCACGGCGAATTTCCAGCTTTTGCTCCGGCGACCTTAAACTGAGCTTCCGGTACGGATTCTTCAAATTCTCGCTCTAAGATCCTTCTCTAGTTATCAAATCCTGCACATAGACGCTGGACTAGCCGGTGATCAAATTCCTTTCTGCATCCGTGGTGTGAAACCGACTAGGAGTGACAAATTTTGAGCTCGATTTAGGGCGTTCATGGCGGGCACGCTCGGTCACACGATGCCGACCGGCTTGCCGCCATATTTGAACCTGTTTGACACCTTGTCGAGCTTCCTAGAGGTGTACTGGTGCTATAGAATCGATTGTTCGATGTTTTGCCGGGTTAGAACCCACGGTCGACAGCGCCGAACCTCAACCGAGGCCGCCGCACGTCGCCGAGCTATTTCCGGGCACCGCCAGCTCGAACTGACCCCACAGACGTGCTTCTCGACGTCGACAACCCCCTGGCGGCGAGTTTCAGACCAGGTGATGGCAGGCAGCGGCAAGCCGGCGAGCTCAGAGTCGGCTCCGGCGAGGGGAGGCGGCGCGGGCACGAGGGCGCGTCAGGAGGAAGACGAAGCCGGCTGGCCCACGCGTCAGCAGCTTAAAAATTTAAATCGGGATCGGGCTGCGGCCGGGATCTGGTGTGCTGGCGCGCAAAAACTCTGTGGGCCTCAGTGTGCTGTCGCCTCCGCGCCCAACACATGTCCCCGCGGGCCCCGGCAGATTTAAACTTTTTCCCCGATTTCCAGATTTCACTCAAACTTCAAATCCTCATAACTTTGGCTAGAAAGCTCCAAATCGAGTGAACCAAATTTTGTTGGATTCAGCTCTCTGAGTACTTTCCATAATATCAAGATTAAATTCATGAGAATCCTTATTTGTCCAGAATTAATTCCTCAAAATTTAAAATGTTTGGAATTTTAGCTGGAGAATCCTTTCGAGGAAAATTCTGAAATTTTGCTGGATTGTTCACCAAAATATCCCTGAACTACCATAAAAATTTCAGATCCATTTGAGCTAATTTGATCCACCTTATGGTGTGATTAGTGAAACTGTTTCAGAGAAAATAGAAAAATGTTCAGAAACATTTTCAGAATTTTCTCTGAAATTGTTTAGCTCATATATTTAGCTAGGAACCTTTAAGTGAGACCAACTCCATTAGAACCCTCTGAAAATCTAATTTTCAGAAAGTCAAAGTTTGTTTCATGAGGATCCATAGAACACCCTAAGAGCCTTCAATTAAGGTCAAGTACATAATTAATTGTGGAGGGCTCAAATGAGCTTTGCTGCAACTAAAACTTGACCAAGTCTATGTTTAGGTTATAACCAAGCCACAGTAAAAGTTTCACTGTCATTGGGACTGTCTAGTAAGAGTTATAGACTTCACAAGTTTAAATTCAATCAAATGCATTTAAATTAATACATATACTTGTATATAAGGTAGTCGCTAAGGTCGAGGAGGAACCTGAAGTCCTAGACTTTGTTACTCTGGAGGAGCAGCTAGCCTACGACCAAGAGCAGTAAGGCAAGCTCCGGTTTGCATTAACCTTTTAGAAATTTTTATTGTTTTGAGCACTTACTTGAGTATCGTTATTACTTGCATTAGAGTCTTGTTTGGAAACCCACTTGCATAGCCAAGAAAACCATGGGTTGGGTTTAGGATTGCAAAACCCCGTTATCTAATGCAAAGCTAAGTTAGGGTAGGATTCGGTACAAGTCGAGTAGTTGGAACTACTCGCGAGCATAGGCTAGAGGCACTCGACTTGGGTAGAGATAGCACATGATACACATGGCAAAAAAGATGAGACCGAGCGGGGAGTAGGGGCAGCAGGACTTTGGGGCCTGTGTGCTATAGCTCCGCTTGTGTCGATTGAGAACCGAGCCGTGTGCGGGCCTGTTGAACAAGCTAGAACAGTACCGAAGACCTACCGGCTACATGGGAACCGAGAAACTGATGTAACTCGGGTAGCTGGGTGTTGAGGCATAGCTGGTCGTTCAGAGGGTAGGTTGAGAGCTCGAGGTGTAAATCGGCTGGCGGCACTGAGATGCGCGTGCAGAGACCTCTTGCTCGGGACGATTGGACCGGTTCAACATTTGGCTAACGGGTGAAAGGTAGTTGTGTACGACATCCGTGATGGTTGTTGTAGGCAACATCGAGTACGGGCGTACGTGACGGGTTGTTCGGGTAACCCTGCAGGTGTAAATCGATTATAATCACCGTCCCTCACGGTCAGTGAGTACCACATGTTCACTGTACCGTGACGTAGAAAGAACAGGCTAGTTACATGTTAAAATGCTGCTGATTGAAAGATGGACTTGATTGTTAATGATTTGCTGTAGTTTAGAGCTAATTAAAGTTCCTTTCAACTTTGGGCAATGTACATGAGAGAGATGCGTTTCTTGTTTGATAGCAGCTCTCTCATGTGCCTTAGCGTAAGGTTCTCTACCACCTGCTGCTAAAACTTGAAAGTAAGGTTCCAATAATTAGGCGAGTCCTATGCAAATGGTTTTACCTCATGTACCCATCACCCCCACGTAGAAGTTCCATGTTTAGGTGAGACAGGTCAGACTTGCTGAGCCTTCGTGCTCACTGCTTGTGTTTGAAGCTTTTGCAGGGTTCTATGAGGAAGGGACTCCCGAAGAGGAGACGGAACCCCAGGAGGGGAACCCCGTCGAGTGGGAGTCGTGCACGCCGCAGAGTTAGTGTGTGTGTGTGTGCTAGCAAGGACACGTTCAAGGGCTGAACATGCACTTGATGCGTAGTCTACGCCCGTGAGTGTAGACTGCACTTATCTTGATGTACAAATGTTCATAAACCACTTTATGTAATAAAAGTTTTGCTTCCGCTTTGAACCTTTGATGTGTGTTATTCGGTGCTGTGCAACGCAGTACCCCTCAGCGTGATCCTGGCTCGACAAGACCGTGGGGTCGTGTCAGTTAGCGCAAAGAAATCCTTCGCTCTCCCATGTCGCTTCATCTACGGAGTGATTACTCCATAGAACTTTGTAGAACCACAACGTACGGTTGTGTGTGGTTCAGGCCTTTTCATCAATAATGTGAACCGGTTCCTCCCGATACGTGAGATCCGGTTTCAGTTCTTCTATATCCTCCAGCTGAATGGCAGTTGATAGCTTGAGACACTTCCTCATCTGGGAGATGTGAAAGACGTCGTGCACACCGGAGAGTGCTTCTGGTAAATTCAGCCGGTATGCTACCGATCCACATCTTTCTGTAATCTGAAATGGACCGATGAATCGGGGTGCTAACTTTCCTCTCACCCCGAATCTGTTCACGCCCTTCATTAGAGACACACGTAGATACATGTGATCCCCGACTTCAAACTGTAATGGGCGTCTTCTCCGGTCCGCATACTATTTTTGTCGTGATTGGGCGGCTTTTAGGTTCGCTTGAATCAGCCGAACCTTTTCCTCCGCGTTATTGACAAGATCAATCCCGAAGGTAACCCTTTCGCCAGACTCACACCAATTCAGTGGCGTGAAGCATTTTCTCCCGTATAGCGCCTCATACGGCACCATCTTGATGCTGGCTTGGTACCCATTGTTGTACGAGAACTCGGCCAACAGTAAGTGATCATCCTAATTCTTACCGTGGTTGATGGTGCAAGCTCGTAGCATGTCCTCTAGAATCTGATTCACCCGTTCGGTTTGGCCATCCGTCTGCGGGTGGTACGCTGAACTACGGATCAGCTTCGTCCCCAACGCAGCATGTAGCTGCTCCACAAAACGGGACACAAATAAGGTGCCCCGATCCGATATGATGGTGCGGGGTACGCCATACAAGCATAGGATCCGTGAGATGTACAATTCAGCATACTTCTTGGCGTTGTAGTTTGTGTTGACCGGGATGAAATGGGCAACTTTGGTGAGCCGGTCGACGATGACCAACACAGAATCATGTTTCTAAAAAGTAGTGGGTAAACCGATGATGAAGTCCATGCTCACGTCTTCCAACTTCCAGGCAGGAACGCCCAGTGGCTGTAGCAGTCCCGGTTTCCTCATATGGTCTGCCTTCACCCTTCGACATGTATTACACTCGGACACGTACTTTGCGATCCCCCGCTTCATCCGTATCCACCAAAACTTGCTTCTGAGTTCTTGATACATTTTATTGCTGCCGGGGTGAATAGAAAACTTTTACAAGTGAGCCTCATCAAAGATTTTCCTCCGTAACTCCGGGTTACGGGTACGACGATCCGGTCCTTGAACCATAGGACGTCGTCTCCGTCTTTCCGGAAACATTTCAGCTCCCCACTCTCTACACGCCTCCGCAAATGTGACATGCCTTTGTCATGTTTCTGAGCTGCCGCTACCTCTTCATGGATGGTGGGGATCAACACTAAGTTGTAGAGAGCTCCATGTGGAATCACATGCAATGGTGGCTCGCTCTCTCCCAACGGTGTGATGGTCAGATTGTTGACGTGTGACTTGCGACTCAGCGCATCCGCCACTACGTTTGCCTTGTTGGGGTGATAATGGATCTCTATTTCGTAATCCTTTATCAATTATAACCATCTTTGTTGCCTCATGTTCAGCTCTTTCTGAGTGAATATGTACTTGAGGCTTTTGTGGTCGGTATATAGATGCACGAGGTTACCGAGTAGGTTGTGCCTCCACATTTTAAGTGCGAGCACCACGGCAGCGAGCTCCAAGTCATGAGTTGGATAATTCTTCTCATGGTTTCTGAGCTGCCGTGATCCATAGGCGACCACCCTTCGGTCTTGCATCAGCACACATCCGAGCCCAATGCCGGATGCATCGCAGTACACATCGAACGGTTTTATTGTGTCTGGCTGCATCAAAACCGGTGCTGATGTTAGGTTCTTTACTAAGGCCTTGAACACTGCTTCACATGCTGGACTCCAAACATATTTGGTAGCCTTCTTCAGCAGCTCGGTCATAGGCTTGGCAATCTTCGAGAAGTTCGGAATGAATCTCTGATAATATCCCGCGAGTCCGAGGAAACTCTGTACCTCGTGAACAGTTCTCGGGGACTTCCAATTCAGCATTGGTGTGATGTTACTCAGGTCTACAGCGATTCCCTCCGCTGAAATAATATGCCCGAGAAAAGGCACTTGCGATATCCAGAATTCGCACTTGCTGAATTTCGCGTATAGCTTGTGATCCCGCAGCCGTTGCAAGACTATACGCAGATGCTTCGTGTGTTCTTCCTCCGACTTGGAATATACCAATATGTCATCGATGAAGACCACGACAAACTTGTCCAGCTCCAGAATGAATACCGAGTTCATCAAATACATGAAGTGAGCTGGAGCGTTGGTGAGGCCGAAGGACATGACCAGGTACTCATAAAGTCCATACCTCGTCGAGAAAGCTGTCTTCGGAATATCCTAAGCCCGTATCTTAATCTGATGGTACCCAGATCTTAAATCCATCTTGGAAAAGATCTTTTCTTTGACCAACTGATTAAACAACATGTCGATCCGTGGCAACGGGTACTTGTTCTTGATGGTTACGGCGTTTAGTGGACGATAGTCCATGCAACGCCGCAATGTATCGTCTTTCTTCTTCACGAGTAATGCCGAACAGCCCCATGGTGAGGAGCTTGGCCTAATAAAACCCTTCTCCAGCAGTTCCGTTAACTGAGTCTTCAGTTCCGCCAATTCCTTGGGCACCATCTTGTACGGCCTTCGGGATATTGGCATGGTTCCCGGTGCAAGGTCAATCTTGAACTCCACCTCTCCGTCGGGCGGCATCCCCGGTAAATCATCCAGGAACACGTCTGGGAACTCACGGACTACTGGAATGTCTTCCAATCTGATGGTTGTGTACTGATATACACTTGGAAGTTTTATTTCTGGACTGTCCAGAAATAATGAATGTGACTCGTGCATTTCTGGATGTAGATGCACGACTCGGAGGACGGTGTCTAAAACAGCACCGTGGCGGGTTAACCACGACATCCCTAAGATGACATCGACCTTCTGCCCTCTAAAATTATGAGAGACGTAGGGTATACTCTACCCGCTAAGCATAATTGTACTTTGGAAACCATCATGCTTGCTGAAATCTTTCCACCCGGTGAACAAATCAAATATGGACTTTCGGTGGGTAGTATTTGCAAGCTGTGTTTAGCAATGAAAGCTTGGCTAATAAAATTGTGCGTGGCGTCTGAATCAATAATACTATGGCGGGATGCTGGTGGAGTTGGAACATACCCGCAAGGATCGGCTCTCCCTCCGGCACGTCCTCTATGGCAAGTTGATAGACGGTGCCAGGCCTAGGGTTCGCCCGCCGCACATTAGTGGGGTTCCGGGGCTGATTCCTCCCCGGAAGCTGTGGTGCAACTCCACCGCCCTGCCTCTCAAGACAATTGTTGGTGAAGTGTCCTGGATGACCACACTTGTAGCATGTGACTGCTGCCTGGCTGGTGCTTGGGGGACGAAAGCCCGGCATGCGCTGCTGAGGTGCATACGCACGCGGCATCGCCCGCTGCTGCTGTTGTTGCTGCGGAGGTGGAACTGGCAGTGCCGGCCTGAATGCCGGTGGAGAATATTGCCGACTGCAGAACGACATCGGCCTTTGTGGTGGCTGCCAGCGTGGACCTGATGGTGAGTGATTCACCATTCGGTATTTCTGAGAAGGACCGCCTCCTTCTCCGCTGCTTTGCGGCACGCTTCGCTTCCTCTCCGCCGCCGCTAACTCCTTGCCGGAGTCCTCCTGAACAATCACAGCATCAATAATATCATTGAGGCTGCCGTGATTGAACATCGCCAGCTTGTCCTTCAGGAGCGGGTTAAGCCCCTGGTAGAAATGATTCTGCCGCTTCTCATCGGTATCGGCGTGATACGAAGCGTAGAGTGCAAGATCATTGAACACCCTGGAGTATTCCAGCGCGTTCCGACTTCCTTGCTGCAGGCGTAGGAACTCCTGCGTCTTCCTTTTCATGATACCCGGCGGTATGTGATAGGCCCTAAAGGCCATCCTGAATTCCGTCCAGGTCATAACTCGCTCGGTGGGTTGCGAGGCGCAGGAATTTTCCCACCAAGCACTCGCGGATCCCTGAAGCTGTTGGACCGTGAATTGAGTCTTGCGCTGCTCACTCACTTGGAGCAGCCCGAATTTCATCTCCATCGTGCGGAGCCAGTTGTTCACATCGAGGGGTTCATCCACCCTTGAAAATACCGGGGGATGAGTAGCCTGGAAATCGGAGTAGGAGCTTTGTTGGCGCTCCTCGCGATCTTGACGCTTCTCTGGTCGAGACGTATTTGCAATGAGGGTTTGCAGCAACTCCATGTACTGCTGATGAGAACCCGCCATCGCTGCAACGATGTCGGCTAATGTAACCGTTGGCGGTGGCGGTTGTTGCTGTTGCTGCTGTTGTTGTCCTGAGGAATCCTCGGGAGGCTGTTGGGGGGTCTCTCCCCCCTGACTGGAACCCTCAACGTCCGGGTTGGCACGAGTGCAAGTCATTCTGAAATTCAAAACAGCAGCGATCAGCACATGTCATACTTAAAATTCCATATGAAACAGAAGGTATTGAAGTGACACATAAATAATTTGCACAACATTCACATATATTGATAAAGCATAAACTTTATACAAGATAAATTATTCTCGGTTCTCCGAGAAGTCGTGCTCATGTCGTCACTACGTATACATACCGTACTGTCTACACGACATGTCACTGATTACAAAAGTTTTGGTAACATCACTCTTGCTGCCCTACTCAGCAACGGTAACCTCCTACTCAGAGTAGAACTAGACCTCCTGTGGCTCGTCCTCCTCCGCTACCTCTGCTGGTGGCTCCGGGTCCATGACCTCCTCTTCCGGTTCGGGTTCCCCCATTGCCGGAAGACCCAAAACCACGGGTACGGCACCTACCACCGGTATGCCCATTACCGGAGGTACGAGGTCCTGCAACGCGTGCACCTCGTCCATGGCTTGGTTGTAGCTCTCTTCCCAGCCCTGCCCCTCCTCAATAGCATCATCCGCTCTTGAGTGAGGACCTCATTCTGCTGGGTCAGAGCCTGCACCTGTTGTTGCAAAGCCGTGATGTCGACACGGCTTTTCTTCTTCGCCTTCTTCAGATGAAGCAACTGATTATGTTGTTCGTTCAGTCGCTTTATCGTCGGAAGGAGAACATTGCGGAGTGCGCTGTGAGCACCCTTGAAATGATCTCCACGGCTGTTGCTCTCCTTGAGCTTCACAGCAAGACATTCCGTATGAACAGCTTGACTGTCCATTATGGCCTTTCCCGCCCTCAATTGGAGGCTGAGGTTTACCTCCACGGGGTTGTACCTTGGCCAACCCGGATCTGTTGCCTCCACGTACCTTTCCCCCCACACATGATTAGCTCGCCCCTCCACCGGAATGAGCGCGTATGGAGTGCCCTCCATAGCTCTCACATGTAGTTGGAAGAAACGCGACATGGTGTCACGGGCTGCCACTTGCCACATCCCCTCCGGCTGTCTACCTCTCACCGTAACGGTGAACGGTGCCCAACCGGGTGGCGTGGGTCCTGCAGGAACTTCGACATGGATCGTCCACGTCTTGTTCCCCTCCTCGCCTTCTTCCTTGGCGAAGTACTGCGGCATCTTGCTGTACCTGAAATATTGAAGCATTTGCCTCAACGTTTCCGGATAATTGCTGTGGTGAGAACAGCGGGATACAACCCACCCGTTCTCTAATTGTTTATCTGCTGTCATCTGTAGAAACATATTTGAGAAATGTAAAATATTTATTTGAACAGTAAACCATTGAGTTATAACATAAAACATATCATTGAACTCATAAAACTTGGAAACATAGTTCAAACTTAAACAAATTTGACTGCTGATCTGCTGTCCAATATGACAGCCCTGACCAGTTTCCATTTCTACCTGATTTAGACTATGCTAAAGGTAAAAACAATTCTGGAGCTAAACATAAATGTTAAAGTTAACTTCAAAATCTTTCCAGAAAGTATTTGCTTGGCCTAAGATCTGTCCTGGTTCAAAAGTTATGAGATTTCAATGTTGACATAATTTCTGGAGAAAATTGGACAGCACCTCCCTGCTTGAGGTACTGATTAGATCCAAGAATTCCAGTTAACTCTACACCAAATTCGACAAAACTTTCTGTTACAACGTTGTAACCCATCTCATTAACTTTTCAGAACTACCTCATTTTCTATTTTTGGATTTTTATGCAGGAAGTTATGCTCAATTTACAGAGAGTTACAGAGATTGTTTGCTCTGCCCTGTTTTCTGGACAGTTTCAACCCTACTGCATTTTTCGATTGGTTAAGGGATGAAACACCTCTTGATCTCGACAGAAAAGTTGTAAAGCTCTTCCAAATCTTTCCAGAAATGTATCATATGACCCCAACCTCGAAAGAACTCAACCTTTAACCTCTGATTAACTTCAGCCTTATTTCAGCTGAAAACAGGGGGACTCTGTCCTTAGTATCCTATAAGTTGAAAATTTGTTAACTTTGAATGTCCTGGTTAAGGGAAGGAGTTACATCACAATTTTAGTGCTCTAGATTGAAACTTTTCAGTTTTACAATCAAGTTGCTCATTTAGTGGGGTGTGACGTCGATGCGTCACCAGTTCATGTCGGTACTGCGTCCTCACAAAGAAAAACCTATACCGGACTTACCCGGCTTCATTAGTTCAGTGGCACTAAATGTCTCTCGCATACGGATGCTACACTTCTACCGATTCGTGGTTAGACTACCTGCAAATAACTCATACAATCATCAGACTCGGCTGCACACCGAGCCCGGTATCCATACAGTTCATACACCCGGCCGTCATCACTCGCCCAGGTGTTCTCAAGCCAAACACGCCTTGAGCTACATGTTCACGTTACTGACCACGTGACGGGATCTCCCAAATTTCCCAAAGCACGCCAGGGACAGACGTTGCTCGAATACCCCAAACGACATGAAGAGTCGTAGAGGATATTAAAAGCGGGTCGGGTTACCTGCCACCCGTGGGGCTCCACCCTTCAGCTTGCGCGCACTGGTGGACAGCGCTTACATGCACCCCCCAAGACATAAACGTCCTGAGATGCACGATTTTCCGATATAAACAAATAGGTTAGTATGCCACATTCTATACACTAATAACATCCTTATATGGGCTACTAACTCGTTCCTCACCGAATTTTTGAAAAAGATGACCTTTGTAGTGCGTTAAACCTCAAGCGAGCTCTGATACCACGCTGACACGGCCCCACGGCCCTCTCGAGCTAGGATCACGCTTAGGGGTGCTGTGTTGCACAGCACCGGATAACGCACATCAAAGATACAAAGCGGAAGTAAAGTTTTATTACATAAACAGGTTTATGAACATTTGTACAACAAAATATGTTCCGTCTACACTCACGGGAGTAGACTACGCATCAAATTCACGTTCAGACTGTGAACGTGTCCCCGCTAGCACGCACACACACTAACACGGCGGCGTGCACGACTCCCACTCGACGGGGTTCCCCTCCTAGGGTTCCGTCTCCTCCTCGGGAGTCCCTTCCTCATAGAGTCCTGCAAAAGCTTCAAACACAAGCAGTGAGCACGATGGCTCAGCAAGACTGACCCGTCTCTCCTATCCATGAAACTTCTACATGAATGGTTATAGGGTACATGAGGTAAAAATAAGTTGCAAAGGACTCGCCTAATTAATGGAACCTTACTTTCAAGTTTTAGCAGCAGGTTGTGGAGAACCTTACGCTAAGACACATGAGAGAGCCGCAATCAAACAAGAAACGCATTCTCTCATGTACTTTGCCCAAAGTTGAAAAGAATTGTAATTAGCTCTAAACTACAACAAGACATTAACAAGCAAAGTATATCTTTCAAATCAGCAAACTTTTAACACGTATCTAGCCTGTTCTTTCTACGTCACGGTACAGTGAACAAGTGGTACTCTCTGACCGCGAGAGACGGTGATTATAATCGATTTACACCTGCAGGGTTACCCGAATAACCTGTCTCGTACGCGCGTACTCGATGTTGCCTACAGCAACTATCACGGACGTCGTACGCAACCACCTTTCACCCGTCAGCCAAATATTGAACCGGTCCTATCGTCCCGAGAAAGAGGTCTCTGCACGCGCATCTGCAGTGCCGCCAGCCGATTTACACCTCAAGCTCTCAACCTACCCTCTGAACGACAGGCAATGCCTCAATACCCAGCTACCCGAGTTACATCGGTTTCCCGGTTCCCATATAGCCGATAGGTCTTCGGTACTGTTCTAGCTTGTTCCACAGGCCCACACACGGCTCGGTCCTCAATCGACACAAGCGGAGCTATGGCACCCAGGCCCCAAAGTCCGGCTGTCCTTACTCTCCGCTCGGTCTCATTTTTCTTGCCATGTGTTTCATTTTCTATCTTTACCCGAGCAATGTGCCTCTAGCCTATTCTCGCGAGTAGTTCCAACTACTCGACTTGTACCGAATCCTACACTATCTTAGCATTGCAGTAGCTAACGATGTTTTCAAACCTAATCCCAACCCAGGATTTTCTTGGCTATGCATTTAGTTTTCAAACAAGACTCTAATGCAAGAATTAAATGGGTACTCAAAGTAAGTTCTCAAAACAGTAAAATTTGTAAAAGGGTAATGTAAACCGGAGCTTGCCTTGCTGCTCTTGGTCGTAGGCTAGCTGTTCCTTCGGAGTGACGAAGTCTAAGACTTCGGGTTCCTCCTCAACCTTAGCGACTACATATGACAAATATAAACATGTGTCAATTTAGATGCATTTGAATTGAAGTTAAACTTGTGAGGACTGTAAATCTTACTAGACAGATCCAATGACTCTGAAATTTTTACTGTGGTTGGGATGCAACTTAAACAGAGACTTGGTCAAGTTTCATTTGCAGCAAAGCTCATTTGAGCTTTCCACAAATAATTATGGACTTGACCTTAATTGGAGCTCCTAGGGTGTTCTAGGTATTTTCATGGAGCAAACCATGACTTTCTGAAAACTAGACTTTCAGAGGGCTCTAATGGAGTTGGTTTCACTTAATTTGAAGGTTCCTAGCTAAAGATATGAGCTAAACAATTTCAGAGAAATTCTGAAAATGTTTTTGGACATTTTCTATTTTCTCTGGAACAGTTTTACTAATCACACTATTAGGTGGATCAAATGACCTCAACTGGATCTGAAATTTCTATGGTATCTCAGAGATATTTTGGTGAACATCCCATCAAAATTTCAGAATTTTCCTCCAAAGGGTTCTCCAATTGAAATTCCAAACAGTTTAAACTTTGAAGAATTAATTCGGAGAACTAAGTATTTTCATGAAGTGAAACTTGATTTGTTGGAAAGTACTCAGAGAGCTGAATCCAAAAAAATTTGGTTCACTCGATTTGGAGTTTTCTAGCCAAAGTTATGTGGGTTTGAAGTTTGAACTAAAACTGAAAATCGAAGAAAAGTTTAAACTTCTGCCGGTGGGTCCCGCACACAGTGCTTCGTCTTCCTCCTCGCGCCAAACACCCGGCGGCGGCGGTCTCCGGCGAGACTCGCCGGAACCGAGTTCCCGGCCACCTCACGGGCCAAAACTTGCCACCTCCCCCTTTTCCGACCTCCTGAACTCAGCTGTGGGCTTGCCGGCCACCGGCGATGGCCGGAAACCTGCGCGCACCGGCGACAGCACCCGCTAGGGTTTCGGCGAGGTCGGTTTCGCACCACAGTGCACCAAATCGATCAAAAATTGCTCGAAGAGCATCAGTGGAGCACGAGGAACATGAACCAAGGTCCTGTGGAAGCTAGAAACGCTGGCAACCATACCCTCGATGGTGAGCTGAGGTACTTTGCAACGGCGGCAAGGAAAACGGCCATATCACGGCCGATCCTCAACGGTTTTCCTTGCTTATTTCTTGAGCGTGTGCGCTAGCATGTATAGAGCCTACTGGACAACCGTCTTGACCAACAAGAGTGTGTGGAGTCCGAATTTCAATCGGAGGTGAGCTCAGCTCATATCAACTGGCTTTCGGTAAACTTGGAAATTCTCAACTGATGGTTGATCATATGCCAAACGGCTTTCGGATACACCATCTACATGCAGTGACATACCTTTCTTGTGTAGAGAAGTGGATGCGACGATACCTGTGCCGAGCTGTCCACGAGAGCCCCGAATGGCGGCAACGTTCAGTTCGTCGGGAAAACGCTCGGCTGAGCTCGAGGGCGCCCGATCACTGGACAACACGATGCCGAGGATGTTGCTCACAAAATCACGCTGCCGTTTTGCTACTGGGAAGGTTGTGTTCACGAGCGATCGGCCTGCTCACGAGCGGAACCGAGAGAGCGGCTGGTTTTCGCTTGAGCTCGGTGTGAGGAAGAGTGAACTCGCCGTGGACTCGGGTGGTAAGCAAAAAGGAGCACGTCGGGGAGGGATAAGAAGCCGGGCAGCTGGTCTACTGTGCTGGGAAACACAGCAGGAGCTGGCGCCGGTCAGCCTCTCGGTGGCGCACTCGGCTGCAACCCGAGAACGGAGCACTCTGTAATTCAGTCAGTTGATTTTGCTGGTTAGGCTGACATGTGGGTCCCACTCCGGTTTTAACATCTGAAATTGAATTTTCCCCACTTCTATAAACAGTAGAGACCCAAATAACCCTGGTCATTTGAATTATCTACCTCTGGCCATTTGAATTGGATAGAATTCAAATTTGGGGGTGTTTGAATATATTTTCAGCACATATGCAGTTTGAAATTCAAATAGAGTTTGAATTTGCTAGACTCAGCTCATGTCAAGATCAACTCCAAATGGAGTGAAAATTGGTGTGTGAGCTCACAAAAATGTTCTGAGTGTGAATATGGATCCCACTTTTGAAATCATGGGATAGAAGTAGTTTGAATTTAAATTTGAGTTCAAACTAGCCTCTTTCTAGTTACACCCAAAAATACCTCAAAGAGGTTTTGGATTTGGGTGAATTTTGGCATGAGCATTCCTAGCAAGGTGTTGGAGTTTTTCATATGCTCAGCCCCTAGATGATGCATGTGGGAAATGCCACTTTTGCATTTTGTGAGTTTATTCTATAATGAGCATGTTGATGGTGTTTACTTGCTCTTCAAATGTATTCATAAAGTTTCCTCAAATGAGGGTTGTGTGTGGTGTGATGAACACTTTGAATATGTGCCAAAAACTTAGGCCCTTATAGCCCTGGACCTGGCATCCCCGCAGAGGCGAGTTCCGGCGCTGCCACGTGTACCCAGGCTCTGGGCCGGACCTCCCAGCTGAGGAGGGCTCCGGAGTCGCCACGTGTCCTTGGCCCCAGACCTGGCCTCCCCGCCAAGGCGAGGTCCTGAGATGCCACGTGTCTCTGGGCTCCGAGCCGGACCTCCCCACTAAGGAGGGATCCAGAGCCGCCACGTGTCCTTGGCCCCGGACCTAGCCTCCTCGCTAAGGCAAGGTTCGGAGCTGCCACATGTCTCTGGGCTTCCGGTCGGACCTCCCCGCTGAGGCGGGCTTCGGAGCCACCACGTGTCCTTGGCCTCAGATCTGGCCTCCCCGTTGAGAGGAGGTCCGGAGCTGCCATGTGTCCCCGGGCTCCGGGCCAGACCACCCCGCTGAGGAGGGCTCCAGAGCCGCCACATGTCCTTGGCCCCGGACCTGGCCTCCCCGCTGACGCGAGGTCCGGAGCCGCCATGTGTCTCTGGGCTCCAGGCCGGACCTCCCTGTTGAGGAGGGGTCTGGAGCCGCCACGTGTCCTTGCCCTTGGACCTAGCCTCCTCGCTAAGGTAAGGTTCGGAGCTGCCACATGTCTCTGGGCTCCGGGTTGGACCTCCCCACTGAGGAGGGCTCCGGAGCCGCCATGTGTCCTTGGCCCCGGTCCTGGCCTGCTCGCTGAGGCGAGGTCTGGAGCTGCCACATGTCCTCGGGCTCTGGGCCAGACCCCCCCCCCCCCCCGCTAAGGTGAGGTCTGGAGCCGCCACATGTCCTTGGCTTCGGACCTGGCCTCCCCACTGACGTGAGGTCCAGAGCTGTCACGTGTCTCCGGGCTCCAGGCCGGACCTCCCCGCCGAGGAGGGCTCCGGAGCCGCCATGTGTCCCACGGTCGGTCATGGGCCATGGGCCTCTGGAGTCAAGAAAGACGTGCGTCATCCAGTCGCATATTCAAGACTCGCGCCTTCCCCAGAAGCATGGCGAGCGGCGCACGCCTCCACCCACTCCTATCTATCATCACAGTGACAGAACAGGGCGGCAAGGTGTGACAACGGCACAGTGCTGCCCAGCAGACCGAAAGGACGCGACGACGAGATGGGGTGATAGAGGCGCCCAACGTGACATGCAGCACACCTTAACTCCTCCGACAGCGACACTACACGTAGTTATAAATACCGTAGATCGTGCATAGGGTACCGACCGTCATGGGGCCACCTGTCGGGCCTCGAGCCACAATGTAGATGCCCCGTCTTTGAGCTATAGAAGGACCGGGGCAGCCTCTGGGAAAAGTGTTCACAACCCAGCCAACTCACACACGCGCAAGCTCAGGCAATAAATCACATACTCCCGTGGACGTAGGGTTTTATGCTCCGGCGGCCCGAACAACATAAATCTCTGTGTTCACCCCATGTTCATCAGCCTCGATCGATCTAGCGATGTTAGCCCCTCCAAACAACGAATCTCCACGGACTGCTCCAGTAGCGGTACCGGGAGAAGTGTCGTAGCGAACACTTTGACACAACATTTTGTAAAATAGCTATACCATAAGGAGAAATATTAGATGCTAATCCTATAATTAGACCGTTTTTGTGACTTTATCACCATTTTAGCTAAATAATCTACAACAAAGTTAAATAATAAAGAGGACAAAAAATCACCTTATCTTACCTCTTTATAGCTTTTAAAATGAACACCAAAATCATCATTTATTTTAACATTTAATGTTCCTTCCTTTAAGATACTTTTTATCCACTCACACCATTTGGTATTGAAACCTCTCATTTTCAAACACTTAATAAGAAAAAACCAGTTAACTGTAAGCCTTTTAAAAATTCAGTTTAAGCACAACACCAACTTACTTTTTATTATTTCTACATTCATGAAGTATATCATGTAGTGATAAAGTACCATTCATAATATTCCTTTCCGGGATAAATGCCGATTGATTTTCAGTAATGAGTTTATGCGCTAACGGTTCTAATCTAATAGTAAGAACCTTAGTAAACCGTTATATAAACTATTTAGAAGACAAATAGGGCGAAACTCTTAAATTTTTTTATGTGTTTTTAATTCTAGGTATCAAAGTTATTGTCCCAAAGTTAATTCTATACACCTTCATTTTTTCTATACGAAATTCATCAAATAGTTCAGTAACATCTTCTTTGATAACCTCCCATGAAGCTTGGTAGAATTTAATGTGTAACAAATCAGGACCAGGTACCTTGTTTCTCTCCATCTTATCTAATGCAAACTTAATTTCATGCTCTTCAAATTTCCTACATAGCTCACTATTCTCTAATTCTGATACCCTCTCATCCTGATCCTAGATTTTTTTTTGAAAATCAAAGGAAGTACCACTATCCTTTCCAAATAATTCTTGATAATATTCCGTTGCATGTTTCAACAGAGATTGAGTTCCTTGTACCATTATAACATTATCATTTAATGAATATATTGTATTTTTCCTTTTTTACCATTGGCAATTCTATGGTAAAATCCAGTGTTTTGATCCCCTTGTAATAGCCAATTTAACCAGATCCTCCTATGCCAATATAATTAATCCATTTTCCAAAGTTTAAACAACTCGACTTGAATCATATTTCTTTCTTGTATTCACTATTGTTCAAGACTCATAGTTCCTCAATTGCTTCTAATTCTCTTAACCTTTCATGTTGCTGAGTTTAATTTTTTATTTCCCAATTTCACTAACATTCCAACCTTTAAGAAACTTTTTAAATTTTTAAATTTTAAATAATATTTTACTTAAGGGATCTCCATCACTGATCTTTTCTTCCCAAATTCTCTTAATGTTTGCTTTAAAATCTGGATGCTTTAACCAGAACGATTCAAAGTAAAAAGAGATACCCTTCGTGACCACTTTATCAGGTTCATGTAAAATAACGGATTATGATCTGAAAATCCCTAGGTTTTTTATAAACCTAATCTTAGGCATTATGTTTTCCCATTCAGTATTAACTAAAATTCTATCAAGAGCTTCTAGTGTAGGATTAACATTGTTTTTAGTCCATGTAAACAGTCCTCCCACTATATGAAGTTCCCTCAACTCATAATGATTGATAATCTCATTAAATAAATCAATGAATCTTGAAGGCATTTAATTCTTATTTTTATCATCAGCATTTCTAATAATATTGAAATCACCATCATTACTGAATATATGCTTGCAATTATAACAAAATGCTGACAATTCAACCATAAAAGGCTCCTTGTTTCTATCAGTGGCCCCATATACAATTAGTAAACTCCAAGATTTTCCTAATTTTCTATCCCACAAGTTGGTTTGACAAATCAAAATCCCTAGTTTTACAGATTCTATTTTAAATCTATCATCTTTAATCCCAGTCAAAATGCCACCAGATTTCCCCACAGAACAAACCCCCTGCCAACTATACTCTTTTCTGCTATCTATTTCCCTAAGAATACCATCATCTAGATTAGGTAATTTGGTTTCCTAAAAACAGATAACATCAAAATTATGGTCTCTGGTTAGCTCCTTTATATATTGGAGCTTTCCTTTTCTTCTCATTCCTCTACAATTCTAAAGAATTCCTTCTATACTCATTCTATATGTTTATATTTCTTCTTCTTTTGGACTCCGGTTTAACTCTAAATCCCTTATCTATATGTAAGGGCCTCAGTTTTTGACACATATTTGAAGTGTTCATCACCACACCACACACCTCATTTGAGGAAAGTTGATGAACACAAATGAAGAGCAAGTAACCACCATCAACATGCTCCTTAGAGAACAAACTCACATATTGCAAAAGGGGTATTTCCCACATGTGATATAGAGGGGCTGGACATGAGAAAACTCCTACACATTGCTAAGGATGTCCATGCCAAGTTTCACCCAAATTCAAAACCTTTTTGAGGTCATTTTGGGTATAGTTAGGAAGAGGTTTGAAACCATATTCAAATTCAAACTGTTTTTATCCCATGAATTCAAGAGTGGTAGGCACATTCTTAGTCAGCACATTGTTGTGAGCTCAAACACCAATTTTCACTCCATTTGGAGTTGATCTTGACATGAGCTAAGTGGGGCAAATTCAAACTTTATTTGAATTTCAAACTGAACATGTGCTGAAATTCATTCAAACCAAACCCAATTTGAATCCTACTCAATTCAAATGGCTCATGGGTGAATAATTTGAATCACCATGGGTATTTTGGGGCTCACTGTTTACAACAGTGATTAGGAGTGAATTTCAGAGGTTAAAACCCCGGGTGGGACCCACATGTCAGCCACTGAAGCAAAAGAAACCGACTGAGAGCTCAGCTCGGGTAACCGCGCGCGCTGCAGCTGCCGCCACGGCGAAGAAACGGCGAAGCCACCAGCTGCTTGCCGATCTCAGCAGCGGAACCGACTCTCTGGGTCTTTATCTACCCGCCCGAGTGGTCACCGGCGCCTTCCACCGCTGCCTCGTCGCACTTCCACCCAAAAAGCCGAAGCACCTCGCCGCCCGAGTGAACGTTCGGTTCCTCATCGCCCGGCCGATCCAGTGACCCTCTCGGCGATCTGAGACCAGCACCGGGTGCGCCAAGCCATCTTCGACACCTTCGCATCGGTTCCAGACCCTGCGCGGTCTTCCCCGAGCTCCACCGCGGCGATCTTGTCTCTGCCGGTTCAGCTCGAGCCGCCGCTGCAGGAACCGTCCTTCCGGCTACCACAGCCCACCGTTCACGGAGCTGTGAACAGCAAAGAGGTTCGCCTCCAACCCCTCTTTCATTTCCGCAAGCTCCGGCGGCGTGACAAGCACTGCTCCGGGCCGGAATTTCATATTTTCACGACGGTGTGCAAAAGTGAGGTCGGTACCGATCCAAGAAATTCGTAAGCCACACTACACCACTCATCCTCTCATGGAGGGGATCACTTCTAGTAGCCCGTGCGGGTCCATAGGAGCAGGAACCACGAAGAACCGTGGAGGGAGACCGCTATTCTTCGAGTTTTAGTAGAAATCCCGATTTCCGGCCTAGGTCGCACGGTGACAGCCCAACACAGCCCTTCCCGAGCTCCTTAGAGCTCATGTCGACCTTTCCTATGGTCCATTGATGCTCGACGACCCTTAGCTTGATCGGCGGAGGTGCTAGGGGGGGTGGACAACGCGACCGAAGTTCTCCCGAGGCTGCGGCTCGTCGCCGACCAGGTGGCGGCCGTTGTCATGACGAGCTGACCCCGGAATCCTGTTCCCTGAGTGGAAGTAGGCAGGGGCGGCGAGAATCGTGAAGTTTGGAGCTTTACAGAAGCTGGCGACGAGCTCTCCGGCGAGGTTCCTCCGCGGCAGAACGCGGGCAGCGGGAGGTTGACGAAGGGGTGGACCCCAGCTGTCAGCGGGAGATATTTCAAATCGGGATCGGGCTGCGGCCGGGATCTGGTGTGCTCGCGCACAAATATCCTGTGGGCCTCAGTGTGCCGGACACCTCCGCGCTCGACACGTGTCCCCGCGGGCCCCCGCAAGTTTAAACTTTTCTCCCGATTTTCAGATTCCATTCAAACTTCAAATCCTCATAACTTTGGCTAGAAAGCTCCAAATAGAGTGAACCAAATTTTGTTGGATTAAGCTCTCTGAGCACTTTCCAGCAAATCAAGTTTCACCTCATGAGAATCCTTATTTATCCAGAATTAATTCCTCAAACTTTAAATTGTTTGGAATTTTAACTGGAGAATCCTTTCGAGGAGAATCCTGAAATTTTGCTGGGATGTTCACCAAAATATCCCTGAACTCCCATAAAAATTTCAGACCCATTTGAGCCAATTTGGTTCACCTAATGGTGTGATTAGTGAAACTGTTCCAGAGAAAATAGAAAATGTTCAGAAACATTTTTAGAATTTTCTCTGAAATTGTTTAGCTTATATCTTTAGTTAGTGACCTTCAAATTAAGTGAGACCAACTCCATTAGAACCCCCTGAAAATCTAGTTTTCAGAAAGTCATAGTTTGTTTCATGAAAATCCTTAGAACACCCTAAAATCCTTCAATTAAGGTCAAGTACATGATTAATTGTGGAGGGCTCAAATGAGCTTTGCTGCAGCTAAAACTTGACCAAGTCTCTGTTTAGGTTGTGACCAACGCACAGTAAAAATTTCACAGTCATTGGGCTTGTCTAGTAAGAGTTATAGACTTCACAAGTTAAAAGTTAATACAACTGCATTTAAATTAATACATGTATTGCTTCTATCATGTAGTCGCTAAGGTCGAGGAGGAACCCGAAGTCCTAGACTTCGTTACTCCGGAGGAGCAGCTAGCCTACAACCAAGAGCAGCAAGGCAAGCTCCGGTTTGCATTAACCTTTTTATAAATGTTTATTGTTTTGAGCACATCTTTGAATACTATTATTCTTTGCATTAGAGTCTTGTTTGGAAACCCAAATACATAGCCAAGAAAACCATGGGTTGGGATTAGGATTGAAAACCTCGTTAGCCACTGCATTGCTAAAATAGAGTAGGATTCAGTACAAGTCGAGTAGTTGGGACTACTCGCGAGCATAGGCTAGAGGCACTCGACTCGGGTAGTGATAGCACATGAAACACATGGCAAGAAAATGAGACCAAGCGGAGGGTAGGGGCAACAGGACTTTGGGGCCTCTGTGCTGTAGCTCCGCTTGTGTCGATTGAGGACCGAGCCGTGTGCGGGCCTGTTGAACAAGCTCGAACAGTACCGAAGACCTACCGGCTATATGAGAACCGGGAAACTGATGTAACTCCGGTAGCTGGGTGTTGAGGCATAGCTGGTCGTTCAGAGGGTAGGTTGAGAGCTCGAGGTGTAAATCGGCTGGCGGCACTGAGATACGCGTGCAGAGACCTCTTGCTCGGGACGATTGGACCGGTTCAACATTTGGCTAACGGGTGAAAGGTAGTCGCGTACGGCGTCCGTGATGGTTGTTGTAGGCAACATCGAGTACGGGCGTACGTGACGGGTTGTTCGGGTAACCCTGCAGGTGTAAATCGATTATAATCGCCGTCCCTCGCGGTCAGTGAGTACCACTTGTTCACTGTACCATGACGTAGAAAGAACAGGCTAGTTGCATGTTAAAATGTTGCTGATTGAAACATGGACTTGATTGCTAATGATTTGTTGTAGTTTAGAGCTAACTAAAGTTCTTTTCAACTTTGGGCAAAGTACATGAGAGAAATGCGTTTCTTGTTTGATTGCGGCTCTCTCATGTACTTTAGCGTAAGGTTCCCCACAATCTGCTGCTAAAATTTGAAAGTAAGGTCCCAATAATTAGGCGAGTCCTTTGCAAATGGTTTTACCTCCTGTACCCATCACCCCTCATGTAGAAGTTCCATGTTTAGGTGAGACGGGTCAGACTTGCTGAGCCTTCGTGCTCACTGCTTGTGTTTGAAGCTTTTGCATGGTTCTATGAGGAAGGGACTCCCGAAGAGGAGACGGAACCCCAGGAGGGGAACCCCGTCGAGTGGGAGTCGTGCACGCCGCAGAGTTAGTGTGCGTGTGTGCTAGCAAGGACACGTTCAAGGGCTGAACGTGGACTTGATGCATAGTCTACGCCCATGAGTGTAGACTGGACCTATTTTGATGTAAACATGTTCATAAACTCGTTTATGTAATAAAATTTCACTTCCGCTTTGTACCTTTGACGTGTGTTATCCGGTGCTGTGCAACGCATCACCCCTCAGCGTGATCCTGGCTCGACAAGACCGTTGGGGTCGTGTCAGCGTTGGTATCAGAGCTCGCTTGAGGTTTAACGCACTACAAAGGTCATTTTTTTCAAAAATCCAGTGAGGAACGAGTTAGTAGCCCGTATAAGGATGTTATTAGCATATAGAAAGTGGCATACTAACCTATCTGTCTATGTCAGAAAATCGCGCATCTCGGGACGTTTATGTCTTGGGGGGTGCACGTAAGCGCTGTCCACCAGTGCGCACAAGCTGAAGGGTGGAGCCCCACGGGTGGCAGGTAACCCGACCCGCTTTGATATCCTCTATGACTCTTCATGTCGTTTGGAGTATTCGAGCAACGTCTATCCCTGGCGTGCGTGGTGCAACTTGGGAGACCCCGTCACGTGGTCTGAAACGTGAACACGTAACTCAAGGCGTGTTTGGCTTGAGAACATCCGGGCGAGTGATGACGGCCGGGTGTACGAACTGTATGGATTCCGGGCTCGGTGTGCAGCCGAGTCTGACGATTGTTTGAGTTTCTGCAGGAAGTCTAACCACGAAACGGTAGACGTGTAGCATCCGTGTGCGAGTGACGTTTAGTGCCACTGAAATAACGAAGCCGGCTAAGTCCGGTGTAGGTTTTTCTTTGTAAGGACGTAGTACCGACATAATCTGGTGACGCATCAACGTCACACCCCACTAAATGAACAACTTCATTGTAAAACTTGAAGGTTTTGATCCAAAGCACTAAAAAAATTTGCTGTAACTCCTTCCCTTAATCAGGATATTCAAGGTTAACAAGTTTTCAACTTATAGGTTGTTAAGGACAGAGCCCTCTGTTTTCAGCTGAATTAGGGCTGAGGTTAATCAGAGGTTAGAGGTTGAGTTATTTCGAGGTTGGGGGTCATATGATACATTTCTGGAAAGATTTTGAAGAGTTTTACAACTTTTCTGTAGAGGTCCAGAGGTGTTTCATCCCTTAACCAATCGAAAAATACAGTAGAGTGGAAACTGTTCAGAAAACAGGACAGATGCAAATCTCCCTGGATGTTTCTGTAAAACACTTATAACATTCTGTAGAAAAAAATCTTAAGGGTCATATGATACACCGTTGGAAAGTTTATGAGATAAGCAACATTGTTGTAATTCAGAGTTTGTTCAGATTCCTATTGTATTTGCATATACAACTGTGATAAAGCCAGCCACATACAAGGGAGATGCTGGCAAATTTTATCCACGAATTCTGTCAACTTTGAAAAATCATAACTCTTGATCCAGAAGAGATATAGAAGCATGTGAATACTCGTTGGAAAGATATTGGAGTTAACTTTAACTTTGGTATACAACTTGAGTGATGAAAATGCTTCTAACTGGATCAAAGTACAGATTTAGTGCATCAAGGTCTGTTTTGTATAAAGGAGAAAAATGAGTGATATCGTGCAGGCTAGTACAAGTTATGTGCCCCAAAAGCACTTGTTGGTGTTCCGAACGCCATTCGGTGATATGTAGGCCCCTGTACAATTAACTCCTTAGAGATTGATTGCTGGTCAAGTACCACAACTTGCACCACCTCTAGAGCAGCAGCATCAGACGGTGGTTTGTATTCCATCGCTGCAGCTATATGTATCTGGCTTCCAACCACAAGTTAGAGAAGAGCCGGAGAGACATCCGTGCTCTAATTGTGGTCGGATAGACCATTGTGCTAGGTATTGTCTGGACGGAATTCAAGGGTGCGGGTCATCATATTAAAAATGTTCAGACCCGTACCGATATCTGCAGAAAAGAGGGCAGACAAGGGGCGACATTCACTACATAGTGAGTGAAGATGTTCCAGAAGGAGAAGCCGTGTTAGCAGAGATATTTTCTCTGAATCAGATACCGGTATTAATTCTCTTGGACTTAGGTGCCACACCTAGCTTTGTTAGTCAATCTTTTGTGGCTCAACATCAGCTCCAAACCACTTTTACAAAGAGGTAATGCCTCATATCTTTGCCGGGGCAGCATTAAAAGAAGTGATGTTGTTTTCCGAGCACCTCTTTGTTTGCGGGTTAGACTATAACCCACGACCCTCTTTATTCTTGGGGTCTGAAGATCAACATTATTTTGGGGATATCGTGGTTGAATTACCACGAAGCGGCTCACAACATCAATTTTAAACCATTAAGCTCAGACTCCCCACGGCACGGTCTTCATACATTAGTTCTGGGCGCCTGTCGGCAACAGATTGCAATATTGAACCACTTGGAAACTGTTTAGATAGAGGGCAGTCCGGTGGTACGTAGATCTCAGGGGTGTTTCCCAATTATTACCGGGCATACCGCCCGAACGGGACGTAGAGTTCAAGATGAAACTTGCGCCGGGAACACCACCGAGTTTGCGAAGGCCGTACAAAATGGCACCCAATGGATGGGCAGAGTGGAAGACACCGCTAAATAACCCTATGAGCAAAGGTTTTATACGACTGAGTCGTTACCTTGGGGTATTCAGCATTGTTTACAAAGGAGAAGCACGAAACACTACGACTTTGTGTAGTGCTCGTCTGCTTAACAATGTGGCAATCAAGAACCAGTACCCGTTACCACAGATCGACGTATTGTTTGATCAGTTGGTCGAAGCAAAGATCTTTTCCACAATGGATTTAAGATCAGGGTACCATCAGATTAAGATAAGGGCGGAGGACATTCCAAAGACAGCTTTCTCGACGAGGTACGGACTTTATGAGTACCTGGTCATGTCCTTCGGCCTCACCAATGCTCCCGCTCACTTCATGTATTTAATGAACTCGGTATTCATGCTGAAGCTGGACAAGTTTGTCGTGGTCTTCATCGACGACATCCTGGTATATTCCAAGTCGGAAGAAGATCACGAGAAGCATCTGCGTATAGTCTTGCAACGGCTGCAGAATCACAAGCTATACACGAAATTCAGCAAATGCGAGTTTTGGATATCGCAAGTGCCTTTTCTCGGGCATATCATCTCAGCGGAGGGTATCGCTGTAGACCTGAGTAAGATCACTCAAGTGTTGAATTGGAAGTCCCCGAGAACTGTTCACGAGGTACGGAGTTTCCTCGGACTCGCGGGATATTATCGGAGGTTCATTCCGAACTTCTCGAAGATTGCCAAGCCAATGACAGAGCTGCTGAAGAAGGCTACCAAATATGTTTGGAGTCCAGCATGTGAAGCAGCATTCAAGGCTTTAGTCAAGCACCTGACATCAGCACCGGTTTTGGCGCAGCCAGACACAACAAAACCGTTCGATGTGTACTGCGATGCATCGGGCATTGGGCTCGGATGTGTGCTGATGCAAGACCGAAGAGTGGTCGCGTATGGATCACGGCAGCTTAGAAACCATGAGCAGAATTATCCAACCCACGACTTGGAGCTCGCTGCCGTGGTACTTGCACTAAAAATGTGGAAGCACTACCTACTCGGTAACCTCGTACATTTATATACCAACCACAAAAGCCTCAAGTACATATTCACTCAGAAGGAGCTGAACATGAGGCAACGAAGATGGTTAGAACTGATAAAGTATTACGAAATAGAGATCCATTATCATCCGGGCAAGGAAAACGTAGTGGCAGATGCGCTGAGCCGCAAGTCACACGTCAATAATCTGACCATCACACCGTTGGAAGAGAGCGAACCACCGCTACATGTGATTCCACACGGAGCTCTCTACAACTTAGCTTTGATCCCCACCATCCGTGAAGAGATAGCGGCAGCCCAGAAGAATGACAAGGGCATGTCAAATTTGCGGAGACGTGTAGACAGTGGAGAGCTGAAATGTATCCGGAAGGACGGAGACGGCGTTCTATGGTTCAAGGACCGGATCGTCGTACCCCGTAACCCGGAGTTATGGAAGAAAATATTTGATGAGGCTCACTTGTCAAAGTTTTCTATTCACCCCGGCAGCAACAAAATGTATCAAGAACTCAGAAGCAAGTTTTGGTGGACACGGATAAAACGGGAGACTGCAAAAATACATGTCCGAGTGTGATACATGTCGAAGGGTGAAGGCAGACCATATGCGGAAACTGGGACTGCTGCAACCACTGGGCATTCCTGCCTGGAAATGGGAGGATGTGAGCATGGACTTCATCGTCGGTTTACCCACCACCTTGCAAAAATATGATCTGTGTGGGTGATCGTCGATCGGCTCACCAAAGTTGCCCATTTCATCCCGGTCAACACCAACTACAACGCCAAGAAGTATGCTGAACTGTACATCTCACGGATCCTATGCTTGTACGGCATACCCCATACCATCATATCAGATCGGGGCACTTTATTTGTGTCCCGTTTTTGGGAGCAGCTACACGCTGCCTTGGGGACGAAGTTGATCCGTAGTTCAGCATACCACCCGCAGACGGATGGGTAAACCGAGCGGGTAAATCAGATCTTAGAAGACATGCTACGAGCTTGCGCTATCAACCACGGCAAGAATTGGGATGATCACTTGCCGTTAGCCGAGTTCTCGTACAACAATGGATACCAAGCCAGCATCAAGATGGCGCCCTACGAGGCGCTATACGGGAGAAAATGCCGCACACCATTGAATTGGTGTGAGTCTGGCGAAAGGGTTACCTTCAGGATTGACCTTGCCAACAACGCGGAAGAAAAGGTTCGACTGATTCAAGCGAACCTAAAAGCCGCTCAATCCCGACAGAAACAGTATGCGGACCGGAGAAGGCGCCCATTACAATTCGAAGTTGGAGATCACGTATATCTACGCATGCCTCCAATGAAGGGCGTAAACAGATTTGGGGTGAGAGGAAAGTTGGCACCCCGATTCATCGGTCCATTCCAGATTACCGAAAGATGTGGATCAGTGGCATACCGGCTGAAATTACCAGAAGCACTTTCCGGTGTGCACGACGTCTTTCACATTTCCCAGCTGAGGAAGTGTCTCAAGCTATCAACTACCGTTCAGCTGGAAGATATTGAAGAACTGCAACCGGATCTCACCTATCGGGAGGAACCGGTGCAGATTATTGATGAAAAGGCCCGAACCACACGCAACCGTACATTGTGGTTCTATAAGATTCTATGGAGTAATCACTCCATGGACGAAGCGACATGGGAGAGCGAAGGATTCTTTCGCGCTAACTACCCCGACTTTTTCACGTCACATATCCGGTAATTTTCCACCGTCCTCTCTCTCATTTTCACCTTATAATCTCGGGACGAGATTCTTTTAAGGGGGGAGGAATGTAAGGGCCTCAGTTTTTGACACATATTTGAAGTGTTCATCACCACACCACACACCTCATTTGAGGAAAGTTGATGAACACAAATGAAGAGCAAGTAACCACCATCAACATGCTCCTTAGAGAACAAACTCACATATTGCAAAAGGGGTATTTCCCACATGTGATATAGAGGGGCTGGGCATGAGAAAACTCCTACACATTGCTAAGGATGTCCATGCCAAGTTTCACACAAATTCAAAACCTTTTTGAGGTCATTTTGGGTATAGTTAGGAAGAGGGCAATTTGAAACCATATTCAAATTCAAACTGTTTTTATCCCATGAATTCAAAAGTGGGAGGCACATTCCTAGTCAGCACATTGTTGTGAGCTCACACACCAATTTTCACTCCATTTGGAGTTGATCTTGACATGAGCTAAGTGGGGCAAATTCAAACTTTATTTGAATTTCAAACTGAACATGTGCTGAAATTCATTCAAACCAAACCCAATTTGAATCCTACTCAATTCAAATGGCTCATGGGTGAATAATTTGAATCACCATGGGTATTTTGGGGCTCACTGTTTACAACAGTGATTAGGAGTGAATTTCAGAGGTTAAAACCCCGGGTGGGACCCACATGTCAGCCACTGAAGCAAAAGAAACCGACTGAGAGCTCAGCTCGGGTAACCGCGCGCGCTGCAGCTGCCGCCACGGCGAAGAAACGGCGAAGCCACCAGCTGCTTGCCGATCTCAGCCGCGGAACCGACTCTCTGGGTCTTTATCTACCCGCCCGAGTGGTCACCGGCGCCTTCCACCGCTGCCTCGTCGCACTTCCACCCAAAAAGCCGAAGCACCTCGCCGCCCGAGTGAACGTTCGGTTCCTCATCGCCCGGCCGATCCAGTGACCCTCTCGGCGATCTGAGACCAGCACCGGGTGCGCCAAGCCATCTTCGACACCTTCGCATCGGTTCCAGACCCTGCGCGGTCTTCCCCGAGCTCCACCGCGGCGATCTTGTCTCTGCCTGTTCAGCTCGAGCCGCCGCTGCAGGAACCGTCCTTCCGGCTACCACATCCCACCGTTCACGGAGCTGTGAACAGCAAAGAGGTTCGCCTCCAACCCCTCTTTCATTTCCGCAAGCTCCGGCGGCGTGACAAGCACTGCTCCGGCCGGAATTTCATATTTTCGCGACGGTGTGCAAAAGTGAGGTCGGTACCGATCCGAGAAATTCGTAAGCCACACTACATCACTCATCCTCTCATGGAGGGGATCACTTCTAGTAGCCCGTGCGGGTCCATAGGAGCAGGAACCACGAAGAACCGTGGAGGGAGACCGCTGTTCTTCGAGTTTTAGTAGAAATCCCGATTTCCGGCCTAGGTCGCACGGTGACAACCCAACACAGCCCTTCCCGAGCTCCGTAGAGCTCATGTCGACCTTTCCTATGGTCCACTGATGCTCGACGACCCTTAGCTTGATCGGGGGAGGTGCTAGGGAGGGTGGACAACGCGACCGAAGTTCTCCCGAGGCTGCGGCTCGTCGCCGACCAGGTGGCGGCCGTTGTCATGACGAGCTGACCCCGGAATCCTGTTCCCTGAGTGGAAGTAGGCAGGGGCGGCCAGAATCGTGAAGTTTGGAGCTTTACAGAAGCCGGCGGCGAGCCCTCCGGCGAGGTTCCTCGGCGGCAGAATGCGGGCAGCGGGAGGTTGACGAAGCGGTGGACCCCAGCTGTCAGCGGGAGATATTTTAAATCAGGATCGGGCTGCGGCCGGGATCTGGTGTGCTGGCGCGCAAATACCCTGTGGTCCTCAGTGTGCCGGACACCTCCGCGCTCGACACGTGTCCCCGCGGGCCCCTGCAAGTTTAAACTTTTCTCCCGATTTTCAGATTCCATTCAAACTTCAAATCCTCATAACTTTGGCTAGAAAGCTCCAAATCGAGTGAACCAAATTTTGTTGGATTCAGTTCTCTGAGAACTTTCCAGAAAATCAAGTTTCACCTCATGAAAATCCTTATTTCTCCAGAATTAATTCCTCAAATTTAAATTGTTTGGAATTTTAACTGGAGAATCCTTTGGAGGAAAATCCTGAAATTTTGCTGGGATATTCACCAAAATATCCCTGAACTCGCATAAAAATTTCAGACCCATTTGAGCTCATTTGGTTCACCTAATGGTGTGATTAGTGAAACTGTTCCAGAGAAAATAGAAAATGTTCAGAATTTTCTCTGAAATTGTTTAGCTCATATCTTTAGTTAGGAACCTTCAAATTAAGTGAGACCAACTCCATTAGAACCCTCTGAAAATCTAGTTTTCAGAAAGTCATAGTTTGTTTCATGAACCTTAGAACACCCTAAAAGCCTTCAATTAAAGTCAAGTACATGATTAATTGTGGAGGGCTCAAATGAGCTTTGCTGCAACTAAAACTTGACCAAGTCTCTGTTTAGGTTGTGACCAAGCCACAGTAAAAATTTAACAGTCATTGGGCTTGTCTAGTAAGAGTTATAGACTTCACAAGTTAAAAGTTAATACAATTGCATTTAAATTAATACATGTATTGCTTCTATCATGTAGTCGCTAAGGTCGAGGAGGAACCCGAAGTCTTAGACTTCGTTACTCCGGAGGAGCAGCTAGCCTACGACCAAGAGCAGCAAGGCAAGCTCTGGTTTGCATTAACCTTTTTATAAATGTTTATTGTTTTGAGCACATCTTTGAATACTATTATTCTTTGCATTAGTCTTGTTTGGAAACCCAAATGCATAGCCAAAAAAACCATGTGTTGGGATTAGGATTGAAAACCTCGTTAGCCACTGCATTGCTAAAATAGAGTAGGATTCGGTACAAGTCGAGTGGTTGGGACTACTCGCGAGCATAGGCTAGAGGCACTCGACTCGGGTAGTGATAGCACATGAAACACATGGCAAGAAAATGAGACCAAGCGGAGGGTAAGGGCAACAGGACTTTGGGGCCTGTGTGCTGTAGCTCCGCTTGTGTCGATTGAGGACCGAGCCGTGCGCGGGCCTGTTGAACAAGCTCGAACAGTACCGAAGACCTACCGGCTATATGGGAACCGGGAAACTGATGTAACTCGGGTAGCTGGGTGTTGAGGCATAGCTGGTCATTCAGAGGTAGGTTGAGAGCTCGAGGTGTAAAGTGGCTGGCGGCACTGAGATGCGCGTGCAGAGACCTCTTGCTCGGGACGATTGGACCGGTTCAACATTTGGCTAACGGGTGAAAGGTAGTCGCGTACGGCGTCCGTGATGGTTGTTGTAGGCAACATCGAGTACGGGCGTACGTGACGGGTTGTTCGGGTAACCCTGCAGGTGTAAATCGATTATAATCGCCGTCCCTCGCGGTCAGTGAGTACCACTTGTTCACTGTACCGTGACGTAGAAAGAACATGCTAGATGCATGTTAAAATGTTGCTGATTGAAAGATGGACTTGATTGCTAATGATTTGTTGTAGTTTAGAGCTAACTAAAGTTCTTTTCAACTTTGGGCAAAGTACATGAGAGAAATGTGTTTCTTGTTTGATTGCGGCTCTCTCATGTACTTTAGCGTAAGGTTCCCCACAATCTGCTGCCAAAATTTTAAAGTAAGGTCCCAATAATTAGGCGAGTCCTTTGCAAATGGTTTTACCTCCTGTACCCATCACCCCTCATGTAGAAGTTCCATGTTTAGGTGATACGGGTCAGACATGCTGAGCCTTCGTGCTCACTGCTTGTGTTTGAAGCTTTTGCAGGGTTCTATGAGGAAGGGACCCCCGAAGAGGAGACGGAACCCCAGGAGGGGAACCCCGTCGAGTGGGAGTCGTGCACGCCGTAGACTTAGTGTGCGTGTGTGCTAGCAAGGACACGTTCAAGGTCTGAACGTGGACTTGATGCGTAGTCTACGCCCGTGAGTGTAGACTGGACCTATTTTGATGTAAACATGTTCATAAACTCGTTTATGTAATAAAATTTCGCTTCCGGTTTGTACCTTTGACGTGTGTTATCCGGTGCTGTGCAACGCAGCACCCCTCAGCGTGATCCTGGCTCGACAAGACCGTTGGGGTCGTGTCACTATATAAACTGATGGAACACTCCTCTTTTACTTGTCCTTAAGGGTGTCTCCATCATAATCCTTTTTTCCTTTATTTTTCCTCCGCTGTTCAATCTTTTCATCCCCATTATAATTGTCTTTACTTCGTAATTTCAACTCATTTGACCATTCTAACCTATGAGTAATACTCTTCCCAGATACCCCAGACCCCTCTTCAACTTTGTTAATGAATGGATGCTTGCAATTATAATAATATGTTGACAATTCAACAATAAAAGCTCCTTGTTTCTATCAGCAGCCCCATATACATTCAGTAAACTCCAAGCTTTTTCTAATTTTCTATCCCACAAGTTGGTTTGACAAATGTAATTCCCTAGTTTTACATATTCTATTTTAAATCTATCATCTTTAATCCTTGTCAAAATGCCACCAGATTTCCCCACCGAACAAACCCCTGCCAACTATACTATTTTTTGCTATCTATTTTACTAAGAATACCATCATCTAGATTAGGTAATTTGGTTTCTTGAAAACGGATAACATCAAAATTATGATCTCTGGTTGCTCCTTCATATATTGGAGCTTTCCTTTTCTTCTCATTCCTCCACAATTCCAAAAAAAATCCTTCTATACTCATTCTATATGTTTATTTTTTCTTCTTTTGGACTCCGGTTTAACTCGAAATCTCTTATCTCTATAAATTGATGGAACACTATGTTTACTTCTCCTTAAGGGTATCTCCATCATAACCCTTTGTTCCTTTATTTTTTCTTGGTGTTCAATCTATTCATCCCCATTACAATTGTCTTTACTTTGTAAATTCAACTCATTTGACCATTCTAACATGTGAGTAATACTCTTCCCAGATACCCCAGATCCCTCTTCTACTCCATCTTTCCTATGCTTCAATTTTTCCTTCAGAGCTACTCTAGCTCTTTTTAAAACTTTCATCAATTCTACAAAAGCAACATCTTTATCTACAATGTTAACCCGCACCCCAGCAGCAAGAACAACTATATTGTCAAAATTTAAAACAGCAAAGGACTCAGCGTTATAATTCATACCTACAAAACATTTCATCTCCCCCTCTTTTCCTTCTTGTGCCTTCATACTTTGAAGCAGTTGCTGATGAAGTCTCTTACTCTGTTTAGCCATGGGTAGAATTTGTCTTTCATTAATATCATAAATTTTCTCACCATTCATAAACCCCTCATGCAACCAATTACCTCCCTCCTTGCCAATACCAGTGAGGTTTTCACACCTTACTATTGTAGGTGAAGCAACCTCTATCAAACTTTTTTTTGTTATCTCCTTCTGCTCCTCTCCCAACAAACCATCTTCCTCATCATCCCATAAATCATTCATCAAATACTGATGATTGTTTGTTATTTCTTCTTGAGACACCATTGTTCCTCCTTACAAATTTTCACTCTCTGAATGCGTCCTGGTGTCCTGTGCAGATGAACCTTTGTCCTTATTAGTCCCACCTACATCTTGCACAAACATTGACCAAGTGTTACATCTTTCTTTTCTGCATTTCCACCTTTTGTTTCTTATACCCAGAATGATCAGTGATGTCTTCATCATTACTAATCACAATCCCCACCTCTCTTTTTTGCTTGAAATTTGCACTTCCCTCTCAAACCAAAAGTCATATAAAAAAGGATATATAGCATCTTCCACTTTGGCTGGCACTTTCCACAACTCTTTACAGGCAATCTTCAAGCGTACAAAGTCAATATTGTGCATCACCGCTTCATCAATTTCCACAGTAAGGCCCACCAATGAACCAACATATCACAAAGTTTTTCTGTTTCTTTTGTCATGAGGAATCCCTCTCACTCGAAACCATGCTTCCTGTAATTTTCCTTTAGCTCCCATAGTAGGACTCCATGGTTTTATGGTGATCTGAGCATCATTAGCCTCTAAAACAACCTTGAAAATTTTCCAATGATCCAACATCTTTGCCTCAGGAAACCTCATTGTAAAATTCTTCTCATCAATCTATTTGGCTGACCATTGCCACTCACTGTTCACAGTAATTGATTTAAATTGTTCTTCAATATCAGAAGCCGTAGCAGACCCTCTTACCACTGTAATGACTGTGTCAATTCGACATCATTAGATTTAACCTCAGACTGAACATCAGGAATACTAAAGAAACTTTGTCCCTCACCTTGTGTAGCACAGAGAGGACCAACAAACTCCCTAGGCAACTTAGTATAACAGTGTACAACCTCATGGCCTATTTTACCACATCTTGAACAATGTTGAGCTATAGGACACGAATTAAGTCTATGCTCCTTAGTACCACACCCAAAACATCCCATTTCCAGTTCGGATCCACTCTTAGCTTCTCCCTTGCTTTTGTCCATGTGCATATTGCTACTTGGCTTGTGTTGTTTATGTTCTTCTTTTTCTTCTACATCCTGCCTAGTTTCATTCCGTCTGCTCTATCCTGAGCTACCTCCAATGGACAACTCTTGCTTACATAACAGATTCTCCTTTGATTTATCCACAGCAAGACCTTCTTTAATACCCATCATGTTTATAACCTCCCCCCCTAAGACCATATATTCCGATCTTGTGATCGATGCCACAAATATCCACCCCCAGTTTCCTTGGGTAGCACCAAACTCCATCTGACTGAAATCTTGTCCTCCTCTCCCTCTCCCGGCAGCTCCCCAAATCATTATTGGTGTTTTTACCACCGGCAAGTAATTGAATGTTGTGTGTTTTATGTCTGAATGGCTAGCTAATAAAGACAATGATTTATACTGGTTCGTACAATGTGTCCTACGTCCAGTCTGAGGTGTTTGTCGGCCTTGTATTAGCTCAGACGGTTCAAAGAACTATGGTTACAATCGAGGTTATCCCTCGTGTGAGAGTGAGGAGAAAGCCTAAGTATCGCGTGTGTGTGAGCTGTTTCACCGTGCTAGGGGAGGTTTCGAGCCTCCCCTTTTATAGCCTAGACACCTATATACCTACCCGCCGGCTTCTCATAAATAGGGCGGGAGTTTACATGGTGTGTCAGCGCCTAAGGCGGCCCAAAGTGGTGCAGGAGCGATGAGTACACATGCTCCCGTCTAGTCTACGGTCTACGTCTACTTCCTGTCTCTGTACATTTCGCACTGAGCGGGATGGTACGGATGGTGATGATGGCCCGGCGTTGTGCTTGTCTTGTCACACGTGGCCTCCCACTTCTTCTTGAATTCCTTCTGGCGCCCCCTCACATCGGCATTTAAGCCTCTCATATATCTCCGGTCCAGTCTCTAGTCCGGATTGCTCTTTACTCCGACCTTGTTGGCCGAGCTTGAAGGTTGGCTCACTCCTCGCGACCGAGTCTTGTGGTCGCGCCATCCTGAATCCAGGCCCTAGTTTGGGATCCACAGATCCATGTGTCCCCTCGTGACTAGCTAGACGATTGCCTCTTGGGTATCCTGGGTACATTACCCCAGCAGTATCCCCCGGGCCTTTGGCTGATTTCCTTCTGAATCGGTCAGAGGCATGTTCCCGTGCGAGTCGGAGGGCCTAAGAAGGATAAGAGAAAACTGAAGTTGTGTGAAATCATTATTTCATTTTGGTTCATAGCTACGTCCGTGCTCAAAGTCTTGGACGCAGAGCCCATCGTGACCTTAGTCGTTGGATAGCCCCCGAGCCCTCCCTTCGTGGGCTGGGCTTGGTAGCGAATTCGCTCCCCATCCGCAAACCGTTTCTGGGCTTGGAGGGATTGAGCCAGACGGGAATTTACCTCGACGGCCTCCCTGGCTCGGTGAGCTGCCTAACGGGTAAATCCAAGTGGACCCCCACTGCCTCTCTGTGAGGACGGGGGAATCAGGTTGACCTGATCGAGGCTTGATGCTCGCATTCCATAAGATCCCTCTTGGTACACTTGTGCAGATCCCAGGTAGTTCGGAGGCCCTGGCAGCTCGATGCCGACCTTTCAGGGGGTTACCGAGAGTCGCTAAGATAATACCCAGATATCAAACTTAGAGATGTTGGGATCGTCGGAGCCCCCGAGTGCGCCATTGATGGCTATCTCGCATCGCCTGTCCCTCACTCGGATTCGTTCCGGGCAGTCCTTTCGACCTGCATGACGCGTATACCTTAGAACCTGAAATCTTGATTGGACCCCAAAAGTGGGTCAACAAAACTTACCTACTTACATGGGCCTTTGATTCGTACGGCCTGTCGACGTCACATAAAAGGTAGGTGAAGGGGCGCAGAGGAGAGCTGGTTTCGAAAGAGGAAAAGGCGGCGCGCGACTCTTCAAATGGTCATGGATATCGAAGAGCCGGATTCATCTGACCAAAATTATGGCGGGCGTCATGTCCTGAGGTCTCGGTAGACTGCGGTCACTCTACGGACGGGAGGCGTTACTGCAGGGCGCGTGCATCTGTGGGCCCTAGTGCCTTTACCCATTGCCGTCATGCACCGGCTATATAAGCAGACCTTTGGGGTGCAGGTCTTCATGCTTGTGTTTTCCTCTTCTTCTCCAGACTTCTCACGCTCCTGCTTCCCTACAAGACATGGTGACGTGAGTTAGGAGAAGATACGGAGGAGAGAATGAACGGTTTTCCCTTCTACCAAGCCTCGCTTCGAACTATGATGGTGTTTCTTCTAGGTGCGGACGCCGAATGCTGACTCCTTGATCCTGATGGGCGGCAGCACCTTCGTCCTGCCGCTGCTGAAATCTATGGGGAACTAGGGTCGAGACCGGCTTCATCTCCGCGACGAAGGTCAGATGTTTCCGTTCCTTGCAGAATGGCAGTCCGTCCTTCGGGGCTAGTGGTGCTGGGACGTCATGGAGGCGTACGAGCAGTGAGTCATTGTGGTCCAGATGCGAGTCGAAGCATTACAAACGGAGGGGGATGATCAAAGGCAAGTGAGCTTGCAAGAACGCTAAATTGCGGATGTTGCGTGTAATTATTAATTTTCTTATTGACATCATCCATCTTCCTGTAAGCCTTTGTTCGGTCATCTGCCCTCTTCCCTTGTATTTTGAATGTACTGGCCCTTCGTGGCTCTTCTAATGAAGAAAAGCGCGATACTTCTTTGTAATGCAAATGTATTAGCCCTTCGTGGCTCATCTAATAAAGAAAAGCAGAAAATTTTTCTATGCGCATAAGATTTTTCCTTTGCGTTGTATTTTTTATTCGTAGTTTGGAGCAATTTTGCAGTTCTTGTTACGAATTCTAGGTCAGAAAAAACTGAATGTTGCTTTTGTTCCTGCACTTTGCTCGATCCGTAGCTCCAAGAACTTTTGCAGTTCTAGCCGTAGGTTGCGAAGCACGAAGGAAGTACTTAGAAAAATTTTGTAAGTTCCTTGGGGGTAGGGGCACCCAATGTGGGGATATCTCAGAGAGCTCAGCCGCTGCCACAACCATGGCCGCTCACTCGCAAATGCACTTCTCACATAGGAGAGCCTGCCTGAACTTGACGCCTATGGTGATGACGCCGCATGGGCCTGACATCTTCAGCTTGAGGTAGGTGTAGTTGGGGACGTCAATGAACTTTGCGTAGCATGGTCGTTCTAGGATTACATGGTAGGCCCACTACCTCGAATGTGAGTGTCTCGGTGCGGAAGTTTGTCACGTCCCCGAATGTAACGGGGAGGGCGATCTGCCTGAGGGGGGTTACTTGCTTTCCTTGGACGACCCCGTGGAAGGGTGCCCGGAACGACCACAGATGGGATCAGGCAATCCCCATGACGTCGAGCATTTTGGCGTACAAGATGTTGAGGCAGCTCCCGCCGTCCATGAGCACTTTCATTAGGCGCTTGGGCCCAACGATTGGATCTACGGCCAGGGGAAAACGTCCTGGTTGCGGGACGCGGTCGGGGTGACCTGTTCTGTCGAAAGTGACAGCGATCTCGGACCATCATAGGTAGGTTGGGTTAGTGGGCTCAATAGTGTTGACCTCTCGAGCCGTCAGCTTCTCTCTCTAGCAGTTTTCCTGGGTGTGTGTCCCGCCAAAGATCATGAGGCAGACGGTTAGCTCGGTGCGGACGGGTCCTTCCTTTCACCCTGCGGCCACTTGCACAGGATTCTTTCCTTTGTCGTTAGGGGAATCTGATTCTTTCCCCAAAAATGCTTCAGGAGGATGCAATCTTTAAGGGCGTGCCTCACCGGGGAGGCGTGATTGGTGCATGGTTTCTCTAATAGCTTCTTGAAGTGGTCACTTTGCGTCCGGGCTGACCTCCGGCCTACGTGCCGCTCAACCATCACGATCGTGCCTGATCTCGCCTCAACCTCTTGTTGTTGTTCATTGATGCCAACTGCCTTCCCCTCCTCACAGTTAAACTCGTGCACCAGGGATCTGCATACCTTTTTCCGGGGAACTGGAGCCATGGAGTGTCGGGCTCGGACTCCGGTCCTCGTTGTCGTCGTAGCGTCCTCCTCGGCAAGGTTGTTGCCAACGCTCGGGATGTGGTTCCATGGCCTCCTCCTCGTCTCCCTTGCAGGCGCTGAGGACCCTGCGTAGATCTAGTGGCTGTGCTTGCTCAGGGTGGAAAAGACAGGTTTTCCGGCCCAGCCTAAGGCGTGGACTCGCGGGGCTTTATGGCGCTCCCGTTATGCTCACGAGGGCCGCCATGGGCAGGTGCCCCTCGTCGCCAAGCGGGCGATCCCTTGGATGGTTGCGCCGTTACATTCTCTAGCAAGGAGCAGAGGAACTGGTACATCCGTCATGCCTCCGGCCCGCTAGGTTCCGGGAGGCTGCGTGCCATGACAGCAGCGGTCGCCACACTCTTACTTAGCCGCTCAAACCAGGAGGGGTTGCGCATGATGGTGGCAATGCTCTTCCTGTCTTGGCGACCACGCGCTCACGCACCACGACCGCGTGGATGGCGGCCGCCCGACGTCTTGAACGCTGCCTCACCCACATCTAGTTGCGCCTTCTCTGCCCTGAGTACGTCATGGTGCATCTCAAACTGCCCAGTCACTTCCAGCACGACCGCTGGCTCCTTGTTGTGGCATTCACGGAGGAGACGACAGTCCTCGTCGGACCCAGTGTCGGTACTATAGTCACAGCCGGTCGTGTCATCCAGGAGGGGGATAAGGGATGATGACGCCTTGTCAATCATGCCCATGAAGTTTTCTTCGGGGACACGGTTGGCTACGTGGATGGCCGCGCGTCGTCCATCAAACGTAAAATGTCGTCGCCGTTGGTGACGAGCTCCAGGCTCCCAAACCGGAAGGCCTATAGGGGTGTGAAAACGACGTTGGCCTCGAGCCCGTTGTCGGGGATGATGACGAACTTGAGGCTGCCGAAACGAAGCTTCTCGTCGGCGCAGAAGCTTGAGCTCACGAAAGCCATCATAGAAGAAAAAATGAAAACGCGAAGCGACCCCCTACCTGGTGTGTCAACTGTCGGTGTTTTTACCACCGACAAGTAATCAAATGTTGCATTTTTATGTTTGGATGGCTAGCTAATAAAGACAATGATTTATACTGGTTTGGGCAACGTGTCCTATGTCCAGTCTAGGGTGTTTGTTAACCATGTACTAGCTCAGGCGGTTCAAGGAACTGTGGTTACAAGCGAGGTTGTCCCGCGTGTGAGAACGAGGAGAAAGCCTAAGTGTCGCGCGTGTGTGTGAGTTGTTTCACCATCTGAGGGAGGTTTTGAGTCTCCTTTTTTATAGCCTAGACGCCTATACCTACCCACCGGCTCCTCATAAATGGGGTGGGGGTTTACAAGGTGTGTCAGCGTCTAAGGTGACACAAAGTGGTGCAGGAGCAATGAGTATACCTTCTCCCGTCTAGTCTACGATCTACGTCTACTTTCCATCTTCATACACCCGCGCCGAGCGGGATGGGACGGATGGTGATGATGGCTCGGCTTGTGCTTGTCTTGTCACACGTGGCCTCCCACTCCGTCTTAAATTCCTTCTGCCGCTCCGTCATGCCGACATTTAAGCCTCGCATCTGCCTCCAGTCCGGGCTCTAGACCGTCTTGCTCATTACTCTGACCTTGTTGGCCGGGCTTGAAGGTTGAACGTCTCTTCTGACCTTGGAGGTCGGCTCACTCCTCGGGGCCGAGTCTTGTGGTCGCGTCATCCTGAGTCCAGGCCCTAGGTTGGGACCCGCGAAGCCACGTGTCCCCTCGTGACTGGCTAGCCGGTTGCCTCTTGGGTACCCTGGGTACGTTACCCCGTCAATCATATTACCCCTTCCTCCTCGCTACCCTCCATCACCAAACTCCCATCTACCCCTGCGCCCACCTCCATTGAATCCTCTTCCTCCTCCAAAAGAACCTCAACCATGACTACTTGCTACACCAGAACCACCAACATTATAGCCCATCTCCTTCCCTTTTCTTTGACTCAGAATAGATCCGATTCCTACCTCCTTCGCTCCACCTTCCTGCCTAATCCCCAAACTTCCCCCACTAACAGCAGATTCACATGTCTTACCTTTTTCCTGATCACCATCCCTCTTCTTGGTGGACTCCTTTTCGCGTGACACTATGATTACCGAGGCGATATAAGATTTCACAGCTTGCACAAACGAACGCTTTCTTCCCCAAAAGTGACCAAAGAATCGGATCTGAGTCTAAGTATGAGTTGACGGCGGAGGAGGGGGGAATGAACTCAGATAACCCTAGGCTCGATTTATTCTCATCCGTAGGGGTAAAGTTTGGCTTGGGATTCCCATCTTGCCCCTCACTTCAGTTTGCCCAAAAAGGCTGTCGCTCAAGGAAAAATTCATCCACCTCACTTAAAATCGCCATCGATCTGCAACCAACTATTGAATCCTTCCACTTTGTACATGAAACAAATCAAATTGATGGAAACACCAAAGAGTACGAAGGAAACTGATGAGAGATATTAGAAGGATTGCACCAAGAATCGAGATGCACAAACAAATTAAGACGCCCTTGAATCGCAATTGCTTTCAAGGTCTCGTCTAAGAATCAACCAGGAGAAAAATGAAGACACTCTCGAAATCTTGCTCCATCGTAGTTCTCACTCTAACTAAAAACTTGCGTCGTCCACGGAGGATTGTGCCATTGAACTTCTCCGACGAAACTGCAACGAAGGCGCCCGGCGTAGAAAGTAATACCCCACTTCGCCGACTACCACTACTCCTATTTTGCTTTCTCTCGATGGGATGGCGAACGGGGAGCACTAAGTCTCAGCCGTGCAGCAGCGCAGGAGGCGCGCTCGGCGGCGCTAGAGCGAGGAGCGGGCGAAAACAATCACAATTTCTTTGAAAAAAGAAAAATAGCAGCTCGTTTTGAGTTGTCGAATTGAATTTTCGACAGTAGAGCTCCAATTATGGAGGAAGGCCCGGAGAGGGAAGACAGTCTATTGGGATTGAGCTAGGGGTGAAAACGGTCTGCAACGGTCAGAAAAATAGTTAAATCATTTTTATTTTTGTATATTATTTTTAGAAATGGAACCGTAAATGGTACCATCAAATTTATATGATATCAAAAATTTCAAAAATATCGAAAACGGATATACCGGAACGGAAACATGTCGATATCGGAACAATTTTGATTTTTTATTCGGAAACAACACCCCCAAAGTCCAAAGTATAGTCATAATTATTTAAAATGACATAAGCAAACTATGATAATAACTTCACACTAGTAACCATAAAAAATTAATGATAAACTGAGTGGTATTGAGAATTTGGGATGAGATTATGGTTCGGTGCTTCTAGAGGCTGAGTCCTAATAACTTCACACTAGTAACCATAACAAATTAATGACAAGCCGGGTGAGATTGAGAATTAGGGTTCGGTGCTCCTGGAGGCTACTTTTCAAGCTTCGACCTATTGGGCTGTTAAGTATTGGGGCAAGGCCCCTTGCTGATTCCGGAAATGAAAACGAAAATTGTTCAAAAATTCTCTAATAAATATGTTGCCGGTACCCTGCAGACCGGGTACCCCCACGTAGAGGGTAAAATACGGCCTGGGCCCCGTTTCCCTGCTGAGGCGGGCCCTAGCATAGCCACGTACCCTTGACCCTGAGGTCAGCCCTAGGGCTGCCACGTGTGCTTGAGTTCCAGAGCCGACACGTGCCTTGGGCTCCGGTCTGAGCTTCCCCACTGAGTTGAGGTCCGGGGCTGCCACATGTCTCTTGGCTCAGAGACACCTCCCTGCTGAGGAAGGCTCCATACCTGGCGCGTGCCCTGGGCCCCGGTCCGAGCCTCCCCACTGAGGTGAGGTCCGGAGCTGCCACGTGTCTCTTGGCTTGGAGCCACCTCCCTGCTGAGGACACATCCGGAGTTGACACTGGGCTCCGGTCCAACCCTCCCCGCTAAGGTGAGGTCCAGGGCTGCCACGTGTCTCTTGGCTCAGAGCCACCTCCCTGCTTAGGAAGGCTCCGGAGCTGACACGTGCTCTGGGCTCTGGTACGAGCCTCCCCGCTAAGGTGAGGTCTAGAGATGCAACATGTCTCATGGCTCAGAGCCACCTCCCCGCTGAGGAAGGCTCTAGAGCTGACACGTGCCCTGGGCTCCGACCTGTACCTCTCCTCTGAGGTGAGGTCCGGAGCTGCCACGTGTTCCCTGACTCCAAACCCGTCGATGAGAGCTCCGAAGCCGCCACGTGCCCCGCGATCCATCGTGGGTCATGGGTCGACGAAGTCAAGGAGGAAGTGCAATGTCAGGCTTCGCATTCAAGGCTCACGCCTTCCCTAGAAGCATGGCGCACTACACACGCCTCCGTCCTCTGCCCGTTCGCCATTACGGTGACAAGACAGGTGTAACAGACCTCAGGACCTCGTTGGGTGGTGCCATGTTATGCGGCACCCAACAGCACACGGGTCAATGAACACACATCATATTACATAAATAGTTTAGCGGAAGCGTACAAGAAAGTTTTACAAATACTTGTATCAGAGTAAACTACAGCGGAAGACTATCACTCTCACGATTCATATCTAAACTAGCAACAAAGAAACAGTCCAGCCCGCGGACGTTTCTTACTAGCAACACGAAGATCAATCTGCACCGGCGAGGATGCTCTTTGAGTAAGCACTCGGAGGTTCCCGAGTCTCATCGGCATCCCTTCTCATAAGCATCGAGTCAATTACCTGCAAAACAACTCGGATAGCATCCGTGAGCATAACGCTCAGCAAGACTTAACCGTCACCCTAAGCATGAAACTCTAAGTGAGGTTATGAACCTAACATAGGATGGCATAAGCATAATTAAACTCGCCTAAAAGTGAATCCTTACTTTCAGTATTAATTGCAGTATTTTAAGTAACCCTGGGCACGCTACATCGGGAGTCCACAATCAAACAAGAAACACTTTCCCCCGATGTAAATTGCTCATGGCATAAAAGAACCGAGTTTGCACTAGCCTATTCATCAAGATCCAATACAAAGGTAGGATAATACTTCACATCAAAATGATTAGTTCCTTTCTCAGGCAAGTTCTTACTACGTCACGACTGTGAGAACAAGTATGCTCAGTCCATTCCGCGAGCGACGGTGATTCGAATCAATAACACCCGGACTACACGACACGTACGCCCGTACTCGACGTTGCCTACAACAACCATCACTGACGTCGTACGTGGCAGCCTTTCCCCCGTTTCACCCCCGCTGAATCGATCAAGTCGCCCTGTACAGTAGCTACTCTCATGGTGCACCTTCTGATGTGAGATGTCATGAGAATATTCCCCACATACTGCACACCGGCTGTCCACCTGAGGCGACCCGAAAAGTCCCAACGACAGCTTCCCGAGGTACATCAGTTTACTGGGTCCCATATAGCCAGCATGAGTCCGGTACACAACTCAAACTTGTTCAACAGGGCCGCATACGGATCGGTCCTTGACCAACATGGACAGGTCTATAGCACCCAGGCCCCTATGTCCTGCTGCTCCTACAACCTTCTGGTCTCAACTTTAACTTGCTAAATCATTTATGAACCAATCCCGTATGCCCCTGTTGTTCCTGAACATGCGAGTAGCATCTCACCACTTGACTTCTACCGAACCGTACTTAAGCATGGCAGTTCTACACAGTGAACGACACCTACCCAATACTCCATGGATCATTTGGCTATGCAAGAGGAGTATCAAACATTAGACCTAATGCACAGTTTAAATCATAACCGAAAGTGAATACAAAAGAAAAACTTAACAGCTGTTAAATGCAAACCGGAGCTTGCCTGTTTTGCAGGGTAGTCGTATATAACAGTTAGTGTCCTTGCAGATCCACCCTTGATTCTCCGGAGCTTGATCCACTTCGATGAATCACTCCTTTGAATCCCCTTCGTTGGGGTTCCTATTGAAATGCATATGCATATGTTTTATAGACTGTAATGGAAAGAAGTTATAAAATTCATTTCTTAGGTACAGAGGTTGTGTGGAAAAGCCAAGAATGGATTGGTTGCCTCTGTTGTGCAAAGAAACAGACTTAGACTAAATTGACCTTAAGGCCTTAGCTATACACTAATCATTTCCCCTAATGAACATAATAGATAAACTGAAAGGATTTGAGTGCAACTGAAGAACAATAACTCCAATGGCCTAAAAACTTTTACAGCAGGTTCTATACTACCGAAGGATTTAGCGTGCCAAATTGCAGCTAATGTGGAGTCATGTGGTGTCCTCCATAATTCTCACAATATCTCTTATGTATTTTTCCCTATACAAAAGTATGGAGAATAAGAACAGGGAGTTCAAGGACTCACCTTCGGCTGATAATTTACATGTGAGTTCTTGATCACATGAGAGTAATCTGGTCCAAAATTCAGCCCTTTTACTTGAGTAGTTCTCCCAGAACAATTCTTTAAGCATTCCTACTCAAAAGAATTAATTCTGAGGTAATGTGCATTTTCATGCTCAATTGAGTGACCTACAATTTCAAGTATGTCCCAGAGAGCTTGACTAAATTTTCCTATGATTTTGGAGCTATAGATTGCCCAGAATAGATTTTTGAAGTGGAAAACATTTCCTGAAAATGTTTCTGGACTCCTTTGAGCACAGTAGTTTTCATTTAGCAAATTCCTACTCAAATGATCTCAAAATGACCTGAAAATTTGCTAGAAGCTCAATACTATGCTAAAGAATATTCTGGCAAAATTTGGGGATTTTTGGATAAACCAAACTCCCTCAATAATTCATTTTCACAAAACCTTCAAAGAATTTTCCAGAATACAATATTAACTTTCATACAAAACTGAGTTCATATTTGGATAGAACTCAGGGAGATGAATCCAACCCAAGTGGAATCACTCAAATTGGAGGTTTCTACCAGGAGCTATGAATTTCCAAAGTTTGGGCCCTCACTGGAATTGTTTTCCTACAGAAAATCCCACTGGGCCCGCTTATTTAAATTCCAACCAATCAGAACTGGGCCACACCGGGGCCACGGGGTTTTTCGCGCCAGCACGCGGGATCCTGGACACACCCGATCCCGGATTTGAATTCTGAGCTGCTGACAGCCGGGTCCCATGCCTCGTCTTCTTCCTCCAGCCCCTCGCTCGCGCCCGCGCGCTCCCCCTCGCCGGAGCTCGCCGGCCGGCCGTTTCTGGCCACTATCCGAGCCCGGACTTGCCGCCAGGGGGGTTAGAGCCTCGAGGAACATGGCTGTGGGGTTTGCTAGGGCTGCCGACGACCAGAACATGGCCGGCGACGTGCGACAGCTACTGTGATAGTTCGGTAGCGTCGCCCGAGGTCTCCAACCCTCCAAAACTTGTGCCGACGAGCCCTACAGCACCAGCGTACCCCTAGGAAGATCGGCACGACCTCAAACTAGCTCGGAAATGGCTGGAACTAGGTCGTCATCGTGTGACCGAATGGGTCCGCTGTGAACAACCCAAGAAAAGCTCGAAATTCGTCGGTCTGAGGCGTTTTCATGCGCCGGATGCAAAAGGGAAAATGATCACCGGCTAATCCAGCTGCTGCGTGCAAGATTTGAGGACCTAGGAAGGATTTGAGAGCGGGAATTTGCTGAAGCCATACCAGAAGCTCGGAGTGAGGTCGCCGGAGCAAAACCTTGAAATTCGTCGTCGATAGCTCACGGCACGGCCTGAGCTTGGGCTGAGAGCAGCACCGCACCCGTGCGCGTCCGTGGCTGTGATCGCTCGGCCGTGAAACCCCCTGTGGAGGGCTGTCCACGAGCGCCCGATCACCTTATTGAACTCGGTCGCCGCGGCGGCGTTTGTTCTCGGGCAACGAGGCCGCAGCTCGCTTGCTTGCGGGTCAGGGAGGTGGGGGCTGGTCTCAGGTAAGGGTTTAGCAGCTCGGGGGAGGGAAGAGCGCGGTGGTTTCGCCGTTCTTCCGATCGGACCGAGAGGCGGAGGGGAAAAACGGTCGCTGGTCGTGCGCTCGCGAGGAGGAGAAAAAGGGATGGCCTTTGCTTCATCCAGGGGGGGTGATCAGGCCGCAGAACCGCCTCTGGGCGCCGTGCATGGGGAAAGGGAGCAGCTGGTGGCGCTGCCGAGCCTCCCAGTGGCTCCACGGTGGGAGCTGCTCGTGGCCCACGTGCTGTTCGACGAATTTCCCCACTGGGGCTGAGACTTAGTGTGCAAGGCACCTCCTTTAGCTCCATGACATGTGGGGCCCACTCCACATGTACCTCCCAAATATCTGTTCAAGCTGATCGCTTTAATTCCCAGAATTCTAGTTTTAAAAATGGTGGCTAGAATTTGAATTCTTCAAATTCAGTTTGAATTTGCAAGACAAAATCTGAATTTGGTTAGAATTTGCAAATGCTCCTCTTTAACTCCTTTTTGTGCCCACCCTACACATGCAAAGTTGGTGATAAAACTTTTCCCTCTAAATCCAACTATATAGCTGCATGTTTATTCAAAGTTCTTGGTCACCACATGTGTGAACTTTGAATCCCAAATCTTATTTTTAAACTTACATGCAAAGAGGTATTTAACTCCTTATTGGTTTAACACTTTTAAATAAAAAGGTGAGCCTCATTTTGGATGATCATACATGTATTACTTTGCATGAAGAAAAGTTTTAGCAAGTCCCATTTTTCATGTCTTTGCCACACATATGAACTCAAACCTTAGTTTTTATTCATACACATTTTTGGGACTTTTACATTCCTCCCCCCTTTAAAAGAATCTCGTCCCGAGATTACAAAAGAGGAACGGGACGGGAGAGGTAATTACAAACTGTACAACGCTAAAAATTCCGGATAGTTGGTGTGGAGGTAATCTTCACTTTCCCACGTCGCCTCTTCCGCGGTGTGATTACTCCACAGCACCTTGTAAAATTTGATCGTCCGGTTCCGGGTTACCCGGGCCTTTTCATCCAAAATCTGAACCGATCGCTCGGTGTAGGTCAGGTCCGGTTTCAATTTGTCGATTTCCTCGGTGCGAACAGCAGCGGTGAATTTGAGGCACTTCCGCAGTTGTGATACATGAAATACATCATGAGCACCCGCTAGACTTGCTGGTAGTTCCAGCCGGTAGGCTACGGGTCCGCACTTCTCCGTGATAGCAAAAGGACCAATAAAACGGGGAGCGAGCTTCCCCTTTACACCGAACCGGTGAATCCCCTTCATCGGAGATACACAAAGATAAACGTGTTCTCCGACGTCAAAATGTAATGGCCTACGCCTTTGATCAGCGTAGCTCTTCTGTCGGGATTGTGCAGCCTTCAAGTTCTCTTGTATCAACCGAACTCGGTCTTCGGCTTCGTTGACAAGATCAATCCCAAACAGAACTCTTTCGCCGGACTCACACCAATTCAGCGGTGTGTGACACTTCCGGCCGTAGAGAGCTTCATACGGTGCCATTTTAATACTCGCTTCATAACCATTGTTGTATGAAAACTCCGCCAGCGGTAGGTGATCGTCCCAATTCCTACCGTGGTGGATGGCACACGCTCTCAACATGTCCTCGAGCACTTGATTCACCCTCTCAGTTTGTCCATCAGTTTGAGGGTGATATGCGGAGCTCCTAATCAGCTTGGTGCCCAACGAGGCATGCAACTGCTCCCAAAAACGAGCAACAAACAGCGCACCTCGATCTGAAATGATGGTCTTCGGGACACCATGTGAGCATATAATTCTGGAGATGAATAACTCCGCATATTGCCTTGCTCGATAATGAGTGTTCACCGGTATGAAATGAGCTGATTTTGTCAACCGGTCAATGATCACCCATATCGAGTCATGTGTAACACCCCAAAAACCTGTGAAGAGGGGAATTTAAAAATTTTTGGACGTATTGCATGTGGTGCAAAAATTTGAATTCAAACTGGAATTCAAATTAAACTCAAAACAGAAATGAAAAAGAAAAAGAAAAAGAAAAAATAAACCTCCCCGGCCAGTGGGCCGAAACCCACCAGCCGGCCCACTCACCCCCGCGCCAGCCCGCAGCCGCGCGCCCCCCTCTTTCCCACTGCCACGCGGGGCCCACCATCTTCTTCTTCCTCGCGCACGCGCTCGGCCGACCCGGACTCTCCTCTCTTCCCCGATTCGAAACCGCCCCGGATACTCGTGTATCCCAGCCGAATTTTGGTTCTGGACGACGCAAACTCGATCACAACCGAACGCCGCCCTTCCCCGGCTATATAAACATCGGCATCTTCACGATTTTCACCCACGATCAGCCGTTTTTCCTCCCGGTGAGAACCAGAGTTTCTCCGGCCAATTTCTCTCGATCTTCGCTCGGGATTTCTGATCTAACGCGCTGATCTTGATCCACCGCCTCCGGGGAATCACGCAGGTGCAGAAAACTCGGTGGTTTGCGCTTCAAACACAGCGCCGACGAGCATCGCCGTGAATTCACCTCGGACCTCGTCGCCGACCGCCTTCCAGGACCTCCGAGCTCAAGAAAACCCTCGAGGTGAGATCCCCGACCTGCCCTCTACCGATCTATGCCATAAAATCCCAGTTTTAGGAAGAATTTACGAAGATCCGAAGCTCTCCGGCGAGATCGCCGCCTCCCACCGCCGCGCGCCGCCGGGCAGCGCCGCCCGCGCTCGATCAGAGCGACGTGGCCGCTTGTGCGCCATCTATTTTAAATCGCACGGTAGAATTTAAATCCCCGCATACCGGTTCGACGTTATAATCTCAGCCGTCAGTTTTAAATCGGACGGTCCATGTCAGCCCCGCGTTATAAAGGCCGGGATTCTTACGCGCTACCCCCTGGGGTTCTCGGAAAATACGAGCTAGCCCCAGAAACTTCTGATCTACCCCCTGGAACTTCAGAAATTCATGTAAATTCAATTAAAAATCAGTTTTAGCCCCTGGACTTAATAAAAATTAGGAAAACTCCTATGTTATGTGTAGTTAGACCCCTAGAAATTTATAAAATAATATAATAGACCCTCTGATGGGGTAAGTTGGCCTTTTTAATCTTATATAATATTAAATTTAGGAATTTGACTATGTAATTAAGATTTAAATTTAAAAAGGGTGAGGCACACACAATGTAAATTCAAGTTTAAACTTTACTAACAATTGGAAAGCTTTAGAATGAGCTAAAAATAAATTTTAGGCTGAAATGAAATCTGTTTGGGTGCGTTCATGTTTATTAGATATAGAAACACATTTTTAGGCTAGGAGATAATTCTGAAAATTGGTAAAAGAAATGTAAAATAGTTCACATCAGAGGAGAAGTTCAAAAATATATTATTTACTATTTTAGATCAGAACCTATTCTGTTTAGATGATGTGTCTTACTATTTTCATAATAAAGTTCACAATTAGGTATAGAAAATAAATCTTAAAATATAGGAAAATAGGTATGCATAACTAGAAAATGATAAATGAAGTCTCCAAATTCAAAGATTTCAGTTTAGGATTTGGTAGAAGATCTGAAAACCCATTTGGAGTAGGAAAATACCTTCCATGCATACTTGGTAGCTAAGATGTGTATCAATTGAATATAAGGAATTTGTTCAAATTAGAAATTCATATATAGTGTGCAAACATAAATCTGAATACAAAAGTTAGAAAACATATGAACAGGTTTAAAAGTGCATGTAAGCCAAAAATCAACACACATATAGTAACCACAACACATAGAAATGTGAATGACTTTCATAAATGTGAATGTGTGGTTTGTATGAAGTGAAAGTGTGAACTATGTCTTATGGATTGTTGTTTTCTTTTGCTATGTGTGATGGTATGAGTAGAACCTGCTCCAGAGCAAGTTCTTCCCTTCCAAGATCAGGACTATCCATTCCCAGAGCAGCAGGAAGAAGGCAAGTGTCCTTGACCACTTTGTTCCTATACTAGGATGTGTAGATAGAATTATTTGCATTGTCAATTGAAATATGAAACCCATGCTAGGAAGTTTCCCTAGAATTGCATTACCTTGTTTTCCTTGTAGCTTGGGATGGGATTTTGTTCTATTTTGTCATTCATTCATATTACTTATGCTTAGCCATGCTTAGAATGGGATAAGTGGGATATGATATCATCAACTTGTTTACTTTACTCTTGAATGAGATATTATGAGTTATGTAGAGGTAGGGATCAAGGCAAGTTGGATGATTTGGTTGGTGCTGGGTGCACGAGACTCGGGTTTGTGTTTAGTACTTGCCTTGATCCTAAGAACTGGTTCATGGAGCATGTAACCTGGCTTTACCGTGCCAACCACATGCTGAGATGGGGCAGCTTGGCCAATTAATTAGGTGTATCCCCGGCGTAGTATGGGTGTGTTGGATGGTGCGGGGAGTAGGTGTCAGCTGGACTACCATATGAACCGCAAGGCTCAAGAAGGGGCCACTGCAGCGGGGTTGGAGCCTCTTATGCTGTTAGGGGTGAAACCTCAGTGGGCCCACGCTCGTCGGGAATCCCTTTGTAAAGGCTTCGTAGTGATCTCCTGGCTACACACCTGGGAAGTGTGAATGTGGTTCGTGGCCACTGGCATAATGGAGGTTCTTTTAGTCCACCCGGCAACAGGGGATGAAATCACTACATGTGGGTACAGTGGTGCAAACTCTGCAGAGTCAAAACTGTCATGACAACCGTGCTCACGGTCAAGAGCGGCTTGGACTTATTCATTATTAGAGGATTGATGGCTTTGTAAGTTGAGGATGTTAAGCAGGGAGCTTAACATTGGAAATGATGTTACGGTTATTTGATTATGATGATGGGTTGGGAGATTGGGACCATTTCACCTGTGTAGTAATGTAGGTGCTTAATAAGCTAAGGTGGTAGGCAATAATTGCGTAGTGCTTCAACCAGGAGTTAAACCTATCCTTGTTCTAGCCATGCATGACATAACTTTCCCACACTTGCTGAGTACCATCGGTACTCAACCTTGCATATTTGATGGTTTATATTGCTGCTCAGGTCAAGAGAATGGTGTGGTGTTTCATGATCAAGACTTTGGACCCGAAGAAGGTTTCTAGGTTCATGGAGCCCCCGGGCAACGCCTGTGACGGAGCCTCAAGAATAATATTCCGCTGCTAGTTTATTTACTTGTGATGAACTTATTATCGTCCATCGAGACACATGCTATGTAAGACTTATTTATATTCGACACCTGGCTTGTAATAAATGATGCTTCACTATTTGTCATCACATGTATGAGAAAATGATCCTGGCATACATGTGATATTCACTCGGTTGTTCTTCGGACAAACCGGGTGTGACAGAAGTGGTATCAGAGCCAAGGTTGCCCGTAGGAACGTGGACCTAGGTAGAAATGGACGTATTTAAGGACCCTATTTTCTTAAAAACTATTTTACAAGGTGTGGGTTGAAAAGTGTTATTTAATGGGCCACTTTATTCATCTTACCCCATCTTTTATTCAAAATAGGATTTCTGCTTAAAATCTTATCTAACTTAATTTTAAATGCTTTATGTTTTAGATGGTTCGCATGATCCGCACCGCCCGCAAGTCCACCGGAGGGAGAGTTCCCGTAGTTGCCCTTGCCCTGAGAGAGGAGAACCGTCCGGTGACGTATCTCTCCTACGGATTGGCAGTAGGAGGCTTGTTGTGCCGTCTTCGACGCATGCTCCAAGCCGCCGGCAACACGAGCAAGCTAATCATACACTATAGCTCCACCAGGACCATCCGTGAGAAGAGGGAATAATGGAGTTCAGAGATGAATATTATCCACGAAAATCAGCTGCTCAAGATCCACCGCTCTCCAGCTTGTCGAGCGACACAGGTCGATGCGGAGAAGGATGTCACCTAGGAGGCAATCACCTGTCAGAGTCACATCTATCATCGTCACCGGGACAGGACTGAGTACATGTATGTCCTCCAACGCGAGAGTGGTACAACGGAGTACAAGTACCCGCCAGTGCAGCAGGGGACTTCCCATGAGCACATGGACTTGTGCTTGGAGGATGCCGATATGCTCAGCACTCGACTGCAGGAGTGTCAGCAGGAGCTTCAGGATGTTCGTGACACCCTGAAGGAAACTGAGGCGTGCTTCGAGCCTGCTTGAGGGCGAGACAAAGAGGAGATGGGAATGAATTGTGTGTCACCGTGAATGACACATGGACTCCTGACTCCCCATATCGCCGGACGATCAGGCGTCGTCGCGCTTCTCCACCAGCAGCCTCCCCACCCAAAGCGGAGTCAGAAGGCAGCCGCAATAATGAGGAAGATCCCGAGGAGCCAGCTCAGTGATATGAGTAGTGTAGAGTCCTTCCCTTAGTTTAGCAGGATGTCGAGTAGTCAAGTCGTTACCTTAGTTAATGGTGTGTTAATGCTTGGTGTGTAACGTGAGTTGTGGAAGCCATGGGCGTTTGTCCACAACCTCGTCTTCAGGATGTTTTGCTTTGGTGTGTGAACACATATGAATTAAGAGTGCATTTATGTTCACGTAAGACATGGAATCCTCAGAAAATATAAATGAAATAAGTTCTCAAAATCGTAAAGTTTAAACAAGCAAAAACTGGGAAGTTAATACGTAATGCTTTAAATTGACATTTGGTTGATCATGATAGATGGCCGGAAGAGGAAAGGGTCGTACTGCCAACCCCGCCAACAACAACGACGAGGCAGGCAACCCTCATCTTTCTGGAGGACAAGACAGGGGTGGTCGCCATGAAGGAGTTGATCCCATCCACCAAATCCTTGAAAATCAGAATCAGCTCATCCAGAGCCTGACTCAAGTGGTGGCCAACTTGCATCAAGCTCCACCTCCACAAGCTGCACCACGCCAACCAAGGTTGAGTGAGTTTCTAGGAACTAAACCTCCGAAGTTTGCAAGTGTTGCTGAACCCCAGGAGGCAGATGACTGGCTAAAGACCATTGAAAGCAAGATGAGGATCATACAGTGCCAAGGGTATGAGAGGGTGCTGTTTGCCTCTCACCAATTGCATGGACCTGCTGCTGATTGGTGGACTGCTTACGTGGCCGCCCATCATGACCCTGAGAACATCACTTGGGAAGAGTTCAAGCGTAGCTTCCGCAACCATTACATACCAAGGGGTGAACTCAAAAACAAGAGGAAGGAGTTCTTGGGATTGCAGCATGGGAACATGACTGTGAGGGAATACCTCACTAAATTCACTCAACTATCCCGTTATGCCCCGCGGGACATAGAGACTGATGAGCAGAAACAGGATTGTTTCGTGGAAGGACTTACCGCGGAAATGCAGTGTGCCATGTCCTCCAATGAGTATGAAAGCTTCCAAAAGATGGTGGACAGAGCATTTGTTGTAGAAAGGAAGCTGAAGGCCTTGGAAAATGAAAACAAGAGGAAGGCCGGGTGGTCACACCAAGCCTCGGGTAGCAACACCCGTCCACGTCTGATGCAGCAACCCGCAGGGCAGACGAGCCGTGCTGCGGTACCCTACTCAGCACCGAGAGGGTACAACCCGAACTTCAGGCCTCCGGCAGCACCAGCACCACCACAGCGTCAGTTTGGACAGCAGCCTCGCCCTACATATCAACCTCGACCAGCAGTACAAGGACCCCCAAACCAACCCCAAGACAACAAAGGCAGGCACCTAAGGTTCGGGTGCAATGCTTTAACTGTGGTGAAGTGGGGCACTACGCCCATAAGTGCCCAAAGAAGAAGCCCGTACAGCCGCAACAGCAGAATGTAATGCGAGGACGGGTGAACCACGTGACCATGGAAGAAGCGCAAGAGGCACCCGACGTGGTAGTTGGTAAGTTTCCTGCCAATTTACACATTGCAACCCTGGTGTTCGATTCTGGTGCTACCCACTCGTTCATTGCCCAAGGGTTTGTTAAGAAGCATGATCTAGCAACAACACAAATGAACCATATGCTAGCAGTAAACTCTCCAGGTAGAGAAATAAGGACAAGACAAGTGTGTCCCAAGGTGAACCTAGACATTAATGGGGTAGTATTTACTGCTAACCTCATAGTGATAGATTCACAAGGGATAGATATTATCTTGGGTATGGATTGGTTGACCAAACATAAGGGAATTGTCCATTGTTCGACCAGAACGGTGGAACTAACTCACCCTAGTGGCACAAGAGTAAAGTTAATAACAATACAAGAGCCTAGGAGGGACATTAAATTAAATCAAGTTGAGGTGAAGGTGGAAGAGATCAGGATCATCAGGGAATATCCAGATGTTTTTCTCGAGGAGTTGCCAGGTATGCCTCCCGATCGTGAAGTGGAATTCGTGATTGAGCTAGTACCTGGAACAGCTCCGATATACAAGAGACCTTATCGGATGGACTCCAAGCAGCTGGGAGAACTCAAGGATCATTTAAGAGAATTGACGGAGAAGGGGTATATTCGTCCTAGTTCCTCACCATGGGGAGCTCCAATGATATTTGTGCCCAAAAAGGACGAAACCCAAAGGTTATGCGTAGACTACCGTGCCTTGAATGATGTAACCATCAAGAACAAGTACCCATTACCCCGCATTGAAGACTTGTTTGATCAGTTGAGGGGAGCTTGTGTGTTCTCGAAGATTGATCTTAGGTCGGGATACCACCAACTTAAGATAAGGCAATCTGATATTCCCAAGACAGCTTTCGTATCTCGGTATGGACTGTATGAATACACCGTCATGCCTTTCGGGCTAACTAATGCCCCGGCATACTTCATGTATCTCATGAACAAGGTATTCATGGAATATCTGGACAAATTTGTGGTGGTTTTCATAGATGACATTCTCGTCTTCTCCAAAGATGAAGAGGAACATGAAAAACATCTAAGGTTGGTGTTGCAGAAGCTGAGGGAACACCAACTATATGCCAAGTGGAGCAAGTGTGAGTTTTGGCTGAAGAGAGTTCCCTTCTTAGGACATATAATCTCGGAGGGAGGAATCTCCGTAGACCCCGCCAAGATCAAGGATATACAGAAATGGAAGACCCCTGAGAATGTCGGGGACGTTCGAAGTTTCTTGGGATTGGCTGGATACTATTGACGGTTTATTGAGGGATTCTCCAAGATCTCGAGACCCCTCACCAAATTGTTAGAGAAGGGAATCACATTCACATGGACGCCACAGTGCGAGACAAGTTTTCAGGAGCTAAAGAAAAGATTGACAACAGCCCCAGTGCTAGTTATGCCAGATATGCAGAAGAACTTTTCTGTGTACTGCGATGCCTCTGGAAACGGGTTGGGATGTGTTCTCATGCAAGAAGGGCATGTTGTGGCTTATGCATCCCGGCAGCTCCGGAAACACGAGAAGAACTATCCTACACATGACCTAGAACTAGCCACAGTGGTACACGCGTTGAAAATTTGGCGGCACTACTTGATGGGGAAGAGGACAGAGATATATACGGATCATAAGAGTTTAAAGTACATTTTCACACAGCCAGATCTCAACCTCAGACAAAGGAGATGGTTATAGCTAATCAATGACTTTGATGTGGGCATCAACTATCATCCTGGGAAAGCAAACGTCGTGGCAGATGCTTTAAGACGGAAAGTGCAGGTCAATAGGTTGAGCTTGAAGGACATGCCTGCAGAATTGAAGGACGATGTTATAAGACTCAATCTATGCCTGGTGAATAGTGGTAAAGCCATCGCCATGGAAGTGGACTCCACACTAGAGCAAGACATACGCGATGGTCAAAAGAATGACGAGAAGATACAAGAAATCAGGCAACTCATCAAGGAAAATAAAGCCCCTGGTTTCAGAGAGGATGAACAAGGTACGGTGTGGCACGGGAAAAGAATTTGTGTGCCTGAAGTAAAGGAGATCCGTGAATATATTTTGAAGGAGGCTCACGATTCCGGCTATTCCATTCATCCTGGGAGTACGAAGATGTACCAGGACCTCAAGAGCAGGTATTGGTGGTATGGCATGAAGCGAGATGTCGCGGAACATGTTGCCCTATGTGACACATGTCAGTTGGTGAAAGCGGAACATCAACGACCCGCGGGATTGTTGCAACCACTCAAAGTGCCTGAATGGAAATGGGAAGAAATCGGTATGGATTTCATAGTGGGATTGCCTAGGACCCAATTAGGATACGATTCGATATGGGTCATCATCGACAGGCTAACCAAGGTAGCTCATTTCATCCCCGTGAAAGAAAGCTACAGCGGATCCAAATTGACAGAGTTGTACATGTCAAGGATCGTGTGTTACCATGGAGTGCCGAAGAAGATAGTGTCGGATCGAGGGACACAGTTCACCTCAAGGTTCTGGCAGAAGCTGCATGAAACCATGGGAACCCATCTGAACTTTAGTTCTGCCTATCATCCCCAAACTGACGGGCAGACGGAAAGAACCAATCAGATCCTTGAGGATATGTTGAGAGCGTGTGCACTCAAAAACAATCGGAGTTGGGACAAGAACTTACCGTATGCGGAGTTCTCCTATAACAACAGCTATCAGGCTAGTATGAAGATGTCACCGTTTGAGGCTTTGTACGGGAGGAAGTGTAGAACTCCACTATTTTGGAACCAAACAGGGGAAAGCAAAGTGTTTGGACCCGAGGTACTACAAGAAGCCGAGGCGAAAGTGAGGGAAATTCGCAACAACTTGAGGATAGCACAGACACGACAAAAGAGCTATGCCGATCGATGTACGAAGAAGAGAGCTCGTTTTCAACGTGGGGGACTATGTCTATCTCAAGGTGTCCCCTATCCGAGGACTTCGTCGGTTCAAGGTGAAGGGGAAGTTATCACCTCGATACATCGGACCCTTTCAAGTTCTAGAGAGGAAAGGCGAAGTGGCATATCAACTAGAACTGCCGGCTCGCCTATCGGATGTGCACGATGTATTCCATGTGTCACAGCTCAAGAAATGTCTGAGAACACCTGAAGGGATGTTACCCATGAATGAGGTTGACGTAGCTGAGCATCTGTCTTATGCCGAGCAACCATCCAAGATTGTGGAGACAATGGAACGCCTCACAAGAAATAAGAGAATCTGGATGTGCAAGGTACAGTGGAAGCATCACTCGGAAGAGGAAGCCACATGGGAGCGAGAAGACGAACTTAAGGCACAGTTTCCGGAATTGTTTTCTTAGAACCACCAATCTCGAGGACGAGATTTCTTTTAAGGGGGGTAGAGCTGTAACACCCCAAAAACCTGTCAAGAGGGGAATTTAAAAATTTTTGGACGTATTGCATGTGGTGCAAAAATTCGAATTCAAACTGGAATTCAAATTAAACTCAAAACAGAAATGAAAAAGAAAAAGAAAAAGAAAAAAATAAACCTCCCCGGCCAGTGGGCCGAAACCCACCAGCCGGCCCACTCACACCCGCGCCAGCCCGCAGCCGCGCCCCCCCCTCTTTCCCACTGACACGCGGGGCCCACCATCTTCTTATTCCTCGCGCACGCGCTCGGCCGACCCGGACTCTCCTCTCTTCCCCGAATCAAAACCGCCCCCGGATACTCGCGTATCCCAGCCAAATTTCGGTTCTGGACGACGCAAACTCGATCACAACCGAACGCCGCCCTTCCCCGGCTATATAAACATCGACATCTTCCCGATTTTCACCCACGATCAGCCGCTTTCCTCCCGGTGAGAACCAGAGTTTCTCCGGCCAATTTCTCTCGATCTTCGCTCAGGATTTCTGATCTAACGAGCTGATCTTGATCCACCGCCTCCGGGGAATCACACGGGTGCAGAAAACTCAGTGGTTTGCGCTTCAAACACAGCGCCGACGAGCATCGCCGTGAATTCACCTCGGACCTCGTCGCCGACCGCCTTCCAGGACCTCCGAGCTCAAGAAAACCCTCGAGGTGAGATCCCCGACCTCCCCTCTACCGATCTATGCCATAAAATCCCAGTTTTAGGAAGAATTTACGAAGATCCGAATCTCTCCGGCGAGATCGCCGCCTCCCACCGCCGCGCGTCGCCGGGCAGCGCCGCCCGCGCTCGATCAGAGCGACGTGGCCGCTTGTGCGCCGTCTATTTTAAATCGCATGGTAGAATTTAAATCCCCGCGTACCGGTTCGACGTTATAATCTCAGCCGTCAGTTTTAAATCGGACGGTCCACGTCAGCCCCGCGTTATAAAGGCCAGGATTCTTACGCGCTACCCCCTGGGGTTCTGGAAAATACGAGCTAGCCCCGGAAACTTCTGATCTAGCCCCTGGAACTTCAGAAATTCATGTAAATTCAATTAAAAATCAGTTTTAGCCCCTGGACTTAATAAAAATTAGGAAAACTCCTATGTTATGTGTAGTTAGACCCCTGGAAATTTATAAAATAATATAATAGACCCTCTAATGGGGTAAGTTGGCCTTTTTAATCTTATATAATATTAAATTTAGGAATTTGACTATGTAATTAAGATTTAAATTTAAAAAGGGTGAGGCACACACATTGTAAATTCAAGTTTAAACTTTACTAACAATTGGAAAGCTTTAGAATGAGCTAAAAATAAATTTTAGGCTGAAATGAAATCTGTTTCGGTGTGTTCATGTTTATTAGATATAGAAACACATTTTTAGGCTAGGAGATAATTCTGAAAATTGGTAAAAGAAATGTAAAATAGTTCACATCAGAGGAGAAGTTCAAAAATATATTATTTACTATTTTAGATCAGAACCTATTCTGTTTAGATGATGTGTCTTACTATTTTCATAATAAAGTTCACAATTAGGTATAGAAAATAAATCTTAAAATATAGGAAAATAGGTATGCATAACTAGAAAATGATAAATGAAGTCTCCAAATCAAAAGATTTCAGTTTAGGATTTGGTAGAAGATCTGAAAACCCATTTGGAGTAGGAAAATACCTTCCATGCATACTTGGTAGCTAAGATGTGTATCAATTGAATATAAGGAATTTGTTCAAATTGGAAATTCATATATAGTGTGCAAACATAAATCTGAATACAAAAGTTAGAAAACATATGAACAGGTTTAAAAGTGCATGTAAGCCAAAAATCAACACACATATAGTAACCACAACACATAGAAATGTGAATGACTTTCATAAATGTGAATGTGTGGTTTGTATGAAGTGAAAGTGTGAACTATGTCTTATGGATTGTTGTTTTCTTTTGCTATGTGTGATGGTATGAGTAGAACCTGCTCCAGAGCAAGTTCTTCCCTTCCAAGATCAGGACTATCCATTCCCAGAGCAGCAGGAAGAAGGCAAGTGTCCTTGACCACTTTGTTCCTATACTAGGATGTGTAGATAGAATTATTTGCATTGTCAATTGAAATATGAAACCCATGCTAGGAAGTTTCCCTAGAATTGCATTACCTTGTTTTCCTTGTAGCTTGGGATGGGATTTTGTTCTATTTTGTCATTCATTCATATTACTTATGCTTAGCCATGCTTAGAATAGGATAAGTGGGATATGATATCATCAACTTGTTTACTTTACTCTTGAATGAGATATTATGAGTTATGTAGAGGTAGGGATCAAGGCAAGTTGGATGATTTGGTAGGTGCTGGGTGCACGAGACTCGGGTTTGTGTTTAGTACTTGCCTGGATCCTAAGGACCGGTTCATGGAGCATGTAACCTGGCTTTACTGTGCCAACCACATGCTGAGATGGGGCAGCTTGGACAATTAATTAGATGTATCCCCGGCGTAGTATGGGTGTGTTGGATGGTGCGGGGAGTAGGTGTCAGCTGGACTACCATATGAACCGCAAGGCTCAAGAGGGGGCCACTGCAGCGGGGTTGGAGCCTCTTGTATGCTGTTAGGGGTTAAACCTCAGTGGGCCCATGCTCGTCAGGAATCCCTTTGTAAAGGCTTCGTAGTGATCTCCTGGCTACACACCTGAGAAGTGTGAATGTGGTTCGTGGCCACTGGCATAATGGAGGTTCTTTTAGTCCACCTGACAACGGGGGATGAAATCACTACATGTGGGTACAGTGGTGCAAACTCTACAGAGTCAAAACTGTCATGACAGCCGTGCTCACGGTCAAGAGCGGCTTGGACTTATTCATGATTAGAGGATTGATGGCTTTGGAAGTTGAGGATGTTAAGCGGGGAGCTTAACATTGGAAATGATGTTACGGTTATTTGATTATGATGATGGGTTGGGAGATTGGGACCATTTCACCTGTGTAGTAATGTAGGTGCTTAATAAGCTAAGGTGGTAGGCAATAATTGCGTAGTGCTTCAACCATGAGTTAAACCTATCCTTGTTCTAGCCATGCATGACATAACTTTCCCACACTTGCTGAGTACCATCGGTACTCAACCTTGCATATTTGTCGGTTTATATTGCTGCTCAGGTCAAGAGAATGATGTGGTGTTTCATGATCAAGACTTTGGACCCGAAGAAGGTTTCTAGGTTCATGGAGCCCCCGGGCAACGCCTGTGACGGAGCCCTCAAGAATAATATTCCGCTGCTAGTTTATTTACTTGTGATGAACTTATTATCGTCCATCTAGACATATGCTATGTAAGACTTATTTATATTCGACACCTGGCTTGTAATAAATGATGCTTCACTATTTGTCATCACATGTATGAGAAAATGATCCTGGCATACATGTGATATTCACTCGGTTGTTCTTCGGAGAAACCGGGTGTGACATCATGCTTCCTGGATGTGAGCGGTAATCCGACGATGAAGTCCATACTCACATCCTCCCATTTCCATGCCGGTATCTTCAAAGGTTGTAACGGTCCGGCTCTCCGCATATGATCAGCCTTTACCCGTCTACACGTATCACACTCGGATACGTATTTAGCGATTTCCCTCTTCATCCTCGTCCACCAAAATTTCTGTTTCAAATCTTGGTACATCTTGTTACTTCCGGGATGAATGGAAAATTTAGACAGGTGGGCTTCATCCAAGATCTTCTTCTAGAGTTTCATATTGCGCGGTACCACTATACGGTCGTTAAACCATATTGTACCGTTCTCATCCTTCCGGAAACATTTCACCTCTCCGTTGTCTAGTCTTCTCCGTATGTGAGACATACCTCTATCTATTCTTTGAGCCTCAACAATCTCTTCACGGATTGTTGGATTGAGCGCGAGATTATAAAGCGCACCATACGGAATGACACGGAGACTTGGTTCTTCTTCTTCCAACTCAGCAGCCGCTAAGTTGTGAACATGGGCTTTCCGACTAAGCGCGTCGGCAACCACGTTGGCTTTTCCTGGATGATAGTGGATCTCAATTTCATAATCTTTTATGAGCTCCAACCATCTCCGTTGTCTCATAATTAGCTCCTTCTGCGTGAAGATATACTTCTGGCTTTTATGGTCGGTGTAGAGGTGAACAAGATTACCCAGTAGGTAGTGCCTCCACATCTTTAACGCCAACACCACAGCAGCAAGCTCAAGATCGTGAGTTGGATAATGCTGCTCGTGGTTTCGCAGTTGACGAGACCCATAGGCGACTACACGCCCTTCTTGCATCAGAACACAGCCGAGACCGATGCCGGATGCATCACAGTATACATCAAATGGCTTCGTCGTGTCCGGCTGAGCAAGAACTGGAGCTGTTGTGAGATGTTCACCAAAGTTTTGAATGCGGCCTCACATGCTGTATTCCACATGTATTTAGTGCCCTTCTTCAGCAGCTCCGTCATTGGTTTAGCAATCTTTGAGAAGCTCGGAATAAACCTCCGATAATACCCCGCTAAACCTAGGAAACTTCGGACCTCGTGGACTGATTTGGGAGATTCCCACTTCAGCACCTGTTCAATCTTGCTGGGGTCCACGGCAATACCTTCTGCTGAAATAATATGGCCTAGGAAAGGCACTTGATCAATCCAAAATTCGCACTTGCTGAACTTGGCATATAATTGGTGCTCCCTCAACCGTTGTAGCACGATACGCAGATGTTCAGCGTGCTCTTCTTCTGATTTGGAGTAAACCAATATGTCGTCAATGAATACCACGACGAACTTGTCTAACTCCGGCATGAACACCGAATTCATCAAGTACATAAAGTGTGCCGGAGCGTTGGTTAATCCAAATGACATGATGAGGTACTCATAGAGTCCATATCTCGTCGAGAAAGCTGTCTTCGGTATGTCCTCCAGTCGGATCTTGATTTGATGATACCCCGACCGAAGATATCGAAAATACCTTTGCACCCACAAGTTGATCGAACAGGATGTCGATGCGGGGCAAAGGATACTTGTTCTTGATCGTGACAGCATTTAGAGGACGGTAATCAACACATAGCCGTAGTGTTTTGTCCTTCTTCTTAACGGACAGCGCAGAGCAACCCCAAGGTGAAGAACTTGGTCGTATGAAACCCTTGCTCATGAGTTCATTCAGTTGCTCTTTCAACTCCGCTAGCTCGTTAGGTGCCATCTTGTAAGGCCTTCTTGAGATAAGGAGTGGTTCCCGGCGCCAGTTCAATCTTGAACTCGACGTCCCGTTCGGGCGGCATGCCCGGTAAATCATCGGGAAATACGTCGGGATAATCACGTACCACCGGAATATCTTCAAGCTTCAGCGCTTCCGTGTGGTAGGCCTCTACCATATCTGGGTCTTCGCTGTCTAGAAACAGCGTGTGCTGTCCATGAATCGGCGAGTCAATCTGGACAGTCCGGTTACCGATATTGAGAACGGCACCGTGACGATTTAACCAAGACATCCCCAATATAATGTCTATCTTCTGCCTATCCAACATAATCAGTGATGTTGGGTATATTTTCCCGCCCAAACACAGCTGCTCGGGACACAATCTGATTGGCAGAGATATTTCCTCCCGGTGATCGTATAAGGAAACTCGTTGTGGGAGTATTGGTCGATAATTGGTGCTGATCCACGCATGTTTTGCTGATAAAATTGTGGGTTGCACCAGAATCAAAAAGTACCAGCACGGGCACGTCTCTGAGAGTAAACATGCCTGCTAACACCGGTGCTCCCTCCAGGACATCCTTAATAGCAAGATGTTGCACACTCCCGGATTGCAATGCTGTTATATTGACTTGAGCAGGTGGCGGCATACCACCTGATGATGAAGGCTGTCTGGTGTTCAACAACTTCTCCCGGCATTCTTGCCTAAAATGCCCAGAACGGTGGCAATAAGAACATGGGGGTTTCCCGGGTTCTTCGTTAACTTGTGGTTGAGAAGTTGATGTACCGGGCTGCAGCAATGATGTAACAGGTGTCATTCGTTGCTGCGGCAATGGTGTTGCTTCAAGACATGATTCTTGAGCAGGAAATCTGTATGGAGTTGATCTTACTGATGTTTGCCATATTTCATCGTATGGTGTGTGATACACCACACGGTATTTACGAGGAACAACTGGTGTGTCTTCTTGCACATCCTCCCGGTCCCTCTTCTCTGTTTGACACTCAAGTGTCGCTTGTTCTTGCAGCAGAGCAGCACTGATCAACTCAGTATAACTGCCTTGATTGAACAAAGCTAACTTCTCTTTTAGTATGGCACTCAAGCCATAGAAAAAGTAGTCACACATTGCAGCTTCGCTCGTCGCATAAGCAGGAGCATATTGTGCCAGAAGGTTGAATCGTCTGACATAATCGAGGACACTCATGTCCCCCTGCTTCAAGTTTCTGAATTCCTGCTGTTGGGCCTTGATAAAACCCATAGTAATGTGACGAGCACGGAATGCTTCACAAAATTCCGTCCATTCCACTTGATGGCCTTCCGGAACGGTGGCGAGATAAGCAAACCACCAATTTCCGGCGGCTCCATGAAGCTGTTGAGCTGCAAATAGTGTCTTCTGATATTCGTCGCACTCAAACACTCCAAACTTGGACTCCATAACCCAAAGCCACTGATCAGCTTCCACTGGTTCATTGGCTTCCGTGAAGATTGGCGGTTGTGTCGCCAAGAAATCCAAATAGGCGTTCTGAGGTGGAACGTCCTGTTGTGCACGTTGGAGTAAGCCCTGTTGTACCAAGGCTTGTAGTAGTCTTTTGTTCTCTTGACTTGACTCGACCATCTGAGCCATGACATCTGCCCATACCGTTGATGGCGGTGCCCGTGGTGGAGTCGAGTCATCACCGTCTTTGCGAGAATTTTCATCCCTACTCGGAGAATGAGTACGCACCATACTGCAAAAGCATAATTTCTGAGGGGAGTCAAAACTTGATCTCAGCAGTATGTGAAAGTATGTAAAACATGAACATGCTAAAACTTTATGAAAGCATAACAATACTTCTTCTTTACACATCTTTCTAAAGCCAAAATTAGAACACTCCCTCTATTCTGTACAGAATCGATCTTTCTGTACTTAACCCCGATTTTGATCCGGGTAGAAACATTTTCATAACTCCGGTTGAATACTAAAGTTAAAGTTAACTTCAGTATCTTTCCAACGAGTACTCTTATGCCCCTAGATTATCTCTGGATCAGTAGCTATGACTGTTCAAAGTTGACAAAATTTTCTGGATAAAATTTGCCAGCACCTACTTTGTATGTGGCTGTTTTCATCACAGTTTTACATACAAATGGAGTACAATTCTGAACACTGCAAATTTCCTAACCTTTCCAACGGTGTATCATATGACCCTTAGAAAATTTTCTACAGACTGTGACGGCTAATTTAGAACAACATCCAGAGAAGTTTGCAGCTGCTCTGTTTTCTGAATAGTTTGTATTCATCTGGACATTCAACCAAGTTGGTGTCAGATTTGGCTCTGGAATTCTACAGAAAAGTTGTAGAGCACTTAGTAACCTTTCCAGAACTGTATCAAACACCTCCATTGGTTCAAGCTAATCATAGTTACGCTCTGTTAACGTCCAGAAAAATTTCTGTCTGAACAGAGCACTCTGTCTTTGAGATCACAAGAAACCTAACAAGTCTCTTCTTTGAAACTTCGTTCAAATGAAGAGCTCAGTAACTAATATGTGCTTTATCACATCCATTTTTAGTTTGGAAGTTAGTCATGACTGATTTATTCATAGGTAAGAATACTATCGAGTGTAGTACGGTGACGATGCACCGTAAGACATATGACGGTACTACGTTGCCTCACCAAAGAAAAACCTAACCGGATTACACCGGCTTATGTGTACCCTTAGGTGGCACTAAAACGGTCTCTCGCAAACGTGTTCTACACGTACTACGGTTTTTGTGGTTAGTACCTACATAAAACACACTCAATCATCAGGCCCGGCTGCACACCGAACCAGGTATCCATACAGTTCGTACCCGGCCGTCATCACTCGCCCGGGTGTTCTCAAGCCAAACACGCCTTGAGCTACGTGTTCATGTTACTGACCACGTGACGGGGTCTCCCAAATTGCACCACACACGCCAGGGAGGACGTTGCTCGAATACCCCAAACGACATGAAGAGTCGTAGAGGATACTAAAGCGGGTCGGGTTACCTGCCACCCGTGAGGCTCCACCCTTCAGCTTGTGCGCACTGGTGGACAGCGCATACGTGCACCACGCAAAACATAAACGTCCCGAGATGCACGATTTTCTGACATAACAAATAGGTTAGCTTGCCACCTTCATATTATGCTAATAGTCGTCCTTATGTGGGCCTAGTACCGTTATCTCACCGTATCCTAAGTTTTTGACGTAATATGATGCTCAATCCGTGCTCTGTACCCAACGCAGCTCTGATACCATGTTGTAACAGACCTCAGGACCTCGTTGGGTGGTGCCGTGTTATGCGGCACCCAACAGCACACAGATCAATGAACACACATCATATTACATAAATAGTTTAGCGGAAGCGTACAAGAAAGTTTTACAAATACTTGTATCAGAGTAAACTACAGCGGAAGACTATCACTCTCACGATTCATATCTAAACTAGCAACAAAGAAACAGTCCAGCCCATGGACGTTTCTTACTAGCAACACGAAGATCAATCTGCAGCGGCGAGGATGCTCTTTGAGTAAGCACTCGGAGGTTCCCAAGTCTCATTGGCATCCCTTCTCATAAGCATCGAGTCAATTACCTGCAAAACAACTCGGATAGCATCCGTGAGCATAACGCTCAGCAAGACTTAACCGTCACCCTAAGCATGAAACTCTAAGTGAGGTTATGAACCTAACATAGGATGGCATGAGCATAATTAAACTCGCCTAAAAGTGAATCCTTACTTTCAGTATTAATTGCAGTATTTTAAGTAACCCTGGGCACGCTACATCGGGAGTCCACAATCAAACAAGAAACACTTTCCCCCGATGTAAATTGCTCATGGCATAAAAGAACCGAGTTTGCACTAGCCTATTCATCAAGATCCAATACAAAGGTAGGATAATACTTCACATCAAAATGATTAGTTCCTTTCTCAGGCAAGTTCTTACTACGTCACGACTGTGAGAACAAGTATGCTCGGTCCATTCCGCGAGCGACGGTGATTCGAATCAATAACACTCGGACTACACGACACGTACGCCCGTACTTGACGTTGCCTACAACAACCATCACTGACGTCGTACGTGGCAGCCTTTCCCCTATTTCACTCCCGCTGAATCGATCAAGTCGCCCCGTACAGTAGCTACTCTCATGGTGCACCTTCCGACGTGAGAGGTCATGAGAATATTCCCCACATACTGCACATCGGCCGTCCGCCTGAGGCGACCCGAAAAGTCCCAACGACAGCTTCCCGAGGTACATCAGTTTACTGGGTCCCATATAGCCAGCATGAGTCTGGTACACAACTCAAACTTGTTCAACAGGGCCGCATACGGATCGGTCCTTGACCGACACAGACATGTCTATAGCACCCAGGCCCCTATGTCCTGCTGCTCCTACAACCTTCCAGTCTCAACTTTAACTTGCTAAATCATTTATGAACCAATCCCGTATGCCCCTGTTGTTCCTGAACATGCGAGTAGCATCTCACCACTCGACTTCTACCGAACCATACTTAAGCATGGAAGTTCTACACGGTGAACGACACCTACCCAATACTCCATGGGTCATTTGGCTATGCAAGAGGAGTATCAAACATTAGACCTAATGCACAGTTTAAATCTTAACCGAAAGTGAATACAAAAGAACAACTTAACAGCTGTTAAATGCAAACCGGAGCTTGCCTGTTTTGCAGGGTAGTCATATATAACAGTTAGTGTCCTTGCAGATCCACCCTTGATTCTCCGGAGCTTGATCCACTTCGATGAATCGCTCCTTTGAATCCCCTTCGTTGGGGTTCCTATTGAAATGCATATGCATATGTTTTATAGACTGTAATGGAAAGAATTTATAGAATTCATTTCTTAGGTACAGAGGTTGTGTGGAAAAGCCAAGAATGGCTTGGTTGCCTCTGTTGTGCAAAGAAACAGACTTAAACTAAATTGACCTTAAGGCCTTAGCTATACACTAATCATTTCCCCTAATGAACATAATAGATAAACTGAAAGGATTTGAGTGCAACTGAAGAACAAGAACTCCAATGGCCTCAAAACTTTTACAGCCGGTTCTATACTACCTAAGGATTTAGCTTGCCAAATTGCAGCTAATGTGGAGTCATGTGGTGTCCTCCATAATTCTCACAATATCTCTTATGTATTTTTCCCTATACATAAGTATGGAGAATAAGAACAGGGAGTTCAAGGACTCACCTTGGGCTGATAATTTACATGTGAGTTCTTGATCACATGAGAGTAATCGGGTCCAAAATTCAGCCCTTTTACTTGAGTAGTTCTCCCAGAACAATTCTTTAAGCATCCCTACTCAAAAGAATTAATTCTGAGGTAATGTGCATTTTCATGCTCAATTGAGTGACCTACAATTTCAAGTATGTCCCAGAGAGCTTGCCTAAATTTTCCTATGATTTTTGGAGCTATGGATTGCCCAGAATAGATTTTTGAAGTGGGAAACATTTCCTGAAAATGTTTCTGGACTCCTTTGAGCACAGTAGTTTTCATTTAGCAAATTCCTACTCAAATGATCTCAAAATGAGCTGAAAATTTGCTAGAAGCTCAATACTATGCTAAAGAATATTCTGGCACAATTTGGGGATTTTTGGATAAACCAAACTCCCTCAATAATTCTTTTTCACAAAACCTTCAAAGAATTTTCCAGAATATAATATTAACTTCATACAAAACTGAGTTCATATTTGGATAGAACTCAGGGAGATGAATCCAACCCAAGTGGAATCACTCAAATTGGAGGTTTCTACCATGAGCTATGAATTTCCAAAGTTTGGGCCCTCACTGGAATTGTTTTCCTACAGAAAATCCCACTGGGCCCGCTTATTTAAATTCCAACCAATCAGAACTGGGCCACACCGGGGCCACGGGGTTTTTTGCGCCAGCACGCGGGATCCCGGCCACACCCGATCCCGGATTTCAATTCTGAGCTGCTGACAGCCGGGTCCCACGCCTCGTCTTCTTCCTCCGGCCCCTCGCTCGCGCCCGCGCGCTCCCCCTCGCCGGAGCTCGCCGGTGCTCGCCGGCCAGCCATTTCTGGCCACCATCCGAGCCCGGACTTGCCTCCAGGGGGTTTAGGGCCTCGAGGAACATGGCTGTGGGGTTTGCTAGGGCTGCCGATGACCTGAACATGGCCTGCGACGTGCGACAGCTACTGTGATAGTTCGGCAGCGTCGCCCGAGGTCTCCAACCCTCCAAAACTTGTGCCGACGAGCCCTACAGCACCAGCGTACCCCTAGGAAGATCGGCATGACCTCAAACTAGCTCGGAAATGGCTGGAACTAGGTCGTCATCATGCGACCGAATGGGTCCACCGTGAACAACCCAAGAAAAGCTCGAAATTCGTCGGTCTGAGGCGTTTTCATGCGCCGGATGCAAAAGGGAAAATGATCGCCGGCTAATCCAGCTGCTGCGTGCAAGATTTGAGGACCTAGGAAGGATTTGAGAGCGGGAATTTGCTGAAGCCATACCGGAAGCTCGGAGTGAGGTCGCCGGAGCAAAACCTTGAAATTCATCGTCGATAGCTCACGGCACGGCCTGAGCTTGGGCTGAGAGCAGCACCGCACCCGTGCGCGTCCGTGGCTATGATCGCTCGGCCATGAAACCCCCTGTGGAGGGCTGTCCACGAGCGCCCGATCACCTTATTGAACTCGGTCACCGCGGCGGCGTTTGTTCTCGGGCAACGGAGGCCGCAGCTCGCTTGCTTGCGGATCAGGGAGGTGGGGGCTGGTCTCATGGAAGGGTTTAGCAGCTCGGGGGAGGGAAGAGCGCGGTGGTTTCGCCGTTCTTCCGATCGGACCGAGAGGCGGAGGGGAAAAACGGTCGCTGCTCGTGCGCTCGCGAGGAGGAGAAAAAGGGATGGCCTTTGCTTCGTCCAGGGGGGTGATCAGGCCGCAGAACCGCCTCTGGGCGCCGTGCGTGGGGAAAGGGAGCAGCTGGTGGCGCTGCCGAGCCTCCCAGTGGCTCCACGGTGGGAGCTGCTCGTGGCCCACGTGCTGTTCGACGAATTTCCCCACTGGGGCTGAGACTTAGTGTGCAAGGCACCTCCTTTAGCTCCATGACATGTGGGTCCCACTCCACATGTACCTCCCAAATATCTGTTCAAGCTGATCTCTTTAATTCCCAGAATTCTAGTTTTAAAAATGGTGGCTAGAATTTGAATTCTTCAAATTCAGTTTGAATTTGCAAGACAAAATCTGAATTTTGTTAGAATTTGCAAATGCTCCTCTTTAACTCCTTTTTGTGCCCACCCTACACATGCAAAGTTGGTGATAAAACTTTTCCCTCTAAATCCAACTATATGGCTGCATGTTTATTCAAAGTTCTTGGTCACCACATGTGTGAACATTGAATCCCAAATATGATTTTTAAACTTACATGCAAAGAGGTATTTAACTCCTTATTGGTTCAACACTTTTAAATAAAAAGGTGAGCCTCATTTTGGATGATCATCCATGTATTACTTTGCATGAAGAAAAGTTTTAGCAAGTCCCATTTTTCATGTCTTTGCCACACATATGAACTCAAACCTTAGTTTTTATTCATACACATTTTTGGGACTTTTACAACAGGATGGCAAGGCGTGACAGCGGTATAGTGCCACCCAACGGCATGAAGCCGACCGAGCAGGATGAGAAGACACGGTGACAAGACGGTGTCTTCATCATCACCTGACACACGGACAGGGGCGCTCAGCGCACCGGGCGGCGGGACTTAACTCCCCCGTCAACCACTCTACTTAGAGGACGAAGCCCTAGATCATGTATAGGGTTTACATAGCTTTAGGGCCACTTGTCGGGCCCCAAGCCTCACTTTAACCACCCTGGCCTTGGACTATAAAAGGACCGGGGTGACCACCCGACAAGGGGTTCGCATTCTAGATCCCGTAACGCACAAGCTCAAGCACGCGCAAGCAAGCAATACAACAAGCACTCCAATGGACGTAGGGTATTACGCTCCGGCGGACCGAACCACGTAAAACCTCGGTGTTCATCCGCTCCCTCGAGCCCCGGTCGCGTAGAGCGCCAAGCCCCTTCCGATCAAAGAACCTCGTGGGCACCTTCCGAGCAAGCCGGGAGGAGTGTCGCAGCTCACACACTCTGACATTTGGTGCGCCAGGTAGGGGGGCTTTCCGCGCTCTTCACACGACCATGGTGAACACCACCTCCCATGGAGAGCCTTCTTGCCCAACTCGCCGTTGTCTCCTGGTGGGAGACGATGAGGCTACCCCTCGCTCCAGAGCGGGCGGGCCTGGCCGAGCTGGCAACCAAACGGCCGGTGCACTCTGCGTGATGTATGGGGGTTCTTTCGACATCTCGTCCAGGCAAGCCGTCAAGACCCTCCGTCGAGCAGTGGCAGCGGCTGCCCCAGCCAAGAGGCCGGCGCCGCATCGCAAGTGGATGGAGACGCCGATCAGCTTTGATGCCGCTGACTGCCTTAAGAACATGGAAGGCGCCAGGCAGCTGCCTCTCCTCGTCGCCCCGACCATCTCTAACGTGAATCTCTATCACGTGCTGATCGATGGCGGGGCGTGCCTCAGCGTTATCAGCCTCGCAGCTTTCAAGAAGCTGTAGATCCCTATGTCCCAGCTTACCCCTTTGAGACCATTCTCGGGGTAGGCCAGGAGCCAATCTTCCCACGTGGTAGTATCTCCCTCCCGGTGACATTCGGGACGCCTGAGAACTACCATACGGAAAGCAACGTCTTCGACGTTGCAGAGGTCAGCCTACCCTTCAATGCCATAATCGGCAGGCCAGCCCTGTACCAGTTCATGGCGGTAGCCCACTACGGCTACATGGTCCTGAAGATGCTAACCCCAAGTGGCGTCCTCAAGATCCGCGATGACCGCACCACAGCTGTCTCAGCGCTGGAAAAACTCCAAGCGCTGGCGGCAGTGCAGGAGGCCGCTTCCGGTCACGCTGAACGGCTGAAGCTAGCCGGCCGCCTCCGAGCATGCGTCAGCAAGGGATGACATATGCACCCCGTGTGCAGCCCTGAGACGGCGAGGATGTACCGGTCAAGGTCGTCCAAGTTGGTTCTGATGTCACCCAGACCACCCGAATCGCCGGGGGCCTGAGTGGCAAATAGGAAGACACACTCCTCACCTTCCTCCCGGCCAATGTCGACGTGTTTGCATGGCAACCGTCGGAAATGCCTGGGACCCCCAGGGAGGTGATTGAGCACCAATTGAAGATCCATCCCAATGCCATGCCAGTCCAACAGAAGCCTCGGAAGCAATCCATCGAGCGGCAAGACTTCATCCGTGAAGAAATCAAGAAGCTGCTCAACACAGGGTTTATTCGAGAGGTCCACCATCCACGATGGTTGGCCAACCCTGTTGTCGTCCCCAAGGCTGGCAGGAAGCTACGCATGTGCATCGACTACACCACCCTCAATAAGGCATATCCAAAGGATCCATTCCCTCTCTTCCGTATAGACCAAATAGTCGATTCTACATACGGTTGTGATCTACTGTGTTTTCTAGACGCATATTCAGGTTTCCACCAAATACCAATGTCTAGGGAAGATGAAGAGCATACCACATTGATCATAGTAGATGGTCTATACTGCTATGTGTCCATGCCTTATGGTCTTAATAATGCTCTTCCCACTTTCGTGTGTGCAATGCACAAAACATTTGGGAACCTCATTCGGGACCTAGTAGGGGTTTATGTCGATGACATCATAGTAAAGGTTACGTCGCAAGCATCTCTGCTCGACAACCTAGCCCTAGTCTTCGACAGACTCGTTCGACACGCACGAAGTTGAACCCAGACAAATGTGTCTTTGGGGTCTCTGCCAGGAAGCTGCTCAGTTTCTTGGTCTCGCACCGAGGAATTGAAGCTAACCCAGAGAAGATTAGGGCCATAGAGCTGATGCGGCCCCCTGCCCGCATCAAAAACGTGCAGAAGCTTACCGGATGATTGGCTGCACTCAGTTGGTTTATCTCTAGACTGGCTGAGCGGGCTCTTCCCTTTTTAAAGCTTCTGCGCAAATCTGGTCCATTCGTATAGATCGAGGAGGCGGACGAGGCGTTCCAGGAGCTGAAGAAGTTCCTCACAACGCTGTCAATCATTGTGGCCCCGGAACAAAGCGAGCCTCTACTCCTTTACATCGCTGTCACAACTGAGGTCGTGAGCATGGTTCTAGTTGCGGAGCGGCTAGAACTCCATCAACCTCAAGTCCCAGTTAAGGCTCCTACAGCCGTTGGTCTAAAGCCCCAGGGCTCAGACTCCACAGGAGACCCCTGTGATAGGGAGTTAATCAGGTCCCAAACAGGCGGGCCTAATGATCAATACATATCCGAGTCCAAGCTCCTAGAATGCAGTCCCGGACCTGGAGGCCTGGGGGCCTCGTGTCCCGGACCTTCCCAAGAAGAACTTATCGGGTCTCAGCCATCTAGACCTGACAATTGGTGCGCATATCAATCCGAGCTCCCAGAGTGCAGTCCCGGACCCGGGGGCCAAGGGCCCCCGAGTCCTGGACCTCTACATGAAGACGCCTCGGACCCCTCTGGGAGGGTCCGAACCGTCCAGCGTCTGGTCTACCTCATCAGCGAGGTCCTCCATGATGCCTAGACAACATATATGGAGGTGCACAAGCTGCTCTATGCAGTCCTCGTTGCATCAAGGAAGATGTGCCACTACTTCCAAGCTCACAAGATCTCAGTGGTTACCTCATACCCGCTGAGAACCGTCCTCCACAGCCCCAACACCACCGGAAACATAGCTAAATGGGCAGCGGGGTTGGCGAAGTTCGAGCTGTACTTCTTACCACGCCAATGCGGTGAAAAGTCAAGCGCTAGCTGACTTTGTGGCATAGTGGACTCCACCACCATGCCAGCCAGGGGGCCAGAACATCGGTGAAACAGAGCCCAGAGCTCTAATTTTCACTGTGCCCTACTGGACTCACTTCTTCGATGGCTCCTCGCGGAAGCAAGGTGCTGGAGCAGGGGTTCTGCTCATTACACCATCCGGAGAGCAGTTCAAATACATGGTGCAACTTGATTTCAAGGCAACCAATAACATGGCGGGGTATGAGGCTCTCATCTTCGGGTTAAAGACCGTGCTGTCCCTCGGCGACCAGCAGTTGTTGGTCAAGGGTGATTCTCAGTTGATCATAAAGCATGTCAAGGGAGAGTGCTGCTGCAACGACCCAAAGCTTGCAGTCTATCTCCTCCAAGTACAGAAGTTAGAGAAGGACTTTTTATCCTTGTACTTGTGCCATGTTCCCCGTGCCAATAATACAATAGCCGACAACCTGTCAACAAAGGCTTCCACTTGGGCTCCGGTGCCTGAGGGGGTATTTGAAAGGAAGTTACTGCGACCGACCACCTGGCCGGCCGAACCAGGCGAAGGGGGCGGGACCAGCACCTCGAAGCTGGCGGTCCCGGCGGCCATGTTACCATGGCGCCTACCAAGGATCGTAAGCGTCACCGGGGACTCCGTGCAACCCGGCGCTCAAGATCCAAGTGCTCAAGTAGGTCCCGACGCATGGATCACGGAGATCCGGGATTACTTAAAAGAATATTTCCTTCTCGATGAACATGTATCCACTGAACGGATCGCTCAGTTGGTTAAGAGATACATGCTGGTAGAAGGGGATCTCTACCGGTGTGGTGCTAATGGCGTCCTATTGCGGTGCATTACCAGGGAGGAGGGCTGCGACCTGCTCGTAGAGATCCATGGAGGCGAGTGTGGGAACTATGCATCTTACCGCACGCTGGTCGGTAAAGCCTTTCGGCATGGATTTTTACTGGCTGACAGCTCTCCAGGATGCCGTCGAACTGGTTAACAGATGCAAGGCGTGCAAGTTCCACGCTAATTAGATCCACACACCAGCACAGACGCTGCAGATGATCTCGCCCTCATGGCCCTTCCCCGTGTGGGGGCTGGACATCCTGGGACCATTCCCCAAATCTGTCGGAGGGTACCGGTACCTCTACGTCGCCGTAGACAAGTTCACCAAGTGGCCGGAAGCTACCCCTGTTGTAACCATCAACAAGCAGTCAGCAGTCAAGTTCATCAAGTCAATCTTCTGCCGGTTCGGGGTCCCAAACAGAATCATCAACGACAACGGGACCCAGTTCACCAATGCAGTGTTCCAAGACTGCTGCGAAGAGCTCGGCATCCAAGTTTGCTACGCTTCTGTTGCTCACCTAGAGAGTAACAGTCAAGCCGAAAGAGCAAACACCGAGATACTCAGGGGACTCAAAACGCGCACCTACAACAGCTTGAAGAAGCACGGTGCCAATTGCATTGAAGAGCTTCCGTGTGCACTGTGGGCTAGCCGAACGTCTCTCAATCGCTCAATAGGGGAAACACCCTTCTTCCTTGTGTATGGGGTTGAGACCGTCCTCCCCTCGGAAATCACCATGGGCTCATCCCGTGTCCGAGCGTACGACAAAGCCACACAGGATCAACTCTGGCGTGAAGATATCAACCTTGTCGATGAGCAAAGGTGGCAAGCAGCTGTCCGAAATGCGCGATACCGTCAAGCACTCCTGCGTTATCAGCAGCCGTTCATGCGGAGTAGAAAGCTCGAGGTGGGTAACTTGGTGCTCTAGCGAATACTTTCTCGAGAAGGGGGGAACAAACTCTCCCCCATCTGGGAGGGTCCCTTTCGAGTGCCATAAGTATGCCGCCCCGGGTGCGTCCGCCTAGCCACAGAGGATGGGGTACCACTACCCAATCAATGGAACATAGAACACCTCCGTAAGTTCTATCCTTGGCACAACGGTAGGACTTTATTTTTCTGAAAAGATGTCATAGTGTCTAGGAACAACGCTTAGAACAGCTAAGCCCCAGAGGAGTCCTGTTACTCTCATCATCCGGAGCTTGTCGTTGCCTTCTTGTACGGCCTGTTTCCTCCTACGAGGGGATCCTGAAGTAAGAAAGTATTGTCTTACCCTGTGCATTATCCCTTTACAGTTTGTGCTTACTCATGCATATCAACTGTAAGTGGGTGAGCCACGTGTCCTTGGCCCTGAGGTCAGCCCCGGGCCTGCCATGTGCGCTTGAGTTCCGGAGCCGACGCATGCCCTGGGCTCCGGTCCGAAGCCACCCCGCTGACGTAGAACCCGGAGCTGCCACTCGTCTCCTGGCTCAGAGCCTCCTCCCTGCTGACGAAATCTCCGGAGCTCACATGTGCCCTGGGCTCTGGTCGGATTCTTCCCGCTGATGTGAGGTCCGGGGCTGCCACGTATCTCTTGGCTCAGAGCCACCTCCATGCTGAGGATAGTTCTGGAGCTCACCGTGCCCTGGGCTCCAGTCCGAGCCTCCCCGTTGAGGTAAGGTCCGGAGCTGCCATGTGTCACCTAGCTCCAGAGCCTTCACCCTGTTAAGAAGAATTCTGGAGCTGACATGTGCCTTGGGCTCTGGACTAAGTCTCCCCGCTGAGATAAGGTCCGGAGCTGCCACGCGTCTCCATGGGACAAGCTAAAGACAAGGGCCGAACTTCCCCCGAGTCCTTGCACTGCCAAGAACCCAGAAGGAGTGGTAGCCACTGTAAAATCCCCAAAAGTGGTAGCTAGAAATTCAGCATGTTTACATTTAGGGAAAAAATGAGGGGAATTAAAACTTTGAATTATAACAGTGTGAGTTCAAAGTAAGGATTCAAACTTCCAAAAAAACTTCCAAACATGGAGATCTGAATTCATAACTTGGATCTTCATATGTCAAATATTCAACCTGCCAAATTTCAGCTCATTTGGAGGGGTTCTACTATTTGTTCGGGATTAAAAGAGGAGGCCCTCGAATCTAAATTTAAATTTCAGTTTCAAAACCCAACTTACTCATTTGCAAATTTGGTTCCACAAATGTGTTCTCCACATTTGAATTAGTAGCCATGCCAAAATTCAGAATTTGTTTGAGTTGGTTTGCTATGTTTTTGGAACAATACAAAGGGAAGATTCAAATTCCAATTCAAATTCAAGTAACCAAACTCAGATACAAATTCCACCCTAGAATTCAAATGAATTCAGTTTAATTCAACATTTCAAACCATAACTTTGGGAGGAAGTAAAGTAGTTAATTTGGAGATAAAAGGGAAAATATCAATGGAGAATTAGGTGGGAGGGGTCCCACTAGTCAGCCACCCACAGAAGCAAATTCTCTGTTTTCCCTCGGTCAATCACGAGCCAGCACCAGCTCCCGCAGAACCCCCGCCAGATGCCTCCACCGAGCTGCTTGAGGTTTTTCCCCAACGTCGGTAACATTTTGCGTGGGTGATCAATCGGTGAAACAGATGCAAAACTCCACTTCTTCTCTCTATCTACACGTGCAACTGAAGCTTCTCCATCTGCTCAAGCGCGTGACCGAGAAACACCGAGCCGTGCCCCTTCTTTCGGTCCTCACCGCCGATCACTTTCCAGTGATGTGAGTGCCTAGCTGAGCCACCCAAAAGCTTCACCGACGCCTCCTTGACGTCCTCGACCCTTCACAAGCCGGTGACCGAGTTCCATTCGACGTTGCCGAGCTTTTCTTCGTCCGTGAGTTGAGCACCGGCGCCCTTCTCGATTCCACGTCGCCCGGCCACTCCAGTGCCTCTCTGGCGCCCTAAACTTTGCCCTAAGGTGCGCCACAAGGTGTAGATGATTCTCCTCAGCCCTTCTTGCCCTTCCCTGTCGCCGGCTCGCCGGAATTTGCATGTTTAGCACTGGTACACGTGAAAACCAAGCGAGTTCAATCCGGGAAATTCTTCCAACACACATGATCATTCATTCTTCGGTTTAAGCCATAGCAACTACAGCCCCTAACGACCTCCCATGCCAAAAACTGAAGCATAGCAGCCACCCTACAAGCGGGGCGACGAGGGATCGCCGCCGCCAGCCCAAAACAGGTCGGTCCACCGGTGACAACCCCTTTCTAGTCATTCCCCGTTAGAATGGAGGATAGGGTCACCTTCCCCGAACCCTAGGGATGCTTTTCGGCAGCTTTGTTCATGGATTCCGGTTCAGGACACGCTGGAACACGTCAAAGCCGCGCCGCCAAGCGCCATCGTCGGTGCCTACCTATTTCCGGTTGTTGTCATGCATGGGAACCTTGCCCGGCTGCTAGAGGACGGCGTGAGGATCACGTAGCACGAAACCGGAGGGAAAATGGTCGAGAAACGGCGGAGAACGGGGTGCGCCACGATCGGGTTCCGTGTTCACGGTGCCCTGGCGTGAGGTGGAAGAAGAATCAGACGGGCGGGCCCTACTGTCAGCCGCCGGTGGGAATTATTTGAAGTTTTCTGTTAGTAAATAATTCCAGAAATTGGCTAACGTTTGCAAGCCCATAACTTTGTGTAGAAAGCTCCAAAAAGGGTTAGACCAATTTTGTTGGAATCCTCATAAGGAGTACTTCAGATAGGAACAAATTGCTTGCTATGAAAATGCCCAGTATTTTCTGTGGAATTTATTTTATTAAATCTTTAGGAATTAATTCAAGGAAGGATTCTCTATGAAAAATTCCCAAATTTGGGCAGAGGATTATTCACAATATTAGTGATCTCCTGTAAAAAATTGAGCTTCATTGGAGTTCATTTGCTAGGCTAAATTGTCTTCCAAATTTCAGCCTTTATTCGAAAATTCAAATTCTAAACAGAAACTTTTCAGCACTCCTGTCCAACTTCAAAAATTCATTTCTCCCTGTAGGTAGCTCCAAAAATGGTGAAACAAATTTTGTTAGAACCATAGAGACCTACTATAATTAGATCTTCCACTGTTAATCATGTCAAAACTTCAGATTGGAGATCAAAATTCAGAGAAGCCTTGTACTTGTGGGAATTTTGGAGACCAAAAGCTTCAATGAAATTTCTCCAAATTTTGCCAGACCATCCTTATAGAGTCTAGTATCCACTAAAAAAATCCCAAAGCCAATTAAGAAACCTAAATAGAAGTAGCTATGAATAGAAATTAATTCTTATACTTCACTAGTACTTATACATATATTTTGCTACATTGCATATAGTTACCGAAGTTGAGGACACCCCAGAGCCGTTGGACGTCCTCCACCAGATGCTAACTTCTCTTTTGACTCGCAACCAGGCAAGCCCCGGTTTGCATTTAAGTACATTTGCAAAGTTTTTATTTGTATCACTTATGTTAGGGTGAAATGCTTGCATTAGAGTTAAGGTGTTTGAAACCCCACTTGCATAACCTCTAAATCCTATGGAGGGTTGGGTAGTTTACAAATTCGACGAGTAGAGAATGCCATGCTAATGTTCTTAGGATCTCGGTAGAAGTCGAGTGGTTGGAATCTACTCGCGGGATAGGAATTTAATCACCCGGAATGAAAAGAGGTAGAAAATGGCTTAAGAATATGGAACTGAGACCCAACAGGGGGGATAGGATGTAGTGAGCGGAGGTCTCACGTGCATAACCCTGTTGGTGTTGATTGAGGACCGAGCCGTGTGCGGCCACGCTGGACAAGTTTGAACAGTACCAGATGCATACTGGCATATGGGAACCAAGAAACCGATGTAATTGGTTAACCTGGGTGCTGAGGCTTACTCAACCATTTTATAGGAGTGTGTTGAGGGTAGCAAGGTGTAAATCTGCCGATGGGCACAGACACGCTCCGTGCGGGGACCTCCTGCCCGTTACGGATGGACCGGTTCGGTATTTGGGTTGCCTTTGAAAGGTTGCTGCATAAAACAGAGTAGGAAGGTGTGAAGCACCACACTTCTGAAAGTGGGTGTATGTGACGTGTTATCCGGGTGTCTCCTGATTGCAATCACCGGCCCTCACGGTTATTTGAGCACCGCTTGTTCACTACGCTGTGACGTAAAGAAGTGAAAGAAGCCAGATTAATATGCTGCAATGACTATTATTGTCTTGAAACCATGTATGCTGTAGATGTAGAGCTCATTAAGTTTATTTTCAACTTTGGGCATAACCACATCGGAGGAAAGTGTTTCTTGTTTGATTGTGGACTTCTGATGTGAGGGCTTCCTAAGACACATTAAACTGCTGCTATAAAACTGAAAGTAAGGATTAACATGTAGGCGTGTCTTTCTTGCAACGTCTTTTTCCTATATTACACATCCCTGCATGTAGAGTTTCAGGGTTAGGAGTGTCAGTTAAATCTTGCTGAGCCATCATGCTCACGGTTGCAATATTTGAGTTGTGTGCAGGTGAGGGTTATGAGGAAGGGTCCGAGGACGAGGCGACGCCCCCGTCGGGGTACACGGCCGAGCTGGAGCCCTGCACGCCGCCGTGATCTCCGGTTGTATGTTGCTAGTGTGTAGCGTCCCCAGGCTGGACGGCTGCACTTTTGCATAGCTAGGGCTGAGAGTTTAGCTATTAATAAGACTTCCACTGTACATTACTTTGTAAAAGACTTCCTCTGTGTTATATGTAAAATAAAAGCTTGTATGTTGTTCTTAATCTTTTCTTGTGTGCTGTTGGGTGCCGCATCGCACGGCACCACCCTCTGCGATCCCGGAGTGGGTGAAACACGGGGTGGTCCCCACAGCCACACTGCCGGAGCGCCCTTGGTCCTTACGCTGCTAAGGACCTTGGGGAAAAAGCTCAGGACATCGGCAAAGAGCTATCCATGTCGCCTAAGTCATTTTGGACCCTTGCGCTGCCAAGGGTTCGAAGTCTACATCGACAACTCAGTGCAATACAAGACTTGAAACAAAGGGATTTCATTAATGACAGAGTTCCAGCATACAAAAGGGGATACAAGACAACTAAGGAACTTAGCAGCTACAAGTCGAGCAATCTTCTGCTCCATGGCATACTTGGTTGTCCCCCAAGCTAGTCTCTGCGCAGGGAGACGGTCACCTACTATAAGACCAAGAGCGGCAGCAAACATATCAGTCTGACGCCTCAGTTCTCGTCAGGCATCACCGAACTGCTGTACCGAGGCAACGGTGACGTCCAGTGTCATGTGGGCCAAACACCATCTATGGTAGATTTGGTTGTCCACAACAGTGCCTGGCGGAGGAAGGCTAGATCACTCTGGACTTAACATTCTTCCGGTGCCGGCAGATCGCCCTTCTCTGGCAAGGCGCATAGAGGACATGTCCCACACGACACCGGCGTTGAGACACCCTGCGAATCGAGGGACCTGTCCCTGATGGCTTCCCTTACCTTCGGCGTGCCATTCGGATGGCTTGTGCTTCTATCTGGGACCGCCAAGGAGAAGGACGCCTCAGAGAGCTGCATTGAAGGCCGCACGCACACGAACATCTCACAGAAGTAGACGAAGACGGCTACCGGCGTAAGAGAATCAGGTGGGCGTGTGTGCTGGGAAGCGGAGGCTTCCAGCGTGCAGAAGGAGAACAAAGGCCACATGATGAAGGAGGGTACCACCCAACACCGAAAGGCCTCCTTTTAATACACATTCGCGACCTCTGGCAGGGCAACAGGTGCGACGATTGGGCTTCCACCTCTGCACGCTGTGGGTTATTCACCTCCCCCAATGATGGGTAGGATTCAGGTCCACCCATCAGACACTGGGGGCTGGGCGAATAACCTCTCAGGAACGTCCGGCGGTTCCCGAGGAGAGCAGTGCGAACAACCCGTTGGTTGTTGTAGTAAGTGCCCCGAGGCAACCTCTCGAGCATGACGCCTCGACACTCACCTCCCCCTTTGATGGGTAGGACCCAAGTCTACCCATCAGAAACAAGGGGCCAGGCAAGTACCATCTCGGGAACATCCGGAGGTTCCCGAGAAGAGCGGCACGGTGGAGCTGTAGCGACCAACCCGTTGGTTGCTGCAGTAAGTGCCCCGAGGCAACCCCTCAACCAAGTCGCCTTGACACTCGCCCCCCCCCCCCCCCAATAACGGGTAGGACCCAGGTCCACCGGTCAGACACTGGGGGCCAGGTGAGTGACATCTCGGGAACGTCCGACGGTTCCCGGGAGAGCAGCGCAATAGACCTGCGACCCATGGGCTGCCACAGTAAATACCTCGGGGGTGGGGACCCTGCCCCAAAAGTCCAGAAATCGCATTGGGTGGTGCCGTGCGATGTGGCACCCAACAGCACACATCCGAAAAACACACATACATAACAATATATGTCTTTAATACATAATATTGTCACATTTTACAAATAATGTGCAGACGTACATTTGCAGCGGAAGATAAGAATACAACTCACGAACTATAGCCTACGCTAAGCAAAAGGAAGCCATCCTGCCCGTGGATGCTCCACACTAGCATTACACCCAAACACGGTGGCGTGAAGGGTTCCAAATGAGACTCACACCCCTCATTGGGTGCTTCCCCGCTCGGGTCTCCCTTCCTACCTAACGTTGCCTTACGTAACGTTACCTGCAAAACAATGGATCAACAAACCGTGAGCTTATGCTCAGCAAGACTTAACCGAAGTCCTACACATGGAACTCTAAATGCTGGAAATAGAGGGCTGAATAAAGAAGTTTGCATAAAATATGAACTTGAGCTATAAGAGAGTCCTTACTTCCAGTTTCAATCGACTTTTATAATCCTCGCAAAATTTACATCGAGACTCCACAATCAAACAAGAAACGCTTCATCTCGATGCCACTTGCCCGAGGAGAAGGTAAATTTAGTGAGCTACTCTAGACTCATACATACCTTGCATCATCAACGTCGAGACTCCACAATCAAACAAGAAACGCTTTGTCTCGATGCCACTAGCCCAAAGTAGAAAGTAAGTGAAAGTAGTTATCATTCCTCATCTCCAATATGAGGATTAACCATGAAGCATCTTTCTTTTCCCCTAGTTTCTTACTACGTCACGACACAGAGAACAAGTATGCTCACTACCGCGAGTGACGGTGGTTTGGATCAAAAACACCCGGATGACGCGACACATATGCCTGTCCGAGACCGGTGATCAAACAATCCCCTCAACGTCGTATGTGGCAACCTTTCACATGACACCCAAATGTCGAACCGCTCCCACCGACTTGGAGTAAGTCTCACTACGGCAAACCCTCATAGAACCGACTTCTCTCTCCTTTCAGCATCTGCATAAGACCGTGGGGATTGCCTCGACACCCAGGTTAACATGTTACATCGGTTTCTTGGGTCCAATATAGTCAGTATGCATCCGGTACACAACTCAAACTTGTCCAGCGGGGCCGCACACGAGAACGGGCCTTAATCGACTCATACAGAGACTAGGATCACAGGACCACGTCCTTGAGCCTTCCATCCATACTGCCCGGTCTCCATTCCCCAATTAAGTGGATCAATTCTCAACTCTTTCGATTGATCCCCCTTAATCCCGGTTCACGAGTAGGAAACGGCCTACTCGAGTTATGCCTCTTTTAATCCACTTTTCTTAACTTGATCACATCAGTTATAATTAAGTAACAACCTACTCTAAATAAAACTCCAGGGTTTTTCTGGGTCATGCATGTGGAGTGTCATACAATCTAGACTTAGTGCAATAACCAAAATGCTAGACATTATAAAGTGAATACAAATAGAAACTTGTAAGTTTTGATGCAAACCGGGGCTTGCCTTATTGTTGATCCCAACTAAAGTTTCTGTCAATAGAAGCAAGTCAGCGGCCTCCAAAGTCTTTGTGAGAATTATTTCTACTGAAATGATCAATATAAAAGATGTGTTACATTATGAAATAAGGTGCTATATACAAACTACAGAAGCAAACTATATGCAAACAGAGGATTATGGGGTTGAAATTTTTACAGAAGCTTTCTAATATCATGATAGGTGTATGGTAAAATTTTCAGAAGCTTTTGAGGCAGAAAATGGCCACAAGAATTCTTGGAACATTTAACTTTCAATGATTTCTAGGAATTTAGTTAGAATTGGTCATATTGAAGAATGTGATATCCTAATAGGTCTGGACCTAAGGTTCCTAGGAAAATTTGTTTCAAATTTTTCTAAGTCTTCTGCTGGCCAGAATGGAGGATTGAAGTTCAATTCTATTTTCTCGAATTAGTTTCTGTGATTTTTCAGCCCATTTAAATAACCCTGAGAAAACCTACTGATTAAGCCACTTTAATCATCTCCAAAAATCCAAAATTTTTTACTGGAGCTCAGAATCTAGGAGAAATATTTGCTTCCCAAAATTGGGAATGTTTCATGAAGAATTGTTCCTGGAATTAATCCCTAAAGGATTTATTAAAACAATTCTACAGAAATTCCTGGGCATTTTTATAGCAAGAAATTTGTTTCTATACAAATTAATCTTCATAAGGATTCCAACAAAATTGGTCTCACTGTTTTTGGAGTTTCCTACACAGAGTTATTGGATTGCAAAGTTGCACCATTTTCTGGAATTAATTTTTCCACAGAAAACCCTCTTCACCGGCTGACAGTGGGGCCCTCGGGTCGGTCTTCTTCAACCTCCCGACAGAGGCTTCGTGCGAGCACATAGATGGCCCATGGGGCACCTCGTTCTCCCCCAATTCTCTACCATTTTCAACGAGGTTTCGCCCTATACATTCATCAGAACCTAGCCTAGCCGCCGGGCAACTTATTGGAGCGTGACAGCGCCGGGAAGGAGGCAATTTCCCATCGCCCGGAGCGTAGGAGGAATGGTTTGCTATGGCTTTTGGCATGGAGGATCACTAGGGTAGCTAGTTGCTGTGGCTTGAATTGGAGAAACGATGATCAAGCGCTTGGAACGAATTTCTCGATTTAGTTTTCGGCAGTTCTTCACGTGTACCGGTGGTAACTCACGAATTCCGGCTAACCGGCGGTGGTAAAGAGCAAAAGGAGTTTTGGAGAGGAAACTCGGCTTCATGACAAAACTCAGAGTGGTTTTGCCCGCGCCGGAGAGGGTCAAAACCGGTCGGACGTCGTGGAGCAGTGGAGGCGGCGTGGCTCTGTTTTGCAGAAGAAGAACGGGGTTGCCACCGATCGGGGAAGGCCGGGCACGAGCTGGGGAGCGGTGGAAAACGTTGAGGACCGACGGGCGCAGCTCGGGGGTGTCTCAACCTGTGTAAAGGTCCCAAAAATATGAATACAAAGAAACTCAATTTGCACAAGCATATGCTTTCATGTGTATGAAAAATGGGACATGTTTAAAACTTTCACATGTGATAATGCACATGAGAGCTCTCTTCATGCAAGTTCAGTTATTTATTTGAATTCTTGGAACCAAAAAGGGATTTGAACCCAAGGTGGGAAGTTCTCATGTGTGTGAGAAAGTTAAAATCAGATTTTTGGAACTAAATGTTCAACCCAAATTTCAAATGAGGCCAACGCAATGGAAATATCAAACTGTTGTGTTAAAAAGCTCATGAGCAGCAGCCAAACCAAAAATCAGATTTCATATTTGAATTCCTTAGGTCCAAATTAGTGGGGATGCAAAGTCTGAATTTGGATGAAACTTGCCCCAAATATACAAATGCAGTTCAGATTTCAACTCCAAACAATTGAATTGGTCATTTGCCAAATTTTTGGAGACATTTTGGAGAGATAAGGGGGAGAGTGGGAACCAATGGTCATATGCCCAAAAGGTCTAAGTGTTTGGTCTCTGTTTCTCTTCTTTTTCACTCGGGAAGACCGAAGACTCCTCAGCCGACACCGAGACACACAACGAGGACACCTCCCGGCTGTTTCCCTCGCGCTGGCGAGTTACTCGTGCACTGCCTTGACTCCCAGACGTGCTCAGCTTCGCCACAACACCGAGAACTGTCTCTGTTTTCTTCTCCCTCGCGCAAGAACCAAACAGAGCAGCCGCCGCCACACCTCAGTAGCTCAGGAGCCGGTGTTTCTCTCACGTGCAATCCTCAGAGAGTGGCAAAACAGCACTAGGGCGTTGGCCTCCACATCCTTGGCACAAAACCGAGTGCTATCGGTCTCCCCAACACCGAGCAAAACATTTTCCGCGGCGGCCAAAAGGAAGAGCGACGAGGTGCTCTCGTGGACAGCCTCACCAAGGTTTCTCACAGCCGAACAAGACCACCTTTGGACACACCAATGTCTCACGCTGCTCACCTCCAAAGCTTGGCTCAAGTGGTGGATCTCCGCTGATGAATTTCCGATTCTTCGTCCGGCCGGCGCAAAACAACCCGCGGGTAAGGAACTTCAAAATTCCCGATTCATTCTTGTTTAGAGCCCACAAAATTGCACTCACACGAGCTAGACTCGGTCGCGAAAGTTTGCTTCGCAACCCTAGCATGAAATCACATAAAGCCGGCGTATTTGGAGGTTTTTTGACGGCGGCAGTGGCGGGAAGCCTCGAGCGCACGATGAGATCATGGTTAGAGCCATTCCCGGGCCCTTTCACCACCATGTAGAGCTTCTATAGCAACCAATGGTGCTGTAGGGTCGAAATTCATCAAGTTTGGCGGGTTAGAGCGTCGGGTTAGCGTCGCTGAAGTTCGGGTAAGCCGCCGCACCGTCGCAAGCTATGTTTGAGCCGTCGCCGATCTGGGGAAACCCTCCCACCGTGTTCCTCGCATGATTTTAGGCACTAGCGGCGAGTTAGAGCTCGGTATGTGGCTGGACGACCGGTTTACGAGGAGCTCCAGCGAGCTCGAGCGGCGCGGGCGCATGGGAGTCGAGAGGTTGAAGAAGACCTGGCCGGGCCCGCTGTCGGTGGGAGAAAAACCTAACCGGGATTCTCTATTGCATCGGATCAGTCTGTGGCTGCACGGGAAGGACCCTGTGGCCCCGTATGTCTTTGTTTCAGAGAGTGACACGTGTTCCCTGGACCCACAGTCAGCATTTGAACTTTTCCTCGAATTAATTCAAATGCCAGATTTGATTGAAACTTTAGATGAACATAACTTTTGCTAGGAAGCATCAAATTTAGTGATTCAAATTGGGTTAGATTCAGATTGAAAAGCTCAATACAAATATGCAACCCAATATGTATAAAAGTCATTATTTAATTCCGGGAAATTCTTTAAAACTTTTCAGCAAAAGAATTTTAGAGGGAGTTTGGTTTATCCAAAAATCCTCAAAATTTGTCAAAATATTCCTAAGGATGTTATTGAACTCCTGTAAAAATGTCAGCTAATTAGAAATTGGTTTGATTAGGATAATTCAGATTTAAGTTGCTATGTTCAAAAGAATACAGAGATATTTTCAGAGAATTCCCAAAACTTGAATATTCAGTTCTGGGCAATTCTTCACTCCAAAAATCCTAGGAAAATTCAGGAAGGCTATATGAACTATAATTGAAATTACAGTTCACTAAGTTTGACATGAACTTGTGATTTACTTCAGAATTAATTCTTTTTGCTTAATTGCTTAAAAAATTGTTCTGAATGAACCACTCAGTGAAAAGTGCTAAATTTTGTCCGGATGATTTTCTTGTGACAAGGAACTCACATGAAAATTTTCAGCTCCATTGGAGCTCTGGATCATCACTGTCCTGTGTTAACCTCTTTAGGTGATCAAAACACAAGTGATGAAAAGCACTTAGCCTTGATCATCTTGCTTAACCCAAACCCAACCACTAGCACCAGTGTCATTTTTAAATTCTTAAAAAGAGTGCCAGTTTCTAACTTGTCATTAGAACTTTTTAGCAAAATCTTTACAATTAAATACTTGTGCATATTCATAACGTGTAGCAACAACGTGAATATTTTGAAGAGATCGAAGTGGAGATCAAAGAGGGAGGAAAGCGAGTGATCATGCCTCAAGTGATCTTCACTAACTGATTATATACTAGTCACCTGCAAAACAGGCAAGCCCCGGTTTGCATTCAAGCATTTTATGAAGTCTTTTTATTTCTAGAGATCATAGATTTAAATGATTGATTGCATTAGGTCTAGATGATATTGAAAACCCACTTGCATGACCAGATTAAACCAAGAGAGAATGGGTAGAGTAGCACCTCCTCGAGTGAATTTGGGCTACGCTAAATGTTAGTAGGAAAGGACCAGTAGAAGTTGAGTAGTTGGAATCTACTCGCGAGTTTAGGGCTTGGGTTCTTCGGAGCGGGTCGTGAACAGAAACAATGGGGAAAGTTCACAATAAAGAAATGGAGACTGGGCAGGGAGGTTTAGATGCAGCAGGCTGCGGACCGTGCGTGCATAGCCCTGCCTGTGTCGGTTAAGGCCCGTCCGTACTAGGCCCTGTTGGACAAGTTTGAGTTGTGTACCGGGCGCATACTGGCTATATGGGACCAGGAAACTGATGTACCTTGTGAGATCCACATTGGAACTTTTCTAATCGTCTTAGCTTTCGGCGTCAGAATAGCAGGAGGTAACTCGCTCAAGAACATATCACTGCGGGTATCTACCTTGAGGGAGCTTGCTATTCAGGGCAATTGGACTATGTCCTTTGTGGAAGAACTTGGGAAAGGTGGCCGTGTACAACATCAGTCGAGGTTGCTGCCGGCAACTCGGAGTATGGTGTACGTGTCGTGTAGTCAGACGTGTACTGATTCGAATCACCGTCGCTCGTGGTCATATGAGCATACTTGCCCACTGCGTCTTGATGTAGTAGGAATTGAAATGATTTCCTTTGAACTTGATAAGGTGGTGATTTACCTTGTATTGCAACCATGCTTGATTTAGAGATAGTGCTAATTAAAGTTTACTTCACTTTGTGCAAGAAGCATCGCAACAAAGCGTTTCTTGTTTGATTGTGGAGTTGCGATGCTGTTCGGCTCAAGGTCTTTAAAATGAGGCTTAAAATCTGAAAGCTAAGGATCAACATTAGGCGAGTCCTTTATGCAAATTCAGCTAACCTATTTCAATCCGTCGTGCATGTAGAGTTTCTTGTTTAGGAGAGACGGATCAGTCTTGCTGAGCCTATGTGCTCACGCTTGCTATATGAGTGGTTGTGCAGGGTAACATCGATGCTTATGAGGAGGTTTTCCGGTGAGACTCGGAGACTTCCGAGTCGTTTAACACATGGAGAACCCAACCGTTGCAGTTGTCTTCGTGTTGCTAGCGAGAAGAGTCCATGGGCTGGACATCTTCTCGAGTGCTTAGTAGTTATTCGATGTGAGATTACTATAGTATTCCGCTGTAGCTATTTGCTGTAAATTATTTTCAAAGAACCTTTGTAAGCTTCCGCTTTTGATTTATGTATACATATTTCCTTATGTGTGTGCTGTTGGGTGCTGCATATTACGGCACCACCCAATGTGATTCCCGGGCGAGCGGCACGGCCCCGTGAACGGGTGGCCGGGTCCCTCTCAGCGTGGTATCAGAGCCACATTGGTAATAGCACACGGAATAAGGGTCGTATTACGACAAAAACTTAGGATACGGTGAGGAAACGGTACTAGGCCCACATAAGGACTACTATATTAGCCTAATACGAAGATGGCAACCTAACTTATGTGCTATGTCGGAAAATCATGCATCTCGGGACGTTCAATATCTTGGGGGTGCATAAGCGCTGTCCACCAGTGCGCACAAGCTGAAGGGTGGGGCCCCACAGGTGGCAGGTAACCCGGCCAACTTTAGTATCCTCTACGACTCTTCATGTCGTTTGGTGTATTCGGGCAACGCCCTTCCCTGGCGTGCTACGGGCAAGTATGGGAGACCCCGTCACGTGGTTAGTAACGTGAACACGTAGCTCAAGGCGTGTTTGGCTTGAGAACACCCGTGCGAGTGATGACGGACGGGATGTATGAAACTGTATTGGGACCAGGTTCGGTGTGCAGCCGAATCTGACGATTGTGTGTGACTATTGCAGGTTTAACCACAAAACTGTAGTACGAGTAGTACATGTTTGTGAGTGACCATTTTAGTACCTACGATACGGATATGCCGGTATAATCCGGTTAGGTTTTCCTTTTTTGAGGCAACGTAGTACCGACATGTCTCTTACGGTGCATCAACACCGTACTAAACTTAATAACCTCTTTCTTATGAAGAAATGACTCATAAACTAACTTTCTACTAAAAACGGAAGTTTGAAACAAATATTAGTTACTGAACTCTTATTTTGAGCTACGATTCAAATGAGAGGATGATTAGGCTTTAAAGATTTCAAAAACAGAGTGCTCTGTTTCTGGCAGGAATTCTTGCTGGATTTAACAGAGCATAACTCTTAGTAGCTTTACCCAATTAAGGTGCATGATACAGTTATGGAAATATTTTTAAGTGATCTACAACTTCTATGTAGACCTCCAGAGCAAAATCACACGTTAAATTGGTGGAAAATCCAGTTGAAGGCTAACTGTCCAGAACCAGGACAGCAGCAAAACCGCTCTGGACCTTTCTGTTTTTAAACCATAACTTTCTGTAGAAAAATCCCTAAGAAGCCTATGATACACCGTTGGAAAGTTTATGAAATGTGCAACATTCTTGTAGTTCAAAGTTTGTTCAGATTCTTATTGTACTTGCATATACAACTGTGATAAAAATAGCCACATACAAAGGAGATGCTGGAAAATTTTATCCAGGAATTCTGTCAACTTTGGAAAATCATAACTTTTGATCCAGCAATGATCTGAAGGCATATGAATACTTGTTGGAAATATATTGAAGTTAACTTTAACTTTGATATTCAACTTTAGTTATTAAATTCTTTTAACTGGATCAAAATCTAGAGTTAGTGCATAAAGGTCTGTTCTGTACAGAAAGGTTGGTTAGCTATGCCTACTCTAAGGAGTTGTGTAAACATGGATTTTGTTACTGCTTTCATAAAATTTTGACATATTCATGCTTTCATTAGTTTCACATACTGCTGAGTTCATGTTTAACTCATCTCGAAATATATTTTTGCAGTATGGTTCGTACTCGCTCTTCGAGTAAGGCCGGGAGTTCTCGTCGAGGCGGTGATGAATCTATTCCACCGTCAGAACCTCCATCTGCGGGATGGATGGATCTTATGACTCGAGTTGTCGAGTCTAATCAAGAGAACACCAGGCTACTCCAAGAAGCGACTCAAGAGAACACACGCTTACTCCAAGCCTTGGTACAGCAGGGCATACTCCAGAACACGCAACAAGTCGTTCCACCTCGGAACGCTTATCTGGACTTCTTGGCGACTCAACCGCCAATCTTTACGGAAGCTACCGAACCTGTAGAAGCAGATCAGTGCCTTCGTTTCATGGAGTCCAAATTTGGAGTATTCGAGTGTGATGAAGTTCAGAAGACAATGTTTGCCGCTCAACAACTCCATGGAGCCGCCAGAAACTGGTGGGTTGAACATCTTGCCACCATTCCGGAAAGGCCATCAAGTGACATGGAGTGAGTTCTGTGAAGCCTTTCGTGCTCGCCACATACCAATAGGAATTATCAAGGCAAAGCGGGAGGAATTTTTGAACTTGAAGCAAGGGGACATGAGTGTCCTTGAGTATGTCAGAAGGTTTAACCTTTTGGCTCAATATGCTCCCAAATATGTGGCTTAGAAGAAGCACGGTGTGATTTATTCTTCCATGGCCTGAGTGCCATATTACAGGAGAAGTTGGCCGTGTTCAACAAAGGCAGTTACACCGACATGGTCGATGCGGCTCCCATCCAAGAAAAGCCGACACTTGAGTGGCAAGCTGAGAAAAGAAAAATGAGTGAGATCGAGCAGGCCAGCACAAGTTACGTGCCCCAAAAATACCGTTTGGTGTACCGAACGCCATCCGATGAAAGATGGAGGCCACCTGTACGATCAACTCCTCAGAGGTTGATTGCTGATCAAGTGCCACAACTTGCACCACCTCCACAGCAGCAGCATCAGACGGTGGTTTGTGCTCCATCGCTGCAGCCATGTGTATCTAGCATCCCACCCCAAGTCAGCGAGGAACCGGAGAGATATCCATGTTTTACTTGTCGGCGCATGGGCCATTATGCTAGGTATTTTCCAGAGGGAATTCAAGGCTGCGGGTCATCATATTTACAATATTCAGACCCGTACCTAAATCTGCAGAAAAGAGGGCAGACAAGGGGCAGTATTTACTACACAGTGATGGATGATGTTTCGGAAGGAGAAGCCGCTCTAGCAGGGTTGTTTTCTCTGAATCAGTTGCTGGTTTTAATTCTCTTTGAATCCGGGGTCACACACAACTTCATTAGCCAATCTTTTTTGGCTCAACATCAGCTCCAACCAACTTTTACAAAGAGTCAATACCTCATATCTTCGCCCGGGGCAGCAGTACCACGAGTGAGATTGTCTCGCGAGCACCTCTTTGTTTGGGGGATAGAATATACCCCACGACTCTTATTATTCTTGAGGGTATGAAGATCGACATCGTTTTGCAGATGTCATGGTTGAATTACCACAATGCGGTTCTTAACATCAGCTCTAGGACCGTTGAGCTCAACTCCACACAGCACGGTCTTCATATATTATTTCTGGGCGCCAGTCGGCAACAGATTGCCACAGTGAATCACACGGAAACTGTGAAGATAGAGGACATTCCGATGGTATGTGAATATCCTGATGTTTTCCCCGATGATTTACCGGGCATGCCGCCCGAACGGGACGTAGAGTTTAATATTGAACTTGCGCCGGGAACAACACCAATGTCATGAAGGCCGTACAAGATGGCACCCAATGAACTGGTAGAATTGAAGACACAGATGAATGACCTAATGAGCAAGGGCTTTATACGACCGAGTTCGTCACCTTGGGGTTGTTCAGCGTTATTTGTCAAGAAGAAGGACAAAACCCTACGGCTTTGTGCAGATTATCGTCCTCTTAATGCTGTTACCATCAAGAACAAGTATCCACTACCTTGCATTGATATGTTGTTCGATCAATTAGTGAGTGCTAAAGTATTCTCAAAGATGGATCTTCGGTCCAGATATCATCAGATTAAAATTCGGGCAGAAGATATTCCGAAGATATGGGCTATAAGAGTATCTCGTTATGTCTTTTGGGTTGACCAATGCGCCGGCACACTTTATGTACCTGATGAATTCAGTGTTCATGCCGGAGTTGGATAAATTTGTTGTGGTCTTCATCGACGTTATCTTGGTGTACTCCAAGTCAGAGGAGGAACATGCTGAACATCTGCATATTGTGCTACAAAGATTGCGAGATCATCAGCTCTATGCAAAATTCAGCAAGTGTGAATTCTGTATTAATCAATTACCTTTTCTCGGACACATTATTTCAGCGGAGGGCATCTCTGTTGATCTGAGTAAGATTATCCAAGTGCAGAAATGGGAGTCACCAAAGTCTGTCCATGAAATCCGAGGCTTCCTCGGTTTAGCGGGTTATTACCGGAGGTTCATTCCTTGCTTTTCCAAGATCGCTAAACCGATGACGGAATTATTGAAGAAAAATACCAGATTTGTGTGGGGTGCTGCCTGTGAACAAACTTTCAAGACTTTAGTGAAGCATCTCACAACAGCCCCAGTTCTTGCTCAGCTGGATACGACGAAGCCATTCGACGTTTATTGTGATGCATCTGGCATCGGTCTTGGCTGCGTGTTGATGCAAGAAGGACGAATGGTCGCTTATGGATCTCATCAACTTAGAAATCACGAGCAGCATTATCCAACTCATGATCTTGAGTTAGCTGCCATGGTCCTTGCTTTGAAGATGTGGAGGCATTACTTGCTCGAAAATCTTGTACACATCTACACCGACCACAAGAGCTTGAAATACATCTTCACTCAGAAAGAACTTAATATGAGGCAATGAAGATGGCTAGAGCTCATTAAAGATTATGAACTGGAGATATATTATCATCCGGGAAAGGCGAATGTGGTCACCAATGCGCTCAGTCGTAAGGCGCATGTCCACCACTTGACTATTGCTGAAATGTATGATGAAGAACCAAGTGACACGACCCCAATGGTCCCGTCGAGCCAGGATCACGCTGAGGGGTGCTGCGTTGCACAGCACCGTATAACACACGTCAAAGGTGCAAAGCGGAAGCGAAATTTTATTACATAAACAAGTTATGAACATGTTTACATCAAAATAAGTTCAGTCTACACTCACGGGCGTAGAATAAGCATCAAGTGCACGTTCAGCCCTTGAACGTGCCCTTGCTAGCACACACGCACACTAACTCTGCGGCGTGCACGACTCCCACTCGACGGGGTTCCCCTCCTGGGGTTCCGTCTCCTCTTCGGGAGTCCCTTCCTCATAGAACCCTGCAAAAACTTCAAACACAAGCAGTGAGCACGAAGGCTCAGCAAGTCTGACCCGTCTCACCTAAACATGGAACTTCTACATGAGGGTAATGGGTTACATGAGGTAAAAATCATTTGCAAGGACTCGCCTAATTAGTAGAACCTTACTTTCAAGTTTTAGCAGCAGGTTGTGGAGAACCTTACGCTAAGGTACATGAGAGAGCCGCAATCAAACAAGAAACACATTTCTCTCATGTACTTTGCCCAAAGTTGAAACGAACTTTAGTTAGCTCTAAACTACAGCAAGTCATTAACAATCAATGTCCATCATTCAATCAGCAGCATTTTAACATGTAACTAGCCTGTTCTTTCTACGTCACGGTACAGTGAACAAGTGGTACTCACTGACCGCGAGGGACGGCGATTATAATCGATTTACACCTGCAGGGTTACCCGAACAACCCGTCACGTACGCCCGTACTCGATGTTGCCTACAACAACCATCACGGACGCCGTACGCAACTACCTTTCACCCGTTAGCCAAATATTGAACCGGTCCCATCGTCCCGAGCAAGAGGTCTCTGCACGCGCATCTCTGTGCCGCCAGCCGATTTACACCTCGAGCTCTCAACCTACCCTCTGAACGACGGGCAATGCCTCAATACCCAGCTACCCGAGTTACATCAGTTTCCCGGTTCCCATATAGCCGGTAGGTCTTCGGTACTGTTCTAGCTTGTTCAACAGGCCCGCACACGGCTCGGTCCTCAATCAACACAAGCGGAGCTACAGCACACAGGCCCCAAAGTCCTGCTGCCCTTACTCTCCGCTCGGTCTCATTTTCTTGCCATGTGTATCATGTGCTATCTCTACCCGAGCGATGTGCCTCTAGCCTATTCTCGCGGGTAGTTCCAACTACTCGACTTGTACCGAATCCTACTCTATCCTAGCAATGCAGTTGCTAACGGGGTTTTCAATCCTAACCCCAGCCCATGGTTTTCTTGGCTATGTAGTTGGGTTTCCAATCAAGACTCTAATGCACAGAACAATATTCAAAGATGTGCTCGAAACAATAAACATTTGTAAAAAGGTTAACGCAAACCGGGGCTTGCCTTGCTGCTCTTGGTCGTAGGCTAGCTGTTCCTCCGGAGTAACGAAGTCTAGGACTTCGGGTTCCTCCTCGACCTTAGCGACTACATGATAAGAGCAATGTATGTATTAATTTAAATGCATTTGTATTAACTTTGAAGTTGTGAAGTCTATAACCCTTGCTAGACAGACCTAATGACTGTGAAACTTTTACTGTGGCTTGGTTACAACCCAAACAAAGACTTGGTCAAGTTTTAGTTGCAGCAAAGCTCATTTGAGCCCTCTACAATTAATTATGTCCTTGACCTTAATTGGAACTCTTAGGGTGTTCTAGGAATTTTCATGAAACAAACTATGCCTTCCTGAAAACTAGATTTTCAGAGGGTTCTAATGGAGTTGGTCTCACTTAATTTGGAAGTCTCTAACTAAAGATATGAGCCAAACAATTTCAGAGAAAATTCTGAAAATGTTTCTGAACATTTTCTATTTTCTTTGGAACAGTTTCACTAATCACACCATTAGGTGGATTAAATGAGCTCAAATGGATCTGAAATTTTTATGGTAGTTCAAGGATATTTTGGTGAACATCTCAGCAAAATTTCAGGATTTTCCTCCAAAGGATTCTCCAGTTAAAATTCCTAATAGTTTAAAATTTGAGGAATTAATTCTGGAGAAATAAGGAATTTCATGAAGTGAAACTTGATTTTCTGGAAAGTACTCAGAGAGCTGAATCCAGCAAAATTTGGTTCACTCAATTTGGAGCTTTCTAGCCAAAGTTATGAGGATTTGAAGTTTGAAGGAAATCTGAAAATCGGGGAAAAGTTTAAACTCGCGCGTGGGCCCAGGGGGACACGCGTCGCACGCCTAGGCGATGGCACACCGCGGCCCACAAGGATTTTGCGCGCCAGCACACCCGATCCCGGCCGCAGCCGGATCCCGATTCAAAATATCGGCCGCTGACAGTTGGGGTCCACCCCCTTCTTCAACCTCGCGACACCCGCGCTCCGCCGTCGAGGGACCTCGCCGGAGAGCTCGCCGCCGGCTGCTGTACAGCTCCAAACTTCTTGATTCTGGCCACCCCTGCCTACTTTTACTTGGGGAACCGGATTCTAGGGTCAGCTGCTCATGACAATGGCCGGAGCATGGTCGGCGACGAGCCGCCACCTCGGAATGACTTCGGCCATGTCGGCTGACTTCTCTAACACCTCAGCTACTTGGGAAATCGGTCGGGGAGCATCAGTGGACCTCAGAGAAGGTCGACATGATCTCGAGGCAGCTCGGGGAAGGCCCGAAATAGGTCCTCACCGTGTGCCCGATACCCCCCGTTCGTTCCACCATTAGTAGACCTTAAATTACGCCGGGCACAGAGGTTCTCCGGCCCAGAGTTGTGAAGGCAACTTGTGCGTTACCGTGTCTAGCTCGTGCGGGAGTGGCCTGAGGCCCTCTAATCCTTTCTAGAGCACAAATTAAGCAGAATCGTACCCGAAGGTCGTTCTGCACACAGAAAGGGGAAAAGTGGAAATTCACCGCCGGTGAGCAACCACTCGAGCTGTGGCTCGGGGATGAGCAGCACCGGTCACCCGCGCGTCCAAGGGTGCCTTGGCTCGGGCGTGACAACGCCCAGGTTGGGCTGTCCACGAGAGACCGAGGTGCGGCGGTTCCAAGTTCCGAGTTTGATCTTTCGGCACAGCCGATATCAATCGGTTTCAACCGAATTCTAGCAATGGGGAGGATGGAGGAAGGTCTCTAGTACCTTGCTGGGACTCTGGAGTGGAAGGAGGGAGCTGCGATCGGCGTCCTCCGATCAAGTCCGAACTGCGGAAACTTTCGGCCAGTGCTGGGTTCTTGCGGGAAAACACGTCGGTACCTCGGCCGAGGAGGGGGGGCAGGCGCCTTAAGAAGGCTCTGCACCGCCTCATTCCCGCGCGTGGGCAAGCAGCTGGTGGCGCGGTGGCTGGCCTCGGTGGCGATCACCGCTGCGGCTCGGCGACCCGAGTGAAAAGTCTCAGTCGGTTTGTGTTGAAGTAGAGGCTGACATGTGGGTCCCACCCTTCCTTTTAACCTCTGAAATTTACTTCTAATCACTGTTGTAAACAGTGAACCCCATACTACCCTTGGCAATTCAAATTATTCCCCCATGAGCCATCTGAATTGATCAAAGTTCAAATGAGGTTTGGTTTGAATGAATTTCAGCACAAGTTCAGTTTGAAATCCAAATAAAGTTTGAATTTCTCCCCCTTAGCTCATGTCAAGATCAACTCCAAATGGAGTGAAAATTGGTGTGTGAGCTCACAAAAATGTGCTGAGTAAGAATATGCCTTCCACTTTTAAATTCATGGGATAAACACAGTTTGAATTTGAATATGTTTTCAAACTGCCCTCTTCCTATCTATACCCAAGATGACCTCAAAAAGGTCCTGAATTTGGGTGAAACTTGGCAGGGACATCCTTAGTAAAGTGTAGGAGTTTTCATATGTCCAGCCCATCTATATCACATGTGGGAAATACCACTTTTGCAATGTGTAAGTTTGTTCTCTAATGAGCATGTTGATAATTGTTACTTGCTCTTCATTTGTGTTCATCATTCTTCCTCAAATGAGGTGTGTGGTGTGGTGATGAACACTGCAAATGTGTGTCAAAAACTAAGGCCCTTACATTCCTCCCCCCTTAAAAGAATCTCGTCCCGAGATTATAAGGTGAAAATGAGAGAGAGGACGGTGGAAAATTACCGGATATGCGACGTGACAAAGTCGGGGTAGTTAGTGCGAAGGAATTCTTCGCTCTCCCATGTCGCTTCGTCCATGGAGTGATTACTCCACAGAACCTTGTAGAACCACAACGTACGGTTGCATGTGGTTCGGGCCTTTTCATCAATAATCTGCACCGGTTCCTCCCGATAGGTGAGATCCGGTTGCAGTTCTTCAATGTCTTCCAGCTGAACGGTAGTTGATAGCTTGAGACACTTCCTCAGCTGGGAAATGTGAAAGACGTCATGCACACCGGAAAGTGCTTCTGGTAATTTCAGCCGGTATGCCACCGATCCACATCTTTCGGTAATCTGGAATGGACCGATGAAGCGGGGTGCTAACTTTCCCCTCACCCCAAATCTGTTTACGCCCTTCATTGGAGACACCCGTAGATATACGTGATCCCCAACTTCGAATTGTAATGGGCGCCTTCTCCGGTCCGCATACTGTTTCTGACGGGATTGAGCGGCTTTTAGGTTCGCTTGAATTAGTCGAACCTTTTCTTCCGCGTTGTTGACAAGGTCAATCCCGAAGGTAACCCTTTCGCCAGACTCACACCAGTTCAATGGTGTGTGGCATTTTCTCCCGTATAGCGCCTCGTAGGGCGCCATCTTGATGCTGGCTTGGTACCCATTGTTGTACGAGAACTCGGCTAACGGCAAGTGATCATCCCAATTCTTGCCGTGGTCGATAGCGCAAGCTCGTAGCATGTCTTCTAGAATCTGATTTACCCGCTCGGTTTGTCCATCCGTCTGCGGGTGGTAGGCTGAACTACGGATCAGCTTCGTCCCCAAGGCAGCGTGCAGCTGCTCCCAAAAACGGGACACAAATAAAGTGCCCCGGTCCGATATGATGGTACGGGGTACGCCGTATAAGCATAGGATCCGTGAGATGTACAGTTCAGCGTACTTCTTGGCGTTGTAGTTGGTGTTGACCGGGATGAAATGGGCAACTTTGGTGAGCCGATCGACGATCACCCACACAGAATCATGTTTCTGTAAGGTGGTGGGTAAACCGATGACGAAATCCATGCTCACGTCCTCCCACTTCCAGGTAGGAATGCCCAGTGGTTGCAGCAGTCCCGGTTTCCGCATGTGGTCTGCCTTCACCCTTCGACATGTATCACACTCGGACACGTATTTTGCCGTCTCTCGCTTCATCCGTGTCCACCAAAACTTTCTTCGGAGTTCTTGATACATTTTGTTGCTGCCGGGGTGAATAGAAAACTTTGATAAGTGAGCCTCATCAAAGATTTTCTTCCGTAACTCCGGGTTTCGGGGTACGACGATCCGGTCCTTGAACCATAGGATGCCGTCTCCGTCCTTCCGGAAACATTTCAACTCCCCACTGTCTACACGTCTTCGTAAATGTGACATGCCCTTGTCATCCTTCTGGGCTGCCGCTATCTCTTCACGGATGGTGGGGATCAAAGCTAGGTTGTAGAGAGCTCCGTGTGGAATCACATGGAGTGGTGGTTCGCTCTCTTCCAATGGTGTGATGGTCAGATTATTGACGTGTGACTTGCGGCTTAGCGCATCTGCCACAACGTTTGCCTTGCCTGGATGATAATGGATCTCTATCTCGTAATCCTTTATCAGTTCTAACCATCTTCGTTGCCTCATGTTCAGTTCCTTCTGAGTGAATATGTACTTGAGGCTTTTGTGGTCGGTATATAAATGTACGAGGTTACCGAGTAGGTAGTGCCTCCACATTTTTAGTGCAAGTACCACGGCAGCGAGCTCCAAATCGTGAGTTGGATAATTCTGCTCATGGTTCCTAAGCTGCCGTGATCCATACGCGACCACTCTTCGGTCTTGCATCAGCACACATCCGAGCCCAATGCCGGATGCATCGCAGTACACATCGAACGGTTTTGTTGTGTCTGGCTGCGCCAAAACCGGTGCTGATGTTAGGTGCTTGACTAAAGCCTTGAATGCTGCTTCACATGCTGGACTCCAAACATATTTGGTAGCCTTCTTCAGCAGCTCTGTCATTGGCTTGGCAATCTTTGAGAAGTTCGGAATGAACCTCCGATAATATCCCGCGAGTCCGAGGAAACTCCGTACCTCATGAACAGTTCTCGGGGATTTCCAATTCAGCACTTGCGTGATCTTGCTCGGGTCCACAGCGATACCCTCTGTTGAGATGATATGCCCGAGGAAAGGCACTTGCGATATCCAAAACTCGCATTTGCTGAATTTTGCGTATAACTTGTGATCCCGCAGCCGTTGCAAGACTATACGCAGATGTTTCTTGTGATCTTCCTCCGACTTGGAATATACCAGGATGTCGTCAATGAAGACCATGACAAACTTGTCCAGCTCCGGCATGAACACCGAGTTCATTAAATACATGAAGTGAGCTGGAGCATTGGTGAGGCCGAAGGACATGACCAGGTACTCATAAAGTCCGTACCTTGTCAAGAAAGCTGTCTTTGGAATGTCCTCTGCCCTTATCTTAATCTGATGGTACCCGGATCTTAAATCCATCTTGGAAAAGATCTTTGCTTCGACCAACTGATCAAACAACATGTCGATCCGTGGCAACGGGTACTTGTTCTTGATGGTTACGGCATTTAAGGGACGGTAGTCCATGCAAAGCCGCAGCGTCTCATCCTTCTTCTTGACAAATAATGCCGAACAGCCCCATGGCGAGGAGCTCGGCCTAATAAAACCCTTCTCCAGAAGGTCCGTGAGCTGAGTCTTCAGTTCTGCCAACTCCTTGGGCGCCATCTTGTACGGCCTTCGGGATATTGGCATGGTTCCCGGTGCGAGTTCAATCTTGAACTCCACCTCTCTATCGGGTGGCATCCCCGGTAAATCATCCGGGAATACATCAGGAAACTCCCGGACCACTGGAATGTCTTCCAATCTGATAGTTGTGGACTGATAGACACTTGAAAGTTTTATTTCTGGACTGTCCAGAAATAATGAGTGAGAACCGTGCACCTCTGAGTTTAAGTGCACGACTCGAAGGACGGTGTCTAAAACAGCGCCGTGGCGGGTTAACCACGACATCCCTAGGATGACATCGACCTTCTGTCCCTCTAAGATAATGGGAGACGTGGGGTACACTCTACCCGCTAAGCATAATGGTGCTTTGGAGACCATTACGCTTGCTGAAATCTTCCCACCCGGTGAACAAATTAAATATGGACTATCGGTGGGTAGTATTGGCAAGCTGTGTTTAGCAATGAAAGCTTGGCTAATAAAATTATGCGTGGCGCCTGAATCAAATAGTACTATAGCGGGATGCTGGTGGAGTTGGAACATACCCGCAAGGATTGGCTCGCCCTCCGGCACGTCCTCAATGGCAAGCTGGTGGACAGTACCGGGCCTAGGGTTTGCCCTGCCGCGCATTAGTAGGGTTCCGGGGTTGATTTCTCCCCGGAAACTGTGGTGCCACTCCGCCACCTTGCCTCTCCGGGCAACTGTTCGTGAAGTGTCCTGGACGACCACACTTGTAACACGTGGCCGCTGCTGGTGGAGTACTCGGTGGACGAAAGCCCGGCATGCGTTGCGGAGGTGCAAACGCACGCGGCATCGCCCGCTGCTGCTGTTGTTGTTGCGGTGGTACTGGCAGTGCCGGCCGGAATGCCGGTGAAGAGTACGGTCGACTGCGGAACGGCATCGACCGCTGTGGTGGCTGCCAGCGTGGACCTGATGGTGGGCGATTCACCATCCGAAACTTCTGAGAAGGACCGCCTCCTTCTCCGCTGTTCTGCGGCGCGCTTCGCTTTCTTTCCGCCGCCGCTAACTCCTTGCCGGAGTCCTCCTGAACAATCGCAGCATCAATGATGTCGTTGAGGCTGCCGCGATTGAACATCGCCAACTTGTCCTTCAGGAGCGGGTTAAGCCCCTGGTAAAAGTGGTCCCGCCGCTTCTCGTCCGTATCTGCGTGATACGACGCGTAGAGCGCGAGATCGTTGAACACTCTGGAGTATTCCAGCGCGTTCCGGCTCCCTTGTTGCAGGTGTAGGAACTCCTGCGTCTTCCTCTTCATCAGACCTGGCGGTATATGATAGGCCCTGAAGGCTGTCCGGAACTCCGCCCAGGTCATCACTCGGTCGGTGGGCTGTGAAGCACAAAAGTTGGCCCACCACGCGCTCGCGGATCCTTGGAGCTGCTGGACCGTGAACTGAGTCTTGCGCTGCTCGCTGATTTGAAGCAGCCCGAACTTCATCTCTATGGCGCGGAGCCAGTTGTCCGCGTCAAGTGGTTCATCCGCCCTTGAGAATACAGGGGGATGAGTCGCCAGGAATTCGGAGTAGGAGCTCTGTTGGCGCTCCTCACGATCTTGACGTCTCTCGGGGCGATACGTATTCGCAATTAACGTTTGCAGCAGCTCTGTGTGCTGCTGATGTGAACCCGCCATTGCCGCGACAATGTCGGCCAATGTAACCGTTGGCAGTGGCGGTGGCGGTGTTTGCTGTTGCTGTTGCTGCTGCTGTCCCGAGGAGTCCTCGGGAGGCGGTTGGGAGGTCTCTCCCCCTTGGCTAGTACCTCCAACATCAGGGTTGGCACGAGTACGCGTCATTCTGAAATTCAACACAGCAGTAATTAGCACATGTCTCACTCAAAATTCCATAAACAGCAGTAGGTATTGAAGCGACGCATGATTAACTTGCACAACATTCATATATATTGATAAAGCATAAACTTTATACAAGATACATCATTCTCGGATCTCCGAGAAGTCGTGCTCATGTCGTCACTACCTGTACATACGCTACTGTCTACACGACATGTCACCGATTACAAAAGTTGGGTTACGCTACCCTAGCTGCCCTACTTGGCAACCGTAACCCCCTACTCGGAGTAGAACTCGACCTCCTGTGGGTCGTCCTCCTCCGGTACCTCGGCTGGTGGTTCGGGGTCTACCACCTCTTCTCCCATTTCGGGCTCTCCCATGGCTGGAAGACCCAAGACTACCGGTACGCCCAATACCGGGGGCACGAGGTCCTGCAATGCATGCACCTCGTCCATAGCCTGGTTGTAGTCCTCTTCCCAGCCTTGTCCTTCCTCAATAGCGTCGTCCCGCTCTTGAGCAAGGTCCTCATTCTGCTGGGTTAGGGTCTGCACCAGCTCTTGCAACGCCGCGATGTCAACACGGCCCTTCTTCTTTGCCTTCTTCAGACGACGCAACTGATTGTGTTGTTCATTCAGTCGCTTGATCGTCGGAAGGAGCACATTGCGGAGTGCGCTGTGAGCACTCTCAAAATGATCTCCACGGCTTGTGCTCTCCTTGAGCTTGGTGGCGAGATGCTCCGTATGAACAGCTTGGCTGTCCATCACAGCGTTTCCCGCCCTCATTTGGAGGCTGAGGTTTGCCTCCGCGGGGTTGTACCTTGGGCAACTCGGGTCTGTTGCCTCCAGGTACCTTTCTTCCCACACATGTTGAGCTCGCCCCTCCACCGGAACGAGTGCGTATGGAGTACCCTCCATAGCCTGCACATGTAGCTGGCAGAAACATGACATAGTGTCACGGGCTGCCACTTGCCACATCCCTTCCGGTTGTCTTCCTCTCACCGTGACGGTGAATGGCACCCAACCGGGTGGCGTAGGTCCTGCGGGAACCTCGACATGGATCGTCCACGTCTTGTTCCCCTCTTCGCCTTCTTCCTTGGCGAAGTATTGCGGCATCTGGTTATACCCGAAATATTGGAGCATTTGCCACAATGCTTCCGGGTAGCCGCTACGGTCAGAGCAGTGGGAAACTACCCACCCGTTCTCCAACCGTTTATCTGCTACCATCTGTAAAATATATTTGAGAAATGTCAAATATTTATTTAAACAGTAAACCATTGAGTTATAACATAAGATATGTCATTGAACCCATAAAACTTGGAAACATAGTTCAAATTTTAAACAAATTTGACTGCTGATCTGCTGTTCCCATGACAGCCCTGACCAGTTTCCATTTCAACCTGATTTAGGCCATGTTAAAAGCAAAACCAGTTCTGGAGATCAAAATCAAAGTTAAATATAACTCCAATAGCTTTCCAGAAAGTATTTGCTTGGCCTAAGATCTGTCCTGGTTCAAAAGTTATGAGATGTCAAAGTTAACAGAATTCCTGGAGAAAATTGGACAGCACCTTCCTGCTTTAGGTACTGATTTGGTCCAAGAATCCCAGTTAATTCTGTTCCTAATCTGACAAAACTTTCTGTTACAAAGTTGTAACCCCTCTCATAAGCTTTCCATAACTACCTCATTTCCTATTTTTGGAGTTTTAAGAAGGAAGTTATGCTTAATTTACAGAGAGTCTACAGAGAGTCTTTGCTCTGCCCTGCTTTCTGGACAGTTTCAACTCTACTGTATTTTTCGAGTGGTTAAGGGATGAAACACCCCTGGACCTCCACAGAAAAGTGGTAAAACTCTTCCAAAGCTTTCCAGAAATGTATCATATGACCGCAACCTCGAAAGAACTCAACCTGTAACCTCTGATTAACTTCAGCCTTGATTCAGCTGAAAACAGAGTGCTCTGTCCTTAACAACCTATAAGTTGAAAACTCGTTAACTTTGAATATCCTGTTCAAGGGAAGGAGTTACATCAAGTTTTACTACTTTGGATAAAAACCTTCAAGTTTTTAAATGAAGTTGTTCATTTAATGGGGTGTGACGTCGATGCGTCACCAGCTTATGTCGGTACTACGTCCTCACAAAGGAAAAACCTATACCGGACTTAGCCGGCTTCGTTAGTTCAGTGGCACTACTTGTCACTCGCACACGGATACTACACGTCTACCGTTTCGTGGTAAGGCTACCTGCAGAAACTCAAACAATCATCAGACTCGGCTGCACACCGAGCCCGGAATACATACAGTTAGTACACCCGGCCGTCATCACTCGCCCGGATGTTCTCAAGCCAAACACGCCTTGAGTTACGTGTTCACGTTTCAGACCACGTGACGGGGTCTCCCATGTTGCACCACGCACGCCAGGGACAGACGTTGCTCGAATACCCCAAACGACATGAAGAGTCGTAGAGGATACTAAAGCGGGTCGGGTTACCTGCCACCCGTGGGGCTCCACCCTTCAGCTTGTGCGCACTGGTGGACAGCGCTCACGTGCACCCCCCAAGACATGAACGTCCCGAGATGCACGATTTTCCGACATAACAATTAGGTTACTAAGCCACTTTCTATATACTAATAACATCCTTATACGGGCTACTAACTCGTTCCTCACTGGATTTTTGAAAAAGAAAACCTTTGTACTGTGTTAAACCTCAAGCGAGCTCTGATACCACGCTGACACGACCCCAATGGTCCCGTCGAGCCAGGATCACGCTGAGGGGTGCTGCGTTGCACAGCACCGTATAACACACGTCAAAGGTGCAAAGCGGAAGCGAAATTTTATTACATAAACAAGTTATGAACATGTTTACATCAAAATAAGTTCAGTCTACACTCGCGGGCGTAGACTAAGCATCAAGTGCACGTTCAGCCCTTGAACGTGCCCTTGCTAGCACACACGCACACTAACTCTGCGGCGTGCACGACTCCCACTCGACGGGGTTCCCCTCCTGGGGTTCCGTCTCCTCTTCGGGAGTCCCTTCCTCATAGAACCCTGCAAAAACTTCAAACACAAGCAGTGAGCACGAAGGCTCAGCAAGTCTGACCCGTCTCACCTAAACATGGAACTTCTACATGAGGGTAATGGGTTACATGAGGTAAAAATCATTTGCAAGGACTCGCCTAATTAGTAGAACCTTACTTTCAAGTTTTAGCAGCAGGTTGTGGAGAACCTTACACTAAGGTACATGAGAGAGCCGCAATCAAACAAGAAACGCATTTCTCTCATGTACTTTGCCCAAAGTTGAAACGAACTTTAGTTAGCTCTAAACTACAGCAAGTCATTAACAATCAATGTCCATCATTCAATCAGCAGCATTTTAACATGTAACTAGCCTGTTCTTTCTACGTCACGGTACAGTGAACAAGTGGTACTCACTGACCGCGAGGGACGGCGATTATAATCGATTTACACCTGCAGGGTTACCCGAACAACCCGTCACGTACGCCCGTACTCGATGTTGCCTACAACAACCATCACGGACACCGTACGCAACTACCTTTCACCCGTTAGCCAAATATTGAACCGGTCCCATCGTCCCGAGCAAGAGGTCTCTGCACGCGCATCTCTGTGCCGCCAGCCGATTTACACCTCGAGCTCTCAACCTACCCTCTGAACGACGGGCAATGCCTCAATACCCAGCTACCCGAGTTACATCAGTTTCCCGGTTCCCATATAGCCGGTAGGTCTTCGGTACTGTTCTAGCTTGTTCAACAGGCCCGCACACGGCTCGGTCCTCAATCGACACAAGCGGAGCTACAGCACACAGGCCCCAAAGTCCTGCTGCCCTTACTCTCCGCTCGGTCTCATTTTCTTGCCATGTGTATCATGTGCTATCTCTACCCGAGCGGTGTGCCTCTAGCCTATTCTCGCGGGTAGTTCCAACTACTCGACTTGTACCGAATCCTACTCTATCCTAGCAATGCAGTGGCTAACGGGGTTTTCAATCCTAACCCCAGCCCATGGTTTTCTTGGCTATGTAGTTGGGTTTCCAATCAAGACTCTAATGCACAGAACAATATTCAAAGATGTGCTCGAAACAATAAACATTTGTAAAAAGGTTAATGCAAACCGGGGCTTGCCTTGCTGCTCTTGGTCGTAGGCTAGCTGTTCCTCCGGAGTAACGAAGTCTAGGACTTCGGGTTCCTCCTCGACCTTAGCGACTACATGATAAGAGCAATGTATGTATTAATTTAAATGCATTTGTATTAACTTTGAAGTTGTGAAGTCTATAACCCTTGCTAGACAGACCTAATGACTGTGAAACTTTTACTGTGGCTTGGTTACAACCCAAACAAAGACTTGGTCAAGTTTTAGTTGCAGCAAAGCTCATTTGAGCCCTCTACAATTAATTATGTCCTTGACCTTAATTGGAACTCTTAGGGTGTTCTAGGAATTTTCATGAAGCAAACTATGCCTTCCTGAAAACTAGATTTTCAGAGGGTTCTAATGGAGTTGGTCTCACTTAATTTGGAAGTCTCTAACTAAAGATATGAGCCAAACAATTTCAGAGAAAATTCTGAAAATGTTTCTGAACATTTTCTATTTTCTTTGGAACAGTTTCACTAATCACACCATTAGGTGGATTAAATGAGCTCAAATGGATCTGAAATTTTTATGGTAGTTCAAGGATATTTTGGTGAACATCTCAGCAAAATTTCAGGATTTTCCTCCAAAGGATTCTCCAGTTAAAATTCCTAACAGTTTAAATTTTGAGGAATTAATTCTGGAGAAATAAGGAATTTCATGAAGTGAAACTTGATTTTCTGGAAAGTACTCAGAGAGCTGAATCCAGCAAAATTTGGTTCACTCAATTTGGAGCTTTCTAGCCAAAGTTATGAGGATTTGAAGTTTGAAGGAAATCTGAAAATCGGGGAAAAGTTTAAACTCGCGCGTGGGCCCAGGGGGACACGCGTCGCACGCCTAGGCGATGGCACACCGCGGCCCACAAGGATTTTGCGCGCCAGCACCCGATCCCGGCCGCAGCCGGATCCCGATTCAAAATATCGGCCGCTGACAGTTGGGGTCCACCCCCTTCTTCAACCTCGCGACACCCGCGCTCCGCCGCCGAGGGACCTCGCCGGAGAGCTCGCCGCCGGCTGCTGTACAGTTCCAAACTTCTTGATTCTGGCCGCCCCTGCCTACTTTTACTTGGGGAACCGGATTCTAGGGTCAGCTGCTCATGACAATGGCCGGAGCATGGTCGGCGACGAGCCGCCACCTCGGAATGACTTCGGCCATGTCGGCTGACTTCTCTAACACCTCAGCTACTTGGGAAATCGGTCGGGGAGCATCAGTGGACCTCAGAGAAGGTCGACATGATCTTGAGGCAGCTCGGGGAAGGCCCGAAATAGGTCCTCACCGTGTGCCCGATACCCCCCGTTCGTTCCGCCATTAGTAGACCTTAAATTACGCCGGGCACAGAGGTTCTCCGGCCCAGAGTTGTGAAGGCAACTTGTGCGTTACCGTGTCTAGCTCGTGTGGCAGTGGCCTGAGGCCCTCTAATCCTTTCTAGAGCACGAATTAAGCAGAATCGTACCCGAAGGTCGTTCTGCACACAGAAAGGGGAAAAGTGGAAATTCGCCGCCGGTGAGCAACCACTCGAGCTGTGGCTCGGGGATGAGCAGCACCGGTCACCCGCGCGTCCAAGGGTGCCTTGGCTCGGGCGTGACAACGCCCAGGTTGGGCTGTCCACGAGAGCCCGAGGTGCGGCGGTTCCAAGTTCCGAGTTTGATCTTTCGGCACAGCCGATATCAATCGGTTTCAACCGAATTCTAGCAATGGGGAGGATGGAGGAAGGTCTCTAGTACCTTGCTGGGACTCTGGAGTGGAAGGAGGGAGCTGCGATCGGCGTCCTCCGATCAAGTCCGAACTGCGGAAACTTTCGGCCAGTGCTGGGTTCTTGCGGGAAAACACGTCGGTACCTCGGCCGAGGAGGGGGGGCAGGCGCCTTAAGAAGGCTCTGCACCGCCTCATTCCCGCGCGTGGGCAAGCAGCTGGTGGCGCGGTGGCTGGCCTCGGTGGCGATCACCGCTGCGGCTCGGCGACCCGAGTGAAAAGTCTCAGTCGGTTTGTGTTGAAGTAGAGGCTGACATGTGGGTCCCACCCTTCCTTTTAACCTCTGAAATTTACTTCTAATCACTGTTGTAAACAGTGAACCCCATACTACCCTTGGAAATTCAAATTATTCCCCCATGAGCCATCTGAATTGATCAAAGTTCAAATGAGGTTTGGTTTGAATGAATTTCAGCACAAGTTCAGTTTGAAATCCAAATAAAGTTTGAATTTCTCCCCCTTAGCTCATGTCAAGATCAACTCCAAATGGAGTGAAAATTGGTGTGTGAGCTCACAAAAATGTGCTGAGTAAGAATATGCCTTCCACTTTAAAATTCATGGGATAAACACAGTTTGAATTTGAATATGTTTTCAAACTGCCCTCTTCCTATCTATACCCAAGATGACCTCAAAAAGGTCCTGAATTTGGGTGAAACTTGGCAGGGACATTCTTAGTAAAGTGTAGGAGTTTTCATATGTCCAGCCCATCTATATCACATGTGGGAAATACCACTTTTGCAATGTGTAAGTTTGTTCTCTAATGAGCATGTTGATAATTGTTACTTGCTCTTCATTTGTGTTCATCATTCTTCCTCAAATGAGGTGTGTGGTGTGGTGATGAACACTGCAAATGTGTGTCAAAAACTAAGACCCTTACTCCAAGTATCCGTGTCATTCCGTATGGAGCACTATATAATATCGCTCTCATTCCTACCATCCGAGAGGAGATCATTGCAGCTCAACGAAAAGACAAGGGTATGTCTCACATACGGCGGAGAATAGACAACGGAGAAATGAAATGCTTCCGGAAGGATGATGGAGGTACTTTGTGGTTCAACGACTGGATAGTAGTACCACGGGATATGGGACTACGGAAGAAGATTTTGGATGAAGCTCATTTGTCCAAATTTTCCATTCATCATAGCAGCAATAAAATGTACCAAGATCTCCGGAAGAAGTTTTGGTGGACACATTGAAACGTGAAGTTGCAAAGTACGTTTTAGAATGTGATACGTGTCGAAGAGTCAAGGCCGACCATGTGAAGAAGTCGGGCTTGCTGCAACCACTGCAAATACCAGCATGGAAATGGGAGGACTTGAGTATGGACTTCATCATTGGGTTGCCGATGACCTCCCACAACCATGATTCGATTTGGGTAGTCGTTGACCGGTTAACCAAATCAGCACACTTCATCACTGTGCATACAAGATACAACGCCAAGCAGTATGCCGAGTTGTATATCGCACGGATCTTGTGCTTACATGGAGTTCCCCATACCATTGTGTCCGACAGAGGATCACTGTTCGTAGCCTGTTTCTGGGAGCAGCTACACGCATCCTTGGGAACCAAATTGATTAGAAGCTCCGCGTATCACCCTCAAACCAATGGGCAAACTGAGAGGGTGAATCAAATACTTGAAGATATGCTAAGAGTGTGTGCCATTCACCACGGTAAGAACTGGGATAATCACTTACCGTTGGCGGAGTTCTCGTACAACAACGGTTATTAGACGAGCATCAAAATGGCATCATATGAAGCTCTCTACGGCTGGAAGTGCCGTACACCATTGAATTGGTGCGAGTCCGGTGAACGAGTAACGTTTGGGGTTGATCTTGTCAATGAAGCCAAAGAGAGAGTTCAGATAATACAAGAGAACCTCAAAGATGCCCAATCTTGTCAAAAGAGCTACACGGATCAGAGGCGTCGACCGCTGCATTTCGACGTTGGAGAGCACGTGTATCTTCTTGTGTCTCCGACGAAAGGAATTCATCGGTTCGGTGTCAAGGGGAAACTTGCACCCCAATTCATTGGTCCATTTGCCATCACAGAGAAGTGCGGAACCGTAGCCTACTGGCTGGAACTACCGGCAAGCCTTGCTGGTATCCATGACATGTTTCACATGTCCCAGCTGCGGAAGTGTCTCAAGTTTACCGCTGCTGTCCGCACCGAAGACATCGACGAGCTAAAGACGGATCTCACATACACCGAGCGACCTGTACAGATTATCGACGAAAAGATCCAGATCACCCGAAACCGGACTTTGAAATTTTACAAAGTCCTGTGGAGTAATCATATCCCGGAAGAGGCAACGTGGGAAAGTGAAGATTACATCCACAAGAACTATCTGGAACTTTTGTCATAAACTTTGTAATTACCTTCCGTCTCGCTCTTCTTTTGTAATCTCGGGACAAGATTCCTTTTAAGGGGGAGGAATGTAAAGGTCCCAAAAATATGAATACAAAAAAAACTCAAGTTTGCACAAGCATATGGTTTCATGTGTATGAAAAATGGGACTTGTTTAAACCTTTCACATGTGATAATGCACATGAGAGCTCTCTTCACACAAGTTCAATTATTTATTTGAATGCTTGGAACCAAAAAGGGATTTGAACCCAATGTTGGAAGTTCTCATGTGTGTGAGAAAGTTAAAATCAGATTTTTGGAACTAAATGTTCAACTCAAATTTCAAATGAGGGCAACGCAGTGGAAATTTCAGACTGTTGTGTTAAAAAGCCCATTTGCAGCAGCCAAACCAAAAATCAGATTTCATATTTGAATTCCTTAGGTCCAAATCAGTGGGGATGTAAAGTCTCATTAATTTTTGAAGATGTTTACTATCCATTTTTCCAAATGGACTTAAATTTACAATGAATTCAAATACATATTTGAATTTGGATGAAACTTGACCAAATATGTAAATGCAGTTCCAATTTCAACTCCAAACAATTGAATTGGTCATTTGCCAAATTTCTGGAGAGATAAGGGGGAGAGTGGGACACAATGGTCATATGCCCAAAAGATCTAAGTGTTTGGTCTCTGTTTCACTCGGGCAGACCGAAGACTCCTCAGCCGACACCGAGACACACACCGAGGACACCTCCGGGATGTTTCCCTCGCGCTGGCGAGCTACTCGTGCACTGCCTTGACTCCCAGCCATGCTCAACTTCGCCACAAAACCAAGAACTGTCTCTGTTTTCTTCCCCCTCGCGCAAGAACCGAACAGAGCAGCAGCCGCCACACCTCAGTAGCTCGGGAGCCGGTGTTTCTCTTGCGTGCAAGCCTCAGAGAGTGGCAAAACAGCACTAGGGCGTTGGCCTTGACATCCTTGGCACAAAACCGAATGCTATCGGTCTCCCCAACATCGAGCAAAACATTTTCCCGCGGCAGCCGAAAGGATGAGCGATGAGGTGCTCTCGTGGACAGCCTCACCCAGGGTTTCTCACGGCCGAACAAGACCACCTTTGAACGCGCCAAGGTCTCACGCTGCTCACCTCCAAAGCTTGGATCGAGTGGTGGATCACTGCCGACGAATTTCCGATTCTTTGTCCGACCGGCACAAAAGAACCCGCGGGTAAGGAACTTCGAAATTCCTGATTGATTCTTGTTTAGAGCCCCCCCCCCCCCCCCCCCAAATTGCACTCACACGAGCTAGACTCGATGGCGAACAAGTTTTCATCGCAACCCTAGCATGAAATCACGTGAAGCCAGCGTATTTGGAGGTTTTCTGATGGCGGTAGTGGCGGGAAGCCTCGGGCGCACGATGAGATCATGGTTTGATGAGGATATCACAACAGTGGATACTACATTGATATACAAGGACCAATCACAAGAACACGAGCACGGTTACTAAATCAGCAGGTGAACTCGTTCCTAACTTCCTACCATGTGATTTTGTGAATGGATTGCTATTTAATGATTTAATTGCTATTAGGAACCATGGACATGATCAACAAATAAAGGGAGGAGGATTTGGGGACGTGGAGAACCAGATGGGAAGTCCACAAGTTGATGGAAACAGTCGCCAACTCGGACTCGAGTTCAACTCGGAGTCCAGGAGCAGTCCATCTTAAAACGGACGCTCAGGATGCATACGGACTCCGTTTTCGACGTTCTACATATGCATGGAAAGATGAGAAGATAAATTTCCAATGGTTCTGGTCCGACATTAAAATTCGCCAGGAGTCATTGGGAGTTGTCGAAACAAGTTGAATTCAGAGTTCTGTCCGGTCCTGCACCACCGTATTGGGCTTTTGGGCCTTGTATCCCGTACGAGTCCATTAGGGACGCGTCTAAGGGTCTTATGGCTGAACCCTAGCTTTTAAATACTGTAGCCGCCAGCCAAATTTGTGGGTTTTGCTTAGATTAAACAATCTCGCCATTCTACGTTTTGTGAGACGCTAATTTCGCAATTTCATATTGCATCTTCATCGTTCTTGCTTGTGTTCTCGGTTGCACCTGCAGGAATAGCCTTCTTAGCGAGGTCAAGCGTGTGAAGCATGGTTGATAACCAACGGAGTAGAGGTAGTGATTGCAGGGGTAAGTCTGGTCTGCTCGAGTGCCTCGGATCATCAACGTCGATATCTCTACTTCAATCGACCTACCTTTCAGAAGATCGGGCCCAAAACACTCATCAATTGGTATCATATTTCAGGTTGCCGGTGAGCTACTTTGATTTCCCACTAGATTAGTTTTTTTTCATACCTAGAGTCCACAGAAAAAGCCACAAAAAACATATCGTGTTTACCGATTCCTAGACCATAGTGCCCGCAAGTTTCATTTCAGTTTGCATTGTTGAGTTTGCATTCGTGTGGTCGAGTCTTGTTGCTGGTTTAGCTTTGTGTTTTTGGGTCGTAGTCATCGTTTTTCTTCCTTGTTTTTCTTGCTGCTCACCTATTCCACAATCCCTAAACAACAAACCGAGCCACCAAGATCATCGGTTTGCCCTAGCTAGCTGCCTTGCGTGAACTCCCGCATCGCTAGCCCTAGAACAGGTGACAAACCATTGTGCCAGTCCTCTTGATTCATCACACAACATCCCATAAGACGTCGTTGCTAAATTCCAATTGTTTTTCACATCCTATTGTGAGATCTTTTTCAAAACCGAGTTTGAATCAACATAAAAAACAGTAACTCAGGTAGCCTACTTTAAAATGGCCATAACTTTTGCATACGAACTCAAAATCGGGCGTTTTTTTTTTCAAATTGATCTACTCGAAATTTTGCAACCAATTTTCCACTGCTTTGCCGTGTTTGGCGAAATTTGTTTGGCCAAATTCCCTTCGGAACATAGACTATCCGGCCTCCGAAGTTTCAGCCTGAATTTTAAAGAATCTTATTGATTTTCTATAGGCCACATCTTACATCCAATTGAGCTGCAAAGTTGTGTGCTTTCTATTTTCGTGCTCTTGAGTAAACAAAAAATATCAGAAAAAATATTAACAAAGAAAAAATAGTGAAGAGAGCACAGATATTAAAGCATTGACTGCAGACACTTGAAAACAGTTGGCCTATACACTTGTGTTGTACTTGCCGATTATGTCTTCCTGATTTTCTATTTGCCTTTCTACTGCCTTGTGTTGTGCTAGGCCTAGAACACTTGTTACCCAGCAACAGTTCCTATATTGAATACTTATTCAACTTTGTTTGCTGTTAACGATTTTTTTGCTTTTTAGCCACCATATTGTGCCATCCAAGCTCCACTTTTCCTCTTGAGCAGAACAGGTACCTTTGCAACACTCCACGCTTCATTAGTTCTCACCGTCCACCGTTTACCACCTGCTGTGTCGGTAAGAACACTTGTAAGAACGTGGTAAGACGCTTGAGAGAGAGAGATTGTTTCCTTCCTTCCACTTTTCACATTGTCACTATCCTTTGTAGTTGATATGGATAATATCTTTTTATTGTCTTTTGTTTACTACTAACAATGGCAGAATATAAAAGGGATGATGAATGTGTTTAACATGCTGAGTTGCGTGACATGATGAGGGAAATGACAGATATGTTCACCAAATCCCAAGCATCGACAGAGGCGTCATTGACGACCTTGAATCGCCTACTTGCTGATCTTGTTGTTCGGATGGATACTCTTGAGGCGCAGTTGCCTCTCGCTGAAGATCATGAAGACGGTGCTTATAATATGGAAGATCATAACAATCAACCACGACTTCCACTTTATCTACAAGGTATGGGAGGTAATACTCGTTGTAATTACAATGATCGCCATCACAATTTTAATCGCCCTCTTGATGATCCTTTTACTAAAGTCAAATTTACTATACCCTCTTTTTCTGGTGCTTATGATGCTGAGGCATATCTTGATTGGGAGATGACAGTAGAGCAGAAATTTAATACCCATCTTGTTCCTGAACAACATAGAGTTCGTCAAGCCACTAGTGAGTTTAAGGATTTTGCTATCATATGGTGGAATGAACCTGTTAAAACTAGAATTGATCCTCCAACATGGGATAGATTAAAGGAAGCTATGCGTGTTCGTTTTGTTCCTCCTTTTCAGCGGGACCTTCGTAAAAAATTGCAGCACTTAGACCAAGGTAACATGTCCATAGAGGAGTATTATCAAGAGTTACAAAAGGATATGTTGCGCTGTGGGGTAGTAGAGGACATGGATGATAAAATAGCTCGTTTTTATGGGGGGTTGAGGCGTGAAATTCAGGATATTGTTGATTATAAGGAATATGATACTGTTAACAGATTATTTCAGCTGGCTATGTTGGCAGAAAAAGAAATGTAGGGCCGCCAACAGCAGCAGCACCAACGCACGAGGAGCACCTTCACACCGCGTTCGACATCTACACCATCCAAAACAGCACCATCTTTGAGTTTTCGTACAGCCACTACACCATCCAATGGTGGCCAATGAACTTCATCTACTGCTCCATTTCCTCGCGCGCCGGAGGGCAGCAAGACGACACCATTCAAGCCTACGTTTTCCACTCCTTCCACGAGTTGAACTTCCGACATTAAGTGTCACCGCTGCTAGGGAGTTGGTCATGTGATGAAAGATTGCCCTAGCAAACGAGCATACATAGCACGAGATGATGGCGGATATGATAGTACTTCGGATGTTGAAGATGAATATTCTCTTGCTACTAACGTTGCAGGACCAAAAGATGACCACTATAGCACAGATGAAGAGGTACTTGGTACTGCAGCAACGGAAAATTATAGAAGCATAATTGTGCCGCGTGCTTTGAGCTCCAAAGTTGAGGCGGATGACAAGCTACAACGACACAATCTTTTTCACATGTTTCTCATCGTCAAGGACTGCCGTGTGCACACTATAATTGATGGAGGCAGTTGCAATAACTTGGTGAACACGGATGTGGTCAAGAAACTTGGGTTGACAACAAGAGCACACCCTCATCCATACCACATTCAGTGGTTCAACAACAGCGGTAAGGTTAGGGTAACACAAACAGCGAGAGTACATTTTTCGATTGGTTCTTACCATGATTTTGCTGATTTCGATGTCGTACCTATGGATGCTTGTTCTCTTTTGTTGGGACGTCCTTGGGAATTTGATACGGATGCTATTCATCATGGTAGAACTGATAAATATACTATGATGCATAAAGGAAAGAAAGTCACTTTGCTTCCTATGACTCCTTCTGAAATTGTACATTTGGAGAAAAGTAAAACACGTGATGATAAGGCAACAAAATCACTAGACTCTGAAAAACAGCAAGTAATTAAGTTACAATCACCTTCGCTGCTCACAACTAAATCTGACCTTGCTGACTTATTTAATACCAAGGGGATGTACTATGCTTTAGTATGCAAAGAAGCCATGTTTTCATTTCATGAAGTGTCCATTGCATTGCCCCTTGCTGTTGCTAACCTTTTGCAGGATTTTGAGGATGTGTTTCCCCCCTGAGATACCCCCTAGATTACCACCTATGAGGGGCATTGAACATAAGATCGACTTGATTCCAGGGGCAAGTTTGCCAAATCGTGCGGCGTACAGGGCGAATCCGGAAGAGACAAGGGAAATTCAGCGACAAGTTCAAGATCTTTTGAACCGCGGGTATATTCGTGAAAGCCTTAGTCCTTGTTCTGTTCCTGTTCTTTTGGTTCCTAAGAAAGATGGTAGCGGGCGCATGTGTGTTGATTGTAGAGCGATTAATAACATCACCATTCGATATTGTTATACTATTCCTCACTTAGATGACATGCTTGATGAATTGAGTGGTGCTATTATTTTCACAAAAATTGACTTGCGTAGTGGTTACCACCAAATTATAATGGCACTAGGAGATGAATGGAAAACTGCATTTAAAACCAAGTTTGGACTTTATGAGTGGTTAGTCATGCCTTTTAGTTTAACTAATGCACCTAGCACTTTTATACGATTAATGAACGAGGTTTTACGTGCTTTTATTGGAAAATTTGTGTTGGTTTACTTTGATGATATCCTCATTTGCAGCAAGTCATATGACGAACATCTTAATCATTTACGTGCTGTTTTCAGTGTCTTGAGAGATGCACGTTTGTTTGGTAACCTCGAAAAGTGCGTCTTTTGCACCAATCGAGTTTCGTTTCTTGGATATGTCGTTTCATCGCAGGGAATTGAGATGGATGAGGCAAAAATTGTGGCGATCACTAGCTGGCCAACTCCATCGACCGTCATGCAGGTGCGTAGTTTTCTTGGTCTTGCAAGTTTTTATCGACGCTTTGTGCGGGATTTCAGCACCATTTCAGCACCTCTCCATGAACTGATGAAGAAGGGAGTGCAGTTTCGATGGGGCGAACAGCAGCAACAAGCTTTTGATGTTCTCAAATCAAAGCTTACACAAGCACCATTGCTACAACTTTCTGATTTTGACAAGACATTTGAGCTAGAATGTGATGCAAGCAGCATTGGTATTGGAGGTGTTCTCATACAAGGAGGTAAACCCGTTGCATTCTTTAGTGAAAAATTGCATGGTCCTTCTCTAAATTATTCTACTTATGATAAGGAACTGTATGCCTTAGTGCGAGTTCTACAAACTTGGCAACATTACCTGTGGTCTAAGGAGTTCGTATACATTCCGATCATGAATCTTTGAAGTATCTTAAGTGTCAAACTGAATAAATGACATGCTAAATGGATTGAGTTCATAGAATCGTTTCCATACATCATTAAGCATAAGAAAGGGAAGGAGAATGTTATTGCAGATGCATTATCTAGACGTTACACCATGCTGTCCCAACTAGATCATAAAATATTTGGTTTGGAAACAATAAAAGGATTATATCCTACTAATTTGGACTTCAAAGATGCCTTTGAAAATTGTAGAGAAGGAAGAACTTGGAATAAATATGTACTACGGGAGGGCATCCTCTATCATGCTAACAAGCTATGTGTCCCTGCTAGTTCTGTTCGCCTATTACTTTTGCAGGAAGCACATGGAGGGGGTTTGATGGGACATTTTGGAGTGAAGAAAACTAAGGACGTGTTGGCCACACACTTCTTTTGGCATGAGATGTGATGTTGAGTGCTACATGTCACGATGCACTACTTGCAATAAAGCTAAGTCTCGACTTAACCCACATGATCTTTATATGCCTCTTCCTGTTCCTAGTGTACCTTGGCAAGATATTTCCATGGATTTTGTTTTTGGATTGCCTAGGACTAAGAGGGGGAGGGATAGTATTTTTGTGGTTGTTGATCGTTTCTCCAAAATGGCACATTTTTTACCTTGTCATAAGAATGATAATGCCTCACACATTGCTGATTTGTTTATGACGGAAATTATTCGTTTACATGGTGTGCCAAATACCATTGTTTCTAATCATGATGCAAAATTTTTAAGTCATTTTTGGAGAACTTTGTGGTATAAATTGGGAACCAAGCTGCTGTTTTCAACCACATGTCACCCACAAACCGACGAACAAACTGAGGTAGTAAATCGTACTCTATCCACTATGTTGTGGGCTGTTTGAAAAACAAATTTAAAGGGTTAGGATTGTTTACCACATATAGAATTTGCTTACAACTGATCTGTTCACTCTACTACAAAGGTAAGCCCATTCCAGGTAGTGTATGGTTTCAATCCCCGTGCTCCTATTGATTTATTACCTTTGCCTCCTTCTGAAACTATAAATTGGATGCTACACAACGATCTAAATTCATTTTTAAGATGCATGAAACTACAAAGAAAAATATTGAAAGGATGAATGAGAAGTATAGAATTTCTGGTAGTAAAGGTAGAAAAGAAGTAAAACTTGAACCAGGGGACTTGGTATGGCTACATTTGAAAAAAGAACGATTCCCTCACTTGAGAAAATCTAAACTTATGCCATGAGCTGCTGGTCCTTTTAAGATTGTTGAAAAGATCAATGACAATGCATATAAGCTTGAGTTGCCTCCCGATTTTGGGGTTAGTCCCATATTTAACATTTCAGATTTACGACCATACTTGGGAGAAGAAGATGATCTTGAGTCGAGGACGACTCCAATTCATGAGGGGGAGGATGATGAGGACATCACAACAGTGGATACTCACATTGATATACAAGAACCAATCACAAGAACACGAGCACGGTTACTAAATCAGCAGGTGAACTCGTTCCTAACTTCCTACCCATGTGATTTTGAGAATGGATTGTTATTTAATGATTTAATTGTTATTAGGAACCATGGACATGATCAACAAGTAAAGGGAGGAGGATTTAGGAATGTGGAGAACCAGATGGGACGTCCAAAAGTTGATGGAAACAGTCGCCAACTCGGACTCGAGTTCAACTCGGAGTCCAGGAGCAGTCCATCTTAAAACGGACGCCCAGGATGTATACGGACTCTGTTTTTTATGTTCTACATATGCATGGAAAGATGAGAAGATAAAATTTCCAATGGTTCTGGTCCCACATTAAAATTCGCCAGGAGTCATTGGAGTTGTCGAAACAAGTCGAATTTAGAGTTCTGTCCGGTGCTGCACCACCGTATTGGGCTTTTTGTCACACCCGATTTATCCGAAGAATAACCGAGTGAAGATCACATGTATGCCAGGATCATTTTCTCATACATGTGATGACAAATAGTGAAGCATCATTTATTACAAGCCAGGTGTCGAATATAAATAAGTCTTACATAGCATATGTCTCGATGGACGATATTAAGTTCATAACAAGTAAATATAATAGCAGCGGAATATTATTCTTGTGGGCTCCGTCACAGGCGTTGCCGTGGGGACTCCATGAACCTAGAATTCTTCGTCGGGTCCAAAGTCTTGATCATTAAACACCACATTGTTCTCTTGACCTGAGCAGCAATATAAACCAACAAATATGCAAGGTTGAGTACCGATGGTACTCAGCAAGTGTGGGAAAGTTATGTCATGCATGGCTAGAACAAGGAGAGGTTGAACTCATGGTTGAGGCACTACACAATTGTTGCCTACCACCTTAGCTTATTAAGCACCTACATTACTACACAGGTGAAATGGTCCCAAATTTCCCATCCCATCATCATAATCAAATAACCATAACATCATTTACAATGTTAAGCTCCCCGCTTAACATCCACAACTTCCAAAGCCATCATCCTCTAATCATGGATAAGTCCAAGCCGCTCTTGACCGTGAGCACGGCTGTCATGACAGTTTTGACTCTGCAGAGTTTGCACCACTGTACCCACACGTAGTGATTTCATCCCCCGTTGCCGGGTGGACTAAAAGAACCTCCATTATGCCAGTGGCTACGAACCACATTCACACTTCCCAGGTATGTAGCCAGGAGATCACTACGAAGCCTTTACAAAGGGATTCCTGACGAGCGTGGGCCCACTGAGGTTTCACCCCTAACAGCATACAAGAGGCTCCAACCCCGCTGCAGTGGCCCCCTCTTGAGCCTTGCGGTTCATATGGTAGTCCAGCTGACACCTACTCCCCGCACCATCCAACACACCCATACTACGCCGGGGATACACCTAATTAATTGGCCAAGCTGCCCCATCTCAGCATGTGGTTGGCACGGTAAAGCCAGGTTACATGCTCCATGAACCGGTCCTTAGGATCCAGGCAAGTACTAAACACAAACCCGAGTCTCGTGCACCCAGCACCAACCAAATCATCCAACTTGCCTTGATCCTTACCTCTACATAACTCATAACATCTCATTCAAGAGTATGATAAAATAAACTGATGATCTCATATCCCAAATATCCCATTCTAAGCATGGCTAAGCATAAGCATGTAAATAAATGACATAATAAAATAAATCCCAACCCAAGCTACAAGGAAACAAGATAATGCAATTCTAGGGAAACTTCCTAGCATGGGTTTCATATTTCAATTGACAATGCAAATGATTCTATCTACACATCCTAACATAGGATCAAAGTGGTTAAGGACACTTGCCTCCTTCCTGCTGCTCTTGAAATGGGTAGTCCTGATCTTGGAAAGGGAGAACTTGCTCTGGAGCAGGTTCTGCATCATACCATCACACATAGCAAAAGAAAAGCAACAATCCATAAGACATAGTTCACACTTCCACTTCATATAAACCACACATTCACATTTATGAAAGTCATTCACAAACTCTATGTGTTGTGGTTACTCTATGTGTGTTGATTTTTGGCTTACATGCACTTTTAAACATGTGTATATGATTTCTACTTTTGTATTCATATTTATGCTTGCATACTATATATATGAGTCTCCAATTTAAATAAATTCCTTATATTCAATTACTACTCCTTTTAGCTACCTAGTATGCATGAAAGGTATTTTCCTACTCCATATGTGTCTTCAGTCCTTCTACCAACCCTAAACTGAATTCTTTGGACTTTTGGACACTTCATTTATCATTTTCTAGTTATTCATACCTAATTTGCTATATTTTCAGATTTATTTCCTATGCCTAAATGTGAACTTTATTATAAAAATAGTAAGACACCTCATCTAAACAGAATATGTTTTGGGTCTAAAATATATAATAATATATTTTTAAACTTCTCCTCTGATGTAAACTATTTTACATTTACTTTACTAATTTTCAGAATTATTCTCTACTTAAAAATGTGTCCCTATAACTAATAAATGTGATTAATCAATTAAACAGATTCATTTCAGCCAAAAATCTATTTTTATCTCACTCCAAGGTTTTCTAAGTACTGGGAAAGTTTTTAATTTGTCTTTGACAATATGTTTGTCCCACCTTTTAAATTTTAAATACTAGCCACATATTCAAATTCCTAACTTTAATATCAAAATAGGGTTAAAAAGGTAAACTCACCCCACTACAGGGTCTATAATATTATTTTAAGAATTTTCAGGGGTCTAGCTACACATAACAGAGGGGTTTTTCCTAATTTTTATTAAGTCCAGGGGTCAAAAATGATTTTTAAATGAATTTACATGATTTTCTGAAGTTCCAGGGGCTAGATCAGAAGTTTCCGGGGTTAGCTCTTATTTTCCGAGAACCCCAGGGGGTAGCGCGTAAGAATCCCGGCCTTTATAACGCGGGGTTGACGTGGACCGTCCGATTAAAAATAGACGGCTGAGATTATAACATCGAACCGGTACGCGGGGATTTAAACTCTACCGTGCGATTTAAAATAGACGGCGCACAAGCGGCCACGTCGCTCTGATCGAGCGCAGGTGGCGCTGCCCGGCGGCGCACGGCGGCGGGAGGCGGCGATCTCGCCGGAGAGTTTCGGATCTTCGTAAATTCTTCCTAGAACTGGGATTTTATGGCATAGATCGGTAGAGGGGAGGTCGGGGATCTCACCTCGGGGGTTTTCTTGAGCTCGGAGGTCCCGAAAAGCGATCGGCGATGAGGTCCGAGGTGAATTCACGGCGAGGCTCATCGGCACTGTGTTTGAACCGCAAATCTTCGAGTTTTCTGCACCTGCAAGGTTCCCCGGAGGCGCTGGATCAAGACCAGCGAGTTAGATCAGAATTCCCGAGCGTAAATCGAGCAGAATTCGCCGGAGGGGCTTGGGTTCTCACCGGAGAGAAAATTGGCGGATCGTGGGGGAAAACGGGACGATGCTGGGGGTTTTATAGACGGGGGAGGGCGGTGTTCGGTTGTGATCGAGTTTGCGTCGCCCACGAACGAAATTCGGCTGGGATACGCGAGGATCCGGAGCGGTTTTGATTCGGGGTGAGAAGAGTCCGGCCGAGCGCGGGCGCGAGCGCGAGGAGGAAGAAAGGTTGGCAGGCCCGCGTGTGAGTGGGAAGAAGGGGGGGGCGCGCGGCTGCGGGCGGGCGCGGGATAGGGTGGGCCGGCTGGTGGGTTTCGGCCCACTGGCCGGTTTTTTTTCTGTTTTTCTTTTTCTTTTTCCATTTCTTTTCTGGTTTGAATTTGAATTTGAATTCCAACTAAGTTTGAATTTCTGCAGCCCATGCAATATGTCCAAAAATTTTTAAATTCCCCTCTTAACAGGATTTTGGGGTGTTACAGCTCTACCCCCCTTAAAAGAAATCTCGTCCTCGAGATTGGTGTTTCTAAGAAAACAATTCCGGAAATTGTGCCTTAAGCTCATCTTCTCGCTCCCATGTGGCCTCCTCTTCCGAGTGATGCTTCCACTGCACCTTGCACATCCGGATTCTTTTATTTCTGGTGAGGCGTTCCATTGTCTCCAAAATCTTGATTGGTTGCTCGGCATAAGACAAATCCTCAGCTACGTCCACCTCATTCATGGGTAACACCTCTTCAGGCGTTCTCAGACGTTTCTTGAGCTGTGACACATGGAATACATCGTGCACATCTGATAGGCGAGCCGGTAATTCTAGTTGATACGCCACTTCGCCTTTCCTTTCTAGCACTTGAAAGGGTCCGATGTATCGAGGTGACAACTTCCCTCTCACCTTGAATCGACGAAGTCCTCGGATAGGGGACACCTTGAGATAAACATAGTCTCCCACGTTGAAAACGAGCTCTCTTCTCCGTACATCGGCATAGCTCTTTTGCCGTGTTTGTGCTATCCTCAAGTTGTTACGAATTTCCCTCACTTTCGCCTCGGCTTCTTGTAGTACTTAGGGACCAAACACTTTACTTTCCCCTATTTGGTTCCAAAATAATGGAGTTCTGCACTTCCTCCCATACAAAGCTTCGAACGGTGACATCCTCATACTAGCCTGATAGCTGTTGTTATAGGAAAACTCCGCATACGGTAAGTTCTTATCCGAACTCCGATTGTTTTTGAGTGCACACGCTCTCAGCATATCCTCGAGAATCTGATTTGTCCTTTCCGTCTGCCCGTCAGTTTGGGGATGATAGGCAGAGCTGAAATTCAGATGGGTTCCCATGATTTCATGCAACTTCTGCCAGAACCTTGAGGTGAACTGTGTCCCTCGATCCGACACAATCTTCTTTGGCACTCCATGGTAACACACGATCCTTGACATGTACAACTCCGCCAATTTGGATCCACTATAGCTTTCCTTCACAGGGATGAAGCGAGCTACCTTGGTTAGCCTGTCGAGGATGACCCATATTGAATCATATCCTGATTGGGTCCTAGGCAATCCCACTATGAAATTCATATCGATTTCTTCCCATTTCCATTCAGGCACTTTTAGTGGTTGCAATAATCCCGCGGGTCGTTGATGTTCCGCTTTTACCAACTGACATGTGTCACATAGGGCAACATGTTCCGCGACATCTCCCTTCATTCCATACCACCAATATCTGCTCTTGAGGTCATGATACATCTTAGTACTTCCAGGATGAATGGAATAATCGGAATCATGAGCCTCCTTCAAAATCAGTTCACGGATCTCTTTCACTTCAGGCACTAGCTCAATTACGAATTCCACTTCACGATCAGGAGGCATACCAAACAACTCCTCCGGAAAAACATCTGGATATTCTCTGATGGTCCTGATCTCCTCCACTTTCACCCCAACTTAATTTAATTTAATGTCCCTCCTAGGCTCTTGTATTGTTATAAACTTTACTCTTGTACCACTAGGGTGAGTTAGTTCCACCGTTCTGGTCGAACAATGGATGATTCCTTTATGTTTGGTCAACCAATCCATACCCAAAATAATATCGATCCCTTGTGAATCTATCACTATGAGGTTGGCAGTAAATACTACCCCCTTAATGTCTAGATTCACCTTGGGACACACTTGTCTTGTCCTTATTTCTCCACCTGGAGAGTTTACTGCTAGCATATGGTTCATTTGTGTTGTTGCTAGATCATGCTTCTTAACAAACCCTTGAGCAATGAACAAGTGGGTAGCACCAGAATCAAACAGCAGAGTTGCAATGTGTAAATTTGCAGGAAACTTACCAACTACCACGTCAGGTGCCTCTTGCGCTTCCTCCATGGTGACGTGGTTCACCCGTCCTCTCATTACGTTCTGCTGCTGTGGCTGCATGGCCTTCTTCTTTGGGCACTTATGGGCGTAGTGGCCCACTTCACCACAGTTGAAACATTGCACCCCAACCTTAGGTGCCTGGCCTTTGCTGTCTTGGGGTTGGTTTGGGGGTCCTTGCACTGCTGGTCGAGGTTAATATGTAGGGCGAGGCTGCTGTACGAACTGACGTTGTGGCTGTATTGGTGCTGCCAGAGGCCTGTAGTTCGGGTTGTACCCTCTTGGTGCTGAGTAAGGTACCGCAGCACGGTTCGTCTGCCCCGCGGGTTGCTGCATCAGACGTGGGCGGGTGTTGCTCCCTGAGGCCTGATGTGACCACCCGGCCTTCCTCTTGTTCTCATTTTCCAAGGCCTTCAGCTTTCTTTCTACCACAAACGCTCTGTCCACCATCTTTTGGAAGCTTTCATACTTATTGGAGGACATTGCACACTGCATTTCTGCAGTAAGTCCTTCCATGAAACAATCTTGTTTTTGCTCATCAGTCTCTATGTCCCGTGGGGCATAACGGGAGAGTTGAGTAAATTTAGTGAGGTATTCCCTCACAGTCATGTTACCTTGCAGCAACCCCAAAAACTCCTTCCTCTTGTTTTTGAGTTCACCCCTTGGTATGTAATGGTTGCGGAAGCTACGCTTGAACTCTTCCCAAGTGATGTTCTCAGGGTCATGATGGGCGGCCACGTAGGCGGTCCACCAATCAGCAACAGGTCCATGCAATTGATGAGAGGCAAACGGCACCCTCTCATACCCTTGGCACTGTATGATCCTCATCTTGCTTTCAATGGTCTTTAGCCAATCATCTGCCTCCAGAGGTTCAGCAGCACTTGCAAACTTCGGAGGTTGAGTTCCCAGAAACTCACTCAACCTTGGTTGGCGTGGTGCAGCTTGTGGAGGTGGAACTTGATGCAAGTTGGCCACCACTTGAGTCAAGTTCTGGATGAGCTGATTTTGATTCTCAAGCATTTGGTGGAGGGGATCAACTCCTTCACGGCGACCACCCCTGTCTTGGCCTCCTGAAAGATGAGGGTTGCAGGCCTCATCGTTGTTGGTGGCGGGGTTGGCAGCGTGACCTTTTCCTCTTCCGTCCATCTAGCATGATCAACCAAATGTTAATTTAAAGTATTACGTATTATCTCACTACTTTCACTTGTTTGTACTTTGAAGTGTTGAAGCTTTGTTATACTTTTCTGAGGGTTCATATCTCATACAAAAATAAATGCACTATTATTTCATGTGGGTTCACCCACCAAAGCAAAACAATCTGAAGACGAGGCTGTGGACAATTGCTCATGGCTTCCACAACTCACGTCACACACCAAGCATTAACACACCATTAACTAACGTAACGACTCGACTATTCAACATCTTGCTAACTAAGGGAAAAACTCTACACTACTCATATCACTGAGCTGGCTCCTCGGGATCTTCCTCATTATTGCGGCTGCCTTCTGACTCCGCTTTGGGTGGGGAGGCTGCTGGTGGAGAAGTGCGACGACGCCTGATCGCCCGGCGATCTGGGGAGTCAGGAGTCCATGTATCATTCACGGTGAAACACAATTCATTCCCATCTCCTCTTTATCTCGCCCTCAAGCAGGCTCGAAGCAACGCTTCGGTTTCCTTCAGGGTGTCACGAACATCCTGAAGCTCCTGCTGACACTCCTGCAGTCGAGTGCTGAGCATAGCAGCATCCTCCAAGCACAAGTCCATGTGCTCATGGGAAGTCCCTTGCTGCACTGGTGGGTACTTGTACTCCGTGGTACCACTCTCATGCTGGAGGACATACATGTACTCAGTCCTGTCCAGGTGGCGACGATAGATGTGACTCTGGCAGGTGATGGCCTCCCAGGTGACATCCTTCTCCGCATCGACCTGTGTCGCTCGACAAGCTGGAGAGCGGTGGATCTTGAGCAACTGATTTTCGTGGATAATCCTCATCTCTGAACTCCATTCTTCCCTCTTCTCACGGATGGTCCTGGTGGAGCTATAGTGTATGATTAGCTTGCCCGTATTGCCGGCGGCTTGGAGCATACGTCGAAGACGGCGTAACAAGCCTCCTACTGCCAATCCGTAGGACAGGTACGTCACCGGACGGCTCTCCTCTCTTTGGGCAAGGGCAACTACGGAAACTCTCCCTCCTGTGGACTTGCGAGCGGTGCGAATCATGCGAACCATCTAAAACAGAAAGCATTTAAACTTAGGTTAGATAAACTCTTAAACAAAAATCCTATTTTCAATGAGAGTTGGGGTAAGATGAAGAAAGTGACCCCATTAAATAACACTTTTCAACCCACACCTTTGTAAAATAGTTTTTAAGAAAATAAGGCCCTTAAATACGTCCATTTTACCTAGGTCCACGTTCCTACGGGCAACCTTGGCTCTGATACCACTTCTGTCACACCCGGTTTATCCGAAGAATAACCGAGTGAAGATCACATGTATGCCAGGATCATTTTCTCATACATGTGATGACAAATAGTGAAGCATCATTTATTACAAGCCAGGTGTCGAATATAAATAAGTCTTATATAGCATATGTCTCGATGGACGATATTAAGTTCATAACAAGTAAATATAATAGCAGCGGAATATTATTCTTGTGGGCTCCGTCACAGGCATTGCCCGGGGGACTCCATGAACCTAGAATCCTTCGTCGGGTCCAAAGTCTTGATCATTAAACACCACATCGTTCTCTTGACCTGAGCAGCAATATAAACCAACAAATATGCAAGGTTGAGTACCGATGGTACTCAGCAAGTGTGGGAAAGTTATGTCATGCATGGCTAGAACAAGGAGAGGTTGAACTCATGGTTGAGGCACTACGCAATTATTGCCTACCACCTTAGCTTATTAAGCACCTACATTACTACACAGGTGAAAATGGTCCCAAACTTCCCATCCCATCATCATAATCAAATAACCATAACATCATTTCCAATGTTAAGCTCCCCGCTTAACATCCACAACTTCCAAAGCCATCATCATCTAATCATGGATAAGTCCAAGCCGCTCTTGACCGTGAGCACGGCTGTCATGACAGTTTTGACTCTGCAGAGTTTGCACCACTGTACCCACATGTAGTGATTTCATCCCCCGTTGCCAGGTGGACTAAAAGAACCTCCATTATGCCAGTGGCTACGAACCACATTCACACTTCCCAGGTGTGTAGCCAGGAGATCACTACGAAGCCTTTACAAAGGGATTCCTGACGAGCGTGGGCCCACTGAGGTTTCACCCCTAACAGCATACAAGAGGCTCCAACCCCGCTGCAGTGGCCCCCTCTTGAGCCTTGTGGTTCATATGGTAGTCCAGCTGACACCTACTCCCCGCACCATCCAACACACCCATACTACGCCGGGGATACACCTAATTAATTGGCCAAGCTGCCCCATCTCAGCATGTGGTTGGCACGGTAAAGCCAGGTTACATGCTCCATGAACCGGTCCTTAGGATCCAGGCAAGTACTAAACACAAACCCGAGTCTCGTGCACCCAGCACCAACCAAATCATCCAACTTGCCTTGATCCCTACCTCTACATAACTCATAACATCTCATTCAAGAGTATGGTAAAATAAACTGATGATCTCATATCCCAAATATCCCATTCTAAGCATGGCTAAGCATAAGCATGTAAATAAATGACATAATAAAATAAATCCCAACCCAAGCTACAAGGAAACAAGATAATGCAATTCTAGGGAAACTTCCTAGCATGGGTTTCATATTTCAATTGACAATGCAAATGATTCTATCTACACATCCTAACATAGGATCAAAGTGGTCAAGGACACTTGCCTTCTTCCTGCTGCTCTTGAAATGGGTAGTCCTGATCATGGAAAGGGAGAACTTGCTCTGGAGCAGGTTCTACATCATACCATCACACATAACAAAAAAAAAAGCAACAATCCATAAGACATAGTTCACACTTCCACTTCATATAAACCACACATTCACATTTATGAAAGTCATTCACAAACTCTATGTGTTGTGGTTACTCTATGTGTGTTGATTTTTGGCTTACATGCACTTTTAAACATGTGTATATGATTTCTACTTTTGTATTCATATTTATGCTTGCATACTATATATATGAGTCTCCAATTTAAATAAATTCCTTATATTCAATTACTACTCCTTTTAGCTACCTAGTATGCATGAAAGGTATTTTCCTACTCCATATGTGTCTTCAGTCCTTCTACCAACCCTAAACTGAATTCTTTGGACTTTTGGACACTTCATTTATCATTTTCTAGTTATTCATACCTAATTTGCTATATTTTCAGATTTATTTCCTATGCCTAAATGTGAACTTTATTATAAAAATAGTAAGACACCTCATCTAAACAGAATAGGTTTTGGGTCTAAAATATATAATAATATATTTTTAAACTTCTCCTCTGATGTAAACTAGTTTACATTTATTTTACTAATTTTCAGAATTATTCTCTACTTAAAAATGTGTCCCTATAACTAATAAATGTGATTAATCAATTAAACAGATTCATTTCAGCCAAAAATCTATTTTTATCTCACTCCAAGGTTTTCTAAGTACTTGGAAAGTTTTTAATTTGTCTTCGACAATATGTTTGTCCCACCTTTTAAATTTTAAATGCTAGCCACATATTCAAATTCCTAACTTTAATATCAAAATAGGGTTAAAAAGGTAAACTCACCCCACTACAGGGTCTATAACATTATTTTAAGAATTTTCAGGGGTCTAGCTACACATAACAGAGGGGTTTTTCCTAATTTTTATTAAGTCCAGGGGTCAAAACTGATTTTAAATGAATTTACATGATTTTCTGAAGTTCCAGGGGCTAGATCAGAAGTTTCCGGGGCTAGCTCTTATTTTCCGAGAACCCCAGGGGGTAGCGCGTAAGAATCCCGGCCTTTAAAATGCGGGGTTGACGTGGACCGTCCGATTTAAAACAGACGGCTGAGATTATAACATTGAACCGGTACGCGGGGATTTAAACTCTACCGTGCGATTTAAAATAGACGGCGCACAAGCGGCCACGTCGCTCTGATCGAGCGCGGCGGCGCTGCCCGGCGGCGCACGGCGGCGGGAGGCGGCGATCTCGCCGGAGAGTTTTGGATCTTCGTAAATTCTTCCTAGAACTAGGATTTTATGGCATAGATCGGTAGAGGGGAGGTCGGGGATCTCACCTTGGGGGTTTTCTTGAGCTCGGAGGTCCCGAAAAGCGATCGGCGACGAGGTCCGAGGTGAATTCACGGCGAGGCTCGTCAGCGCTCTGTTTGAACCGCAAATCACCGAGTTTTCTGCACCTGCAAGGTTCCCCGGAGGCGGTGGATCAAGACCAGCGAGTTAGATCAGAATTCCCGAGCGTAGATCGAGCAGAATTCGCCGGAGGGGCTCGGGTTCTCACCGGAGAGAAAATCGGCGGATCGTGGGGGAAAACGGGACGATGCCGGGGTTTTTATAGACGGGGGAGGGCGGCGTTCGGTTGTGATCGAGTTTGCGTCGCCCACGAACGAAATTCGGCTGGGATACGCGAGGATCCGGAGCAGTTTTGATTCGGGGTGAGAAGAGTCCGGCCGAGCGCGGGCGCGAGCGCAAGGAGGAAGAAAGGTTGGTGGGCCCCGCATGTCAGTGGGAAGAAGGGGGGGCGCGGCTGCGGGCGGGCGCGGGATAGGGTGGGCCGGCTGGTGGATTTCGGCCCACTGGCCGGTTTTTTTCTGTTTTTCTTTTTCTTTTTCCATTTCTTTTCTGGTTTGAATTTGAATTTGAATTCCAACTAAGTTTGAATTTCTGCTGCCCATGCAATACGTCCAAAAAATTTTAAATTCCCCTCTTAACAGGATTTTGGGGTGTTACACTTTTGGGCCTTGTATCTCGTATGAGTCCATTAGGGACGCGTCTAAGGGTCTTATGGCCGAACCCTAGCATTTAAATACTGTAGCCTCCAGCCAAATTCATGGGTTTTGCTTAGATTAAACAATCTCGCCGTTCTATGGTTTGTGAGACCCCAATTTCGCAATTTCAGATTGCATCTTCATTGTTCTTGCTTGTGTTCTCGGTTGCACCTGCAGGAATATCCTTCTTGGCGAGGTCAAGCGTGTGAAGGACGGCTGATACCCAACGGAGCAGAGGTGTAGTGATTGCAGGGGTAAGTCGGGTCTGCTCGAGTGCCTCGGATCATCAATGTCGAGATCTCCACTTCAATCGACCTACCTTTCGGAAGATTGGGCCTAAAACACTCATCATGGTTAGAGCCATTCCCGGGCCCTTTCACCATCATGTCGAGCTTCTATAGCAACCACTGGTGCTGTAGGGTTGAAATTCATCAAGTTTGGCGGGTTAGAGCGTCGGGTTAGCGTCGCCGAAGTTCGGGTAAGCCGCCGCACCGTCGCAAGCTATATTTGAGCTGTCGCCGGTCCGGGGAAACCCACCCACCGTGTTCCTCGTATGATTTTAGGCACTAGATGTGAGTTAGAGCTCGGGAGGTGGCCGGCCGACCGGTTTCCGAGGAGCTCCGGCGAGCTCGGGCGGCGCGGGGGCGTGTGAGTCGAGAGGTTGAAGAAGACCTGGCCGGGCCCGCTGTCAGTGGGCGAAAAATCTAACCGAGATTCTCTGTTGCACCAGATCAGTCTGTGGCTGCGTGGGGAGGACCCTGTGGCCCCGTGTGTCTTTGTTTCAGAGAGTGACACGTGGCCCCTGGACCCACAGTCAGCATTTGAACTTTTCCTCAAATTAATTCAAATGCCAGATTTGATTCAAACTTTAGATGAACATAACTTTGCTAGGAAATACCAAATTTAGTGATTCAAATTGGGTTAGATTCAGATTGAAAACCATTATCCAAATATGCAACCAAATTTGTATAAAGTCATTATTTAATTCTGGAAATTTCTTTAAATCTTTTCAGAAAAAGAATTTTAGAGCAAGTTTGGTTTATCCAAAAATCCTCAATTTTTTGAAGAATATTCCTAAGGATGTTTTTGAAGTACTGTAAAAATTTCAGATCATTTTAAGTTGATTTGGTTAGGAGAATTCAGATTTTAAGTTGCTGTGTTCAAAAGAATACAGAGACATTTTCAGAGAATTCCCAAAACTTGAAAATTTAGTTCTGTGCAATTCTTCACTCCAAAAATCCTATGAAAATTCAGGCAGTCTCTATGAACTATAATTGAAATTACAGTTCACTAAGTTTTACATGAACTTGTGAGTTACTTCAGAATTAATTCCTTTTTGCTTAATTGCTTAAAGAATTGTTCTGAATAAACCACTCAATGAAAAGTGCTAAATTTTGGTCCAGATGATTTTCTTGGGACAGGGAACTCACATGAAAATTTTAAGCTCCATTGGAGCTCTGGATCATCACTGTTCTGTTTAACCTCTTTAGGTGATCAAAACACAAGTGATGAAAAGCACTTAGCCTTGATCATCTTGCTTAACCCAAACCCAACAACTATCACCAGTGTCATTTTTAAATTCTTAAATAGAGTTCCAATTTCTAACTTGTCATTAGAACTTGTTAACAAAATCTTTACAATTAAATACTTGTGCATATTCATAACATGTAGCATCAACGTGAAGATTTTGAAGAGATCGAAGTGGAGATAAAAGAGGGAGGAAAGTGAGTGATCAGGCCTCAAGTGATCTTCACTAACTGATTATATACTAGTCACCTGCAAAACAGGCAAGCCCTGGTTTGCATTCAAGCATTTTATAAAGTCTTTTCATTTCTAGAGATCATAGGTTTAAATGATTGATTGCATTAGTTCTAGATGATATTGAAAACCCACTTGCATGAACAGATTAAACCAAGAGAGAATGGGTAGAGTAGCACCTCCTCTAGTGGATTTGGGCTATGCTAAATGTTAGTAGGAAAGGACCAGTAGAAGTCGAGTAGTTGGAATCTACTCGCGAGTTTAGAGCTTGGTTTCTTCGGAGCAGGTCATGAATAGAAACAATGAGGAAAGTTCACAATTAAGAAATGGAGACCAGGCAGGGAGGTTTAGATGCAGCAGGCTGCGGACCGTGCGTGCATAGCCCTGCCTGTGTCGGTTAAGACCCGTCCGTACTTGGCCCTGTTGGAAAAGTTTGAGTTGTGTACCGGGCGCATACTGGCTATATGGAACCCAGAAAACTGATGTACCTTGTGAGATCCACATTGGAACTTTTCTAATCGTCTTAGGCTTTCAATGTCAGAATAGCAGGAGGTAATTCACTCAAGAACATATCGCTGCGGGTATGTACCTTGAGGGACCTTGCTATTCAGGGCAATTGGACTGCCTGCTGTGTGGAAGAACTTGGGAAAGGTGGTCGTGTACAACATCAGTCGAGGTTGCTGCCGGCAACTCGGAGTATGGGTGTACGTGTCGTGTAGTCCGGGCATGTACTGATTTGAATCACCGTCGCCCGCGGTCTTACATGCATACTTGCCCACTGCGTCTTGACGTAGTAAGAACTGAAATGATTTCCTTTGGATTTGATAAGGTGGTGATTTAACTTGTATTGCAACCATGCTTGATTTAGAGATAGTGCTAATTAAAGTTTATTTCACTTTGTGCAAGAAGCATCGCAACAAAGCATTTCTTGTTTGATTGTGAAGTTGTGATGCTGTTCGGCTCAAGGTCTTTGAAATGAGGCTTAAAATCTGAAAGCTAAGGATCAACATTAGGCGAGTCCTTTATGCAAATTCAGCTAACCTATTTCAATCTGTCGTGCATGTAGAGTTTCTTGTTTAGGAGAGACGGATCAGTCTTGCTGAGCCTATGTGCTCACGCTTGCTATATGAGTGGTTTTGTGGGGTAACATCGAGTCTTATGAGGAGGTTGTCCGGTGAGACTCGGAGACTTTCGAGTCGTTTAACACATGGAGAACCCAGCCGCTGCAGTTGTCTTCGTGTTGCTAGCGAGAAGAGTCCGCGGGCTGGACATCTTCTCTAGTGCTCAGTAGTTATTCGACGTGAGATGATTATAGTCTTCTGCTGTAGCTATTTGCTGTAAATTATTTACAAAGAACCTTTGTAAGCTTCCGCTTTTGATTTATGTAATACATATTTCCTTATGTGTGTGCTGTTAGGTGCTGCATATTACGGCACCACCCAATGTGATAACGGGGCGAGCGGCACGGCCCCGTGAACGGGTGGCCGGGTCCCTCTCAGAGTGGTATCAGAGCCGCATTGGTAATAGCACATGAAATAAGGGCCGTATTACAGACCCGCCGGGAGCCGATCGGCGAGGTTCACAGAGAGGTGGCGCCGGGTTCTCTCGGGTGAGCGCGCGAGGCACGATTGTTTGCTTCGGTTTAATGTGTGAAACAGGTTTGCAAGCAGAGAAACTGGACTTTGGTTGGGCAGCCTCGAAGTTTATCGATCAACAACGCTGTGGAGCGAGCTGCCTTTGGGAGTAAGTCTGAAACAGCTCGGTGGAGCTCTCTCCCCCTCGGTGTCACGCTCACAGAGAAAAGAACTTCGATGTGGCCTCTGTTTCATGGACCTGTGGGTCCCACTGAGGTCTCCCCCCACACAACAGTGGCTCCCAATCTCGAATTCAAAGATTTCAGCAAATTCCATAAGTTGAATTTGTAATTCATGGACTAACTCTCTCTTGTGATCAATTTGAACTGTTGTGGTTTAAATCCCTTGTCACATGTAGCTGTCTTTCGAATTTGAAACCTAATTCCAATGGAATTCGACCCTGCGGATTTCTATTCTAACAAGAAACTAGACATGCTGAAAATAGGGATTTTACAATCCTCCTTCATTAAAAGAATCTCGTCCCGATATTAGTAAAAAGAACGAGATGGAAAGAAAGTTACCGGTTATAGCTCGATAATAGTTCCAGGCAATTCATTCGGAGAAAATCCTCACTATCCCATGTAGCCTCGTCGTCAGTGTGGTTACTCCATAACACTTTGTAAAACCGCAATGATTGACGCCTTATTTCATGAGTCTTTTCATCGAGGATTTGTACGGCTTCTCGATGTAGGTGAGATCCGGTTGTAATGTTTCCATGTCTTCCGAAACAACCTCCGTCGGCTCCTTAAAACATTTCCTCAGTTGTGAGACATGAAAAATATCATGTATGCCCGACAATGATGTTGGCAGACTCAAACGGTAGGCTACCGGTTCACACCATTCCGTAATAAGGAACGGACCAAAAAAACGAGGAGCTAGCTTTCCCTTGACTCCGAATCGATGAATTCCTTTTATCGGGGATACTCAGAAATAGACGTGATGTCCGACTTCAAAATGTAAGGGTCGGCATCGTTTGTCTGCATAACTTTTCTGGCAAGATTGAGCAGCTTTGAGATTTGCTTGAATAAGCCTGACCCGCTCTTCGGCGTCTTTAACAAGATCAATGCCGAATATCACTCTCTCACCGGATTCACACCAGTTGAGTGGTGTGCGGCACTTCCTGCCACATAGCGCTTCGTATGGTGCCATCTTAATGCTGGATTGATAACCATTATTGTAGGAGAATTCCGCTAATGGAAAATGGACATCCTAATTCTTTCCATGATCTATGGCACATGCTCTCAGCATATCTTCTAGAATCTGATTCACCCTCTCCGTTTGACCGTCGGTCTGAGGATGGTATGCTGAGCTTCTAAGTAACTTTGTTCCCAGAGATTCATGTAGTTGCACCCAGAAACGAGCAACGAATATAGACCCTCGATCGGATATGATGATTTTGGGGACTCCGTGTAAGCACACAATATTTGAGAGATACAACTCTGCATATTGCTTAGTTGGAAATCTCGTATTCACTGAGATGAAGTGGGCTAATTTTGTTAACCGTTCAACAATCACCCAAATGGAGTCATGCTTTCTGAACGTGAGAGGCAGCCTGGCAATAAAATCCATGCTGATGTCCTCCCACTTCCATGCCAGAATACTTGAGGGTCGCAGCATTCCTGCTTTTTTTATGTGATCAGCTTTGACTCGCCGATATGTATCACACTCGATACATACTTGGCCACTTCTCGGTTCATCCGAGTCCACCAAAACTTTGTTTTGAGGTCTTGATACATCTTATTGCTTCCTGGATGTATCGAGTACTTGGATATATGAGCTTCATCCATGATTTGCTTCCTTAGCTTCATGTTCCGGGGTGCCACAATACGGTTGTTAAACCATAACACACCTTGATCATCTTCCCGGAAATATTTCATCTTACACTCTTTGATTCTTGCCCATATTTTCCGTGTTCCTTAATCTCTCTTTTGGGCTCCTACAATCTCCTCTCTAACGGTAGGCACGAGAGCAAGATTATACAATGCCCCATACGTAATCACCCTCAAACTTGGTTCTTCTTCCTCATCCGGAATAACTGATAAGCTATTTACGTGGGATTTGCGACTGAGCGCATCAGCCACCATGTTAGCTTTGCCTGGATGGTAATGGATCTCGAGTTCATAATCTTTGATTAATTCCAACCATCTCCGCTGCCTCATATTGATATCCTTCTGAGTGAATATATACTTGAGGCTCTTATGGTCGGTGTAGAGGTGCACTAAATTTCCGAGTAAGTAGTGCCTCCACATTTTCAACGCGAGCACCACTGCAGCGAGTTCTAGGTCATGAGTGGGGTAGTGCTGCTCGTGGTTGTAGAGTTGACGAGATCCATACGTGATTACGCGTCTATCTTGCATTAATACGCAGCCAAGTCCAATGCCTGAGGCATCACAATAAACATCGAACGGCTTTGTCGTATCCGGTTGGGCTAGAACCGGTGCCGTTGTGAGATGTTTCTTCAAAGTTTGAAATGCCTCTTCCCCTCCATCCATACATACTTGCTGCTCTTCTTCAATAATTCTGTCATTGGCTTAGCCACCTTCGAGAAGCTGAGAATAAATCTCCGGTAGTAACTCGCTAGTCCTAGAAAACTGCGAATTTGATGAACGGATGTCGGAGAATCCCATTTAAATACTTGCTCAACTTTGGTTGGATCTACGGCCACACCTTCTGCTGATATATTATGGCCTAAGAATGGTACCTTGCTGATCCAAAATTCACACTTGCTGATTTTGGCATACAGCTTATGTTCTCGCAATCGTTAAAGCACGATGTGGAGATGTTTAGTGTGCTCTTCCTCCGATTTGGAGTATACGAGAATGCCGTCGATGAATACCACGACGAACTGATCCAACTCTAGCATGAATATAGAATTCATGAGGTACATGAAATATGCGGTTGCATTTGTCAGACTGAAAGACATGACTAGATACTCATAGAGCTCGTATCTATTTGAGAATGTTGTCTTTGGTATATCCTCTGCTCTGATCTTTATTTGATGATAACCTGACCTCAAGTCCATCTTGGAGAATACTTTGGCACCCACCAGTTGATCAAATAATATATCGATCCTCGGCGGTGGATATTTATTTTTTATCGTCACTGCATTCAGCGGCTGATAATCCATGCATAACCGCAGTGATTCATCATTTTTCTTCACAAGGAGGGTTGAACAGCCCCATGGTGATGAGCTTGGCCTGATGAACCCTTTGTCCATTAAGTCCTTTAGCTACTCTTTCAGTTCAGCTAATTCTTTTGGAGACATTTTGTACAGTCTCCGAGATATCGGTGTGGTTCCCGGTGCTAACTCGATCTTGAATACCACATCTCTTTCAGGAAGCATCCCTGGAAGATCTGGGAAACACATCTGGGTACTCACGGACCACTGGAGTATCCTCCAGTTTTATGGTCACATTATGGTGCACAGCTGAATTTTTAGAATCCACATCTTCAAGTATGAGTGTTTGAAGACCGTAGAATGGAGAGTCCAAGTGAACAATCCATGGACCAATGTCAAGAACAGCCCTGTGGTAGTTCATCCACGCCATTCCTAGTATCACATCGATCTTCTGCCTCTCTAACACAATGAGGATTGTGGGGTACAGCTTCCCACCTCAGCACAGGGGTGCTTTGACCACTACTTCGTTAGCCGCTATGTTTCCACCAGGTGAGCTGATAAGGTAGTGATCCTTTGTTGTAGTGGTAGAAAGCTCAGCTTTGCACACAAATAATCTGCTGATGAAATTGTGTGTGGATCCAGAGTCGAATAAAATCACTACGGGTAGTTCATTGAGTGTGAACGTTCCCGCTAGAACAGGTGCACCTTTCGGCACATCCTCTAGAGCTGTATGATAGATGCACTCGGGCTTTGATGTTGTTCCTTGGAGCTGAGCACGGGGTTGATTTATACCCTGCTCCGGTGCATTTCCTCTGTGCCGTATCCTTTCTGGACACCTCCTGCTGATGTGACCCAAATAACCGCACGTGAAGCACGGTGTCTCAGCCGGTTCTATGTTACTCTGAGTACGGACGCTGGGTGCATTCTGTTGCGGCACAAACACGTGAGGAACAGAACATTGCGGCTGCATATACCGTTGTTGCAGCTGTCCGAATTCAGAATATTGAGATGAACGACTCGAATATTGTCGGGGTCGTCTAGCCGTCTGCATCAGCTGACAGTTCAAGGTACCGTCTACCACACGGTATTTCTGAGGAGTAATATTGCTACTGTCCGGTGGCATACTGTTCTTTCTTTTCTCAGCTTGCACTTCTCACTGGGCATCTTCAACCATGATGGCAGCACTCATCAATTCATTGAAGTTACTTCGATCTGCTAAGACCAGCCTTTCCTTTATCTTGGGATTGAGGCTGCGAAAGAACCATTCGCATTTTCGTGCCTCAGTGTTCACATATTAAGGTGCATACTGTGCCAATTTGTTGAACACCTGCGAATGTGCGTATGCATCCCTCCCTCCTTGTTTTAAGACTAGAAACTCCTCGAGTTTCCATTGAATCATTCCACAAGGAACATGATAAGTAAGAAATTCCTTCCGAAATTCCGTCCATGTGAACTGATGTCCAGCTGGTAGGGAGGCGAGTTGATTTGCCCACCATGCACTGGCGGACCCGTGAAGTTGTTGCACCGCGTACAAAACTTTCTGATGTTTGGTGCATTGGAGCAACCCAAACTTAAACTCGATGGTACGGATCCAGCTATCCACCAACAGAGGATCCTCGGCTTCTATGGAAACCGGTGGTTGAGTTGCCAAGATCTCAACGTATGAACTCGTTTGAGGTTGGCGAAATTCTTCATCTTGACATCCCCCTTGACGGGATGTATTCATCACAAGGGTGCGGAGCAAGTCGGTTTGCTCATCGCTTGCACCCGTCATGGAAGCCATGATTTCCGCCATTGTGACCGTAGGTGAAGGTCCTAGTGCCTGCTGCTGTTGCGGAGCTCGCTGCTCCGGCTGTGGAGATTTATCACCACCACCACCACTAGAACCACCCACTTCACCTATGGAATGAGTTCGCACCATTTCTGCAATTGTAGGAGTCCATTATCAGCTTAACACTATCACTTGATTTATTCCATGAACAAAGTAGTGAAAACACTGATAATAAAGTCTTAACATGTAAGCAAAATGATTTGTGCGCAAACTGATTCAACTAACAGCAACGATTTAAAGAATAACTGGAATAATCACAGTTATGGTCACTCTGTCACAGATTGACCGGTCCTCAAACAAACCAGATTTCTGTTGTCCAAACAACAGTTTCATGGCTTGGGTTAAATACCAAAGTTGTATATAACCTCAGTAACTTTCCATAAAATAGTCATTTGCCTCTAACTAAGTTCTAGATCAGAAGTTATGAGCTTCCAAGGTTGACAGAAATTCTGGAGGAATTTCAGCATCACCTCCCCTGTACGTGCTCACTTTGAGTTAACTTTTCCATACAGTTAGGAACGTATATGGACTCAACTCATATTTACAAAGTTGAAGCACGATTCTTAAGCTTTCTATAATTTCAGGATTTTCACATTTTACAATTCCTTTACAGGAGGTTATCAGCAAAATTTCAATCAGTACAGAAACTATGCACAGCCTTTTGGTACTCTGAACAGCTTCACTTGTACTGCGAATTTCACCTATTTACACGAGGATTCTGCCCTGAGGTTGAACAGAAACATTGTAAATAACTTCCCAAGCTTTTCAAAATGTATTTATATGACCTCTTTGCATTCCTAAATCAAAAGATATGATGGTTCAAAGTTAACAGAATTTCTAGCCGGATTTTGACAGCACCTCCCCAGAGGTACCAAGTTTCAATCCACATTCCATTTAATTCTTCTGCAGTTTTGGCAAAACTTTGAATTACAAAGTTGTATCATATATCATGCACGTTCCATAAATGTATCAAAATCCCCATAGCAATTTTTCCACCGAGAGTTACAGTGGAATTACAGAGACTCTGTTTCGGTTCTACCCATTTGTAGCAGTTTTTGGTTTCTAAGGTTTTTGACCAACTTTAAGTGTGTTTCTGTACTGGAGGTTTATAGAAAAGTTTTAGAGGACTTCTCCACCTTTCCAAAACTGTATCACACACTACCATTGGTCTTTTCTACAATGAGTAACACTCTGTACAAGTTTCAGCAGAAACACTGCCAAAACAGGGAACTCTTTTTTTGGTCTCTCTACACTCACATATTCTTGAGTGGGTTCCCAAATGAGTTTTAAGCAATTACTTTGACTTTATTCATGCAAATTCTACAGAAACTTCAAGATTGTGAGATAAGCGAGGTATTGATACAATCTTTATGATAATGTCGGTACTATGTTCCTCACGAAAGTACAAAATCCTAACTGGATTACATCCGGTATATACGTTCTATTAGTGGCACTAGAACCGTTCACTTGTAAACGTGTTCTACTCGTAATACGGATACGTGGTTAGTGTACCTGCAGAAAACCACTCAATAATGATGCACACATAGGGTTTCTCATTTCAGGCAGGTCCATATCATAATAAAAACATACGCCCCGTATCATTTTCATACGGGCCATCCTTGAGTCAAGTCACGTCTCAAGGTACATGGTCGCGTTTTCACACCACACGATGGGGAACCCGAGTAGAGCGCGAACGGGTCATCACGGTTGGGAATTTCATCAACCCAATGGATACCACCTACTTCCCTACATGGCACGCCGATGGCAAGCGCTGCGTATGTCCTACTAGGCTATTTCCAGAAGAACACACTATCGTGATACCGACCACACGATGGGATTTCCACTTTCTTGCCTAATGCACTCCAGGGATCAACATTTCATATGAGCTCAGGAACATGAAGAGTTCAAGAGTTTCATATTGATGTCTCACAACAAGCTATGATACCTATATCCTGAACCACTTTCCTCGTCAGAGGAGCTAACCGAAATTGATCCACTTTCGGTGGCGTACCTTACCTCTTACCTGGTCGGCGGTGCGTCGTAACAGAATAGAGTAACAAGTATGTTAGTTGGCCACCATACGTCACTTATGCTAGTAGTAAACCTTATGTGGGCCTAGTACCAAATCCTCACTCGTAAACTCTAATTTTTTAAAAACACGTGTCTTTTCAGGTGCGCTATTCCCAATGCGGCTCTGATACCATGCCTCTGCGGACCCCGCCCCGACAGTCCAGGAATTGCATTGGGTGGTGCCGTGCGATGTGGCACCCAACAGCACACATATGAAAAACACACATACACAACAATATATGTCTTTAATACATAATATTGTCACATTTTACAAAGAATGTACAGACGTACATTTGCAGTGGAAGATAAGAATACAACTCACGAACTATAGCCTACGCTAAGCAAAAGGAAGACATCCTGCCCGCGGATGCTCCACACTAGCATTACACCCAAACACGACGGCGTGCAGGGATCCAAATGAGACTAACACCCCTCATTGGGTGCTGCCCCGCTCGGATCTCCCTTCCTCCCTAACGTTGCCTTCTCAGTTGCAGGTTGAGCTACCTTGAACTCAATACGAGTACCATGCTCACTCGTCAACTGCACGATCCTCTGAACACATTGAATCACTCCATTGTGCTTGCTTAACCAGTCCATTCTAAGTATTATGTCAATTCCTTGGGAATCCAAGACGATAAGGTTGGCAAGAAAGTCTACCCCCCTTATTTTAAGGCTTACTTTCGGACATACTATATTTGTAGGAGCTAGAGTTCATATTTGAAAGAAGTGATTTCCCAACTATATGCATCAAGGTGTATGAACTAAGCAACTTCTTTTATTAATATCAGCCTATATGAGGATGTGAACACGTGCCGAGGCATCTCACATCTCTCTACTATGTGTAGATGTGGACATTCACCGAAGCGTCCCAAAACTCACACCAAGCACACAACTTATGCAATCATCATAAAAATTTCTGCACACCAATCCTATTTCAGCCTACTTCTTATTACAGCTTATTCAATGGGTAACCTAAACTTAATCGTGAGAACCGGTGCTGTTCTCGGACGGGGTGGTCCATACATGGGCGCATGCCATGGTGAGTCGGCAGTCCATGTAGGGATAGATGACGCTGGTGCTCCATTTGTTCCCGCGTTGGCACGAGTCTCCTCTTGTTTTTCCAGCAAGTACAGCTTCTTGCGGAGGTAACGGATCTCTTCTTGTGCGCTTGCATAGCGGTTTCCTAACTCCACGAGCAACCTCTAAGATTTGTCAGCAACTTGTGGGTTGGAAAGAGCTCCTTCATGGGGTCTAATGATCTCCCTTGTACCACTCTTCCGATTCAGATGCAGCTCAAAGGTAGTGTTCTCAAGCTGCTCATGGAAAGCGTAGCACGGTCCGGTGAGTGCATCCCATGCAACCTCATCAATAGCTTCTGCCCTTGTAGCTCTCCATGTGGGTATGAAGTGTCGTGTGACAACCCTACTATTAGATAGGATGGTTACCTCAGCCTTCCACTCTTCATGTCTGAGACGAGGGACTTTCTTGAGGAGATACTCCGGGTATAAGCTGCAGCAATCCAGGAACTCTTTAAGCTCCCTGGGTATGTGTCCTCCCTCCATCCCGTCGGATCAGAACTCCTGAGCAAAACGGGTGACCCGTTCATCGTCTACATTCTCGGCCTCAGCAGGGGGTGGCTCCTCTTTGGGTTCATCTCCTTCCAACATAGCTTCATGAGGCTCCACGGGGTGTAAGCCGGTGTGAAACTCCTCCTGAGGTGTGTACCAATGTTATTCTCGTGGATCGTCTTCCATGTCATCTTTGATTGGTTCCACTTCCTCCGGATCCTCTTCCTCATGCATAGAGCTACTAACTTCATTTTCATCATGAGGTTCCATCTTCACCTCCTCCCAATATGGTCCATCGGACACCTCAATGGGGTTAAGTGCACTCCCAAGTGGTGATGGACGAGTCCTTATGCGTGTGCTCCTAGTCACCGGCATCTATAAATTAGACATGAGAAACTTCAGAGAAGAAGAAAATAAATCCAAAACTTCATAAGCTATGAAGCAAGAAAACAAAAGTATTGCTGTCCAAAAGAAGAGAAAAGAGGGGCTGAAAATAGCACTTTGTGGTGGCTGAATTGACAAGTAAAGTGCAGCAGCAAGCAATTTTCGAAAATAACAATTTAGAGGGGTGCTCCTGTGTGCTTTAGAGTGTCCATTCTACCTAGGATTGTGTCCTACGATCAACGTGTCTCTGGTACCAATTTGTGACATCCGGTTCCGAAAATGAACCATGTGGATGCATATGTGTGCCCAGGATGTTCATCACACATACACATGTATTCCACAAACTGAATTCAGAATATAACCACGAACAAATAGTGTTTAAGTACTTTATTACAATGACTCAATGTCTTACTCATGAATATCAAACTTATTTAGCAGCGGAAGACTCTAAACGACAGCGGAAAATGGCTAAGACAGCAGGCTCCAAATTCAACTCCACAGGCATGTTGACGGTAGTTCGCACGCCTAGTACTCCACATGTTCCTCGAAGTATTCTTCTCCTGTTGCTGATACATATATGTGGGAATACAAGGGTGACTACATGTCGTACTCAGCAAGTGCGGGAAAATTATGACATGTAGCTTACAACAAGGTAGGAAATAAAAAGGTTCATTGCGGCAAGCAAATTTTATTTCATAAATATGGTAAAAACAGCAACTATTTCTAGGTGAGTTTAATCCCATCATAACCAAGTTATTCATAAACATTCCTTCATCATAATTCACCATATATCAGGTCTCAACCAGCCAATAATTGTTTTCAAATTCATCTCATACTCATAATGATTCATAACCATCTCTTTTTCATATAATCGAAACCAAACTCATTGTCATGAACCAAAACAGTTCCAAAACCAATCCCAATGACCATACCACAACCATACCGAATAAACATCCCAAGTTTTGCCTCTAATCATGAAAGTTGGCCAGGTGCTTGTAACCGGAAGTACGGTTATCATGATAGTTTTACACTCTGCAGAGATGACACCACTTTACCCACAAGTTTATGATTTTGTCACCCGTCGGCGACTAGAAAGGACCTCCATTATACCAGTACACAACAATCGGTGTATTGCCAGGAGATCACAAAATAGCCTTTACAAAGGGGCTACTAGGATGTACGGACCCACTGAGGTTTCACCGGCAGGATCGAATCTCCATTCTCCCACCCACGGGCCCCCTCTTGTGCCATGCAGTTCCCAGGGCAGTCCCTATCGACTCACATTCCCCGCACCATCCAATGGTCCATAACAAGCTAGCAACACACCTAATTAGTCAGCTAAGCCGCAACCATATTTGGCCTTGTGGTGGCATTGTTTTCTTGGCATGTGCTTGCATGAACCGGTCCTTAGATCTACAACAAGCAAACCACCATCTCATTCAGCAACATCCACGAACCAAGCTTGCCTAGATCTCCCCGATCCCATGCTCATTAACATCATCAACTTCTCATCATGTTAAATCCTATGAGTGCAGTAGCTAACGAGTTTAATTTTCAGCTTCCCGTATCTCGTAAGTTAAGCGAAGCAAAAAATGTAAAATGACCATACCCGACTCATCAACTTTCCTGGCGACAAGGATGGTTAACAAAACTAGTAAACTCCTATAAAACAGGTGTCCCATCAAGTTGACTCAAGCATACGAGTTTTCGCAAGCAAAACAGTTTCGAAAACATAGGATCAATATAGTCAAGGGGCACTTGCCTTGCTCCCGTGGCTCGTGTTGCTCAAGCGTCTCGAAGTCTTGGTGCTGTAGTTCCTCGTAGACGGCCTCTTGAGAGTGTCCTTCTACTCACGACCATGCACATACAAGATTTACAGCAATCAATTGCCATGCACAAACTTTACTCAAGATGCAATGGGGTGAATGAATGCAATTCCTATGGTGCAGTTTTATAAAACCAGTTTATACGTGTTCTTGCATGTTTTAGTAGGATTTTATGGGGTTTTATGATGATCAAGGTTGCTGGGATCAAGTGTGGACATGGTGATGATCTTGACACAATGTGTAGATCAATTCCACCGTAAAAAATTGACCAAGACATGGTCTATCCACACACAGAAGTTTCTGCTCGAAAGGGGCTGTCGAAGTGTTCGCTACGACACTTCCCCCGGTCTGCTCGGAAGCAGCCTGTGGAGGTTCTTTTTTCGGTGGGTCTAATGATTCTCCAAGGTCGAAACACAATGGCAAGAGGAAAGACACATGGATTTACGTGGTTCGGGCCGCCGGAGCGTAATACCCTACGTCCACGGGTGTGTTTGTTGTATTGATCGCGCATATGAGTGAGTGAGGTGGCTGGGACACGAACCCTCTGCTCGAAGGCTGCCTCAGTCCTTTTATAGCCCAAGGCCGGGGCTGTTACAATGTGGCCCGGGGCCCAACAGGTGGCCCCATGACGGTCTGCACCCTATACATGAGCTAGGGCATTTACTGCTAAAAGCAACATCGCTGTCGAAGGAGTTAAGGCGCACCGCCTGACACGTCGGGCGCCTCTGACCGGGTAGCAGGTGATGATGAAGACCCCGTCTTGTCACCGCGTCTTCTCGCTCTGCTGAAGCCCTGTGCCGTTGGGTGGCACTGTTCCGCCGTCACACCTCGCCGCCCTGTCTCGTCACCGTATTAGAGAGCAGGCGGGGGACGGAGGCATAAGCCGTACTTCTAGGGAAGGCGCGAACTTTGAATGCATGGCCTGACAGCTCACCTTCCTCTTTACTCCTTGGCCATCTGCCTATTGCTTGTCAGCGCGGCGTCCGGGTGGCTGGCCCCCGGGACACGCACGTCACCCGAACAGACTTGCGTTGTAGCGAGGGGTCCGGAGTCATTGGGCACGTGTCAGCACCGGAGCCCTCCCATGCTGAAGGTCGGGCCCGGAACCGATAGACACGTGGACCCTCCGGAGCTCTCCCTGGCAAGAAGGGATGCCTTGAATTGTTGCCCACGTGGCAGCACCGGAGCCCTCCCATGCTGGAGGTCGGGGCCGGAGCCATAGGACACATGGTACCTCCGGAGCTATTCTTGGCGGGAGACGTGGCCCGGAGGTTCCAGACACGTGGCAGCGCCGGAGCCCTCCCTAGCGGGAGGTCAGGCCTAGCACCATTGGACACGTGGCGGCTCCAGAGCCATCCTCGGCTGGTGGTAAGGCTCGGAGCCTGTAGACACATGGCAGCCTCGGAGCCCAAGCGCTCGTGGTAGCCCCAGGGCTGTCTATGGGGCCCAGGGCATATGGCTTATGTTGGGGCCCGCCTTAGCAGGAAGTCGGGGCCAAGGCTGTGATTTACCCACTACGCGGGTGCACCCGGTTTGCAGGGTACCAACAGTGTGTGGTGACCACCCCGTGGTTCACCCACTCCTGGATCGCAGAGGGTGGTGCCGTGCGATGCGGCACCCAACAGCACACACGAAAAGAATAAAGAACAACATACAAACTTTTATTTGATATAAAACAGCGGAAGTCTTTTTACAAAAGCTTAACTATACAGAGGAAGTATATACATAGCTACTCTCTACTCCTATCTACGCAAAAGTGCAGCCGTCCAGCCCGGGGACGCTACATACTAGCAGCATGGAACCGGAGATCACGACGGCATGCAGGGCTCCAGCTCGGCCGTGTACCCCGACGGGGGCATCGCCTCGTCCTCGGACCCCTCCTCATATCTCTCACCTGCATACAGCTCAAATATTGCAACCGTGAGCACGATGGCTCAGCAAGACTTAACCGACACACTAGTCATGGAACTCTACATGCCAGGAGGTATAATATAGGACAAGGACTTTGCAATAAAGACACGCCTACATGTTGATCCTTAATTTCAGTTTTATAGCAACAGTTCAATGAGCTTTAGGCAGCCCTCACATCAGACGTCCACAATCAAACAAGAAATGCTTTCTTCCGATGTGGTGATGCCCAAAGTGAAAGACAAACTTAATTAGCTCTACATCTACAGCAAACATGGTTTCAAAACATTAATAATTCATCACAGTATATTATCATTCATCTGGCTTATTGTTCTTCTTACTACGTCACAGAACAGAGAACAAGCGGTACTCAAATAACCGCGAGGGACGGTGATTGCAATCAGGAGACACCCGGACAACACGTTGCATACACCCACTTTTAGAAGCGTGATTCCACACCCCTTCCTACTCTGTTGTATGAAACAACCTTTCAAAGGCAACCCAAATACCGAACCGGTCCATCCGTAACAGGCAGGAGGTCCCCGCGTGGAGCGTGACTGTGCCCACCGGCATATTTACGCCTTGCTACCCTCAACCCACTCCTATTTACGGTTGGGTAAGCCTCGGCACCCAGGTTAACCAATTACATCTGTTTCCTGCTTATGTCAGTATGCCATCCGGTACTGTTCGATACTTGTTCATCAGGCCCGCACACGACTCGGTCCTCAATCGACACCAACAGGGCTACGCACGTGAGACCTCCGCTCACTGCTTCCTACCCCCCCTGCCGGGTCTCATTTTCTCCACTCTTAAGCCATTTTCTATTCTGACCAAACCGTGTGATAAAACCTTACCTCGCGAGTAGATTTCCAACTACTCGACTTCTACCGAGATCCTAAGCATATTAGCAGGGTCTTGTCTACACATCGGGTCTGTAAGCTACCAAACCCTCCATAGGATTTAAAAGGTTATGCAAGTGGAGTTTCAATCACCCTAACTCTAATGCAACCATTCACCCTAGACATAAGTGATACAAATAAAGAATTTGCAAAAGTACTTAAATGCAAACCGGGGCTTTCCTGGTTGCGAGTTAAATGGGAAGTCAGCTTCTGGTGGGAGGACATCCAAAGGCTCCGGTGCGTCCTCAACTTCGGTCACTATTATGAAATGTACCAAAATATATGTATAAGTATTAGGGATTTATAAGAAGTAAACTTCTATTCACAGTTTCGGTACCCTCGATATGGGGTACCCCCGCGCACAGGGGAAAATGCCTAAGGACCTCGCCCTTCTCCGCAGGGAGAGCTCCGAAGGCGCCACGTGTCCAGCGGGGCCGGACCTCCCTCTCCTCAGAGGAGAGCTCCGGACCCGCCATGTGGCCAACTAAGCCGGACCTCCCCCCTCCGCGGGGAGAGCTCCGAAGGCTCCACGTGTCCCACGGGGCCGGACCTCCCTCTCCTCAGAGGAGAGCTCCAGGCCCGCCACGTGGCCAGCAGAGCAACGCTGCCTGCCCCCGCGCGGTAGGCAGCAGGAGTAAAGACGCGGCATGCCTTGCCCATACAAGGTATTCAAGGCCCGCTCCTTCCCAAGGCGCGGAGACACGGAGCACGCCTCTGTCAGGTGCCGTTGCGCCCAGTCGCATCACAGACTGGCACGCCGTGTCAGAGCCTGCCCGCCAATAAACACAGCGACAAGACATCCCCTGCCGCCCCTGCCATCAACAACCACTACGACTAGCTTGCGGCATGGGCAGGGCGGTAGAACGAAGACTCGGAAGCCTTCGCCAGAGACAACTACCGGCAGAACTGCAGATACGGTAGATGGCAGGAAATCTCCCCGGGACCACAAGTCGGGTCTCGGGCCCACCTTGTAAGCCGCTCAAGCCTTGGACTATAAAAGGCTCGGGTAGGCAACGTTAGCAAGGGTTCGAACTCTGTTGACTCGCACTCTAGCCATCTCACACCCTCAAGCTCAGGACTCCGGTTCTGAGCAGCAAGCAATACAGCGAGAATCTCTGCTCACCGTGGACGTAGGGTTTTACGCTCCGGCGGCCTGAACCATGTAAAACTCCCCGTGTCTAGCTTCTCCCTCAATCGTCCCTAATGCTGAAGCTCTCCGCGAGTGACTAGCCCCTCCGAAAAGGAACCTCCGCGGGCTGCCCAGAGCAGGTCCGGGGAAGTGTCGGCTACACACTTTGACATTTGGCGCGCCAGGAAGGAGGCTTTTCCCTTGCGCGTCGAGCTTCTGCCGGCGAAGATGACGAAGCTTCCTTTAGCGGCAAGCTCTCCTCCCCCGCGTTCACAACGGACAGTGACTAGCAGGGACTACGTCTCGATGCATTCTGGATGGAGTGTGTCGGCGCAAGCTGGAAGCCAGCAGCCGACCCCGGCAGCCGACTCCGGCAACGCAGGCTCCAGCGAGCGTGAGATCCTCTGCAGCACGGAGCGTCCCCCACGGGGGGGGGGGGGGGGGCGCTAGCTGCAGCAAGAGCGCTACTGCACAATCCACCTGCTGGGGACGCGCCTCAGTCAGCGACCCAGCAGTGGATTCGCGAGGCAGACCGTCTCGTCGTCGCCGCCGCAAACCCTCGCCTTCGGCGGGGACGACGCCCCGGTCAACCGGCTGTGTCGCTGACGCGCACGCCAATGGTTGACGGGCAGACGGCGGATTCCCGCTCCACCAGGCTCCCATCGACGGACCTGAGGGCGGAGCTGGAACGATGCCACTTGGGCAAAGACGCCTGAGTGTTCATTGAGCGACGACGAGAAAGGCGTCGCAACCAGGAGGCTGGCGACAGCATGACGTCTGCCTTAATCCTGCCTGAGGCGCAGACGTTCGCCGCGCGATCTCTGCCCCAGGCTTACGCCACGCAGCATATGCCCCAGCCATATGCCATGCAAACGGTGCACCCGGTCTATGGCGCAGCCTTGCCCATACCGGGGTACACGGTGCCAGCAGCGAACCAAGTGTTCGCGGCACCAACGCCTGCAGCAACAGGAGCAGGATGTGCGGCCCTGGCGCCACACCTCCGCTTCGCGAGGTGGCCGCGCAAGTTTCGGCCACACCTGCCCGAGAAGTACGACGGCAGTGTCAACCTGGCGGAGTTCCTCCAAATCTACTCCACCACCATCCTTGCTGCAGGAGGGGATGAGGCTGTCATTGCCAACTACTTCCCCGTCGCCTTGACCGGCCCAGCCCGGTCTTGGCTCATGAACCTCCCCCAGGGTTCCATAACCTCTTGGGGAGAGATCTGCCGGCAGTTCACTGCTAACTTCGGCAGCTCCTACACCCGGCCTGGCACGGAGTCGACCTCCACGCCATCCAGCAACAACCTGGAGAGACGCTGCGCTCCTTCATCCAGCGTTTCTCCCAGGTACGGAACACCATCCAGCATATCCAAAATGCTTCTGTGGTGGTGGCGTTCTGGCAGGGTGTACGGGACACAAAGATGCTTGTGAAGCTCGCGATCAGAGAGGTTCGCGACGTCTCAGAGATCTTCAGCCTGGCGGATAAGTGCGCCAGGGCAGCAGAAGGGTGGAACTGGCACTCACTGCCAGCCTCCTAGTCAGGAGGGCAGCCCGGATCTGGCGCTGCTTCCCATGGAAGCGGCAAGAAGAACAAGAACCGGGGCGGTGGCAAGATGAAACCACCGGCCGCGGCTCCCGTTGCTGCAACAGCAGCACCCAGTGGGGCTCGGGGGCCATGCCCCGACAAAAGGCAGCGGCAGTCACCAGCTCCAGAGGGAGACCAAGGTGAGCTATGCCCCGTGCACGGCACCGGCTACCATACTGCTGCTGAGTGCCGGGACGTCCAGAAGCTCGCAGAGCGCTTCCACAAAGGGAGGCAGCTGCGAGCTGATGCCCCGCCCTTCCGTCAAAGGGAGGGCAAGCAGAGGGTCGACACCCCAGGCAACGTCGGCCACCATGTGGGGTTTCAGGAGCCTCAGCGCACCATAAAGACGGTGCACAACGGTGAGGACTCCAGCTCCAGTGACGACGAGCCGGGGCAGTAGCCGACTGTGGCTGCCCCGAAAGATCAGTGGAGACTGCACTGCTGCGATATCAGCCTTGGAGAAGCTCCAAGAAGTTGCAGCAGCCCAAGAACCAGCCCCGGCGGTGCAGAACCGGGCCAGCTCCACCCGAGTGCACGTCTCTGTGCCTCAGCCTCACCTCCCGGGGGCCGCCCAGGATCTTTCAACCTCTTGACGGCCTTAGCCAGAAGGGGAAAGACATCTTGGGTCTCCCAAGAAGAGTCCGGGTCCTCCTACCTCTTGACAGCCTTAGCCAGAAGGGGAAGGTACCCCGGGGCTCCCGGGAGAAGCCGCGCTGGACCTGCTCCAGCGTGAAGATATCTACCTCGTCGGCGAGACACGAGTGCAGGTAACACCCCACAACACACGGCACGGCTGGTGTTCTAGCACTACCGCCAAAGGACCAAGCGCGTCAGGGACCTGCGAGAAGGCAACCTGGTGCCGCGGCACACACTTTCCTGCGAAGGACCTATAAACTCTCCCCCAGCCCGCAAGGTCCCTTCCGAGTCACGAAAGTTGCCGTCCCAGGTGCACACGCCTTTCAACCAAGGATGGGATCCGTTCCTGAACCCTTGGAGCATGGAACATCATAGTAAGTTCTACCTCCTGAGCATTAGTAGAACAGGCCTTTACCTTTCTGTAATAAATCCCATAGAGTCCAGGAACAGCGCTCGGAGCAGCTAAGCCTCAGGGGACGGTCTAGGACTATGGCCAGCTTGGCCTGGTTCCGACCCCAAGCGCGTAGAGTCTTGCTTCCCTTCTTAATGGGGCGGGTCGTTGCCTCTGTGTACAGCCTGCCTTCCTCCTATGGGCATTTACATAGAAACCTGTTCTACCTTGCTCTCGCTTATGTGCTCATTTAAATTACGCATTAATTTTTATGACCGCACTTTCTATGTATGCTCACCGTACATTTAGCTCCCCTTTCCTGCTCTCATCCATAGTCAGCATTTGCTATCCTACCGAAGGCGGTTGCGCTTGAGGCACCTGCCGATGGCCAGGGGGCCTCTCGGGCCTCCCCCAGTCAGGTGTTGCGGTGCCAGTTGGTCACCTCCAGGAAAGGCCTGAGCCGTGCATGGGGGGTCCCGGGTGCGTATCCCGCTTAGCTGGCTCTGTACCGAAAGCGTGCGCATCCTGCCCTCTGGAGGTCCAGGGGAGTACAGCCGCTTTGCCTGGTTCCGTACCCAAAGCCTGTGCACTCTGCTTCCCCGGCGTACGGTCCGGTACTAGGGGCCGGACGGTCGTACCCTGACCTCGGAGGGAGCCGGAGCCCCGGTGCCTCCCGCACAGAATTTCCCAAGCCCCGTATACCGGACTAGGACCGTAAGTCGAATAAGACTAGGAGACGGGGAGAGGAGAACCCCCTGAGGAGAATTACACTTCCTCTACCTGTCTGCAGGACCTCCAGGTTCTAGCTACGGGGATCGCAGGAAGGGGGGAGCAAGGAGCTATCGACTACTCCAGCGCAAGACCGGAGGATCCGGGTTTCGCCCCTTCCGCAGGGACGAGTCCCGAAGGCCCCACGTGTCCAGCGGGGCCGGAGCTCCCCTCTCCTCAGGAGGAGCACCGGGCCCGCCACGTGGCCGTCAGAAGCCGGACCTCCCCTTCCGCAGGGAGATCTCCGAAGGCTCCACGTGTCCCACAGGGCCGGACCTCCCTCTCCTCAGAGGGAGCTACAGGCCCGCCACGTGGTCGATAGATCCGGACCTCCCCATTCTCATGGGGCGAGTTCCGGAGACCTCCGGGACCCTTAATACAATAAGGACCCGGGGAAGGTGTCTGTGCAGAGCTTTGAGATTGGTGAAGGCCTCTGAGTACCTTGCGGAGCTAAGGGCTCAGCCAGGCAAAACCAAGAAGGAGACAAGAGGACACAAACACGAAAAGTCACGAGAGTCTATTTATTCAAGGCTACATGAGCTGGACTACAGACTCGATAAAAAGAAAAAACATACAAGTCCTAGGGTTCCCCTGGCTCGCGCCGGAACCTAGAGGCTACAAGGGCGGCCACGTCCCCAACTTCAGACCAGGCGGTTTCCTCCCGTTCCGCGGCAGGGCCCTGTCTTTCTGGCTCTAGTGAGAAGGAAGGGTCCCGACTCCTGAAGCATGCCAACACGTGCGTGGCAACCTCCACGGCCAGGCCCCGACCCTCTGCCTCGAGCTCACCGGCGACCACCGCATCTAGCCTGCTCAGCTTGGCACCGATTGACTCGAGCGCGGGGATCACCTCGGCCACCTTCAGCACAGGGGACACCGTCTTCACCGGGCTGAAGCCAAGGGGGACTAGGGCGGACCCTGCCTGGTCAACGAAGCTCGAGACCGCACGGGCCTCGGAAGACCGCGAGGCCAAGAGCTCCTCTACCTCGCGATGGGCTGCCAGCAGGGCGTCGTGGCTCCCCTCGGAGAATTCCTTCTCCTTGGCCGCCACAGAGCTTTCCCGAAGGCGGAGAGTCTGGGCAAGCCGCTCCAACTCTAAAACCCGGAAGTCGGCAGCCAGCTCCCGATCCAGGATCGCCTGGCGCTCCCGGGAGACCTGCTCCTCCCTCGTGGCAAGTTCTGCCTTCCGGGCCTCTAGCTCTGTAGCCCGGGCTTGCAGGTCACCCTTGCCCGCCGCCAGCCACGCAGCGACTCTCTCCGCCTCGGCCGCCACGGAGCGCTCCTGATCCGCAACGGCACTATCGGTACCCTCAATACCGGGTACCCCCGCGCACAGCATAAAACTTCCTAAGGACCTCGCTCCCTCTGCAGGGGCGAGGTTTGAAGCTGTAACACCCCAAAATCCTGTTAAGAGGGGAATTTAAAAATTTTTGGACGTATTGCATGGGCTGCAGAAATTCAAACTTAGTTGGAATTCAAATTCAAATCCAAACCAGAAAAGAAATGGAAAAAGAAAAAGAAAAACAGAAAAAAAAACCGGCCAGTGGGCCGAAACCCACCAGCCGGCCCACCCCATCCCGCGCCAGCCCGCAGCCGCGCCCCCCCTTCTTCCCACTGACACACGGGGCCGCCAACCTTTCTTCCTCCTCGCGCTCGCGCCCGCGCTCGGCCGGACTCTTCTCACCCCGAATCAAAACCGCCCGGATCCTCGCGTATCCCAGCCGAATTTCGTTCGTGGGTGACACAAACTCGATCACAACCGAACGCCGCCCTCCCCCGTCTATAAAAACCCCGGCACCGTCCCGTTTTCCCCAACGATCCGCCGATTTTCTCTCCGGTGAGAACCCGAGCCCCTCCGGCGAATTCTGCTCGATCTACGCTCGGGAATTCTGATCTAACTCGCTGGTCTTGATCCACCGCCTCCGAGGAACCTTGCAGGTGCAGAAAACTCGGTGATTTGCGGTTCAAACACAGCGCCGACGAGCCTCGCCGTGAAATCACCTCGGACCTCATCGCCGATCGCTTTTCGGGACCTCCGAGCTCAAGAAAACCCCCGAGGTGAGATCCCCGACCTCCCCTCTACCGATCTATGCCATAAAATCATAGTTCTAGGAAGAATTTACGAAGATCCGAAACTCTCCGGCGAGATCGCCGCCTCCCGCCGCCGTGCGCCGCCGGGCAGCGCCGCCCGCGCTCGATCAGAGCGACGTGGCCGCTTGTGCGCCGTTTATTTTAAATCGCACGGTAGAGTTTAAATCCCCGCGTACCGGTTCGATGTTATAATCTCAGCCGTCTGTTTTAAATCAGACGGTCCACGTCAGCCCCGTGTTATAAAGGCCAGGATTCTTATGCGCTACCCCCTGGGGTTCTCGGAAAATAAGAGCTAGCCCCGGAAACTTCTGATCTAGCCCCTGGAACTTTAGAAAATCATGTAAATTCATTTAAAAATCAGTTTTAGCCCCTGGACTTAATAAAAATTAGGAAAAACCCCTCTGTTAAGTGTAGCTAGACCCCTGGAAGTTCTTAAAATAATATAATGGACCCTGTAGTGGGGTGAGTTTACCTTTTTAACCCTAGTTGATATTAAAATTAGGAATTTGAATATGTGGCTAATATTTAAAATTTAAAAGGTGGAACAAACATATTATCAAAGACAAATTAAAAACTTTACCAGTACTTAGAAAACTTGGAGTGATATAAAAAGAGATTTTTGGCTGAAATGAATCTGTTTAATTGATTCATCACATTTATTGGTTATAGGGACACATTTTTAAGTAGAGAATAATTCTGAAAATTAGTAAAATAAATGTAAAATAGTTTACATCAGAGGATAAGTTTAAAAATATATTATTATATATTTTAGACCCAAAACCTATTCTGTTTAGATGAGGTGTCTTACTATTTTTTATAATAAAGTTCACATTTAGGCATAAGAAATAAATCTGAAAATATAGCAAATTAGGTATGAATAACTAGAAAATGATAAATGAAGTTTCCAAAAGTCCAAAGAATTCAGTTTAGGGTTGGTAGAAGGACTGAAGACACATATGGAGTAGGAAAATACCTTTCATGCATACTTGGTAGCTAAAAGGAGTAGTAATTGAATATAAGGAATTTATTTAAATTGGAAACTCATATATATAGTATGCAAGCATGAATATGAATACAAAAGTAGAAATCATATACACATGTTTAAAAGTGCATGTAAGCCAAAAATCAACATACATAGAGTAACCACAACACATAGAATTTGTGAATGGCTTTCATAAATGTGAATGTGTGGTTTATATGAAGTGGAAGTGTGAACTATGTCTTATGGATTGTTGCTTTTCTTTTGCTATGTGTGATGGTATGATGTAGAACCTGCTCCAGAGCAAATTCTCCCTTTCCAAGATCAGGATTACCCATTTCAAGAGCAGCAGGAAGGAGGCAAGTGTCCTTGACCACTTTGATCCTATACTAGGATGTGTAGATAGAATTATTTGCATTGTCAATTGAAAATATGAAACCCATGCTAGGATGTTTCCCTAGAATTGCATTACCTTGTTTCCTTGTAGCTTGGGTTGGGATTCATTTTATCATGCCACTTATTATTATGCATATGCTTAGCCATGCTTAGAATGGGATATTTGGGATATGAGATCATCAGTTTATTTTACCATACTCTTGAATGAGATATTATGAGTTATGTAGAGGTAGGGATCAAGGCAAGTTGGATGTTTTGGTTGGTGCTGAGTGCACGAGACTCGGGTTTGTGTTTAGTACTTGCCTGGATCCTAAGGACCGGTTCATGGAGCATGTAACCTGGCTTTACCGTGCCAACCACATGCTGAGATGGGGCAGCTTGGCCAATTATTTAGGTGTATCCCCGGCGTAGTATGGGTGTGTTGGATGGTGCGGGGAATAGGGGTCAGCTGGACTACCATATGAACCGCAAGGCTCAAGAGGGGGCCACTGCAGCGGGGTTGGAGCCTCTTGTATGCTGTTAGGGGTGAAACCTCAGTGGGCCCACGCTCGTCGGGAATCCCTTTGTAAAGGCTTCGTAGTGATCTCCTGGCTACACACCTGGGAAGTGTGAATGTGGTTCGTGGCCACTGGCATAATGGAGGTTCTTAGTCCACCCGGCAACGGGGGATGAAATCACTACATGTGGGTACAGTGGTGCAAACTCTGCAGAGTCAAAACTGTCATGACAGCCGTGCTCACGGTCAAGAGCGGCTTGGACTTATTCATGATTAGAGGATAATGACTTTGAAAGTTGTGGATGTTAAGCGGGGAGCTTAACATCGGAAATGATGTTATGGTTATTTGATTATGATGATGGGTTGGGAGATTGGACCATTTCACCTATGTAGTAATGTAGGTGCTTAATAAGCTAAGGTGATAGGTATTAATTGCGTAGTGCTTTAACCATGAGTTCAACCTCTCCTTGTTCTAGCCATGTATGACATAACTTTCCCACACTTGCTGAGTACCATCGGTACTCAACCTTGCATATTTGTTGGTTTATATTGCTGCTCAGGTCAAGAGAATGATGTGGTGTTTAATGATCAAGACTTTGGACCCGAAGAAGGTTTCTAGGTTCATGGAGTCCCCCGGGCAACGCCTGTGACGAAGCCCACAAGAATAAATTTTCCGCTGCTAGTTTATTTACTTGTGATGAACTTATTATCGTCCATCGAGACATATCCTATGTAAGACTTATTTATATTCGACACCTGGCTTGTAATAAATGATGCTTCACTATTCGTCATCACATGTATGAGAAAATGATCCTGGCATACATGTGATATTCACTCGGTTGTTCTTCAGAGAAACCGGGTGTGACAGAAGGCGCCACGTGTCCAGCGGGGCCGGAGCACCCCTCCCCACGGAGGATAGCTCCGAGCCTGCCACGTGGCCCAGGAGGCCGGACCACACCGCCTCCGCGGGGGTGAGCTCCGAAGGCTTCACGTGTCCAGCGGAGCCGGAGCTCCCCCTCTCCTCAGAGGAGAGCTCCGGGTCCGACACGTGGCCAGCAGAGCAGTGCTGCCGCCCGGTGCGGTAGGCAGCAGGAGTAAAGGCGCGCCATGTCTTTACCTAACAAAGCATTCAAGACCCGCGCCTTCCCAAGCCGCGAAGACGTGGAGCATGCCTCTGTCAGGTGCCGTTGCGCCCAGTCACATCACAGACTGGCGCGCAGTGTCAGAACCTGCTAGCCAATAAACACAGCAACAAGACATCCCCTGCTGCCCCCGCCATCATCAACCACTACAACTAGCATGCGGCATGGGCAGGGCGGCAGAACGATGGCTCGGAAGCCTTCGCCAGAGACAACAACCAACATAACTGCGGATACGATAGTCGGCAGGAAATCTCCCCGGGACCACCTGTCGGGTCCCGGGCCCCCCTTGTAAGCCGCACGAGCCTTGGACTATAAAAGGCTCGGGTAGGCAACGTTAGCAAGGGTTCGCACTCCAGCAACTCACACCCTAGGCGTAACTCATCCTCAAGCTCAGAACTCCGGTTCTGAGCAACAAGCAATACAGCGAGCACCTCAGCTCACCGTGGACGTAGGGTTTTACGCTCCGGTGGCCCGAACCACGTAAAACTCACCGTGTCAAGCTCCTCCTTAACTTGTCCCTACGCTTAAGATCTCCGCAAGCGACTAGCCCCTCCGAAAAAGAACCTCCGCGGGCTGCCCAGTGCAGATCCGGGGAAGTGTCGACCACACACTTCGATAGGCACGCTCACAGCGCGCCAGCCTCTGCCGCACCTCCTCCAGGGCAGAGAAGTTCTCCTCGGCCCGGGCATGCGCCTCAAGGGCCTCCTTGTGGAGCCGCCGCAGTAAAAGCAACCACCAAGTGGGCACACACTCCCACGATCCCGCGATTGTTCGTGCTCCGGCAACGGTCGATGCGGGACTTAGAGAAAGTGCGCGGAATGGAAGAGACGGAGGTCTCACCTCGGGCTTGCTATCTCCCCCGAGATCGGCTCGGGGGCCACTGTCGGTACCCTCGATATGGGGTACCCCCGCGCACAGGGGAAAATGCCCAAGGACCTCGCCCTTCTCCGTAGGGAGAGCTCCGAAGGCGCCACGTGTCCAGCGGGGCCGGACCTCCCTCTCCTCAGAGGAGAGCTCCGAACCCGCCACGTGGCCAACTAAGCCGGACCTCCCCCCTCCGCGGGGAGAGCTCCGAAGGCTCCACGTGTCCCCGCGGGGCCGGACCTCCCTCTCCTCAGAGGAGAGCTCCGGGCCCGCCACGTGGCCAGCAGAGCAACGCTGCCTGCCCCGCGTGGTAGGCAGCAGGAGTAAAGACGCGACATGCCTTGCCCATACAAGGTATTCAAGGTCCGCGCCTTCCCAAGGCGCGGAAACAGGGAGCACGCCTCTGTCAGGTGCCGTTGCGCCCAGTCGCATCACAGGCTGGCGCGCCGTGTCAGAGCCTGCCTGCCAATAAACACAGCGACAAGACATCCCCTGCCACCCCTGCCATCAACAACCACTACGACTAGCTTGCGGTATGGGCAGGGCGGCAGAACGAAGACTCGGAAGCCTTCGCCACAAACAACTACCGGCATAACTGCAGATACGGTAGATGGCAGGAAATCTCCCCGGGACCACCTGTCTGGTCCTGGGCCCACCTTGTAAGCCGCTCGAGCCTTGGACTATAAAAGGCTCGGGTAGGCAACGTTAGCAAGGGTTCGAACTCTGTTGACTCGCACTCTAACCATCTCACATCCTCAAGCTCAGGACTCCGGTTCTGAGCAGCAAGCAATACAGCGAGCATCTCTGCTCACCGTGGACGTAGGGTTTTACGCTCCGGCGGCCTGAACCACGTAAAACTCCCCGTGTCAAGCTTCTCCCTCAATCGTCCCTAACGCTGAAGCTCTCCGCGAGTGACTAGCCCCTACGAAAAGGAACCTCCGCGGGCTGCCCAGAGCAGCCGACACTTCGACACATAGCTACTGCTATTTATGTTCTTTAATTGGCTTTGGAATTTTTCCAGTGGATACTAGACTCTCTAAGGATGATCTGAGCACAATTTGGAGAAATGTCATTGCACATTGTGGTCTCCAAAATTCCCACAAGCACAAGACTTCTCTGAATTTGGAGCCCAAATCAGGAGTTTGGACATAGCTAACAATGGAAGATATGGTTAGGGTAAGTCTCCATGGTTCCAAAAAAATTTGTTTCACCATTTTTGGAGCTACGGACAGAGATATATGAATTTTTGAAGTTGGATAGAAGTTCTGAAAAAGTTTCTGTTTAAATTTGAATTTCCAAACAAAGGCTGAACTTTGGAAGGCAATTTAGCCTACCAAATGAACTCCAATGAAGCCCAAATTTTTACTGGAGATCAGTAACTATGAAAAGGACTTGCTGCCAAAAATTGGGAATGTTTCAGAAAGAATTGCTCCTGGAATAAATCTCTAAAGGATTAAATAAAAACAATTCTACAGAAATTCCTGGGCATTTTCATAGAAAGAAATTTGTTTCTCTGTGAAGTACTCTTCATGAGGATTCCAACAAAATTGGTATCACCCTTTTTGTAGTTTTCGACACAATGTTATGGCTTTCCAAAGTTTGAACCGAATTAGGAAAATCTGGAAACGTTTAAACTCGGCTGCGGGTCCCACACGTCAGCACCCTCGTCTACCTCACGCCAAACAGAGGCAACGACGGTGTTGCTCCGGCGAGGGTGGCGGGAAAATCCTTCCCGGCCGTATCCTGGGCCAAATCTCGCCGCTCCTCCATTATTTACCCCGCTGAACACGCTGGTGGTGACGATGGCGCGCACCGGTGACAGCAGGGTTTCAAACTCCGGTGAGGTCGGGAAACTTCATTCCTCCACCAAACGATCGGCTCTCGGTCTCTAGAGCACCAGTGGAGGACGAAGAAGCTAGAACGGGCTGCCCAACTCGATGAAACGGCCGGCAAACTAGGGTTCAACGGTGACCCGAAACGGTTTCCCATGGCAGCACAAAAATCGACTAGAACAAGGCCAACTTTTGATGGTTTTCCTCGGTTCTTTGTTGAGGATGGGTGCTAGGGAGGTGAGGAGCTCTGTGCACATTTAGCTCGAGGTTTGGTCGATGGTGTAACCCGAATTTGGATTTAAATTGAGCTCTACCCTTTTATAATAGGTTTCGGGAAAGGAGGAAATTCTAGCTACCCGATTGATCATTTGTTACACGGTTAGCAGCTCCACCATCCAGGGCTATCCATGCACCTTTATTGTATAGGAAGTCGGAGGATAGGGTGGCCGTATGAGGCTGTCGACGGCGAGCCGAAACGGAGAGGTCCGGTGCACCCCAAAGCCTTGGCGCAAACCCGTGTTTTGTGAGCAGCTCTGATCGGAAACCTTTGAGGAAATTCTAGGAGGAGCTAGAGCACGTCAAGGCGCTACTCTTTGCTGTGGATAGCTCAAGCAACCGAGCTCGGGAGGCTGTGGTTGATCGGGAGGAAACTGGCGGCGGTGCTCTGCGTGAAGGAAGCAATCTGAGGCGCACGCACGAGCTGAGGGGGAAGAGAAATAGGGCTGGGGCACTCGGGCGGCTGCTCTGATAGCCCACGCACGCGCCGACGTCAGGGGCAGCGAGAACCAGCTCGGTGGACCATCGGCCGGCGGGTTTAATCGGGAGCTGGCGCCCGCGCGTGAACAGCCGAGTAAAAACATAGATTTTTGCCTCTTTGGTGACTGACTAGTGGGCCTCCTCCCACCTAATGCTCCTTTGATATTTTCTCATTTGTCCCCCAAATTAAGTCCTCTGCTTCCTCCCAAAGTAATGGTTTGAAAAGTTGAATTCAAATAATTTGAATTCTGGTGTGAAGTTTGAATGGCGTTTGGTCATTTGAATTTGAAATGGAATTTTAATTCTCCATTTTGTATTGTCCCAAAAACATAGGAAACCAACTCCAAAGTTGCTAATTTTTGGCATGGCTGCTAATTCAAATGGGGACAACACATTTGTGGAACCAAATTTGCAAATTGAGGGAATTGAATTTTGAAACTTTATTTGAAATTCAGATTAGAGGGCTTCTCTTTTTAATCCCAAACAAATACTAAAACCCCTCCAAATGAGCTGAAATTTGGAAGGTTGAATATTTGAAATATGAAGACCCAAGTTATGAATTTAGATCTCCATGTTTGGAAGTTTTGGGAAGTTTGAATCCTCACTTTGAACCTACACCGTTATAATTCAAAGTTTTAATTCCCCTCATTTTTCCTAAGTGTACATGAGCTGAAAATTCTTGCTACCACTTTTTGGGGATTTTACATCCCTCCCCCCTTAAAAAAAATCTCGTCCTGAGATTCCAAAAGAAATGCAAATTGGGGGAAACTTTACCGGGTATACGATGATAGCAAGTCCAGATGATATGTTCGTAGATATTCCTCGCTTTCCCATGTCACTTCATCAGCGGTATGGTTACTCCACAAGACCTTGTAGAACCATAAGGTCCGGTTTCTTGTGCCGCGAGTCTTTTCATCGATAATCCGGATTGGATACTCCATGTACGTGAGGTCCGGTTGAAGAACTTCTATGTCTTCAGTGCGGATTTCAGCGGAGGGTTTGAGGCACTTTCTCAGCTGAGAGATGTGGAAGACATTATGAACTCCTGCGAGCGACGCCGGTAAATCCAAGCGATAGGCCACGAGTCCGCATTTTTCAATGACGGTGAACGGACCAATGAACCGCGGCGCAAGTTTACCCTTCACTCCGAAACGATGGACTCCCTTCATCGGAGACACACGGACATAAACATGGTCCCCGATGTCAAAGTGGAGAGGGCAGCGTCTTTTGTCCGCATAGCTCTTCTGACGAGATTGAGCAGCCTTGAGATTGGCTTGTATTACTCGCACTCGTTCTTCAGCCTCATTCACAAGTTCAATGCCGTAGATAACTCGCTCACCGGACTCGCACCAGTTGAGAGGTGTGCGACATTTCCGGCCATAGAGAGCTTCATACGGCGCCATCTTGATGCTAGCTTGATAGTCGTTGTTGTATGAAAACTCCACCAGCGGCAAATGATCGTCCCAATTCTTGCCGTGGCGGATGGCACAAGCACGTAGCATGTCTTATAGAACTTCGTTCACCCATTCAGTTTGACCATCCATTTGCGGGTGATACGCGGAACTTCGGATCAGTTTGGTCCCCAATGATGCGTGCAGCTGTTCCCAGAACCGAGCGATGAACAGCGCACCGCGATCTGAAATAATGGAGCGGGGAACACCGTGCAAGCACAAGATTCTTGCAATATAAAGCTCCACATATTTCTTGGCCACGTAGCCCGTATGTACGGGAATAAAATGTACCTACTTGGTTAGTCGATCGACTATCACCCAAATCGAATCATGGTTGTGGGACGTGAGAGGTAACCCGACTATGAAGTCCATGCTGATATCCTCCCACTTCCACGCCGGAATGTTCAATGGCTGCAGATGTCCGGCTTTACGCATATGGTCGGCTTTCACCCGCCGACACGTATCACATTCGGATACGTACTTTGCGATTTCTCTTTTCATCCGTGTCCACCAAAACCTGGTTTTCAGATCTTGGTACATCTTGTTGCTGCCCGGATGAATAGAATGCTTGGAGAAATGCGCTTCGTCCAAGATTTTCTTCCGAAGTTTCATGTCACGGGGTACCACTATACGGTCTTTAAACCATAGAGTAACGTTATCATCCCTTCGGAAGCATTTCATTTCGCCCTTCCTAGTTCTTCTCCGAATGTGCAATATTCCCATGTCTTTCTTTTGAGCTTCCTAGTTCTTCTCCGAATGTGCAATATTCCCATGTCTTTCCAACTCCTGAGCCGAGGACTTAGAGCCCTAAGTCCCAACCCGCCGAGTAGAACATCGCCGGAGTGCAGCAAGAAAGATCGCCGGAGGAAAGCCCAACGATCTGAGGAGGACCTCGAGACAGAGAAGAATGTAAGGTAGGTCTCCAATACCACCTTACGACATCGTTATGTTTTCTTTGCATCTGTTCTTTGATTCCTTTCGAATAGAAGCCTTCTCGTGGACAGATCACGTGATGATCAGGTTGATCTAAAGACAAGATCATCGCCACATCCACCTTTGATCCAAACACCTCTGTCCATGCAAGCCATGCAAGAACACGTACAGACCAATCTAATAAAACTAATCATAGGATAGCATGCATATGCATCCTCGCATCTAGTTTAAGGTTTGTGCATGATATTGATTGCTGTGGATCTTGTATGCACGTGATCCTACCTAGCAGGACAAGCTCAGGGAGCTGTCTACGACGAACTGCAGCAACAAGGTTTTGAGATCCAAGAACAACCGGAACCGCAAGAACAAGGCAAGTGCTCCTTGACCATATTGATCCTATGTTTTGGGTGAAACTGTTTTGTTTTGCGAAAAGGTGTGCATACTGAGTCAAACATGATGGGAACCATTTTATAGGAGTTGACTAGTTTTGGTTAAACCACCCTTGTCACCAGGGAAGTTTATGAGTTGGGTATGGTTTTTTTTATGCTTCGCTGAGTCTATGGGATTGGGATGCGAGATAGATGTGTCTAGCTAACTGCACTCGTAATGATAAATGAGAAACTAATGATGTTAGTGAACATGGATCGGAGGGAGACCTAGGCAAGCCTGGGGTTGTGAATGAGGTAGCATGAGATGGTGGTTTACTTGCCATAGATCTAAGGATCGGTTCATGCATGCACATGCCAGGATAATAGTGCCACCACAAGGCCAAGTATGGGTGCGGCTTAGCTGAGTAATTAGTTAAGTTGCTAGAGTGTTATGGACTGTGGAAGGTGCGGGGAATGGGAGTCGAGGAGGACTACCCTGGGAACTGCATGGCACAAGAGGGGGCCCGTGGGTGGGAGAATTGGAGATTCTAGCCTGCCGGTGAAACCTTAGTGAGTCCATACATCTAGTAACCCCTTTGTAAAGGCTATTTTGTGATCTCTTGACCATACACCAACGGTTGTGTACTGGTATAATGAAGGTTCTGCAGTCGCCGACGGGTGACGAAATCACAAACTTGTGGGTAAAGAGGTGCAAACTCTGCAGAGTCTAAAACTATCATGATAGACGAGCTTACGGTCACGAGCGCCTGGCCAAACTGCCATGATTAGTTGGGATGGTTCTTGGTTATGGTTAGTGATCTTGGTTATGGTTATTGATTATGTTATGGTTTGGTTTTGGGACTGTTGAGTCCGGGTGATGAGATGGTTGCATGACTGTTGAGTCATGGCAACGAGATTGGTCTCGGTGTGAGACAAAGTTGTTTATGAAATGAGATGGTAGCGAATACGTGAAGGTATTCGTGAGATGGTAGCGAATACGAGGAGGTATTCGTGAGTAAGAATGAAGTTGATTAATGTTCGAGTGGAACATGGAAAGTGATGGAGGTATGTTGATAATATAATACATGCTGGGATTACATTCATCTAAAGTTAAGTTGCTGTTTATCATGGTTTTTATAAATCTGCTTTTCTGCAAATGAGCCTTTTTATACCTACCTTGTTACGAGCTACATATCATAAGTTTCCCGCACTTGCTGAGTACATCATTGTACTCAAACTTGCATTATTATTTCATCATCAGCAGCAGGAGAAGCCTACTATGAAGACCAAGTGAGGCATTAAGGCGTGTGATCTGTTCTCAACCTTGCCTGTGGAGGGAGTAGGGATAGAGCCACTTCTTCTTAGATTTGCTTCCGCATTAGTTAAATTGCTTCCGCATTAGAATAAAGACTTCCGCTACGTAGAAATAAAGACTTCCGCTGTGAGCATGAGTCCAAGACTCATGAGGTATTGTAATAAACTCTGTTATTCGTGGTAATATATAATCTGAATTCAGTTTGTGGAACGTATGTGTATGTGTGATGAACATCCTGGGCACACATATGCATTAGTTCTCAGTTCTGTGGTTTTCCACAGAATTGAGGGCGTCACAGATTGGTATCAGAGCCACGGGTTGACAGTAGGTTACACGCCTAGATAGAAACCTTAGATTGACATTAGAGCCACGGGTTAACAGTAGATTACACCCTTAAATAGGAGTCACAGATTGGTATTGGACACAGATTGGTAGCTAAGCCACGCTGACCCAAGGAAGCATCCTAGGACGCTTAGATTGGCCTTGAAACCACCTTGGCATAGGAAACCAGCCCTGAATAGGAGTTGTATGAGCCCTTGCAATGATTGTTTGTGATTGTATGCTTAGTGTGGGTTGTGGGACGTCCCCAAACGTTGTCCATATCCACACGTAAGTAGAAAGAGGTGTGAGATGCTTCGACACTTGTTCACATCCTCATATGGGCTAATATATATATAGTCCAACTCACCTGCATATAGTTGAAGGGACCTATCTAACCTCCTAACATTCTATTCTATTTTGATCTCTCTCACATATGGTGAGAGGAAACGCCGGCCGAAGGAACGTCCGTGACAACCAAGAGGATGATTACGAGGAAGTTCCTGTTAACCCTGGAGCTGGCGAGAACAACCTAGAAAGGTTGATGGCCATGCAAAACCAGCTTATGCAAACCATGATCCAAACTTTGGGTCAGTTGCAGGCCAACAACAACCCCGTTCCGGCACCACCGCCACCCCCGCCGCCGGCTCACAACAGACTGGGAGAGTTCATGAGGACTCGGCCACCCACCTTTGCTCAAGCTAGTGATCCCATGGAGGTCGATGATTGGTTGAAATCCATGGAGAAGAAGCTTGCCATTGTTCAGTGCAATGACCGAGAGAAGGTTCTCTTTGCGTCGCACCAACTTATGGGAGCTGCCGCTGACTGGTGGGATGCCCTATGCAACGCCCATGTCAACCCGGAGGCAATCACTTGGACTGAGTTCAAGGAAAGTTTCCGCTCTCATTACATCCCCACTGGTGTAATGATGCTCAAGAGGCAGGAGTTCGAAAGTCTCCGCCAAGGACAGAAAAGTGTGAATGAGTATCTCAACAAGTTCATACAACTGTCCCGGTATGCCCCCGAAGATGTCAACTCAGATCAAAGGAAGCAGTACCTGTTCATGAGAGGGTTGAACAATGAGATTCAGGTTCAACTCCTCAACAATGACTACGTAAGCTTCCAGAAGCTGGTTGACAAGGCTATAGTGGTCGAAAGCAAGATCAAAGAGATCGAGCGAGAAGGCAAGAGGAAGATGCAATGTCAGCCCGAAGTGAGCAACGTACGACCTCGGTACATGCCCCCAGCCACACCACAGTATAGATCAACCACTCCTGCATACCGCCCTGGTCAGCCACCACAGCAACAATTCGTTGCACCAGCACCTCGTGTGCCCATGCCTCCTGCGCCCCGACCTAACAATGGCGCTCCTGTTCAAAACCCCCGCCCCAACGTACCTGCTGCCATAGGCAATAGAGCATGCTTTGCATGCAGAGAAATAGGACACTTCGCAAACCAGTACACGAGGAGAGGCCCTGGACAGCAAGGCAACGTGCCCAAGCAGAACCCGCGACCGAACGGAGGGGACAATCAAGGAAATCGGGAACAACAGAACTATGCTCGCCGCAACGTGAACCGTGTCTCTGCTGAGGAAGCACAACAGGCTGAGGATGTCGTAATTGGTATGTTCCTTGCCAACTCCAACCCAGCCACCATCTTATTTGATTCTGGAGCATCACATTCCTTCATATCATCCAAATATGTTGCCAAACATCACCTACCCATATCCCACTTAAAATGTGCTATGTTAGTTAATTCTCCCGGTGGAGAGATGAGGACTAATATAGTATGTCCAAAAGAAAGCCTTAAAATAAGGGGGTAGACTTCCTTGCCAACCTTATTGTCTTGGACTCCCAAGGGATTGACATAATACTCGCGATGGATTGGTTAAGCAAGCACAACGGAGTAATCCAATGTGCTGAAAGGAGCGTGCAGTTGATAAATGAGCACGGCACCCGTGTCGAGTTTGAGTCAGCCCAACAAACCACTGAAAAGGCAAATTTGAACCACGTCGAAGGAACAACATTGGACAGCATTCCGGTGGTTCAGGAATTTTCGGACGTGTTCCCGGAAGAGCTTCCAGGTATGCCCCCTGATTGGGACATTGAGTTTGCCATTGATTTGGTACCCGGAACTGCACCCATAGCCAAGAGACCCTATAGGATGCCCGTCAATGAACTAGTAGAACTCAAGAAGCAAATTCAAGAACAGTTGGAGAAGGGTATTATATGTCCAAGCTCGTCACCATGGGAAGCTCCGGTGCTCTTCGTAGACAAGAAGGATGGAACCCAAAGGATGTGTGTGGACTATAGGTCTCTCAACGAGGTAACAATCAAGAACAAATACCCTCTGCCCCATATAGAGGACCTATTCGACCATATGAAAGGAGCCCGAGTGTTCTCCAAGATTGATCTTCGGTCGGGATACTTCTAGCTGAAGATTAAGCCCTCCGATATACCCAAGACAGCCTTTCGAACACGGTATGGTTCGTATGAATATACCGTCATGTATTTTGGGTTGACAAATGCACCGGCATACTTCATGTACCTTATGAACAAGGTTTTCATGGAGTACTTGGACAAGTTCGTCGTGGTTTTCATCAACGACATTATGGTGTATTCAAAAAGTGAGGAGGAGCATGAAGAACATTTGAAATTGACCTTGCAGAAATTGCGTGAGCATCAATTGTATGCCAAGCTTAACAAGTGTCAATTTTGGCTAAAGGAAATATCTTTCCTAGGCCACATTATCTCCAAGGAAGGGGTATCGGTTGATCCCGGAAAAGTGAGAGATGTTCTGAAGTGGGACCCACTGCAGAGCGTGAGGGATATTCGGAGTTTTCTTGGGATGGCTGGATACTATCGACGCTTCATTAAAGACTTCTCTAAAATAGCAAAGCCTATGACGGAGTTGCTAATGAAGGGAAAGGTCTTCCAATGGACACCAGCCTGCCAAGGAAGTTTTGAGGAGCTCAAGAAAAGGCTAACCACAGCACCGGTTCTAGTATTGCCAGACGTAAGCAAGAGCTTTGACATATATTGTGACGCATCCAGACAGGGGCTCGGATGTGTGCTCATGCAAGAAGGACAAGTGGTAGCCTATGCCTCACGACAACTAAAGAAGCACGAGCTTAATTATCCTACACTTGACTTGGAGCTAGCAGCAGTAGTGCATGCATTGAAGATTTAGAGACATTATATCCTTGGTCATCGATGTGAGATCTATACGGATCATAAAAGCCTCAAGTACATATTTACACAAACGGACTTGAATTTGAGGCAACATCGATGGTTGGAACTCATCAAGGATTACGATGTTGGAATCAACTACCACCCCGGGAAAGCCAATGTAGTAGCTGATGCATTGAGCCGAAAGGGAGCATGTCACCAACTCACGGTTCGGGAGCTACCACCCGAACTACGTAAGGAGTTCGAACGGTTACACCTCGGATTCTTGAACAACATGGAAATAATGGAGATCCACTCCTCATTGGAGCAAGAGATAAGAGATGGCCAAGCAACGGATGGGGAGATCAAGGAGATCAAGGAAAGAATCCGAGAAGGAATAGAGAAGGATTTCAAAGAAGATGAGAAGGGTACGCTTTGGCTAGGAAAAAGGATTTGTGTGCCTAACATAAAACACCTCCGCGACATGATATTGAAGGAGGCACATGATTCAACCTATTCTATACATCCCGGAAGTACCAAAATGTACAAGGACTTGAAGACTTGTTATTGGTGGGATGGTATGAAAAGGGATATAGCTGAATACGTTGCCCTATGCGACAGATGCCAACGGGTGAAGGCCGAACATCAATGACCCGCTGGATTGTTGCAACCCTTGAAGGTACCCGAATGGAAGTGGGAGGACATCAGTATGGATTTCATCGTCGGATTGCCACGTACTCAGTCGGGTTACGACTCCATCTGGGTTATCATGGACCGATTGACGAAAACCGCCCATTTTCTCCCTGTAAAGGCCAGTTACAACGTTGCACAATTAGCCGAGTTGTACATGGAGCAGATCGTGTGTCGTCATGGAGTTCCGAAAAGAATGGTCTCTGATCGAGGTTCTCAGTTTACCTCTAGATTTTGGAGGAAGCTGCAGAAATCCATGGGTACACGATTGGATTTTAGCTCCGCCTATCACCCACAAACTGATGGACAAACCGAAAGGACAAACCAAATTTTGGAGGACATGTTGAGAGCTTGCGCCTTGAAACGTGGGCGTAGTTGGGATAGGAGTTTACCGTATGCCGAATTCTCCTATAACAACAGCTATCAAGCTAGCTTGAAGATGTCGCCTTTCGAAGCATTATATGGTAGACGGTGTAGAACGCCGCTGTTTTGGAACGAGACCGGAGAAAACCAGGTGTTTGGACCCGAAGTACTACAAGAAGCTGAAAAGCAAGTCCAAACGGTACGGGAGAACTTAAAGGCTGCTCAGTCACGACAGAAAGGCTATGCGTACAATAGGCAAAGGAAGTTGACCTTCGAAGTAGGAGACTTCGTATACCTTAAGGTATCGCCTATCCGAGGCCAACGACGTTTCAACGTCAAAGGGCAAGCTAGCACCTCGCTACATCGGACCATTTAAGATTTTGGACAAGCGAGGAGAAGTAGCCTATCAACTAGAGCTCCCAACCTACCTCTCCGACGTACATGACGTGTTTCATGTATCCCAGCTCAAGAAATGCTTGAGAGTACCAGAGGAACAAGTATCAATGGGAGAGCTTGAACTTCAAGAGGACCTGACTTATGCAGAACACCCTGTCCGAATCTTGGACGTAAAGGAAAGGGTCACCCGGAACAAGGTGATTCGATGGTGCAAGGTACAATGGAGTCATCACACCGAAGCTGAAGCCACATGGGAACGTGAAGAGGATATCAAGCCAGAATTTCCCCATCTATTCTCTACTAACGAATCTCGAGGGCGAGATTCAATTTAAGGGGGTAGATTTGTGACACCCTCATCTCTGGTGTCAGCATATGTTCATGTTTTATGAAGAGAAAACATTTTAAGAAAAGTAGGAACAGAGAAAAATATCAAAAGGATAGCCAATAAGAGCCGAATCCAGCTCTCAGAGAGCGCCGAAGACAACTTCCGCAGCCCGCTGGCCACGTGGCGTGTTCGGAGCTCATCCCTGCGAAGTGGGGAGAGGTCTGCCGCTAAAGTAGGCTACGTGGCAGGCTCGGGGCTCATCTCCACAAAAGGGGAGAGGTCCGACCCTATGGGACACGTGTCGCCACCGGAGCTTATCTCTGGGAGGTCCGTCGCTGCTAGACACGTGTTAACCTCGGAGCTCGTCTCTGAGAAGAAAGGAAAGCCTGGCGCTACATAACACGTGGCGTACGCGGAGCTCACCTCCGAAGGAGAGGGAAGTCTTGCCCACTTGACACGCGGCACAACCGGAGCCCGTCTCTGCGGAAAGGGAGAGACCAAGCCCGGTGGACACATGGAGCTTCCGGAGCTCATCACCGCGAAGGTGACGGGTCCTGAAGCGATTTTGGAATCTGTACGCGTAGAAATACCGGAACAGAAACCGACCTGAATTCCATGATGATACCGCACCAAATCAACTAAAGATAAGTTGTAAGATTCAAACAGGACCCATAATCGGGATACAATCAGATTAGGACTCTTCTCTTCCCGATTATAAATAGAACCCAGAACCTCTGGCCGAAACCACAAACTTCTTTTCCAACTCCTGAGCCGACGACTTAGAGCCCTATGTCCCAACCCGCCGAGTAGACCATCGCCGGAGTGCAGCAAGGAAGATCGCCAGAGGAAAGCCCAACGATCTGAGCAGGATCTCGAGATAGAGAAGAACGTAAGGTAGGTCTCCAATACCACCTTACAACATCGTTATGTTTTCTTTGCATCTGTTCTTTGATTCCTTTCGAATAGAAGCCTTCTCGTGGACAGATCACTTGATGATCAGGTTGATCTAAAGACAAGATCATCGCCACGTCCACCTTAATTTGATCCAAACACCTCTGTCCATGCAAGCCATGCAAGAACACGTACAGACTAATCTAATAAAACTAACCATAGGATAGCATGCATATGCATCCTCGCATATAGTTTTAGGTTTGTGCATGATATTGATTGCTGTGGATCTTGTATGCACATGATCCTACCTAGCAGGACAAGCTCAGGGAGCTGTCTACGACGAACTGCAGCAACAAGGTTTTGAGATCCAAGAACAATCGGAACCGCAAGAAAAAGGCAAGTGCTCCTTGACCATATTGATCCTATGTTTTGGGTGAAACTGTTTTGTTTTGCGAAAAGGTGTGCGTACTGAGTCAAACATGATGGGAAACCCTTTTTATAGGAGTTGACTAGTTTTGGTTAAACCACCCTTGTCACCAGGGAAGTTTATGAGTCGGGTATGGTTTTTGCTTTATGCTTCACTGAGTCTATGGGGTTGGGAAGCGAGATAGATGTGTCTAGCTAACTGCACTCATAATGATAAATGAGAAACTGATGATGTTAGTGAACATGGATCGGAGGGAGATCTAGGCAAGCCTGGGGTTGTGAATGAGGTAGCATGAGATGGTGGTTTACTTCTCGTAGATCTAAGGACCGGTTCATGCATGCACATGCCAGGATAACAGTGCCACCACAAGGCCAAGTATGGGTGCGGCTTAGCTGAGTAATTAGGTAAGTTGCTAGAGTGTTATGGACTGTGGAAGGCGCGGGGAATGGGAGTCGAGGAGGACTGCCCTGGGAACTGCATGGCACAAGAGGGGGCCCGTGGGTGGGAGAATTGGAGATTCTAGCCTGCCGGTGAAACCTTAGTGAGTCCATACATCTAGTAACCCCTTTGTAAAGGCTATTTTGTAATCTCTTGACCATACACCCGGTTGTGTACTGGTATAATGGAGGTTCTGCAGTCGTCGACGGGTGACGAAATCACAAACTTGTGGGTAAAGAGGTGCAAACTCTGCAGAGTCTAATACTATCATGATAGCCGAGCTTACGGTCACGAGCGCCTAGCCAAACTGCCATGATTAGTTGGGATGGTTATTGGGATGGTTCTTGGTTATGGTTAGTGATCTTGGTTATGGTTATTGATTATGTTATGGTTTGATTTTGGGACTGTTGAGTCCGGGTGATGAGATGGTTGCATGACTGTTGAGTCATGGCAACGAGATTGGTCTCGGTGTGAGACAAAGTTGTTTATGAAATGAGATGGTAGCGAATACGTGAAGGTATTCGTGAGATGGTAGCGAATACGAGGAGGTATTCGTGAGTAAGAATGAAGTTGGTTAATGTTCGAGTGGAACATGGAAAGTGATGGAGGTATGTTGGTAATTTAATACATGCTGGGATTACATTCATCTAAAGTTAAGTTGCTGTTTATCATGGTTTTTATAAATCTGCTTTTCTGCAAATGAGCCTTTTTATACCTACCTTGTTACGAGCTACATATCATAAGTTTCCCGCACTTGCTGAGTACATCATTGTACTCAAACTTGCATTATTATTTCATCATCAGCAGCAGGAGAAGCCTACTATGAAGACCAAGTGGAGCATTAAGGCGTGTGATCTGTTCTCAACCTTGCCTGTGGAGGGAGTAGGGATAGAGCCACTTCTGCTTAGATTTGCTTCCGCATTAGTTAAATTGCTTCCGCATTAGAATAGAGACTTCCGCTGCATAGAAATAAAGACTTCCGCTGTGAGCATGAGTCCAAGACTCATGAGGTATTGTAATAAACTCTGTTATTCGTGGTAATATATAATCTGAATTCAGTTTGTGGAACGTATGTGTATGTGTGATGAACATCCTGGGCACACATATGCATTAGTTCTCGGTTCCGTGGTTTCCCACAGAATTGAGGGCGTCACAGATTCCCATCCAACTGTAATATGGTGCTCTATAGTCCATTCTATCAGCTGTTATTTTCCCACCCGGAGAACATATCAAGTATGGATTAGTTTTGGGAATGATAGGCAGTTGGTATTTAATAACATAAGACTGACTTATGAAATTATTGGTGGCACCGAAGTCAAAAAGTATGACTACGGGATGATTTAAATAAGAGAACGTACCCGCGAGGACGGGTTCGCCTTCCGGCACGTCTTCGATGGCTAAGTGGTGGACGTTGCCGGGTTTTGGTGCTGGTTTCTTGTGCTGATTGCGGGGCTGATTAACACCCTGATACGGTGCTGCTCCCCTGCCCTGTCGCGGCTCGGGGCAGTCCCTCGAAATATGCCCGACACGGCCACACGTGAAGCACGTGTAAGGTATCGGGGTCCCTCCGACTTGAGGATGGAATCCCGGTGCACGCTGTTGAAACTGAGGCGCACATGGGACCATCCTTTGCTGCTGCTGTTGCTGTGGTGGATACGTCGTCGGAAGCCCGACGCATTATATTGTCGACCGCGGAACTGAGGCGGTCGCGCCGGTGGCTGCCATCTCTGACCGGATGGTGAGCGATACACCACACGGTATTTTTGTGGTGTCCCACCACTGCTGCTCGTCAGCGCACTGCGTTTACTCTTATCAGAACCGCGCTCGCGCTGAGCATTCTCTTGTAAAATCGCGGCATTAACAAGGTCGTTGAATGTGCCATGATTGCTTTGGGCGAGATGGACCTTCATCTTGGAATTCAGGCCCCGGAAGAATGCGTTCCACTTATCTTCCTCTGTTCTCACAAATCCTGGCGCATACTGCGCCAGCCGGTTGAATGACCTGGAGTACTCATGAGCACTCCTCTCGCATTGTCTCAGCACCAGGAACTCCTGGAGCTTCCTTTCCATAACCTCGGGAGGTATATGGTAGGCGCAGAACGCCTCCCAGAACTCCGCCCATGTGACAGCATGGCCAGCCGGTAATGAGGCGATGTAGTTCGCCCACCATGTACCGGCTTCTCCTTGAATCTGTTGCGCTGCGTACAGCGCCTTCTGGTGTTCGGTGCACTGTAGCAGCCCGAACTTCGCCTCCAGAGTGCGGATAAAGCTGTCTGTCTCTAAAGGCTCTTCGGCCTCCGTGAAGACTGGTGGATGGGTCGCCAGGAATTCTGAATAAGAAATTTGTTGGGGCCGGCGTTGCCCATTGTCTTGGCGTCCTCCCTGAGGGGACGCATTCTGTTGCACCAGCATCCGCAGCAACTCGGTTTGCTCGTCGCACGAGCCGAGCACTGCGGCGAGAACCTCCGCAAGATTTCTTGGAAGTTCTGGCGGTGGAGGAGGTGGTTGCTGCTGCGTCATGGTTTGCTCCGGACGTGGAGACTCATCACCATGAACTTCACTCGGACCTCCCTCCTCTTGCGTGGATCGTGTACGCACCATTCTGCATTCATACCATTCAAACAATCAACACATGTTGGTTTATTTCATCCAGTCTATACAATAGTAGTGCGAGAATGGAATAAATAATACGCATAGCAGTCACACATATGGATAAAGTATAAACTTTATACAACATATACATCCCTGGACCAGGTCACACGGTCGAGTTCCAAAGTGATGAACATTTATGGGTTAAAAGTTCATTTCGACCATCATGGGTCGCCACGGGATGTTAAGTGTGTTAGCCTGCGTAATTCCTCGCTATTGTACTGGACCCTAACATGTCCTCGCTGTCACACCCGGTTTCTCCGAAGACCAACCGAGTGAATATCACATGTATGCCAGGATCATTTTCTCATACATGTGATGAAAAATAGTGAAGCATCATTTATTACAAGCCAGGTGTCGAATATAAATAAGTCTTACATAGCATATGTCTCGGTGGACGATAATAAGTTCATATATGTAAGTAAAACAGCAGCGGAATATTATTCTTGTGGGCTCCGTCACAGGCGTTGCCCGGGGGACTCCATGAACCTAGAATCCTTCTTCGGGTCCGAAGTCTTGGTCATTGAACACCACATCAGCCCCTTGACCTGAGCAGCAATTTAAACCAACAAATATGCAAGTTTGAGTACCATTGGTACTCAGCAAGTGTGGGAAAGTTATGTCATGCATGGCTAGAGCAAGGAGAGGTTGAACTCATGGTTAAAGCACTACGCAATTAATACCTATCACCTTAGCTTATTAAGCACCTACATTACTACATAGGTGAAATGGTCCCAATCTCCCAACCCATCATCATAATCAAATAACCATAACATCATTTCCAATGTTAAGCTCCCCGCTTAACATCCACAACTTCCAAAGTCATCATCCTCTATTCATGAATAAGTCCAAGCCGCTCTTGACTGTGAGCACGGCTGTCATGACAGTTTTGACTCTGCAGAGTTTGCATCACTGTACCCACATGTAGTGATTTCATCCCCCGTTGCCGGGTGGACTAAAAGAACATCCATTATGCCAGTGGCCACGAATCACATTCACACTTCCCAGGTGTGTAGCTAGGAGATCACTACGAAGCGGGATTCCCGACGAGCATGGGCCCACTGAGGTTTCACCCCTAACAGCATACAAGAGGCTCCAACCGCGCTGCAGTGGCCCCCTCTTGAGCCTTGCGGTTCATATGGTAGTCCAGCTGACACCTACTCCCCGCACCATCCAACACACCCATACTACGCCGAGGATACACCTAATTAATTGGCCAAGCTGCCCCATCTCAGCATGTGGTTGGCACGGTAAAGCCAGGTTACATGCTCCATGAACCGGTCCTTAGGATACAGGCAAGTACTAAACACAAACCCGAGTCTCGTGCACCCAGCACCAACCAAATCATCCAACTTACCTCGATCCCTACCTCTACATAACTCATAATATCTCATTCAATAGTAAGATAGATAATTTGATGATCTCATATCCCAAATATCCCATTTTAAGCATGGCTAAGCATAAGCATATAAATAAATGACATGATAAAATAAATCCCAACCCAAGCTACAAGGAAACAAGATAATGCAATTCTAGGGAAACTTCCTAGCATGGGTTTCATATTTCAATTGACAATGCAAATAATTCTATTTACACATCCTAGCATAGGATCAAAGTGGTCAAGGACACTTGCCTTCTTCCTGCTGCTCTGGGAACGGATAGTCCTGATCTTGGAAGGAAAGAACTTGCTCTGGGGCAGGTTCTACTCATGCCAACACACATAGCAAAAGAAAACAACAATCCATAAGACATAGTTCACACTTTCACTCCACACACACATACATATGATAGTCTATCACATTTCTAAGTGTTGTGGTTACTCTAGATGTGTTGATTCTTAGCCTACATGCACTTTTAAGCATATGTATATGATTTCTAACTTTTGTATTCAGATTTCTGTTTGCACACTATATATGAATTTTCAATTTGAATAAATTCTTTATATTTAATTAATATACTTCTTAACTACCAAGTTTGCATGGAAGGTAATTTCCTACTCCAAATGGGTTTTCAGATCTTCTACCAATCCTAAACTGAAGTCTTTGGATTTGGAGACTTCATTTATCATTTTCTAGTCATGCATATCTATTTTCCTATATTTTCTAGATTTATTTTCTATGACTAAAAGTAAATTTTAATATTTAAATAGTAGGGCATATCATCTAAACAGAATAGGTTCTGATCTAGAATATTAAATAATATATTTTTGAACTTCTCCTCTGATGTGAACTAATTTAAATTTATTTTACCAATTTTCAGAATTATTTCCTAACCTAAAAATGTGTCCCTATAACTAATAAATGTGAACAATCAATTAGACAGATTCATTTCAGCTTAAAATCTACTTTTAACTCATTCTAAAGTTTTCCAAGTGCTAGGAGAGTTTAAATTTGAATTTACAATGTGTTTGTCTCACCTTTTAAATTTTAAATCCTAATCACATATTCAAATTCCTAAATTTAATATCATATAGTGTTAAAAAGGTAAACTCACCCCACTACAGGGTCTATTATATTATTTCATAAATTTCCAGGGGTCTAACTACACATAACAGAGGGGTTTTCCTAATTTTTATTAAGTCCAGGGGCCAAAACTGATTTTTCAATGAATTTACATGAATTTCTGAAGTTCCAGGGGCTAGATCAGAAGTTTCCGGGGCTAGCTCGTGTTTTCCGAGATCCCCAGGGGGTAGCGCGTAAGAATCCCGGCCTTTATAATGCGGGGCTGATGTGGACCGTCCGATTTAAAATAGACGGCTCAGATTAGATCGCCGAACCGGTACGCGCGGGTTCTATGTCTACCGTGCGATTTAAAATAGACGACGCACAAGCGGCCACGTCGCCCTGGCCGTGCGCGGGCGGCGCTGCCCGGCGGCGGGAGGCGGCGATCTCACCGGAAAACTTCGGATCTTCGTCTATTCCTCCTAAAACTGGGATTTCATGGCATAGATCGGTAGAGGGGAGGTCGGGGATCTCACCTCGGTGTTTTTCTTGATCTCGGAGGTCCTGGAAGACGGTCGGCGACGAGGTCCGAGGTGGAACCGCTGCGGTGCTCGTCGGAGCTGTGCCTATAGCGCAAACCACCGAGTTTTCTGCACCTGCGTGACTCCCCGGAGGCGGTGGAACACGATCGACGCGTTAGATCGGAAAATCCGAGCAGGGATCGAGAGAAAACGGCTGGAGAAGCTCTGGTTCTCACCGGGAGGAAAAACAATTGATCGGGATGAAAAAAAAACGGGCGATGTCGGTGCTTATATAGACGAGGGAGGGCGGCGTGTCGATTGTGTTCGAGTTTGAGTCGTCCGGGACCAGAATTCGGCTGGGGAAACGCGGGTTTCCGGGGTGGTTTGGATTCGGCGAACGAAGGAGTCCCGGCGGTTGGCGCGATCACGCGAGGAAGAAGATGACCGCGGGCCCCACGCGTCAGTGAGAAAGAGAGGGGAGCGCACGGCTGCGGGCTGGCGCCGGGACGGGTGGGACGGCTGGTGGGTTTCGGCCCACTGGCCGGGGGTTTTGTTTCTTTTTCTTTTCCTTTTCCTTTTCTGTTTTGATTTGAATTTGAATTCCAATTTGAATTTGAATTTCTGCACCACATGCAATACGTCCAAAAATTTTTAAATTCCCCTCTTAATAGGTTTTGGGGTGTTACACTCGCTCAAAATGATATGTCGAATGCATAAAATTTTTTACTCCAATTTGCTGTTTTACGACAGCCGCTGGATATCAAAAGGTGAAACTAAGGGTTTTAATTGAAACACCTCAACATGGTGTTCACTGTCCACTTCTGGTCCAGCAGACCAGTTGGAAGAATTTTAACTGTTTTGGCCACCTTGGAGGCAAAATCTGGACTAGAGTTCAACAACAAAATTGTAGTAGACTCAACAAGGAATCCAGATTGTATTTATTTGCCTCCATAGACTTCCTAGTTTGTGAGTTATGATTTCTATAAGTTGACAGAATTTTCTCAGGAATTTTGACAGCACCTCCTTTGCAAGGGCTGTATTGTTAACAAAATTCCATCCATTTCTGCCCTCAATCTAGGAAAACACTGAACTATAAAGTTGTAGTAGATTTACTATACTTTCCAATGATGTCTTACTAGACTCTTAGAAATTTTTCTACAGAAAGTTTTGGTCGAAATACAGAAAATTCCAGAGAGCATTTTGGTCTGCCCTGTTTCTTGACAGTCCTACTCATCTGAGATTTTCATCCATTTGGAGGGAGATTAGGTCCTGGAGCTCTACAGAAAAGTTGTAGAGGACTTCAAAACCTTTCCATAATGGTATCTGTCGGTACCTATGATATGGGGTACCCCCGCGCACAGGGGAAAATGCCTAAGGAACTCGCCCTTCTCCGCAGGGAGAGCTCCGAAGGCGCCACGCGTCCGGCGGGGCCAGACCTCCCTCTCCTCAAAGGGGAGCTCCGGGCCCGCCACGTGGCCGACAGAAGCCGAACCTCCCCCTCCGCGGGGAGAGGTCCGGAGGCTCCACGTGCCCCGCAGGCCAGGCCCTCCTCTCCTCTGAGAAGGGCTCCGGGCCCGCCACGTGGCAGCAGAACGGCTCTGCCTGCCCCGGAGCGATAGGCAGCGGGCGTAAAGACGCCCCATACCTTGCCCGTACAAGGTATTCAAGGCCCGCGTCTTCCCGAGTCGCGGAGATGCGGAGCACGCCTCTGTCAGGTGCCTTTGCGCCCAGTCGCATCACAGACTGGCGCACGGTGTCAGAAGCTGCCAGCCAATAAACACCGCGACAAGACATCCCATGCCGCCTGCGCCGTCATCAACCACTACGACTAGCATGCGGCATGGGCAGGGCGGCAATACGGAGACTCGGAAGCCTTCGCCAGAGACAACTACCGGCATAACTGCAGATACGGTAGATAACAGTCAATCTCCCCGGGACCACCTGTTGGGTCCCGGGCCCCCTTGTAAGCCACCCGAGTCTTGGACTATAAAAGGCTCGGGTAGGCGACGATAGCAAGGGTTCGCACTCTGCAACTCATACGCTAGCCATTCACTCCCAAGCTGTAACTCACCCCCAAGCTCAGGACTCCGGCCCTGAGCAGCAAGCAATACAGCGAGCTCCATAGCTCGCCGTGGACGTAGGGTTTTACGCTCCGGCGGCCTGAACCACGTAAAACTCACCGTGTCAAGCTCTTACTAACTCGTCCATCCGCGCAAGCTCTCCGCAAGGGACTAGCCCCACCGAAAAAAGAACCTCCGCGGGCTGCCCAGTGCAGGCCCGGGGGAAGTGTCGACCGAACAATTCGACATTTGGCGCGCCAGGTAGGGGGCTTTTCCCCTTGCGTGACGAGTTGCCGCCGACGAAGATGACCAAGCTCCCTTCAGCGGCAAACTCTCCCCCTCCGCGTTCACGGCGAACCGTGACCAGTGGGGAGTATATGTCGACACACTCGGGACGGAGTGTGTCGGCACAAGCTGGTAGCCAGCAGCCGACTCCGGCAACGCCGACTCCGGCGATGCAAGCTCCGACCAGTGTGAGATCTTCTGCAGCACTGAGCATACACCATGGGGGTGCTCTAGCAGCAGCAAGAGCACTGCTGCGCAACCCACCTGCTGGGGACGCGCCCCATTCTGCGACCCAACAATGGGTCCGCGAGGTGGACCGCCTCGTCGTCGCCGCCGCGAACCCTCGGTTCCGGCGAGGGTGACGCCCCGGTCAACCGGCTGTGTCGCTGACGCGCACGCCCACGGTTGACGGGCAAACGGCGGATTCCAGCTCCTCCAGGCTCCCGTCGACGGACATGAGAAGGGAGCTGGAACGGTGCCACTTGGGCCAGGATGCCCGAGTGTACCTCGAGCGACGCTGAGAAAGGCGCCGCAACCATGAGACTGGCGACAGCATGACGTCGGCCTCAACACAGCCTGGAGGGCAGAACTTCGTCACGCGAGTCCTGCCTCAGGCATACGCCGCGCAGCATATGCCACAACCGTATGCGCCGCAAGCGGCGCCCCCGGTCTATGGTGCAGCCTTGCCCACACCGGGGTACATGGTGCCAAGAGCGAACCAAGCGTTCGTAGCGCCAATCCCTGCGGCAGCAGGGGCAGGATGTGCGGCTCTTGCACCCCACCTTCGCTTCGTGAGGTGGCCGCGCAAGTTTCGGCCGCACCTGCCCGAGAAGTACGACGGTAGCGTCAACCCGGCGGAGTTCCTCCAGATCTACTCCACCGCCGTACTTGCCGCAGGGGGGGATGAGGCTGTCATGGCCAACTACTTCCCCGTCGCCTTGACCGGCCCAGCTCGGTCTTGGCTCATGAATCTCCCGCAGGGGTCCATAACCTCCTGGGGAGAGCTCTGCCGGCAGTTCGTCGCCAACTTCGGCAGCTCCTACACCCGTCCCGGCACGGAGCTTGACCTCCACGCCGGCAAGCAACAACCTGGGGAGTCGCTGCGCTCTTTCATCCAGCGGTTCTCCCAGGTACGCAACACCATCCCGCATATCCAAAGTGCTTCTGTGGTGGTGGCATTCCGGCAGGGTGTCCGGGACGAGAAAATGCTTGAGAAGCTCGCGACCAGAGAGGTCCACGACGTCTCTGAGCTCTTCAGCCTGGCGGACAAATGCGCCAGAGCAGCTGAAGGGCGGAACTGGCACTCTCTGCCGACCTCCGAGTCAGGAGGACAGCCCGGGTCCGGCGCTGCTGCCTATGGGGGTGGCAAGAAGGCCAAGAACCGGGGGAGTGGCAAGATGAAGTCATCGTTCACGGCTCCCGTTGCCGCAGCAGCGACGACTAGTGGAGCACGGGGGCCACGCCCCGACAAAAGGCAGCGGCAGTCACCGGCCCCAGATGACGCGACCCGCTCAACCGAGACAGGCCACTCGCCCGGGAATCGCATTGGGTGGTGCCGTGTTGTGCGGCACCCAACAGCGCACATATGAGGAACAATGTATTACATAAAACAGTAGCGGAAGCTTACAAGTTTTTCTTTGTAAATACTTTAAATCAAGTAACTACAGCAGAAGTCTATACCAACTCTCGTCGAATAACTAAGAGCACTCGAGATGAAGTCCAGCCCGCGGACTCCTCTCGCTAGCAACACGAAGACAAGCAGCAGCGGCTGGGTTCTCCATGTGTTACCTGACTCGGGAGTCCCCGAGTCTCACCGGACAACCTTCTTTTCAGCATAGTTATTAACCTGCAAAACCACTTATATAGCAAGCGTGAGCACATAGGCTCAGCAAGTCTGACCCGTCTCTCCTAAACAAGAAACTCTACATGCACGACAGTTACAATTGGGTGTAAAAGCCCAAGAAAAGGGACTTGTAAAAACTTTTCTTCATCTCACAACACCACAATTTTCATTGTGGACACCTTAGGAAATGTTGCGAAAAGAATGTAACCTCCATCAAAAGAGTGATTAGAGGGGAGAGTCTTCACTTTCACAAAGTAGGGTTTATACACATATGATCACACAATGAGGAATTCAAAACTGTTGTGTCCAAACTATTGTTTGCAGCAGCTAACACAAGGATCAAGTGGCATATTTGGATTCCTTAGGTCCAAATTAGTGGGGAGGCAAAGTTTCATTAATTTTTGAAAAGTCTTGCTGCCCATTTTTCCAAAGGAAATCAAATGTGCAAAGAATTCAAATGAATATTTGAATTTGCATGGAATTTGTCCAAACTTGTCAAATGAGCTCAGTTTCCAATTTTCAAACAACTGGGTTGGATAATTGTCAAACTTTGGAGATATTTTGGGGAAAAGAGGTACTGAGTTGTGGGGCCCACATGTCATAGGAATGAGTATACTTAACACTTAAGTTTCTCTCTGGACTTCACTCCACCGAGGTGTAACCCCGGGGCGACACCGAGCGGCCGCCCCCATCGACCGAGGCTCCACCTCCTGCTCCCATTTCGCGCTGGCCTGCTCCTTATCCCGGAAACCGGCTGCAGCACGTTGCCATCTTCGCTTTGATCGCGCGCTAGCTGTTCTTTCCACGCGCAAACAGCAATCGGCGCTCACCGCCGCACTCCTTTCTCCCCGATCGCCGGCCTCAACCAAACCTCGGTTGTGCGCACCGGCAGTACAGAAAAGCAGCGCCTGTGCCTGCTCTCCCACACCAGCCCCGCAACCCCAAAGGCCCTAGCCTGTGACGCGCACAATTCGGCAAACGGCGCCGAGAAAACAGAGCTGTCCGGCGGAGAACCGAAGCTGGTCTCACGTGGACAGACCCACCCAGAGCTTCTCAGGCCCGAGCTAGAGCACCCTCGGATGCGCTGGTAGCACCTGATGCTCGTCCCCGAGGCTCAAGCCATGAGATGATCTACTAGGCTCGAATTTGGGAAAAGATCGCCATCGGGCACCATCCGACCTTCTGATACGGTAATACCAAATTCGATCGTCCCTCTCGTTCTTAGGCCGTGAAACCTTGCACACAGGACCGCCACTAACCGGCGATCAGTAGTCCTTCACAACCCTAGTTGGAAATATGCACGTAGACCGCATGAAATCCAGAATTTCCGACCTCAAACGCGGAGGAGGTTTCGGGTGCACGGTCAGGCACCATTAGCCGCCGGTCCTGAGCAGTTTTGAGGCTAGGTCGAGCATCCCTTTGGTCCACTGGTGCTGTAGCGCCGTTCCACCGAGGTCTGGGCAGGCTAGGGTGACCGGGCGACGTTGCCGAACCAGTCCAGAGACGCCGCACCGTGGCCAGCTAGGTTAGAGCCATCGCCGACCGGGGAAGAGTGTTCCATCGTGTTCAGCACGGGAAATTAGGCCCTAGCAGCGAGGGAGAGCTCGGGGGATGGCCGGGAGGCCGGAATCCGTCGAACTCCGGCGAGCCCAGCGGCGCGCAGGCGCGGGTGGCCGGAGGTAGAAGACGACCGGTGGGTCCCGCCCGTCAGCGACGGTTTTTCAAATATTTGATCAGCTGTGGCGCAGGGATCTGGTGTGGAGGCGCGGGAAATAACCTGTAGCCTCGTGTGGCTTGCCCCGACGCATGACACCTGTCCCCGGACCCACAGCCAGTATTTGAACATTTTGAGGAATTTCAGTTTTTAGTTCAAACTTTGAATAGCTACAACTTCGGGTAGGAGAATCCAAAAATTGTGAAACAAATTTCGTTGGATTCCTCTGATAGAGTACTATCCAAATGTAGAACCCAATTTGTATGAAACCCTTTAATTAATTCTGGAAAATTCTTTAAAGCTTTTCAGCAAAAGAATTTTAGAGGGAGTTTGGTTCATCCAAAAATCCCCAAATTTTGCTAGAATGTTCTTTAGGACATTAGTAAACCCCTGTAAAAGTTTCAGACCATTTGGAGTTGATTTGTTCAGAGCAATTCAAATTGGAAGGTGCTGTGTTCATTTGAATGCAGAAACATTTTCAGAGAATTTCCAAAACTTGGAAATTCAATTCTGGGCAAACCTTGACTCCAAAAATGCTAGGAAAATTCATGCAAACTCTATGAGCTATAATAGAAATTGTAGTTCATTAAGTTGAGCATGAACAGGGGTATTACCTCAGAATTAATTCTTCCTTGCTGATTTGCCAAGAGAATTATTCTGAGCAAACCACTCCATGAAAAGTGCTAATGTTTGGTCCAGAGAGTTTTCTTGTGACAAGGAACTCACACAAAAATTCTCAGCTCTATTGGAGCTCTAGATTACCCCTGTCCTGTTTACCCACTTAAGGGATTAAGATGGAAAAGGGGGAAAATCACTTAGCATTTAACCATGTGACTAAGTCCAAGCCAAACCACCAACACCAGTTCATATTTAAATTCTTAAACAAAGTTCCAGGTGTTAGAGGCTGGTTATTAGAACCAATAGTAGAAGTTTTACTCTAAAACTCACATTTGCATCTAAATTAACGTATAGTATTTCATTAACGTGTAGCCGTTGAAGAAGAGACTCCGGAAGTGCTGGACTTCCTTCTTCCGGACGAGGAACTAACTACTGACCAGCAGCAACAAGGCAAGCCCCGGTTTGCATTAACACTCTTTAAAAGTTTTACTTTGTTTACATGTGTCATATAAAGTATGTATGTGCATTAGGTACAGGATGAATGAAACCCCACTTGCATAACCAAAGGTTCCTAAAAGAGTGAGGGTAGTGTTAAGGACCTCGAGTAGACAGGCTATGCTTAATGAGTCATAGGACCTCGGTACAAGTCGAGTAGTTGGAATCTACTCGCGAGATAGGCATTGGGACACACGGGTTAGGTTGAGTGATGTGAGATCACTTTAGTAATGAAAATGAGACTAGGCAGGGGCTAGGGCGCAGCAAGAGAGAGTCTTGTGGGCGCACCCCTGCCCGTGTCGATTGAGGACCGATCCGTGTGCGGCCCTGCTGAACAAGTATTGAACGTACCGAAGGCATATCGGATATATGGGCCCCGATAAACCGATGTAGCCTAAACCTCCGGGCGTCGAGGCATAGCACACCGATTTATAGGTGTAGGTTGAGGGCAGCAAGGTGGAAATCTGCCAACGGGCATAGAGAGATGATCCGTGTGGGGAACCTCCTGCTCGTTTCGGTGCGCCCGGTTCGACGTTTGGGCTGTTGGGTGAAAGGTTGTCCCGTACGACATCGAGTGAGCGTGCTGTGCAGCTCCACGGGTGGGCGTACGTGACGTGCTCTTTGGGTTTTCCCTGCAGGTGTATATCGAGTCGATTCGCCGTCCCTCGCGGTGACGAGTACTGCTTGTTCACTGCGTCGTAACGTAGACTAATGGATGAAATATGTTGATTCAATGATGCTGATTGATATAATTGTATTGCTACATGTGTGCCACCAAACACTGCTTACTAAATTTCAGATTTCATGAACTGTTAACTTGTTGCTAAAAGTTGAACTAAGGATGAACTTGTAGGCGTGTCGTTTTGCTGAAATGTACTATCCTATGTCCATTGTACACCTCATGTAGAGTTTCATGCTTAGGTGAGTCGGTTAAGCCTTGCTGAGCCTTTGTGCTCACGGTTGCTGCTTAAGTATTTTTCAGGTGAGGAGCCACCCACGGACTCGGAGTACGAGTCCACCGGCGAGGGTTACCCTCCGTTGGGGACCACGGCTGAGTGGGAGCCATACACGCCGCGCTGAGCTGAGACGTGCAGCTAGTGTGGGTTGCCCTAGGGCTGGGCAACCGACTTTTGCTAGATAGGCGGGCGTGAGTTGTGTAGTGTAGACTTCCGCTGTGTAACATAAACAATAGTTGTAACTGAAGTTTGTACCTGTTTGTACAGTTTCAGTTGTTTTCCCATGTAATATATTATGTTCTTATGACGTGTGCTGTCGGGTGTCGCATCGCGTGGCACCACCCTCTGCGATCCTGGATGAGCGGATTCCGGTCCGCCACAGCCTGGTATCAGAGCTGCAGTGGGGATAGCACAGTACTAAAGAACTGCATTATGGGAAAAACTTAGGTATACTGTGAGGATTCGGTAGTTGCCCAAGTAAGGACTATATTAGCATAGTTACTTAAAGTGGCAAAGACTAACTTATGTGTTATAATTCTGAATTTCAATTATGTAACGACGCACCTACGCTCTGGTAAGTATGGTAAGGAACGCCACCGAAAGCGGTTCAATTTCGGTTAGCTCTTCCTGACGAGGAACGTGGTTCAGGGATTGATCTCACAGCTTGGTGTGAGACGTTAATATGAACCTCTTGAACTCTTCATGTTCCCGAGTTCATATGAAACGCTGATCCCTAGCGTGCATTAGGCAAGTAAGTGGAGACCCCATCGCGTGGTCAGTAACGTGAGAGTGTGTTCGTCTGGAAATAGCCCAGGAGGACATACGCAGCGCTTGCCATCGGCGTGCCCTGCAGGGCGGTAGGTGGTATCTGTTGGGTTGATAACATTCCCAACCGTGACGACCCGTTCATGACATACTCGGGTTCCCCGTCGTGTGGTGTTGAAACACGATCACGTGCCTTGAGACGTGACTTCGCTCAAGGACGGCCGTATGACAATGATACGGGCGTTTGTATCTACTTTTAAATATGCAACTGCCTGAAATGAACAACCGTTGAGTGCACCATCATTGTGTGGTCTTCTGCAGGTACTAACCACATATGTATCCGTGTAGAAAACGTGTGCGAGAGACCGTTTAGTGCCACACTTGAGACGTATATGCCGGTATGATCCGGTTAGGATTTTCTTTTGTGAGGAACGTAGTACCGAGACATTGTAGGCATATGCATGAGTATAATGATGACAAATAATTAAAATCTATAGGTTCAACAGTTAGGACCCTGGTTGGGTATAAGAATGGGATGGTGATGAGTGTAGTTCCAAAAGAGACTGAAAAACAGAGTGCTCTGTTTTGGGCAGCATGTTTGCTGATCTTCAACAGGGCATAACTCACAGGTCTTTTAGCCCAGGGAGGTGTGCTATATAGCTCTGGAAAGGTATTCAAGTACTCTACAACTTTGTTGTAGACTTCCAGAGCTGAAACTCGCCTTAAGATGGCTGAAATCCCAGAGGAATGTAAACTGTCCAGAACCAGGGCAGAGTAAAACATCCTCTGGACTGATATGTTTTTCAAATATAACTCCCAGTAGAAAAATCTAAAATTGTCATATAATACACGCTTAGAAAGAGTAGAAGATGTGTGACATCTTTGCAATTCAAAGTTTCTGAAGTTTCAGCACAGAAATTAGGTAGAAGTAGGGTTGAAGACAGCCACTTCCAAGGGAGGTGCTGTTAAAATTCTTCCAGAAATTCTGCTGACTTTGAATTAGCATAACTTTTTAGTCAAATCTGATCTGGGGCAAATGCATACTCGTTGGAAAGATACTAAAGTTAACTTTAACTTTGGTATTCAACTTGAGTCATGAAAATGCACAGAACCAGATCAAAACTTGGGATAGGTAGAAACTGGTCATTCTGACAGAAGAATGACAGTTGAGCTCATTGGAGAGGGTGTCGTACCCTAAGGGTGTTATACGTGATGACAACGCAATAATAATGTCTCGTAGAGACCAAACCCAGTTATGTTGAGCTTCCAAACAGGGGGTTCATCAAGTTGGATTAAACTAACTTGTGTTTGGTCTGGTAATGGTGTAGCTTGTGCAAAGTTATTACATTATCTACTTACGAGATATTTCGCACGTTTGGTTGTCATAATGTTTTTACGCCCAGTTCTATTGGACTGCATGCCAAATGTTGCGGGACTGATGTTTAATGTCGTATGGTTGCAGATGGTTCGTACTAGGACCACGCACGAGGTTGGTGGCTCTAGCCAAGGTGGAGGCGATGACTCCCAGCCACCGGCCTACGACAGCACCCCGCAGCAGCAGCCACCACCGCCGCCTCCGCTTACTCTAGCGGATGTGATAGCGGCATTGGTGGGAGGTCGTGAGGAGCAGACCGACCTGCTCCGCACGATCGTGCAGAATACGTCCCAGGCGGGAGGACGTCAAGAGCGAGGGCCTCGTGAGCCCCGCGAAGTGTCGTACTCGGATTTCATGAGTACGCACCCTCCGGTGTTCACCGAAGCTGAAGAACCACTGGAGGCGGACAACTGGCTGCGGACTATCGAGTCCAAGTTCGGGCTGCTCCAGTGTACGGAGCGGCAGAAGACACTGTTCGCAGCACAGCAGCTCCACGGTGCCGCTGGTGCGTGGTGGGCGAATTATGTCGCCTCACGTCCGGCTGGCCATGCCGTGGAATGGCAAGAGTTCCGGGAGGCGTTCCGCGCCTATCACATCCCTCCCGGAATAATGAAGAGAAAGTTCCAAGAATTTTTGGAACTGAAGCAGGGCGGGAGGAGTGCCCACGACTACTCCCGTGCCTTCAACCATCTGGCGCAGTATGCGTCAGACTACATCTCCACGGAGGAGAAGAAGAGGGAGCACTTCTATCGGGGGTTACATCCCGAAATGAAGACCCACCTCGTACAATGGAACCGCGGCACATTCAACGACCTAGTCAATGCCGCCATCATGCAAGAGGACGCTCAGCGGGAGTTAGCAGCTGAGCAGAGGAAGCGTAGCGCTCCACCTAGCAGCGGTGGGAGTGGCGCTCCCCAGAAGTACCGTATGGTGTATCGGACACCATCCGGGCAGCAGTGGCGTCCACCGGCGCGACCTCAACAGTTCGGGGGACGTTCGTTCCAAGCACCCCCGTTCCGTCCGCCGATGCCACCACCAAGACAGCAGCAGCAGCAGACGGTATCCCGGGCGTTTCCACTGCCGCAACGCGCCCCGGGTTTCCGTCCACCGATCAGCGGGGGACCGCCCCGTTTCACCTGCTTCACATGTGGCCAGGCGGGCCACTTTGCGAAGGACTGTCCCCAGGGGCAGCAGAGCAGCGGGCAAGCCCAGTTTCAGGGCGGTGCTCGAGGCCGACCTCCGGCGAAGAAGGTTGGTCAGCGGACTGGAGGCGTCCACAACCTCGACAGTGAGGACGCCCCAGAGGGAGACAACGTGCTGGCGGGTACGTTTACTCTCAACCATCAAGCCATAGTCATATTATTTGATTCGGGTGCAACCCACAGCTTTATAAGTGCATCCTATGTGGCTAAACATCAATTGCAAGTCTTCCCAACCGACTGCACTTATATGATATGCTCACCGGGAGGGAAGATTTCAGCTAATATGATGATTCCAAAGGCACCTCTGTGCTTGGGTGGGAAACTATATCCCACCACCTTGATAATCCTTATGGGACAAAAGATTGATGCAATCTTAGGGATGTCATGGCTGCAATACCATGGCGCTGTCCTAGAGACTCGGACACGGACGGTTCACTTAAATTCTCCATTTCACCGTCCGCATTCCATGGTGTTAGACACACCAGTCCGGGAAGTTTTAGCAATTAATAATGCTGAAGTTCTCAAGTTAGAAGACATCCCCGTAGTCCGGGAGTATCCTGACGTGTTCCCGGACGATCTTCCGGGCATGCCACCTGAGCGGGATGTCGAGTTCAAGATTGAACTTGCACCCGGGACTACGCTCATATCACGGAGACCATACAAGATGGCTCCAAATGAGCTGGCGGAACTGAAAGAACAGCTCAATGATCTGTTGAGCAAGGGTTTCATTAGGCCGAGTTCCTCGCCTTGGGGATGCTCGGCGCTATTCGTGAAGAAGAAGGATGAAACCCTGAGGCTGTGTGTGGATTACCGGCCGCTCAACGCCGTCACCATCAAGAATAAGTACCCACTGCCCCGTATTGACATCTTGTTTGATCAACTGGTGGGGGCAAGTGTATTCTCAAAGATGGACCTTCGCTCTGGATATCACCAGATCAAGATCCGAGCGGAGGATATCCCGAAGACGGCGTTCTCGACGAGATACGGCTTATACGAATATCTCGTCATGTCCTTTGGTCTCACAAATGCTCCAGCCCATTTCATGTATCTCATGAACTCGGTGTTCATGCCGGAGCTGGACAAGTTCGTGGTAGTGTTCATCGACGATATCTTGGTTTACTCCAAGACAGAAGCCGAGCATGCCGAACACTTACGGATCGTTCTTCAACGATTGCGAGACCACAAGCTCTACGCCAAGTTCAGCAAATGTGAATTTTGGATCAGCCAAGTGCCATTCTTGGGACATATCATCTCAGCTGAAGGCATTGCGGTTGACCCAAGTAAAATAGAGCAAGTGTTGAAATGGAAAGCTCCCACTTCAGTCCATGAAGTCAGAAGCTTCCTCGGGTTAGCGGGATACTATCGGAGATTCATCCCAAGTTTCTCCAAGCTCGCTAAGCCGATGACAGAGTTGCTGAAGAAAGGGACAAAATATGTTTGGAACACGGCATGTGAAGGAGCGTTCCGAACATTGGTAAAGCATCTCACCACAGCCCCGGTGTTAGCTCAGCCGGATACAACAAAGCCCTTCGACGTGTATTGTGACGCGTCCGGTATTGGGCTTGGCTGCGTGTTGATGCAGGAAGGACGTGTGGTCGCTTATGGCTCACGCCAACTTCGGAACCATGAGCAGCACTACCCGACTCACGATCTTGAACTTGCTGCTGTGGTGTTGGCACTGAAAATGTGGAGGCACTATCTCCTGGGAAACTTGGTGCATCTCTACACCGACCACAAGAGCTTGAAATACATTTTCACCCAGAAGGAGCTGAACATGAGGCAGAGGAGGTGGTTAGAACTGATCAAAGATTATGAGATTGAGATCCATTACCACCCCGGCAAGGCGAATGTGGTTGCCGACGCGCTGAGTCGGAAATCGCATGTCCATCACCTCACCATTACACCGGTGGAGGAGGAAGAGCCAAGTTTATACTTGGTTCCTTATGGATCGCTGTACAACCTTGCCCTCGTCCCTACTATTAGGGAGGACATCATTGCAGCTCAGAAAACGGATAAAGGCATGGCACATCTCCGGAGACGAATTGACAATGGGGAGATCAAATGTTTCCGGAAAGATGGTGAGGGGACGTTGTGGTTCAATGACCGCATAGTCGTACCCCGAGATATGAAGTTGAGGAAAAAGATCCTCGATGAAGCTCACTTGTCCAAATACTCCATTCATCCGGGCAGCAACAAAATGTACCAAGATTTGAAAAAGAAATTTTGGTGGACACGGATGAAGCGGGAGGTAGCTAAGTACGTATCCGAGTGTGATACGTGTAGACGAGTGAAAGCTGATCACATGAAGAAATCAGGGCTGTTGCAACCCCTGAAGATCCTGGCATGGAAATGGGAAGATGTGAGCATGGATTTCATTGTGGGATTACCCCTAACAGCCAACAAGCATGATTCCATATGGGTAATCGTTGATCGGTTAACCAAGACGGCTCACTTCATTCCGGTGAATACACGTTACAATGCCGGCAAATATGCGGAGCTATACATAGCGAAGATTCTATGCCTATACGGGGTACCCAAGACCATTGTCTCAGATCGAGGTGCATTATTTGTATCTCGCTTTTGGGAGCAGCTACACGCTGCATTGGGTACTAAGCTGATCAGGAGCTCCGCTTATCACCCTCAGACAGATCGCCAGACAGAGAGGGTGAACCAAGTTCTGGAAGACATGTTGAGAGCATGTGCCATCCACCATGGTAGGAACTGGGATGATCACCTACCATTGGCGGAATTCTCGTACAACAACGGTTATCAGGCAAGTATCAAAATGGCACCCTACGAAGCTCTCTACGGTCGCAAGTGCCGCACCCCGTTAAATTGGTGCGAGTCCGGTGAAAGGGTCACATTCGGGGTTGATGTGGTGAGCGACGCAGAGGAGCGCGTTCGGACAATTCAAGCCAATTTGAAGGCCGCTCAATCCCGACAGAAGAGCTACGCTGATAAGAGGCGTAGACCGTTGCACTTTGACGTTGGGGAACACGTGTACCTCCGCGTGTCTCCAATGAAGGGCGTGCACCGATTCGGTGTGAAGGGGAAGCTCGCTCCCCGTTTCATTGGACCCTACGCTATCACCGAGAAGTGTGGACCAGCAGCGTATCGATTGGAGCTACCGGCATCTCTGGCTGGTGTCCATGATATTTTCCATGTTTCGCAACTGCGAAAATGCTTGAAGCATACAGCTGCTGTTCCTACCGAAGACATCGGCGAGCTGAAACCGGATTTAACATATGATGAATATCCGGTAGGAATTCTTGATGAGAAAGCCAGAACCACACGCAGCAGAACGTTGTGGTTCTACAAAATACTCTGGAGCAACCACACCGCCGAGGAAGCGACGTGGGAGAGCGAGGAGTTCCTTCGCTCAAATTACCCGGAGTTCTTGGCTTCTCAACACGGGTAAGTCCCTATTACATCGCTATCTCTTCTTTTATAATCTCGGGACGAGATTCTTTTAAGGGGGGAGGGATGTAAAAGCCCAAGAAAAGGGACTTGTAAAAACTTTTCTTCATCTCACAACACCACAATTTTCATTGTGGACACCTTAGGAAATGTTGTGAAAAGAATGTAACCTCCATCAAAAGAGTGATTAGAGGGGAGAGTCTTCACTTTCACAAAGTAGGGTTTATACACATATGATCACACAATGAGGAATTCAAAACTGTTGTGTCCAAACTATTGTTTGCAGCAGCTAACACAAGGATCAAGTGGCATATTTGGATTCCTTAGGTCCAAATTAGTGGGGAGGCAAAGTTTCATTAATTTTTGAAAAGTCTTGCTGCCCATTTTTCCAAAGGAAATCAAATGTGCAAAGAATTCAAATGAATATTTGAATTTGCATGGAATTTGTCCAAACTTGTCAAATGAGCTCAGTTTCCAATTTTCAAACAACTGGGTTGGATAATTGTCAAACTTTGGAGATATTTTGGGGAAAAGAGGTACTGAGTTGTGGGGCCCACATGTCATAGGAATGAGTATACTTAACACTTAAGTTTCTCTCTGGACTTCACTCCACCGAGGTGTAACCCCGGGGCGACACCGAGCGGCCGCCCCCGTCGACCGAGGCTCCACCTCCTGCTCCCATTTCGCGCTGGCCTGCTCCTTATCCCGGAAACCGGCTGCAGCACGTTGCCATCTTCGCTTTGATCGCGCGCTAGCTGTTCTTTCCACGCGCAAACAGCAATCGACGCTCACCGCCGCACTCCTTTCTCCCTGATCGCCGGCCTCAACCAAACCTCGGTTGTGCGCACCGGCAGTACAGAAAAGCAGCGCCTGTGCCTGCTCTCCCACACCAGCCCCGCAACCCCAAAGGCCCTAGCCTGTGACGCGCACAATTCGGCAAACGGCGCCGAGAAAACAGAGCTGTCCGGCGGAGAACCGAAGCTGGTCTCACGTGGACAGACCCACCCAGAGCTTCTCAGGCCCGAGCTAGAGCACCCTCGGATGCGCTGGTAGCCCCTGATGCTCGTCCCCGAGGCTCAAGCCATGAGATGATCTACTAGGCTCGAATTTGGGAAAAGATCGCCGTCGGGCACCATCCGACCTTCTGATACGGTAATACCAAATTCGATCGTCCCTCTCGTTCTTAGGACGTGAAACTTGCACACAGGACCGCCACTAACCGGCGATCAGTAGTCCTTCACAACCCTAGTTGGAAATATGCACGTAGACCGCATGAAATCCAGAATTTCCGACCTCAAACGCGGAGGAGGTTTCGGGTGCACGGTCAGGCACCATTAGCCGCCGGTCCCGAGCAGTTTTGAGGCTAGGTCGAGCATCCCTTTGGCCACTGGTGCTGTAGCGCCGTTCCACCGAGGTCTGGGCAGGCTAGGGTGACCGGGCGACGTTGCCGAACCAGTCCAGAGACGCCGCACCGTGGCCAGCTAGGTTAGAGCCATCGCCGACCGGGGAAGAGTGTTCCATCGTGTTCAGCACGGGAAATTAGGCCCTAGCGGCGAGGGAGAGCTCGGGGGATGGCCGGGAGGCCGGAATCCGTCGAACTCCGGCGAGCCCAGCGGCGCGCAGGCGCGGGTGGCCGGAGGTAGAAGACGACCGGTGGGTCCCGCCCGTCAGCGATGGTTTTTCAAATATTTGATCAGCTGTGGCGCAGGGATCTGGTGTGGAGGCGCGGGAAATAACCTGTAGCCTCGTGTGGCTTGCCCCGACGCATGACACCTGTCCCCGGACCCACAGCCAGTATTTGAACATTTTGAGGAATTTCAGTTTTTAGTTCAAACTTTGAATAGCTACAACTTCGGGTAGGAGAATCCAAAAATTGTGAAACAAATTTCGTTGGATTCCTCTGATAGAGTACTATCCAAATGTAGAACCCAATTTGTATGAAACCCTTTAATTAATTCTGGAAAATTCTTTAAAGCTTTTCAGCAAAAGAATTTTAGAGGGAGTTTGGTTCATCCAAAAATCCCCAAATTTTGCCAGAATGTTCTTTAGGACATTAGTAAACCCCTGTAAAAGTTTCAGACCATTTGGAGTTGATTTGTTCAGAGCAATTCAAATTGGAAGGTGATGTGTTCATTTGAATGCAGAAACATTTTCAGAGAATTTCCAAAACTTGGAAATTCAATTCTGGGCAAACCTTGACTCCAAAAATGCTAGGAAAATTCATGCATACTCTATGAGCTATAATAGAAATTGTAGTTCATTAAGTTGAGCATGAACAGGGGTATTACCTCAGAATTAATTCTTCCTTGCTGATTTGCCAAGAGAATTATTCTGAGCAAACCACTCCATGAAAAGTGCTAATGTTTGGTCCAGAGAGTTTTCTTGTGACAAGGAACTCACACAAAAATTCTCAGCTCTATTGGAGCTCTAGATTACCCCTGTCCTGTTTACCCACTTAAGGGATTAAGATGGAAAAGGGGGAAAACCACTTAGCATTTAACCATGTGACTAAGTCCAAGCCAAACCACCAACACCAGTTCATATTTAAATTCTTAAACAAAGTTCCAGGTGTTAGAGGCTGGTTATTAGAACCAATAGTAGAAGTTTTACTCTAAAACTCACATTTGCATCTAAATTAACGTATAGTATTTCATTAACGTGTAGCCGTTGAAGAAGAGACTCCGGAAGTGCTGGACTTCCTTCTTCCGGACGAGGAACTAACTACTGACCAGCAGCAACAAGGCAAGCCCCGGTTTGCATTAACACTCTTTAAAAGTTTTACTTTGTTTACATGTGTCATATGAAGTATGTATGTGCATTAGGTACAGGATGAATGAAACCCCACTTGCATAACCAAAGGTTCCTAAAAGAGTGAGGGTAGTGTTAAGGACCTCGAGTAGACAGGCTATGCTTAATGAGTCATAGGACTTCGGTACAAGTCGAGTAGTTGGAATCTACTCGCGAGATAGGCATTGGGACACACGGGTTCGGTTGAGTGATGTGAGATCACTTTAGTAATGAAAATGAGACTAGGCAGGGGCTAGGGCGCAGCAAGAGAGAGTCTTGTGGGCGCACCCCTGCCCGTGTCGATTGAGGACCGATCCGTGTGCGGCCCTGCTGAACAAGTATTGAACGTACCGAAGGCATATCGGATATATGGGCCCCGATAAACCGATGTAGCCTAAACCTCCGGGCGTCGAGGCATAGCACACCGATTTATAGGTGTAGGTTGAGGGCAGCAAGGTGGAAATCTGCCAACGGGCATAGAGAGATGCTCCGTGTGGGGAACCTCCTGCTCGTTTCGGTGCGACCGGTTCGACGTTTGGGCTGTTGGGTGAAAGGTTGTCCCGTACGACATCGAGTGAGCGTGCTGTGCAGCTCCACGGGTGGGCGTACGTGACGTGCTCTTTGGGTTTTCCCTGCAGGTGTATATCGAGTCGATTCGCCGTCCCTCGCGGTGACGAGTACTGCTTGTTCACTGCGTCGTAACGTAGACTAATGGATGAAATATGTTGATTCAATGATGCTGATTGATATAATTGTATTGCTACATGTGTGCCACCAAACACTGCTTACTAAATTTCAGATTTCATGAACTGTTAACTTGTTGCTAAAAGTTGAACTAAGGATGAACTTGTAGGCGTGTCGTTTTGCTGAAATGTACTATCCTATGTCCATTGTACACCTCATGTAGAGTTTCATGCTTAGGTGAGTCGGTTAAGCCTTGCTGAGCCTTTGTGCTCACGGTTGCTGCTTAAGTGTTTTTCAGGTGAGGAGCCACCCACGGACTCGGAGTACGAGTCCACCGGCGAGGGTTACCCTCCGTCGGGGACCACGGCTGAGTGGGAGCCGTACACGCCGCGCTGAGCTGAGACGTGCAGCTAGTGTGGGTTGCCCTAGGGCTGGGCAACCGACTTTTGCTAGATAGGCGGGCGTGAGTTGTGTAGTGTAGACTTCCGCTGTGTAACATAAACAATAGTTGTAACTGAAGTTTGTACCTGTTTGTACAGTTTCAGTTGTTTTCCCATGTAATATATTATGTTCTTATGACGTGTGCTGTCGGGTGTCGCATCGCGTGGCACCACCCTCTGCGATCCTGGATGAGCGGATTCCGGTCCGCCACATTGGGTCGGCTAGATTTGCATAAAGGACTCGCCTAAAGTTGATCCTTAACTTTCAGATTTTAAGCCTCATTGTGCAGATCTTGAGCCGAAAAGCATCGCAACTCCACAATCAAACAAGAAACGCTTTGTTGCGATGCTCCTTGCACAAAGTGAAAGTAAACTTTAATGAGCCTATCTCTAATTCAATCATGGTTGCAATACAAGTTATAGCACAGCCTTATCAAGTTCAAAGATAAACAATTCCAGTTGTTACTACGTCAAGACGCAGTGGGCAAGTATGCTCATATGACCGCGAGCGACGGTGATTCGAATCAGTACACGCCCGGACTACACGACACGTACACCCGTACTCCGAGTTGCCGGCAGCAACCTCGACTGACGTTGTACGCGGCCACCTTTCCCAAGATCTTCCACATTGGACGCAGTCCAACTGCCCCGAGTACGCAAGCTCCCTCAAGGTACATACCCGCTGTGGTATGTTCTTGAGCGAGGTACCTCCTGCTACCCTGACGCCGAAAGCCTAAGGCAGTTGGAAAAGTTCCACTATGGATCTCCCGAGGTACATCGGTTTCCTGGGTCCCATATAGCCAGTATGCGCCCGGTACACAACTCAAACTTGTCCAACAGGGCCAAGCACGGACGGGCCTTAACCGACACAGGCAGGGCTATGCACGCACGGCCTGCAACCTGCTGCATCTAAACCTCCCTGCCCGGTCTCCATTTCTTATGTGTGAACTTTCCTCATCTTTTCTTATTCGGACCCGTTCCGAGTAAACCAGCCCTAAACTCGCGAGTAGATTCCTACTACTCGTCTTCTACCGGACCTTTCCTACTAACATTAGCGTAGCCAAATTCCCTCGGGGAGTTGCTATTCTACCCTTTCTCTCTTAGGTGTTTCTGGTCATGCAAGTGGGGTTTTCAATATCATCTAGACGTAATGCAATCAATGATGCAAAGCTATGATCTCTACAAATAAAAATGCTTTATAAAATGGTTCAAATGCAAACCGGGGATTGCCTGTTTTGCAGGTGACTACTGTTACAATCAGTTAGTGATGATCACTTGGAGCTTGATCACTTGATTTCCTCCCTCCTTGATCTTCACCTCAGGTTCTTCTCACCTTCTTCACGTATATGCTACACGATATGATCATGCATATGTATTTAATTGGAAAGCCTTTGTTCATAAGATCTAATGACCATTTTAAAACTGGAACTTTGTTTAAGAATTTAAAATGACACTGGTGCTAGTCGTTTGGGTTGGGCTTAAACACTAAGATCACTTATTAAGTGCTTTTCCCACTTAAGTGTTGATCACCTTAAGAGATCACACATGACAGTGGTGATCCAGAGCTCTAATGGATCTGAGAATTTTCATGTGAGTTCCTTGTCACAAGAAAGTCCTCGACCAAAATTTAGCACCTTCCATGGAATGGTTATTCAGAATAATTCTCTAAGTGTTTAGTCAAAGATGAATTAATTCTGAGGTAACATCCATGTCCATGTCAAACTCAGTGAACCAAAATTTCAATTATAGTTTATAGAGTCTACATGAATTTTCCTAGGATTTTTGGAGCTAGGAATTTCCCAGAACTGAATTTACAAGTTTTGGAAATTCTCTGAAAATGTTTCTGTATTCATTTGAATACAGGAACTTACAATCTGAATTACCCTGAACAATTCAACTCTAAACGAGCTGAAACTTTTACAGGAGTCTAATAACACCCTATAGAATATTCTGGCAGAATTTGAGGATTTTTGGATAAGCCAAACTCCCTCTAAAATTCTTTTACTGAAAAGCTTTAATGAATTTTCCAGAATTAAATAAAGACTTTCATACAAATTGGGTTGCATATTTGGATAGAGTTTGTCAATCTGAATCTAACCCAATTTGAATCACTAAATTTGGAGGTTCCTAGAAAAAGTTATGCTCTTCTAAAGTTTGGGGGAAAATCTGGGATTTGAATAAATCCGGGGAAAAGTTTAAACCTGACTGTGGGCCACAGGGCACGTGTCACCTACAGAATCAAAGGCACACGGGGCCACACATATTCCTCCGTGCAGTCACACGGGATCCCACAGCCACAGAGGATCAGGGTTTTAAACTCTCTCTCACTGACGACTGGGCCCGCCGACCTCTTCTTCTACCTCGGGTCAGTTCCCGCGCTCCGGGTACCCGCGCCGCCGCCCTCGCCGGAGATCGCCGGAACTTGATCTCCTGGCCTCTGCTCGAGCCCTTGCTCGCCGCCAGAGCCCAACCTGCCCTGCTGAGCACGATGCTAAGGTTTCCCCGAGCCGGCAAAACCTCTATGGTAGCTAGCGACGCTGCGGCAGCCCGGCACTTCATCGGCGACGTCGGCCGGCCATCTTAGTGCACCAACAGTTCGACAAAATGGTGCTACAGCACCAGTGAACGATGGGGAAGCTCGGCCTAGCCTCAAAAACGTTTGAGAATGATGGCAACCATGCTTTCACCGTGCGACCGCGGTCCCCCGGTTTGGTCGCCGGTAGAAACCCATGAAATACTCGGTCTATGTGCAGTTTTAGGCTAGAACCGTGAAGGGCAAAGGATCGCCTATCACTTTGGGCCCTTCGTGCAAACTTTGACGAACAAAGACTGAGAATTGGAAAGGAATTCGGGATTACCGTGCCGGAAGGTCAGATGGAGTACGCCGGAGTAACTTTTCAAAATTCACTCCCGGTGATGCATGGCACGGTCTGATCTTTGGAGGGGAGCAGCAGGGTGCCTTGGCGCGTCCAGAGGCGCTGGTACTTGGCCGTGACAAGCGCCCGGTTGGGCTGCCCGCGGAAGCCTCCTTTTCAGGTCATATTCGGCCTTCGCGCGGCCGCGTTGCTCCCGGGGTTGGAGAGCCGATCACCGGTCAGGGACGCGGTGAGGAGGGAGAGGGAGCTACGCCGGTGCTATCCGGCTACTGACTAGCTGCTGTTCGCGGCCGTTTGGGCCGGCTGTCGAGCAAACGACGGCGGCGGCGCACTCGCTCAGCTCTGCGGGAGGGAGAGGAAGAGCCTCTGTGCTCGGTCCGTAAGCAGAGGGAGAGCACGTTGTGGATGGATGAGGGCGCGGAGGGGGGCTGTATCGGCGCTGGAGTCGGTTGCGGGGGGGGGGGGGGGGGGGGGGGGGGGCGGCCGGGTGTGCTGTCCCGAGCAGCTGCTGTCGCTCCCCCGAAGGCAGCAAAACAGAGACCCATCTCTTTTGTGTAGATATTTTGGTACCTATGACATGTGGGTCCCATCTCCCCCTTATCTCTCCAAAATATCCCAACAATCTGCAAATGATGAAATTCAACTGTGTGGAGTTGAAAATTAAACTGCATTTGAATAATTGGGCACAATTCATCCAAATTCAAATAGGTACTTGAATTCTTTATCTTTTAAAGTCCATTTTGCAAAATGGGTTGCAAACTATTTCCATAAATCATGAAACTTTGCACACCCCCTAATTTGGACTCAAGGAATTCAATTATGAAATCTGATTTTTATTTTGGCTGCTGCAAATGAGATTTGTAGCACAACAGTTTGGAAATTCCTATGTTACTCTCATTTGAATTTTGAGTTTGAACAATTGTTCTAAATCTGATTTTTGCTTTCTCAAACATATGGGGACTTCCCATCTTTGTTTTAGACCCCTCTAGGGTTCCAAGTTCTCCAATGAACATTTGACTTGTGTGAAGAAAGCCCTCATGTGTGTTATCACATGTGGGAAAAAGTTTTAACAAGTCCCAAATTTCATACACATGAAACAAAACTTTGCAAACAAGTGTTTCTTTGTATTCATAATTTTGGGACCTTTACATTCCTCCCCCCTTAAAAGGAATCTCGTCCCAAGATTCAAAAGAAGAATGGGGTGGGAGGTAATTACAAGGTTTATGACAAAAGCTCTGGATAGTTCTTGTGGATGAAATCTTCGGTTTCCCACGTCGCCTCTTCCGGGGTATGATTACTCCACAGGACTTTGTAAAATTTCAAAGTCCGGTTCCTAGTGGTCCGGGTCTTTTCGTCGATAATCTGTACAGGTTGCTCGACATAGGTGAGATCCGGCTTCAACTCGTCGATGTCTTTGGTGCGGATGGCAGCTGTAAACTTGAGACACTTCCGCAGCTGGGACACGTGAAATATGTCGTGAATACCAGCAAGGCTTGCCGGTAGTTCCAGCCGGTAGGCTACAGTTCCGCACTTCTCCGTGATAGTAAAGGGACCTATGAATCGGGGAGCAAGTTTCCCCTTGACACCGAACCGATGAATTCCCTTCATCGGAGACACACGAAGATACACGTGCTCTCCGACTTCGAAATGCAGTGGTCGACGTCTCTGGCCCGCGTAGCTCTTTTGACGAGATTGGGCAGCTTTGAGGTTCTCTTGTATTATCCGAACTTTCTCTTCGGCTTCATTGACAAGATCAACCCCGAATGTTACTCGTTCACCGGATTCGCACCAGTTCAATGGTGTACGGCACTTCCGGCCGTATAGAGCTTCATATGGTGCCATCTTGATGCTTGTCTGATATCCGTTGTTGTACGAGAACTCCGCCAGCGGTAAGTGGTCATCCCAGCTCTTACCGTGGTGGATGGCACATGCTCTTAGCATATCCTCTAGTATTTGATTCACCCTCTCAGTTTGCCCATCGGTTTGAGGGTGATATGCAGAGCTTCTAATCAACTTTGTCCCCAAGGAGGTATGTAGCTGTTCCCAGAAACGGGCTACGAACAGCGATCCTCTATCTGACACAATGGTGCGGGGAACTCCATGTAAGCACAAGATCCGTGCTATGTACAGCTCCGCATACTGCTTTGCGTTGTACCTAGTATGCACAGGGATGAAATGTGCTGATTTGGTTAATCGGTCCACAATTACCCAAATCGAATCATGGTTGTGGGAGGTCATCGGCAACCCGACGATGAAGTCCATACTCAAGTCTTCCCATTTCCATGCTGGTACTTGCAATGGTTGCAACAGGCCTGACTTCTTCATATGGTCGGCCTTGACTCTTCGACACGTATCACACTCTGAAACGTACTTTGCAACTTCATGTTTCATACGTGTCCACCAAAACTTCTTCCGGAGGTCTTGGTACATTTTATTACTGCCCGGATGAATGGAAAACTTGGACAAATGAGCTCCATCCAAAATTTTCTTCCGTAGTCCCATATCCCGGGGTACTACAATCCTGTCGTTGAACCACAAAGTACCCTCATCATCCTTCCGGAAGCACTTCATTTCTCCGTTGTCTATCCTTCGCCGTATGTGAGACATACCCTTGTCTTTCCGTTGAGCTTCAATGATCTCCTCTCGGATGGTAGGAATGAGAGCGAGATTATAGAGAGCTCCATACAGGATGACACGGAGGCTTGGTTCTTTATCATCCATTTCAGCAATAGTTAGGTGATGGATATGCGCCTTACGACTGAGCGCATCGGCGACCACATTCGCCTTTCCTGGATGATAATGAATCTCTAGTTCATAATCCTTAATGAGCTCTAGCCATCTTCGTTGCTTCATGTTCAATTCTTTCTGAGTGAAGATGTACTTCAAGCTCTTGTGGTCAGTGTAGAGGTGTACAAGATTTCCGAGCAAGTAATGCCTCCACATCTTCAAAGCAAGGACCACGGCAGCTAACTCAAGATCATGAGTTGGATAATGCTGCTCGTGAGTTCTGAGTTGACGAGATCCATAAGCGACCACTCGTCTTTCTTGCATCAGCACGCAGCCAAGACCGATGCCAGATGCATCGCAATAAACGTCGAATGGCTTCGTTGTATCCGGCTGAGCAAGAACTGGGGCTGTTGTGAGATGCTTCACTAAGGTCTTGAAAGCTTGTTCACACGCAGCACCCCACACAAATCTGGTATTCTTCTTTAATAATTCCGTCATCGGTTTAGCAATCTTGGAGAAACTCGGAATAAACCTCCGGTAGTAACCCGCTAAACCGAGGAAGCTTCGGATTTCATGTACTGACTTTGGTGACTCCCATTTCTGCACTTGGATAATCTTACTCGGATCTACAGCGATTCCCTCCGCTGAAATGATGTGTCCGAGAAAAGGTACTTGATTAATCCAGAATTCACACTTGCTGAATTTTGCATAGAGCTGATGATCTCGCAATCTTTGTAGCACAATATGCAGATGTTCAGCATGTTCTTCCTCTGACTTGGAGTACACCAAGATATCGTCGATGAAGACAACGACGAATTTATCCAACTCCGGCATGAACACTGAATTCATCAGGTACATAAAGTGTGCCGGGGCGTTGGTCAAACCAAAAGACATAACGGGATACTCATACAGCCCGTATCTCGTTGAGAATGCCGTCTTCGGAATATCTTCTGCCCGGATTTTAATCTGGTGATATCCGGACCGAAGATCCATCTTTGAAAATACCTTCGCACCCACTAATTGATCGAAGAGCATATCAATGCGAGGTAGTGGATACTTGTTCTTGATGGTAACGGCGTTCAAAGGACGATAATCAACACAAAGCCGTAGTGTTTCGTCTTTCTTCTTGACAAACAACGCTGAACAACCCCAAGGTGATGAACTTGGTCGTATAAAGCCCTTGCTCATTAGGTCATTCAGCTGTGTCTTCAATTCTGCCAGTTCATTGGGTGCCATCTTGTACGGCCTTCGTGATATCGGTGTTGTTCCCGGTATGAGTTCAATCTTGAACTCAACGTCTCGTTCGGGCGGCATGCCCGGTAAATCCTCAGGAAATACATCAGGATACTCACGTACCACCGGAATGTCCTCTATCTTGACAGCTTCCGTGTGGTTCACTGTTGCAATCTGTTGCCGTCTGGCGCCCAGAATTAATATATGAAGACCGTGCTGTGGGGAGTTGAGCTCAACGGTCCTGGAGCTGATGTTAAGAACCGCTCTGTGGTAATTCAACCACGACATCCCCAAAATGATGTCGATCTTCAGACCTTCAAGAATAATGAGGGTCGTAGGGTATATTTTACCCTCCAAACAAAGAGGTGCTCGGGAGACAACCTCGCTTGCGGTACTGCTGCCCCCGGGCGAAGATATGAGGTATTGCCTCTTTGTATAAACTGTTTGGAGCTGATGTTGAGCCACGAAAGATTTGCTAATGAAGTTGTGTGTGGCACCGGAATCAAAGAGAACTAAACCGGTAGCTGATTCAGAGAAAACATCCCTGCTAAAGCGGCTTCTCCTTCCGGAACATCATCAATCACAGTATAGTGAATGTTGCCCCTTATCTGCCCTCCTATCTGCAGATTGAGGTACGGGTCGTATTGTTGTAAATATGATGACCCGCATCTTTGAATTTCCTCCGAACATAGCCTAGCATAATGGCCCTTACGCCCACAAGTAAGACACGGATGCCTCTCCGGTTCTTGGTTGACTTGCGGTGGACTGCTAGGTACATATGGCTGCAGCGATGGAGCACAAACCACCGTCTGATGCTGCGGCAGTGGAGGTGGTGCAAGTTGTAAAACTTGACCAGCAATCAATCTCTGAGGAGTTGATTGTACAGGTGGCCTTCGTCTTTCACCGGGTGGCGTTTGATACACCAAACGGTACTTTTGAGGCACATAACTTGTGCTAGCCTGTTCGATCTTACTCATCTTTCTCTTCTCCGCTTGCCACTCAAGTGTCGGCTTCTCTTGGATGAAAGCCGCATTGACCATGTCGGTGTAACTGCCGTTATTATGTACGGCCAGCTTCTCCCGTAATATGGCACTCAGGCCATGGAAGAATAGGTCACACCGTGCCTCTTCTTTCGCCACATATTCAGGAGCATATTGGGCCAAAAGATTAAATCTCCTGACATACTCGAGGACACTCATGTCCCCTTGCTTCAAGCCCAAAAATTCCTCCCGCTTTGCCTTGACAATACCTAACGGTATGTAACGTGTACGAAAGGCTTCACAAAACTCCCTCCATGTCACTTGATGGTCCTCCGGAATGGTGGCAAAATGATCCATCCACCAGTTTCCGGCTGCTCCATGGAGTTGTTGAGCGGCAAACTTTGTCTTCTGGTAATCATCACACTGGAATACTCCAAATTTTGACTCCATGACACGAAGCCATTGATCTGCTTCCACAGGTTCGGTGGCTTCAGTAAAAATTGGCGGTTGAGTCGCCAAGAAATCCAGATAAGCGTTCCGAGGTGGAACGACTTGTTGCGTGTTTTGGAGTACGCCTTGCTGTACCAAAGCTTGGAGTAAGCATGTGTGTTCTTGCGTTGCTTCTTGGAGTATCCTAGTGTTCTCTTGGTTAGACTTGACGACTCGAGTCATAAGATCCATCCATCCCGTGGATGGTGGTTCCGATGGTGGAATGGAAGCATGACCACCTCGACGAGAACTTCCGGCCCTACTCCTAGAGCGAGTACGAACCATACTGCAAAATGGAGTTGAGATGAGTTAAACAAGAACTCAGCAGTACGTGAGACTAATGGAAACATGATTATGTCAAAACTTTATGAAAGCAGTAACAAAATTCATGTTTACAAAACTCCTTAGTAGGCATAACTATCCAGCCTATCTGTACAGGACAGACCTTTATGCACTATCTCCAGATTTTGATCTAGTTGAGAGCATTTTCATAACTCAAGTTGAATACCAAAGTTAAAGTTAACTTCAGTATCTTTCCAACGAGTACTCATATGCCCCCAGATCATCTCCGGATTTAATGTTATGATTTTCCAGAGTTGACAGAATTCCTGGATAAAATTTGCCAGCACCTCCTTTGTACATGGCTCATTTTATCACAGTTGTATATGTAAAAATAATAAGAACCTGAACGAACTTTGAACTACAACAATGTCGCACATTTCATAATCTTTCCAATGGTGTATCATAGGCTTCTTAAGGGTTTATCTACAGAAAGTTATGGCTTAAAAACAGAAAGGTCCAGAGAGGTTTTGTTGCTGTCCTGGTTCTGGACAGTTTACCTTACTCTGAACTTTCTACCAATTTAGCATGTGATTTGGCTCTGGAGGTCTACAAAGAAGTTGTAGATCACTTGAAAATCTTTCCATAGCTGTATCTTACACCTTAATTGGGTCAAGCAACTCAGAGTTATGCTCTGTTGAAGTCCAGCACAAATTCCTGCCAAAAACAGAGCACTCTGTTTTTGAAATCTTTGAAGTCTAATCTTCCTCTCATTTGAATCTTAGCTCAAAATAAGAGTTCAGTAACTAATATTTGTTTCAAACTTCCATTTTTATTTGAAAGTTAGTTCATGCGTCATTTCTTCAAAGGAAAGGGGTTATTATGTTTAGTACGGCGTCGATGCACCGTAAGAAGCATGTCGGTACTACGTAGCCTCACCAAAAGAAAATCCTAACCGGATTATACCGGCATAAACGTATCTTAGGTGGCACTAAAACGATCACTCGCAAACGTGTACTATTCGTACTACGATTTCGTGGTTAACCCTGCACAAGTCACACTCAATCGTCAGGTCCGGCTGCACACCGAACCCGGTATCCATACAGTTCTTACACCCGTCCGTCATCACTCGCACAGGTGTTCTCAAGCCAAACACGCCTTGAGCTACATGTTTACGTTACTAACCACGTGACGGGGTTTCCCAAATTGCACCACGCACGCCTGGGACAGACGTTGCTCGAGTACCCCAAACGACATGAAGAGTCGTAGAGGATACTAAAGCGGATCGGGTTACCTGCCACCCGTGGGGGCTCCACCCTTCAGCTTGTGCGCACTGGTGGACAGCGCTTACGTGCACCCCCCAAGACATAAATCGTCCCGAGATGCACGATTTTCTGACATAACAAATAAGTTAGGTTGCCACCTTCATATTAAGCTAATAGTAATCCTTATGTGGGCCTAGTACCGTATCCTCACCGTAACCTAAATTTTTTTGTCGTAATACCATCCTTATTCCGTGTGCTATTCCCAGTGCGGCTCTGATACCACGCTGATGCGACCCGCTCAACCGAGACAGGCCACTCGCCCGGGAATCGCATTGGGTGGTGCCGTGTTGTGCGGCACCCAACAGCACACATATGAGGAACAATGTATTACATAAAACAATAGCGGAAGCTTACAAGTTTTTCTTTGTAAATACTTTACATCAAGTAACTACAGCGGAAGTCTATACCAACTCTCGTCAAATAACTAAGAGCACTCGAGATGAAGTCCAGCCCGCGGACTCCTCTCGCTAGCAACACGAAGACAAGCAGCAGCGGCTGGGTTCTCCATGTGTTACCTGACTCGGGAGTCCCCGAGTCTCACCGGACAACCTTCTTTTCAGCATAGTTGTTAACCTGCAAAACCACTTATATAGCAAGCGGGAGCACATAGGCTCAGCAAGTCTGACCCGTCTCTCCTAAACAAGAAACTCTACATGCACGACAGTTACAATTGGGTCGGCTAGATTTGCATAAAGGACTCGCCTAAAGTTGATCCTTAACTTTCAGATTTTAAGCCTCATTGTGCAGACCTTGAGCCGAAAAGCATCGCAACTCCACAATCAAACAAGAAACGCTTTGTTGCGATGCTCCTTGCACAAAGTGAAAGTAAACTTTAATGAGCCTATCTCTAATTCAATCATGGTTGCAATACAAGTTATAGCACAGCCTTATCAAGTTCAAAGATAAACAATTCCAGTTGTTACTACGTCAAGACGCAGTGGGCAAGTATGCTCATATGACCGCGAGCGACGGTGATTCGAATCAGTACACGCCCGGACTACACGACACGTACACCCGTACTCCGAGTTGCCGGCAGCAACCTCGACTGACGTTGTACGCGGCCACCTTTCCCAAGATCTTCCACATTGGACGCAGTCCAACTGCCCCGAGTACGCAAGCTCCCTAAAGGTACATACCCGCTGTGGTATATTCTTGAGCGAGGTACCTCCTGCTACCCTGACGCTGAAAGCCTAAGGCAGTTGGAAAAGTTCCACTATGGATCTCCCGAGGTACATCGGTTTCCTGGGTCCCATATAGCCAGTATGCGCCCGGTACACAACTCAAACTTGTCCAACAGGGCCAAGCACGGACGGGCCTTAACCGACACAGGCAGGGCTATGCACGCACAGCCTGCAACCTGCTGCATCTAAACCTCCCTGCCCGGTCTCCATTTCTTATGTGTGAACTTTCCTCATCTTTTCTTATTCGGACCCGTTCCGAGTAAACCAGCCCTAAACTCGCGAGTAGATTCCTACTACTCGTCTTCTACCGGACCTTTCCTACTAACATTAGCGTAGCCAAATTCCCTCGGGGAGTTGCTATTCTACCCTTTCTCTCTTAGGTGTTTCTGGTCATGCAAGTGGGGTTTTCAATATCATCTAGACGTAATGCAATCAATGATGCAAAGCTATGATCTCTACGAATAAAAATGCTTTATAAAACGGTTCAAATGCAAACCGGGGCTTGCCTGTTTTGCAGGTGACTACTGTTACAATCAGTTAGTGATGATCACTTGGAGCTTGATCACTTGATTTCCTCCCTCCTTGATCTTCACCTCAGGTTCTTCTCACCTTCTTCACGTATATGCTACACGATATGATCATGCATATGTATTTAATTGGAAAGCTTTTGTTCATAAGATCTAATGACCATTTTAAAACTGGAACTTTGTTTAAGAATTTAAAATGACACTGGTGCTAGTGGTTTGGGTTGGGCTTAAACACTAAGATCACTTATTAAGTGCTTTTCCCACTTAAGTGTTGATCACCTTAAGAGATCACACATGACAGTGGTGATCCAGAGCTCTAATGGATCTGAGAATTTTCATGTGAGTTCCTTGTCACAAGAAAGTCCTCTGGACCAAAATTTAGCACCTTCCATCGAATGGTTTATTCAGAATAATTCTCTAAGTGTTTAGTCAAAGATGAATTAATTCTGAGGTAACATCCATGTTCATGTCAAACTCAGTGAACCACAATTTCAATTATAGTTTATAGAGTCTACATGAATTTTCCTAGGAATTTTGGAGCTAGGAATTTCCCATAACTGAATTTACAAGTTTTGGAAATTCTCTGAAAATGTTTCTGTATTCATTTGAATACAGGAACTTACAATCTGAATTACCCTGAACAATTCAACTCTAAACGAGCTGAAACTTTTACAGGAGTCTAATAACACCCTATAGAATATTCTGGCAGAATTTGAGGATTTTTGGATAAGCCAAACTCCCTCTAAAATTCTTTTACTGAAAAGCTTTAATGAATTTTCCAGAATTAAATAAAGACTTTCATACAAATTGGGTTGCATATTTGGATAGAGTTTGTCAATCTGAATCTAACCCAATTTGAATCACTAAATTTGGAGGTTCCTAGAAAAAGTTATGCTCTTCTAAAGTTTGGGGGAAAATCTGGGATTTGAATAAATCCGGGGAAAAGTTTAAACCTGACTGTGGGCCACAGGGCACGTGTCACCTACAGAATCAAAGGCACACGGGGCCACACATATTCCTCCGTGCAGTCACAAGGGATCCCACAGCCACAGAGGATCAGGGTTTTAAACTCTCTCTCACTGACGACTGGGCCCGCCGACCTCTTCTTCTACCTCGGGTCAGTTCCCGCGCTCCGGGTGCCCGCGCCGCTGCCCTCGCCGGAGATCGCCGGAACTTGATCTCCCAGCCTCTGCTCGAGCCCTTGCTCGCCGCCAGAGCCCAACCTGCCCTGCTGAGCACGATGGTAAGGTTTCCCCGAGCCGGCAAAACCTCTATGGTAGCTAGCGACGCTGCGGCAGCCCGGCACTTCATCGGCGACGTCGGCCGGCCATCCTAGTGCACCAATAGTTCGACAAAATGGTGCTACAGCACCAGTGAACGATGGGGAAGCTCGGCCTAGCCTCAAAAACGTTCGAGAATGATGGCAACCATGCTTTCACCGTGCGACCGCGGTCCCCCGGTTCGGTCGCCGGTAGAAACCCATGAAATACTCGGTCTATGTGCAGTTTTAGGCTAGAACCGTGAAGGGCAAAGGATCGCCTATCGCTTTGGCCCCTTCGTGCAAACTTTGACGAACAAAGACTGAGAATTGGAAAGGAATTCGGGATTACCGTGCCGGAAGGTCAGATGGAGTACACCGGAGTAACTTTTCAAAATTCACTCCCGGTGATGCATGGCACGGTCTGAACTTTGGAGGGGAGCAGCAGGGTGCCTTGGCGCGTCCAGAGGCGCTGGTACTTGGCCGTGACAAGCGCCCGGTTGGGCTGCCCGCGGAAGCCTCCTTTTCAGGTCATATTCGGCCTTCGCGCGGCCGCGTTGCTCCCGGGGTTGGAGAGCCGATCACCGGTCAGGGACGTGGTGAGGAGGTAGAGGGAGCTGCGCCGGTGCTATCCAGCTACTGACTAGCTGCTGTTCGCGCCCGTTTGGGCCGGCTGTCGAGCAAACGACGGCGGCGGCGCACTCGCTCAGCTCTGCGGGAGGGAGAGGAAGAGCCTCTGTGCTCGGTCCGTAAGCAGAGGGAGAGCACGTTGTGGATGGATGAGGGCGCGGAGGGGGGCTGTATCGGCGCTGGAGTCGGTTGCGGGGGGGGGGGGGGGGCGGCCGACCAGCTGCGGGTGTGCTGTCCCGAGCAGCTGCTGTCGCTCCCCCGAAGGCAGCAAAACAGAGACCCATCTCTTTTGTGTAGATATTTTGGTACCTATCACATGTGGGTCCCATCTCCCCCTTATCTCTCCAAAATATCCCAACAATCTGCAAATGATGAAATTCAACTGTGTGGAGTTGAAAATTAAACTGCATTTGAATAATTGGGCACAATTCATCCAAATTCAAATAGGTACTTGAATTCTTTATCTTTTAAAGTCCATTTTGCAAAATGGGTTGCAAACTATTTCCATAAATCATGAAACTTTGCACACCCCCTAATTTGGACTCAAGGAATTCAATTATGAAATCTGATTTTTATTTTGGCTGCTGCAAATGAGATTTGTAGCACAACAGTTTGGAAATTCCTAGTGTTACTCTCATTTGAATTTTGAGTTTGAACAATTGTTCTAAATCTGATTTTTGCTTTCTCACACATATGGGGACTTCCCATCTTTGTTTTAGACCCCTCTAGGGTTCCAAGTTCTCCAATGAACATTTGACTTGTGTCAAGAAAGCCCTCATGTGTGTTATCACATGTGGGAAAAAGTTTTAACAAGTCCCAAATTTCATACACATGAAACAAAACTTTGCAAACAAGTGTTTCTTTGTATTCATAATTTTGGGACCTTTACACCAGATAGTGACCAGGGCGGGCTATGCCCCGTGCATGGCGCCAGCAACCATACTGCTGCCGAGTGCTGGGATATCCAGAGGCTCGCAGAGCGCTTCCGTAAAGGAAGACAGCAGAGAACTGAAGCACCGCCCTACCCTCAGAGGGATTGCAAACAGAAGGTCGATGCCCCAGTCACCGCCGCCCACCAGGTGGGGTTCCAGGAGCCTCAGCGTGTCATAAAGACAGTGCATAACGGTGAGGACTCCAGCTCCGACGGTGACGGGCCAGGGCGGTAGCCAACTGCGGCACGCCTCCGTGCCTCGGACATACCTCCCGGGGGCCGCCCAAGGTCTGTCAACCCCTTGAAGGCCTTGCCAGAAGGGGAAGACGCCTTAGGTCATCCAAGACGAGCCTGGGTCCACCTACCCCTTGAAGGCCTTAGCCAGAAGGGGAGAACTCCCCGGGGGCCCCCAGGAGAAGCCGCGCAGGACCTGATCCAGCGTGAAGATAACAACCTCGTCGACAAGACTCGACTGCAGGTAACACCCCACAATGCAAGGTCTCGGCTGATGCTCTAAGCACTACCGCCAAAGAACCAAACGCGTCGGGGACCTGCAGAAGGGCAACCTGGTGTCGCGGCACGCTCTTTCCCGAGAAGGACCCATAAACTCTCCCCCAGCAGGGAAGGTCCCTTCCGAATCATGAAAGCTGCCGCCCCAGGTACACATGCCTTTCAACCGAATGTGGGATCCGTTCCCAAAATCCTTGGCGTGGAGCAACACTGTAAGTCCTACTCCCCGAGCATCAGTAGAACAGGGTCATTCCCTTCTGTAATGGATCCCATAGAATTTAGGAACAGAGCTTGGGGCAGCTAAGTCTCAAGGGACGGTACAGGACTACGTCCAGTTTAGCCTGGTTCCGACCCTAAGCGCGTAGAGTCTTGCTTCCCTTGTAGACGAGGCGGAATATTGCCTCCATGTACAGCCAGAATTCCACCTATGGGCATGAATACAGAAACCTGTTCTACTTAGCTCTCTCTCATGCGCTCATTTAAATTATACATTAATTTTTATGATCGCACTATCTTTGTATGTTCATCGTACATCTAGCTCCCCCTCTCCCGCGCTCACCCATAGTCAGCATTCGCTATCCTACCGAGGGCGGCTGCGCTTGAGGCACCTGCCAATGGCCGAGTGAGTCTCTCGGGCCTCCCCCAGTCAGGTGTTGCGGTGCCAGTTGGTCACCTCCAGGAAAGGCCTGCGTTGTGCATGGGGGGTCCAGGGTGCGTATCCAGCTTAGCAGGCCATGAGCCCAAAGCATGCGCATCCTGCCCTCCGGAGGTACAGGGGAGTACAACCGCTTTGCCTGGTCATGAACCCAAAGCACGTGCACTCTGCTTCCCCAGCGCATGGCCCGGTACTAGGGATCGGACGATCGTACCCGGACCTCAGAGGGAGCCGGAGCTCCGGCGCCTCGAGCACAGAATTGCCCAATAACGGATTAGGATCGTAAGACGAATAAGACTAGGAGACGGGAGGGGAGGACCCCCTGAGGAGAATTACGTTTCCTCTGCCTGTGTGCAGGACCTCCAGGTTACGGCAACGGGGACTGCATGAAGTGGGGGGAAAGGAGCTACCAACTACTCCGGCCTAGGACTGGAAGGACCGGGTCCCACCCCTTCAGCAGGGGTGAGGCCCGAGGGCCCCACGTGTCCGGCGGGCCCGGAGCTCTCGCCTCCCCTGAGGGGGGCTCCGGGCTCGCCACGCGGCAGGCGGAAACCAGACCTCCCCCCCCCCCCCCCGGTGGGAGGGCTCCGAAAGCCCTACGTGTCCAGCATGGCCGGAGCTCCCGCCTCCTATGGAGGGGCTCCGGACCTGCCACGTGGCAGGCAGATTTGGAGCTCCCCATAGGGCGAGATCCGGAGACCCCCGGGGGCCCCTAACACGGTTAGGACGCGGGGAAGGTGTCTGTGCAGAGCTCCGAGATTGGAGAAGGCCTCTGAGTACCTTGCGGAGCTAAGGACTCAGTCAGGCAAAGCCAAGAAGGAGAGAAAAGACATCACAGACACAAAAATATAAAAGAGTCAAACTATGCGAGGCTCCATGAGCTGGACTACAGACTCGATAAAAAGGGAGAAACAAGTCCTAAGGACCTCCTGGCTCCTGCCCGAACCTTGCGGCTACTAGGGCGGCCACATCCTCGACTTCAGCCCTGGAAGCTTCCTCCCGCTCCGCGGCTGGGCCCTCTCTCGCTGGTTCTAGCGAAAAAGAGGGGTCGCGGCTCTTGAAGCATGCCAGCACATGTGAGGCGACCTCTAAGGCTAGGCCGCGTCCCTCGGCCTCAAGCTCGCTGGCGACCACCGAGTCTAGCCTGTCCAGCTTGGCGCCGATCGACTCCAGCGCGGGGATCACCTCCGCCACCTTCAGCGCAGGAGCCGCTGCCCTCACCGGACTGAAGCCAAGAGGGATCAGGGCGGACCCCGCTCGATCGACAAAGCTTGAGACCGCATGAGCCTCGGAGGACCGCAAGGCCAAAACCTCCTCCACCTCGCGGCGGGCTGCCTGCAGGGCCTCTAGGTTCCTCTCGGAGAACTCCTTCTCCTTGGCTGCCAGGGAGCTCTCCCGAAGGTGGAGAGTCTTGGTGAGCCGCTCCAACTCAGAAGCCTTGAAGTCGGTGGCCAACTCCCGCTCCAAGACCGCCCGGCGTTCACGGGAGACCTGTTCCTCCCTCAAGTCGAGGTCTGCCTTCAGAATCTCCAACTCCTCGATCCGAGCTCGAAGGTCATCCTCGCCCGCAGCCAGCTGCGCGGCGACCCTCTCCTCCACTGCTGCCGTGGAACGCTCCCGTTCCTCAACGGCGAGTTTACGGCGCTCCAACAGCTGCCGTATCTCCTCAGCGGCAGAGAGGCTCTCCTCGGCCGGGCGCGTGCCTCCAGGGCCTCCCTGTTGATCCGCCGCGATTCGGCGTCCATGCGGTCGACAGCCCGCTTCAGCCGGTTGAGGAGCACTTCCCCGAAGTCGAGCAACTCCCGCCTGGAGTCAAGCTCGCTCTTGACCTTCGCGGTCCGCTCCCGCAAAAGGTTCCCCCAGGTGAGGAGGCGATCCCGTTCAACTGTATACTCCTCCCGCTCGCGACCTAGTGCAGCCAAGACCTGCCGGACGCTTGTCTCGGCAAGCACGAAGGCATCTGCCAAGGGCAATGGAGCAACAGAGGCCGGGGCAGTTCCCCCGACCTCCTCCATTACCTCATCCTCAAGAGGAGTCGATGCACCAGCAACCAAGACGAGACGCCGGTCAGGAGAAGCTGGCGCCGAGGCTCTGGCAGCCGGACCTGCCGGGCCCTCTTTAGCTTCTGGCTTCTTGACCTGTGGAGAGGGGCGAGCCGGGGAAGGCGGCGCTGGAATAAAGGCCGGGCCGCCTGGTGCAGGGTCGACCTGCGCTGGCTTGGGGGCCGCGGCGGCCGTCTCGGCAGGAAGAGATGACGCCGCCGCGGAGTCCGGGCACACCGGAACAGGAGAAGCTCGCGCTGGCATGGGGGCCGCGGCAGTTGTCCCGGGCTCCGAGCGCAACGGCACAGACTCCCTGCTAGTTGGGGATGGCCGGGAAGCGCGGACACTCCAGCGGGCTCTGAACCCCGACTTCCGAGCCGGGGTAGGACTCCTAGAGCCCGCTGCCGTCACTGACGGCCGCTCCGCAGTCGCCTGAACTGGCGGAGCAGGGGACGCCCCAGAAGCTCCCCTCAACGCATCAGCCCGGGGCCTCTTCGAGTCGCCACCGGAGGGAGTGCCAGGCACCCCAGATTCCCGACTTGGCACAGACGCCGCCACTGGAGGAGATCGAGCGCGCTTCTTCTCTGGTGGCGGGTTGGAGGCCATGGCTAGGGAGGACAAAAGCACAAGAGTCCGAGAAGAAACGCTGGGAGGTGCGAAGGGAAACCGCAATGAGGGTAAGATCCCCTCTAAAATCCTTCCCAAGTGCAATTCCAGGCGATTCAGAACTCTTCGAGTACACCGCATCGGCAACCGCCTCGGCTCCTAGACCGAGCGCCGGTGACAGGTGGACCCAAGCCGCCCAACTGAAGCGGTGGGTCAAGGAGTCAGTCTCCTAAGAAGACAAGCCGGCAAGGCACTTCGGCGGTTCCCGAAGAAAGCGCCGCAACGTGCAGAAGTGGCAGTCTTGGGAACCGCCGCTGTAAAAGCAACCATCAAGTGGGCGCACGCTCCCACGATCCCACGGTCGTTCGCGCTCCGGCTGCTGTCGATGCGAGACTTAGAGAAAGTGCGCGGATCAGAAGAGACGGAGGTCCCACCTCGGGCTCGCTATCTCCCCCGAGATGGGCCCGGGGGCCACTGTCGGTACCTGCGATATGGGGTACCCCCGCGCACAGGGAAAAATGCCTAAGGAACTCGCCCTTCTCCGCAGGGAGAGCTCCGAATGCGCCACGCGTCCGGCGGGGCCGGACCTCCCTCTCCGCAGAGGGGAGCTCCGGGCCCGCCACGTGGCCGACAGAAGCCGAACCTCCCCCTCCACGGGGAGAGGTCCGGAGGCTCCACGTGCCCCGCAGGCCGGGCCCTCCTCTCCTCTGAGAAGGGCTCCGGGCCCGCCATGTGGCAGCAGAACGGCGCTGCCTGCCCCGGAGCGATAGGCAGCGGGCGTAAAGACGCCCCATACCTTGCCCGTACAAGGTATTCAAGGCCCGCGTCTTCTCGAGACGCGGAGACGCGGAGCACGCCTCTGTCAGGTGCCGTTGCGCCCAGTCGCATCACAGACTGGCGCACGGTGTCAGAACCTGCCAGCCAATAAACACCGCGACAAGATATCCCATGCCGCCTGCGCCGTCATCAACCACTACGACTAGCATGCGGCATGGGCAGGGCGGCAAGACAGAGACTCGGAAGCCTTCGCCAGAGACAACTACCGGCATAACTGCAGATACGGTAGATAACAGTCAATCTCCCCGGGACCACCTGTCGGGTCCCGGGCCCCATTGTAAGCCACCCGAGTCTTGGACTATAAAAGGCTCGGGTAGGCAACGATAGCATGGGTTCGCACTCTGCAACTCATACGCTAGCCATTCACTCCCAAGCTGTAACTCACCCCCAAGCTCAGGACTCCGGCCCTGAGCAGCAAGCAATACAGCGAGCTCCATAGCTCGCCGTGGACGTAGGGTTTTACGCTCCGGCGGCCTGAACCACGTAAAACTCACCGTGTCAAGCTCTTACTAACTCGTCCATCCGCGCAAGCTCTTCGCAAGGGACTAGCCCCACCGAAAAAAGAACCTCCGTGGGCTGCCCAGTGCAGGCCTGGGGGAAGTGTCGACCGAACACTTCGACAGTATCCCACATCCCCATTGGTTCAACCAATCCTAAGTTATACCCTATTTAAGTTCAGCAAAGTTTCTGCCGAAACAGGGGAGATTGTTCCTAAGTCTTAGAGATTGAATCTATACTCCCAATGGACTCTTAGTTCAATATGGAAGTTAAATAACCCCTAAATGGAATCCTACTTCATTTTAACTCTTTTTCTTTGAAAAATATCCCTTTTATGCAGTCTCGGTACTACATTTCCTCACCAAAGAAAAATCCTAAGCCGGTATTCCGGCATATACGTGTCAAATGGTGGAACTAAGAACGTCACTCACAAACGGTTTCTAAACGTCATGCACTAACGTGGTTAATGTACCTGCAGAAGAACACACAATAATGGTTCACCCAAAGGTTTTAACATTTCAGGCAGTTCCATATCATAATAAAAACATACGGTCCGTATCATTGCCATACGGATCGTCCTTGAGTCAAGCCACGTCTCAAGGTACATGGTCGTGTTTCCACACCACACGACGGGAAACCCGAGAAGAGCACGAACGGGTCGTCATGGTTGGGAATTTTATAAACCCAACGGATACCACCTACTGCCTCATGACCGTTGTGGCACGCCGATGGCAAGCGCTGCGTATGGCCCTTTGAACATTGAACGTTCAAGAGTTGCATTCTATCGTGTTGCTTACTACACGATGGTGTATTCTCACTTTTGCCTAAAGCATGCTGGAGATCAGCGTTTTCATATGCTCTCAGAACCATGAAGAGGTTCAAAGACACATATTAACTACCGTGCCAAGCCACGGTATACCATTCCATACTATTACTCGTATGGCGAGTTACCGCAATTGATCCGCCTACGGTGGCGTACCTTACCTCTTACCTGACGTCGGAGCGTCGTTACAGAATGTATAACACATAAGTTAGATTTTCCACCTTAGTAACTACTACTATCATAGACCTTATGTGGGCTTGGTGACTAATCCTCACTCGACTACTTTTAAGTTTTCAAAATAGGTTCTTTTCGAGCATGCTATTCGCAATGCTGCTCTGATACCACGTCTGTGGTGACCACCCTGTGGTTCACCCACTCCAGGATCGCAGAGGGTGGCGCCGTACGATGCGGCACCCAACAGCACACACGAAAAGATTAAAGAACAACATACAAACTTTTATTTGATATAAAACAGCAGAAGTCTTTTTACAAAAGCTTAACTATACAGCGGAAGTATATACATATCTACTCTCTACTCCTATCTACTCAAAAGTGCAGCTGTCCAGCCCGGGGATGCTACACACTAGCAGCATGGAACCGGAGATCACGGCGGCGTGCAGGGCTCCAGCTCGGCTGTGTACCCCGACGGGGGCATCGCCTCGTCCTCGGACCCCTCCTCATAGCTCTCACCTGCTTACAGCTCAAATATTGCAACCGTAAGCATGATGGCTCAGCAAGACTTAACCGACACACTAGTCATGGAACTCTACATGCGAGGAGGTATAATATAAGACAAGGTCTTTGCAATAAAGACACGCCTACATGCTGATCCTTAATTTCATTTTTATAGCAACAGTTTAATGAGCTTTAGGCAGCCCTCACATCGGACGTCCACAATCAAACAAGAAACGCTTTCTTCTGATGTGGTGATGCCCAAAGTGGAAGATAAACTTAATTAGCTCTACATCTACAGCAAACATGGTTTCAGAACATTAATAATTCATCACAGCATATTATCATTCATCTGGCTTATTGTTCTTCTTACTACGTCACAGAACAGTGAACAAGCGGTACTCAAATAACCGCGAGGGACGGTGATTGCAATCAGGATACACCCGGACAACACGTTGCATATACCCACTTTCAGAAGCGTGATTCCACACCCCTTCCTACTTTGTTGTATGCAACAACCTTTCAAAGGAAACCCAAATACCGAACCGGTCCATCCGTAACGGGCAGGAGGTCCCCGCGTGGAGCGTGACTGTGCCCACCGGCTGACTTACACCTTGTTACCCTCAACCCACTCCTATTTACAGTTGGGTAAGCCTCGGCACCCAGGTTAACCAATTACATCGGTTTCCTGCTTATGTCAGTATGCCATCCGGTACTGTTCGATACTTGTTCATTAGGCCCGCACACGACTCGGTCCTCAATCGACACCAACAGGGCAACGCACGTGAGACCTCCGCTCACTGCTTCCTATCCCCCCTGCTGGGTCTCATTTTCTCCACTCTTAAGCCATTTTCTATTCTGACCAAACCGTGTGATAAAACCTTACCTCGCGAGTAGATTTCCAACTACTCGACTTCTACCGAGATCGTAAGCATATTAGCAGGGCCTTGCCTACTCGTCGGGTCTGTAAGCTACCCAACCCTCCATAGGATTTAAAAGGCTATGCAAGTGGGGTTTCAATCACCCTAACTCTAATGCAACCATTCACCCTAGACATAAGTGATACAAATAAAGAATTTTCAAAAGTACTTAAATGCAAACCGGGGCTTGCCTGGTTGCGAGTTAAATGGGAAGTCAGCTTCTGGTGGGAGGACGTCCAAGGGCTCCGGTGCGTCCTCAACTTCGGTCACTATTATGAAATGTAACAAAATATATGTATAAGTATTAGGGATTTATAAGAAGTAAACTTCTATTCATTGCTACTGCTATTTATGTTCTTTAATTGTCTTTGGAATTTTTACAGTGGATACTAGACTCTCTAAGGATGATCTGAGCACAATTTGGGGAAATGTCATTGCACATTGTGGTCTCCAAAATTCCCACAAGCACAAGGCTTCTCTGAATTTTGAGCCCAAATCAGGAGTTTGGACATAGATAACAATGGATGATCTGATTAGGGTAAGTCTCCATGGTTCCAATAAAATTTGTTTCACCATTTTTGGAGCTACCCACAGAGATATATGAATTTTTTAAGTTGGATAGAAGTTCTGAAAAAGTTTATGTTCAAATTTGAATTTCCAAATAAAGGCTGAACTTTAGAAGGCAATTTAGCCTACCAAATGAACTCCAATGAAGCCCAAATTTTTACTGGAGATCAGTAACTATGAAAAGGACTTGCTGCCAAAAATTGGGAATGTTTCAAAAAGAATTTCTCCTGGAATAAATCTCTAAAGGATTTACTAAAAACAATTCTACAGAAATTCCTGGGCATTTTCATAGCAAGCAATTTGTTTCTCTGTGAAGTACTCCTCATGAGGATTCCAACAAAATTGGTCTCACCCTTTTGGAGTTTTCTACACAAAGTTATGGCTTTCCAAAGTTTGAACCGAACTAGGAAAATCTGGAAAAGTTTAAACTCGGTTGCGGGCCCCACAAGTCAGCACCCTCGTCTACCTCGCGCCAAACAGAGGCAACGACGGCGTTGCTCCGGCGAGGGTGGCAGGAAAAGCCTTCCCGGCCGTCTCCAGGGCCAAATATTGCCGCTCCTCCATTATTTACCCCGCTGAACACGCTGGTGGTGTTGCCGGCGGCCAAAACTCGCCGGAAGATGGCGCACACCGGTGACAGCAGGGTTTCGAACTCCGGCGAGGTTGGGAAACTTCATTCCTCCACCAAACGATCGGCTCTCGGGCTCTAGAGCACCAGTGAAGGATGAAGAAGCTAGGACGGGCTGCCCAACTCGATGAAACGGCCGACAAACTAGGGTTCAACGGTGAGCCGAAACGGTTTCCCATGGTGGCGCGAAAATCGACTAGAACAAGGCCATCTTTTGATGGTTTTCCTCGGTTCTTTGTCGAGGATGGGCGCTAGGGAGGTGAGGAGCTCTGTGCACGTTTAGCTTGAGGTTTGGTCGACGGTGGAACCCGAATTTGGGTTTAAACCGAGCTCTACCCTTTTATACTAGGTTTCGGGAAAGGAGGAAATTCTAGCTACCCGATTGATCATTTGTTACACGGTTAGCAGCTCCACCATCCAGGGCTACCCATGCACCTTTCTTGTATAGGAAGTCAGAGGAGAGGGTGGCCGGATGAGGCTGTCGACGGCGAGCCGAAACGGTGAGGTCCGGTGCACCCCAAAGCCTTGGTGCAAACCCGTGTTTTGTGAGCAGCTCTGATCGGAAACCTTGGAGGAAATTCTAGGAGGAGCTAGAGCACATCAAGGCGCTACTCTTTGCTGTGGATAGCTCGAGCAACCGAGCTCGGGAGGCTGTGGTTGATCGGGAGGAAACCGGCGGCGGTGCTCTGCGTGAAGGAAGCAATCTGAGGCGCACGCACGAGTTGAGGGGGGAAGAGAAATAGGGCTGGGGCACTCGGGCGGCTGCTCTGATAGTCCACGCGCGCGCCGACGTTGGGGGCAGCGAGAACTAGCTCGGTGGAATGTCGACCAGCGGGTTTAATCGGGAGCTGGCGCCCGCGCGTGAACAGCCGAGTGAAAACAGAGATTTTTGCCTCTATGGTGACTGACTAGTGGGCCTCCTCCCACCTAATGCTCCTTTGAGATTTTCTCATGTGTCCCCCAAATTAACTCCTTTGCTTCCTCCCAAAGTAATGGTTTGAAAAGTTGAATTCAAATAATTTGAATTCTGGTGTGAAGTTTGAATGGCGTTTGGTCATTTGAATTTGAAATGGAATTTGAATTCTCCATTTTGTATTGTCCCAAAAACATAGCAAACCAACTCCAAAGTTTCTAATTTTTGGAATGGCTGCTAATTCCAATAGGGAGAACACATTTGTGGAACCAAATTTGCAAATTGAGGGAATTGAAATTTGAAACTTAATTTGAAATTCAGATTAGAGGGCTTCTCCTTTGAATCCCAAACAAATACTAAAACCCCTCTAAATGAGCTGAAATTTGAAAGGTTGAATATTTGAAATATGAAGACCCAAGTTATGAATTTAGATCTCCATGTTTGGAAGTTTTGGGAAGTTTGAATCCTCTCTTTGAACCTACACCGTTATAATTCAAAGTTTTAATTCCCCTCATTTTTCCTAAGTGTACATGAGCTGAAAATTCTTGCTACTACTTTTTGGGGATTTTACACAGTGGCCCCCGGGCCCATCTTGGGGGAGGTATTGAGCCCACAGGTGGGGACCCTATTTCTCCCGCGTGGTGGTTTTGGTCTGCAATTTCTAGGAATCGAAGTGGTGGCGAGATTTTCACGTAGTGGGCGCGCGGCCGTACCTGGAAGACGAAGGGGCTGTTTGTCCTCGGTGTAGTGGGTGCACTCAGTCTTGGACTATAAAAGACTCGGGTAGGCGACGTTAGCAAGGGTTCGCACTCCGGCAACTCATACGCTAGCCATTCACACCCAAGCTGTAACTCACCCCCAAGCTCAGGACTCCGGCCCTGAGCAGCAAGCAATACAGCGAGCTCCTTAGCTCGCCGTGGACATAGGGTTTTACGCTCCGGCGGCCTGAACCACGTGAAACTCACAGTGTCAAGCTCTTACTAACTCGTCCATCCGCACAAGCTCTCCGCAAGGGTCTAGCCCCACCGAAAAAAGAACCTCCGCGGGCTGCCCAGTGCAGGCCCGGGGGAAGTGTCGACCGAACACTTCGACATTTGGCGCGCCAGGTAGGGGGCTTTCCCCTAGCGCGACGACTTTCCGCCGACGAAGATGACCAAGCTTCCTTCAGCGGCGAACTCTCCTCCCTCGCCTCTGCGGCAAACCGCGACCAGGGGGGAGTACATGTCAACACACTCGGGACGGAGTGTGTCGGTACAAGCTGGGAGCCAGCAACCGGCTCTGGCAGCGCCGACCCCGGCAATGCAGGCTCCAACCAGCGTCAGGTCTTCAGTAGCGCTGGGCGTACCCGGTGGGGGTGCGCTAGCTGCAGCAAGAGCGCTACTGTACAATCCGCCCGCTGGGGACGCGCCTCAGGCAGCGACCCAGCAGTGGATTCGCGAGGTAGACCGTTTCGTCGTCGTCGCCGCAAACCCTCGACTTCGGCGGGGACGACGCTCTGGCCAACCGGCCGTGTCGCTGATGCACGCGCCAATGGTTGACGAGCAGACGGCAGATTCCAGCTCAACCAGGCTCCAGTTGACGGATCTGAGGACAGAGCTGGAGCGGTGTCGCCTAGGTCAAGATGCCCGGGTGTACCTCGAGCAACGCCGAGGAAGGCGTCGCAACCAAGAGGCTGACGACAGCATGACGTCGGCCCCGACCCAGCCTGAAGAGCAGACCTTCGCCACGCGATCTCTGCCCCAGGCCTACGCCGTGCAGAATATGCCACAGTCGTATGTTCTGCAGATGGCGCCCCCGGCCTATGGCGCAGCCTTGCCCATACCGGGGTACGCTGTGCCCGGTGCGAACCGAGCGTTCGCGGCACAAGAACCTGCGGTGACAGAAGCAGGGTGTGCGGCCCTCGCGCCCCACCTTCGCTTCACGAAGTGGCCGCGCAAGTTTCGGCCGCACCTGTCCGAGAAGTACGACGGCAGCGTCAACCCGGCGGAGTTCCTCCAGATCTACTCCACCGCCGTACTCGCCGCAGGAGGGAATGAAGCCGTCATGGCCAATTACTTCCCTGTCGCCTTGACCGGTCCAGCCCGGTCTTGGCTCATGAACCTCCCCCAGGGTTCCATAACTTCCTGGGGAGAGCTCTGCCGGCAGTTCATCGCCAACTTCGGCAGTTCCTACACCCGGCCTGGCACGGAGCTCGACCTCCACGCCATCCAGCAACAACCTGGGGAGTCGTTGCGCTCCTTCATCCAGCGGTTCTCCCAGGTGCGGAACACCATACCACACATTCAAAATGCTTCTGTGGTGGTGGCGTTCCGGCAAGGCGTCCGGGACAAGAAGATGCTCGAGAAGCTCGCGACCAGAGAGGTCCGCGATGTCTCCGAGCTCTTCAGCCTGGCAGATAAGTGCGTCAGGGCAGCCGAAGGGCGAAACTGGCACTCACTGCCGCCCTCCACGTCAGGAGGACAGCCCGGATCTGGTCCTACTCCCTATGGAGGCAGCAGGAAGGCCAAGAACCGAGGCAGAGGCAAGATAGAATCACCGACCGCAGCTCCAGTCGTCACTGCAGCGACGCTCAGTGGGGCACGGGGGCCGCGCCCCGACAAGAGACAGCGAAGATCACCAATCCCAGAAGGTGATCAAGGCAATATATGCCCCGTGCACGGCAGCTGTCACCACCCCACTGCTGAGTGCCGGGAGATCCGAAAACTCGCAGAGCACTTCCGCAAAGGGAAGCAGCAGCGGGCTGATGCCCCACCTTTCCGTCCAAAGGAGGGCAAACAGAGGGTCGATGTCCCAGACAGCATCGACCACCCAGAGGAGGTCCAGGAGCCTCAGCGCGCCGTGAAGGCGGCACGCAGTCATGAGGACTCTAGCTCCAGCGACGATGAGCGTCGAAAGAAGCTCTACGTCATATACGGCGGGTCCAATGACCCCTCGTCCCGAAACGCAGTCAAGACTCTGCGCCGAGCGGTAGCGTCGGTGGCGCCACTCCCAAGTGCCGCACCGCACCTTAAGTGGATGGGGACCCCCATCAGCTTTGACGCCACCGACTGCCCCAGGAACATGGCTGGGGCCAGCCAACTACCGTTCTTGGTAGCTCCGACCATCGCCAACGTGAGAATGTACCACGTTTTGGTAGATGGTGGAGCTGGGCTTAACCTCATCAGCCATGCAGCGTTCCAGAAGCTGCAGATCCCGATGGCCAAGCTCACCCCGTCGAGCCCGTTCTCAGGGGTAGGGCCGGGACAGGTCATTCCCTACGGCAACATTAGCCTCCCGGTGACCTTCGGAGCTCCAGACAGCTATCAGACAGAGTACATTCAATTCGACGTAGCGGAGATAGACCTCCCCTTCAACGCCATAATCGGCAGGCCAGCCCTGTATCGATTCATGGCAGTAGCCCACTACGGCTACCTCGTCCTGAAGATGCCAACACCTACAGGCGTCCTCAGGATTCGTGGAGACCGCACTGCTGCAGTGTCGTCCTTAGAGAAACTCCAAGCGCTCGCAACAGCTGGGGCATCAGCCCCCGGCAGTGCAGAGCCGGACCAGCTTCCCCCGAGCGCACGCCACCGTGCCTCCGCCACAGCACCCCGGGTGCAACCTCTCGACGAGGGCGGTGTCCCCTTAAAGGTCATCCAAGTCGGCGCCGAAGCCACCCAGACCACCCGGGTAGCCGGGGGCCTGGATAGCAAATAGGAAGGCACGCTCGTCACCTTCCTCCGGCACAACGTTGATGTGTTTGCATGGCAGCCGTCACAGATGCCGGGGATCCCCAGGGAGGTGATCGAGCACCACTTAAAGGTCTTCCCCGACGCCCGGCCGGTTCAACAGAAGCCCCGCAAGCAGTCCATCGAGCGGCAAAACTTCATTTGTGAAGAAGTCAAGAAGCTGCTGGACGCTGGCTTCATACGGGAGGTCCACCACCCCCGGTGGTTGGCGAACCCCGTCGTTGTCCCGAAGGCCGGCGGGAAGCTCCAGATGTGCATCGACTACACCAGTCTCAATAAGGCATGTCCCAAAGATCCATTCCCTCTCCCTAAAATAGATCAAATAGTAGACTCAACATCAGGCTGTGACATGATGTGCTTCCTAGACGCCTACTCGGGTTTCCATCAGATCCCCATGTCTAGGGAGGATGAGGAGCACACCTCCTTCATCACAGTAGATGGCCTTTATTGTTATGTGTCTATGCCTTATGGCCTAAAGAATGCACTCCCCACCTTTGTGCGAGCAATGCACAAAACCTTTGGGGAGTTAATAAGAGACCTAGTTGAGGTGTACGTCGATGACATAGTTGTCAAGGTCAGGCAGGGTTCATCTTTGTTAGATAACCTAGCCTTAGTTTTTGACAAGTTGCGCTCTACGCGCACCTAGCTGAACCCCGACAAATGTGTGTTCGGTGTGTCCTCTGGGAAGCTCTTAGGATTCCTGGTCTCACATCGAGGGATTGAGGTCAACCCAGAGAAGATCAAGGCCATCGACTTGATGCAGCCCCTGTGTAAGGGCCTCAGTTTTTGACACTCATTTGCAGTGTTCATCACCACACCACACACCTCATTTGAGGAAGAATGATGAACACAAATGAAGAGCAAGTAACAATTATCAACATGCTCATTAGAGAACAAAGTCACACATTGCAAAAGTGGTATTTCCCACATGTGATATAGATAGGCTGGACATATGAAAACTCCTACACTTTGCTAAGGATGTCCATGCCAAGTTTCACCCAAATTCAAAACCTTTTTGAGGTCATGTTGGGTATAGATAGGAGGAGGGCAGTTTGAAACCATATTCAAATTCAAACTGTTTTTACTCACTAAATTTAAAAGTGGAAGGCATATTCTCACTCAGCACATTTTTGTGAGCTCCCACACCAATTTTCACTCCATTTGGGGTTGATCTTGACATGAGTTAAGGGGGAGAAATTCAAACTTTATTTGAATTTCAAACTGAACTTGTGCTGAAATTCATTCAAACCAAACCTCATTTGAACTTTGATCAATTCAAATGGCTCTTGGGTGAATAATTTGAATTGCCAAGGGTAGAATAGGGTTTACTGTTTACCACAGCTGTTAGGAGTAAATTTCAGAGGTTAAAAGAGGGGTGGGACCCACATGTCAGCCTCTGCCTCAAAACAAACCGACTGAAACACAGTTCAGTCGGTTCCCGGCTGCTGTGCGCGCGCGCCACCGAAGGGGGGCAGCCGGCGCCAGCTCCTTCTGCGCGCCCCAAGCCAGAGGCCAGCCGCCGGGCTATTTATTCCCTCCCCGGCGTGCTTCAGTCGCCATTCCCCGAGCTGCCAACGTGCGCGACCTGTTTTTCCACTGCCATCGCCGCCGCTCGAGCTCCCTCTTGATCAAGCCGATCGCTCGCAAAGCACAGCCTCCTCCACAGCAAAACGGCACCAAGGGATCGTGAGCAACCTCCCACACTCCGTGTTGGCCAGTGAGCAAGCTTCCTCGAGCTGTACGAGCCATTTCTCCGGCGAGCCGAACATCGCCGCCGATCGGGCTCCCGTGGACAGCACGGCACAGCCGTTGTCACGTCCTCTTCTCTACACAAGAAAGGTGCGTGATTGTATGTAGATGGAGTAGCCGAAAGCCGTTTGGCGATTGATCAACCCTCGGCCGAGAATTTCCAGATTTACTCTTGATCAGTTCATAAGAACCGAGCTCACCTTCGGGTGAAATTCGTGCTCTATGCACGAAGGTTGGACGAGCTCGTTGCCTAGTGGCTTCTACGCACGATAGCGCCCACGCTTGAACTGGAATTAGAGAAAACCATCGAGGATCGGCCATGGTATGGCCGTTTTCCCCGCCGCCATGGCTGAACACCTCGGCTCACCGTCGAGAGCCTAGTTGCCGGTATTTCTAGCTTCCACCCAGCCCTAGTTCGTGTTTCCCATGCCCTACTGATGCTCTCCGACCGATTTCCGGTCGATTTGATGCACGGGAGAGCGGGACCGACCTCACCGGAACCCTAGCAGGTGCTGTCACCGGTGCGCACGGGTTTCCGGTCATCACCGGCGGCCGGCGACCCTACCATCGAGTCCGGGGGGTCGGAAAAGGGGCAGGCGGCAAGTTTCGGGCCAGGGGGTGGCCGGGAACTCAGTTCCGGCGAGGGTCGCCGGAGAACGCCGCCGCTGCGCAGTTGGCGCGAGGAGGAAGACGACGCACTGTGTGCGGGGCCCACAAGCCAGAGTTTAAACTTTTCCCCGAATTTCAGTTTTAGTTCAAACTTCAAATCCTTATAACTTTGGCTATAAAGCTCCAAATTGAGTGAACCAAATTTTGCTGGATTCAGCTCTCTGAGTACTTTCCAGAAAATCAAGTTTCACTTCATGAAATTCCTTATTTCTCCAGAATTAATTCCTTAAAATTTAATCTGTTAGGAATTTTACCTGGAGAATCCTTTGGAGGAAAATCCTGAAATTTTGCTGAGATGTTCACCAAAATATCCTTGAACTACCATAAAAATTTCAGATCCATTTGAGCTCATTTATTCCACCTAATGGTGTGATTAGTAAAACTGTTCCAGAGAAAATAGAAAATGTTCAGAAACATTTTCAGAAATTTTTCTGAATTTGTTTAGCTCATATCTTTAGTTAGAGACTTCCAAATTAAGTGAGACCAACCCCATTAGAACCCTCTGAAAATCTAGTTTTCAGAAAATCATAGTTTGTCTCATGAAAATTCCTAGCACACCCTAAGAGTTCCAATTAAGGTCAAGGACATAATTAATTGTGGAGGGCTCAAATGAGCTTTGCTGCAACTAAAACTTGACCAAGTCTTTGTTTAGGTTGTAACCAAGCCACAGTAAAAGTTTCACAGTCATTAGGTCTGTCTAGCAAGGGTTATAGACTTCACAACTTCAAAGTTAATACAAATGCATTTAAATTAATACATACATTGTTCTTATCATGTAGTCGCTAAGGTCGAGGAGGAACCCGAAGTCCTAGACTTCGTTACTCCGGAGGAACAGTTAGCCTACGACCAAGAGCAGCAAGGCAAGCCCCGGTTTGCATTAACCTTTTTACAAATTTTTATTGTTTTGAGCACATACTTGTTTCCTTTGTTCCGTGCATTAGAGTCTTGATTGGAAACCCAACTGCACAGCCAAGAAAACCATGGGTTGGGTTTAGGATTGCAAACCCCGTTAGCCACTGCATTGCTAGGATAGAGTAGGATTCGGTACAAGTCGAGTAGTTGGAACTACTCGCGAGAATAGGCTAGGGGCACATTGCTCGGGTAGAGATAGCACATGATACACATGGCAAGAAAATGAGACCGAGCGGAGAGTAAGGGCAGCAGGACTTTGGGGCCTGTGTGCTGTAGCTCCGCTTGTGTCGATTGAGGACCGAGCCGTGTGCGGGCCTGTTGAACAAGCTAGAACAGTACCGAAGACCTACCGGCTATATGGGAACCGGGAAACTGATGTAACTCGGGTAGCTGGGTATTGAGGCATTGCCCGTCGTTCAGAGGGTAGGTTGAGAGCTCGAGGTGTAAATCAGCTGGCGGCACAGAGATGCGCGTGCAGGGACCTCTTGCTCGGGACGATGGGACCGGTTCAATATTTGGCTAACGGGTGAAAGGTAGTCGCATACGGCGTCCGTGATGGTTGTTGTAGGCAACATCGAGTACGGGCGTACGTGACGGGTTGTTCGGGTAACCCTGCAGGTGTAAATCGATTATAATCGCCGTCCCTCGCGGTCAGTGAGTACCACTTGTTCACTGTACCGTGACGTAGAAAGAACAGGCTAGTTACATGTTAAAATGTTGCTGATTGAAAGCTGGACATTGATTGTTAATGATATGCTGTAGCTTAGAGCTAACTAAAGTTCTTTTCAACTTTGGGCAAAGTACATGAGAGAAATGCGTTTCTTGTTTGATTGCGGCTCTCTCATGTACCTTAGCGTAAGGTTTCCACAACCTGCTGCTAAAACTTGAAAGTAAGGTTCTACTAATTAGGCGAGTCCTTGCAAATGATTTTTACCTCATGTAACCCATTACCCTCATGTAGAAGTTCCATGTTTAGGTGAGACGGGTCAGACTTGCTGAGCCTTCGTGCTCACTGCTTGTGTTTGAAGCTTTTGCAGGGTTCTATGAGGAAGGGACTCCCGAAGAGGAGACGGAACCCCAGGAGGGGAACCCCGTCGAGTGGGAGTCGTGCACGCCGCAGAGTTAGTGTGCGTGTGTGCTAGCAAGGACACGTTCGAGGGCTGAACGTGCACTTGATGCTTAGTCTACGCCCGCGAGTGTGGACTAAACTTATTTTGATGTAAACATGTTAATAAACTTGTTTATGTAATAAAGCTTCCGCTTCCGCTTTGTACCTTTGACGTGTGTTATACGGTGCTGTGCAACGCAGCACCCCTCAGCGTGATCCTGGCTCGACAGGACCAGTGGGGTCGTGTCACCCTGCCCGCGTCAAAGATGTCCAGAAACTCACGGGATGCCTAGCCGCGCTGAGTCGGTTTATACCGAGGCTAGCAGAGCGGGCACTCCCTTTCTTTAAGCTCCTGCGCAAGTCAGGCCCATTTGCCTGGACTGACGAAGCAGAAGAGGCTTTCCAGGAGTTGAAGCGACTCCTGACGACCCTACCTATCATGGTAGCCCCTGAGCCCGGAGAGCACCGGCTGCTCTACATCGCGGCGACAACTGAAGTGGTGAGTATGGTCCTCGTCGCAGAGCGGCCGGACCCCTCATCTTCACAACCTGCTCCGGTAGCAGAAGACAGACGCCAGAAGGCTCCGCAGGACCAAAGCGGTCTCCCGGACCTCCAAGGCAACCTCCCGGAGGTCCAGGTCGGCCTCCCGGAGGCCCAGGGCGGTCTCCCGGACCCCCAAGATAAACCCCCGGGGGTCCTGCGGGACCCCCCCCCCGGGGGTCAAATGGGACCTCCCGGAGGTCCCTCAAGACCCCCCGGAGCTCCCGGATAACCAAGATAGCTTAAGGGCCTCCGGGTCCCAGCTCCCGGAGGCCCCCGTGGGTCCACTCCACTCCAGCGGGCCAGGGCCAATGGACGAAGACCTCCCAGGCCTAAGAGAGAGGGTTCGAACCATCCAGAGGCCTGTCTACTACATCAGCGAAGTACTTCATGATGCCAAGACAAGGTACCTAGAAGTGCACAAGTTGCTGTATGCGGTGCTCATGGCCTCCAGGAAGCTCCGCCATTACTTCCAGGCCCACCGGGTCTCGGTAGTCACCTCGTATCCGCTGAAGGCAATTCTTCACAGCCCCCACGCGACTGGCAACGTTGCTAAATGGGCGGCGGAGCTGGCGGAGTTTGAGCTGGACTTCCTTCCGCGCCATGCAGTCAAAAGCCAAGCACTGGCTGACTTCGTGGCAGAGTGGACACCAACGAAGACTGACCCAGGGGGCCATGAAGACGGTGAACCAGAGCACCAAGCTCCGGTCTTCACCGAGCCCCACTGGACACTTTTCTTCGATGGCCCCTCGCGAAAGCAGGGGGCCGGTGCCGGCGTACAGCTCCTCATGCCATCGGGGGAACAGTTTGGGTACATGGTGCATCTCAATTTCAAGGCAACCAACAACATGGCAGAGTATGAAGCGCTCATCTTTGGCTTGCAGACAGCCCTGTCTTTAGGCGCTCTGTAAAAGCCCAAGAAAAGGGACTTGCAAAAACTTTTCTTCACCTCACAACACCACAGTTTTCGTTGTGGATATCTTAGGAAACATTGTGAAGAGCAAGTAACCTTCATCAAAAGAGTGATTAGAGGGGAAAGTCTTCCTTTTCACAAAGTGGGATTTGGACATAGGAACATGAGAGGTTGAGATCACCCCTAGAACTTAAAAAGTCTTGGGAAGGTTCAGTCCAAGTTTCATAGAAATCCAACACTTTTTGAGGCACTTTTTGGGTTATTTGAAAAAGAGGCCAATTTGAATGTAAATTCAAATTGCAGCAACTTTCATCACCCGAAATCAAAAGTTAGCTTCATATTCTTATTCAGCACATTTTTGTGAGCTCACACGCCAATTTTCACATCATCTGGAGTTGATCTTGACATGAGCTAAGTGGGACGAATTCAAACTTTATTTGAATTCAAAACTAAACTTGTGCTGAAATTCACCCAAGTCGAACCCAATTTGAATTCTATTCAATTCAAATGGCTCAGGGGTGAATAATTTGAATCACCAGGGGTATTATGGGGATCACTGTTTACAACAGTGATTACGAATAAATTTCAGAGGTTAAAACCCCGGGTGGGGCCCACATGTCATAGAGGGAAGAAGGAGAAACTTGCACCCAAAGTCAGAGTCTCGGTGGGAAACTCCACCGAGCAGCTGTCGGCTGTGCTACCGAGCAGCTACCGGTGCCACCAGCTGTTTCCCTCTCCGCGCGCTGGCGCCCAGGGCGGCTGGCTCGCGTCCCCACGCGACCAGCACCACCTCAGCCGAGCAGGAGTCGGCCGGCTTTATCTTCTCGCGGGCAAACCCGAGCAGCGGCATTGTTTCTCGCCGCAGCTCTCTGCTCATTCGGGAAAACCAGCAAAACCATCTCCTCCTTCGTCCCTAAGCTGCTAGACAGCCACCTGAGCTCACACTCCACCTCCCCAATGCCAGAAACCCTGAGCTCCGACTTCCTTTGCCCGAAGACGATCGCCACCGCGGCGACCTAGCCTCAGCCGAGAGTCAGGCGCCCGTGGGCAGCGTTCCACAGGCGTTTTCATGGTCCAGCGAGAGAGGCAACAGGAGCGCGTGACCACCGTGCTGCTCTCCTCCAAGTTTTGAAGCCAACCGTGAAGAATCCACAGAGAATTTCCAGTTTTTGCTCCGGCGACCGTAAACCAAACTTCCGGTACAGTTTCTTTAAATTCTCGCTCTATGATCTTTCGGAGGTCATCAAATCTTGCACATAGACGCTGGACTAGCCGGCGATCAAGTTCTTTTCTGCATCTGTAGCGTGAAACTGTCTAGGAGTGAAGAATTTCGAGCTCGATCGAGGGCGGTCATGGCGGGCACGATCGGTCACACGGTGCCGCCCGACTTGCCGCCATCCCTGAACCCTTTTGACACCTTGTCGAGCTTCCTAGAGGTACACTGATGTTGTAGGGCCGTTTGTTCGAGGTGTTGGTGGGTTTAGAAACCACGGTCGACGGTGTCGAACCTCAACCGAGGCCGCGGCACGTCGCCGAGCTATTTCCGGTCACCCCTAGCCTGACCTGTCACCACCGACGTGTTCCTCGACGTCGACAACCCCCTGGCGGTGATTTTCAGACCATGGGAGGTCCGGCAGCGGCGAGCCGGCGAGCCCAGAGTCTGCTCCGGCGAGGTCGGCGGCGCGGCCGCGAGAGAACGGCGGGTGGAAGACGAAGCCGGCTGGCCCACGTGTCAGCAGCGGAAGAATTTAAATCGGGATCGGGTGAGGCCAGGGATCGGCTGTGCTGGTGCGCAAATACCCTGTGAGCTCCGGTGTGCCGGACACCTCCGCACTCAACACGTTTGGTATCCCCGGTGTGCAGGACACCTCCGCGCTCGACACGTGTCCCCACGGGCCCCGAGAGTTTAAACTTTTCCCCCAATTTTCAGAATTCTTCCAAACTTCAAATCCTCATAACTTTGGCTAGAAAGCTCCAAATCGGGTGAACCAAATTTTGTTGGATTCAGCTCTCTGAGCACTTTCCAGCAATGCCAAATTCAGCTCATGAAAGTGAATAGTTTTCTAGAATTAAATCCCTAAAATTTAAACTGTTGGGAATTTTATCTGGAGAACTACTTTATGAAAAATTCTGAAATTTGGCTGAAAGGTTCATTGGAAAATCCCAGAATCCCAGTAAAATTTTTAGACTCCTCCAAGTTCATTTAGTTACCCTAATTGGGTGATTAAGAGAACTGCCCAGAGAAAATAGAAAAATGTACAGAAACATTTTTCAGATTTTCTCCAATCTTAATTAGGACATAACTTTCTGTAGAATTCTTCAAATGACATGAAACCAACTCCATTAGAACCATCTTAAAGTCTAGTTTCCAGAAAGTAATGGTTGGAGCCATGAAAAACCCTGGAATTACTTAGAGGCTCAATCATTGACCAAAGAGGCTTTTATTTATACAAGGTTCAAGTAAACTTTGTTTCAAATAAAACTTGGTCACAACTCTGGTTAGGACCCTACCAATCCACCATAAAAATTTCAGGAACCAAAGGGGAGGGCTAGCTAGAGTTATTAGCAATTATGTATTTAAGTTCACACATTTGCATTTAAATTTACATGTAGTATTGTACTCAACGTGTAGCCATTGAAGAAGAGACCCCGGAAGTGCTGGATTTCCTTCTTCCGGAAGAGGAACTAACCCCTGACCAGCAGCAACAAGGCAAGCCCCGGTTTGCATTAACCTTTTATAAGTTTTACTTTGTTTACATGAGTCATATGAAGTATGTATGTGCATTAGGTGTAGGATGAATGGAACCCCACTTGCATAACCAAAGGTTCCTAAAGGAGTGAGGGTAGTGTCTAAGACCTCGAGTAGATAGGCTATGCTTAATGAGTCATAGGACTTCGGTACAAGTCGAGTAGTTGGAATCTACTCGCGAGATAGGCTTGGGACACACGGGTTCGGTTGAGTGATATGAGATCACTTTAGTAATGAAAATGAGACTAGGCAGGCGCTAGGGCGCAGCAAGAGGGAGTCTTGTGTGCGCCGCCCTGCTCGTGTCGATTGAGGACCGATCCGTGTGCGGCCCTGCTGAACAAGTATTGAACGTACCGAAGGCATATCGGATATATGGGCCCCGATAAACCGATGTAGCCTAAACCTCCGGGCGTCGAGGCATAACGCACCGATTTATAGGTGTAGGCTGAGGGCAGCAAGGTGGAAATCTGCCAACGGGCATAGAGAGATGCTCCGTGTGGGGAATCTCCTGCTCGTTTCGGTGCAACCGGTTCGACGTTTGGGCTGTTGGGTGAAAGGTTGTCCCGTACGACATCGAGTGAGCGTGCTGTGCAGCTCCACGGGTGGGCGTACGTGACGTGCTCTTTGGGTTTCCCTGCAGGTGTATATCGAGTCGATTCGCCGTCCCTCGCGGTGACGAGTACCGCTTGTTCACTGCGTCGTAACGTAGATTAATGGATGAAACATGTTGATTCAATATTGCTGTTATGATATAATTGTATTGTTACATGTGTGCCACCAAATACTGCTCACTAAATTTCAGCTTCATGAACTGTTAACCTGTTGCTAAAAGATGAACTAAGGATGAACTTGTAGGCGTGTCCATTTGCTGCAACATTGCTATCCTATGTCATGATACCCTCATGTAGAGTTTCATGCTTAGGTGAGTCGGTTAAGCCTTGCTGAGCCTTCGTGCTCACGCTTGCTGCTTAAGTGTTTTTCAGGTGAGGAGCCACCCACGGACTCGGAGTACGAGTCCACCGGCGAGGGTTACCCTCCGTCGGGGACCACGGCTGAGTGGGAGCCGTACACGCCGCGCTGAGCTGAGACGTGCAGCTAGTGTGGGTTGCCCTAGGGCTGGGCAACCGACTTTTGCTAGATAGGCGGGCGTGAGTTGTATAATAGAAACTTCCGCTGTGTAATAAAGACTCTAGTTTGTAACTGAGAAGTGTACTACTTTGTACCTTCAGTTTGTTTTCCCTTGTAATATAATGTGTTCTTATGACGTGTGCTGTCGGGTGACGCATCGCGCGGCACCACCCTCTGCGATCCTGGATGAGCGGATTCCGGTCCGCCACAGCCTGGTATCAGAGCTGCATTGGGGATAGCACAGTACTTAAGAACTATGTTATGGGAAAACTTAGGTATACGGTGAGGATTCGGTAGTTGCCCAAGTAAGGACTATACTAGCATAGTTACTTAAAGTGGCAAAGACTAACTTATGTGTTATAATTCTGAATTTCAATTATGTAACGACGCACCTACGCTCTGGTAAGTATGGTAAGGAATGCCACCGAAAGCGGTTCAATTTCAGTTAGCTCCCCTGACGAGGAACGTGGTTCAGGGATTGATCTCACAGCTTGGTGTGAGACGTCAATATGAAACTCTTAGACTCTTCATGTTCCTGAGTTCATATGAAACGCTGATCCCTAGCGTGCATTAGGCAAGTGAGTGGAGACCCCATCGCGTGGTCAGTAACGCGAGAGTGTGTTCGTCTGGAAATAGCCCAGGAGGACATACGCAGCGCTTGCCATCGGCGTGCCCTGCCGGGCAGTAGGTGGTATCTGTTGGGCTGATAACATTCCCAACCGTGACGACCCGTTCATGACATACTCGGGTTCCCCGTCGTGTGGTGTTGAAACACGATCACGTGCCTTGAGACGTGACCTAACTCAAGGACGGCCGTATGACAATGATACGGGCGTTTGTATTTACTTTCAAATATGGAACTGCCTGAAATGAACAACCTTTGAGTGCATCACTATTGTGTGGTTTTCTGCAGGTACTAACCACGTATGTATCCTTATAGAAAACGTGTGCGAGAGACCGTTTAATGCCACACTTGAGACGTATATGCCGGTATAATCCGGCTAGGATTTTCTTTTGTGAGGAACGTAGTACCGAGATATTGTAGGCATGTGCATGAAAATAATGATAACAAGGAATTAAAATCACTAGGATCAACATCTAGGACTCTGGTTGGGTAGGAAAGTGATAATTGATGAGTGTAGTTCCAAAAGACTGAAAAACAGAGTGCTCTGTTTTGGGCAGCACGTTTGCTGATCTTCAACAGGGCATAACTCACAGGTCTTTTAGCCCAGAGAGGTGTGCTATATAGTTCTGGAAAGGTATTTAAGTACTCTACAACTTTGTTGTAGACTTCCAGAGCTGAAACTCACCTTAAGGTAGCTTAAATCCTAGAGGAAGGTAAACTGTCCAGAGTAAAACATTCTCTGGACTGTTCTATTTTTCAAACATAAATCCTAGTAGAAAAATTTAAAAATTCTCATATGATACATCCTTAGAAAGGAGAGAAGATGTGTGACACCTTTGCAATTCAAAGTTCCTGAAGTTTCAGCACAGAGTTCAGTGGAAACTCGAATTCAAAACAGCAACTTTCCAAGGGAGGTGCTGTTAAAATTCTTCCAGAAATTCTGCTAACTTTGAATTAGCATAACCTTTTAACCAAAGCTGATCTGGGGGCAAATGAATACTCGTTGGAAAGATACTGAAGTTGACTTTAACTTTGGTATTCAACTTGAGTCGTGAAACTGCCCAGAACAAGATCAAAACTTGGAATAGGTAGAAACTGGTCATTCTGACAGAAGAATGACAGTTGAACTCATTGGAGAGGGTGTTGTACCCTAAGGGTGGTATACGTGATGACAACGCGATAGTAATGTCTCGTAAAGACCAAACCAGTTATGGTGAGTTTCCAAAGTGGAGGTTCATCAAGTTGGATTAAACTAGCTTGTGTTTGGTCTGGTAATGGTGTAGCGTGTGCAAAGTTATTACATTATCTACTTACGAGATATATCGCATGTTTTTGTTGTCATAATGTTTTTACGCCCATTTTTATTGGACTGCATGTAACAATGCTGCGGGACTGATGATTATTATTGTGTGGTTGCAGATGGTTCGTACTAGGACCACGCACGAGGTTGGTGGCTCTAGCCAACAGGGAGGTGATGACTCCCAGCCACCGGCCTACGACAGCACCCCGCAGCAGCAGCCACCACCTCCGCTTACTCTAGCGGATGTGATAGCGGCACTGGTGGGAGGTCGTGAGGAGCAGACCGATCTGCTCCGCACGATCGTGCAGAATACGTCCCAGGCGGGGGGACGTCAGGATAGAGGGCCTCGTGAGCCCCGCGAAGTGTCGTACTCGGATTTCATGAGTACGCACCCTCCAGTGTTCACCGAAGCTGAAGAACCGCTGGAGGCTGACAACTGGCTGCGGACCATCGAGTCCAAGTTTGGGCTGCTTCAGTGTACGGAGCGGCAGAAGACCCTGTTCGCAGCACAACAACTCCACGGTGCCGCTGGTGCGTGGTGGGCGAACTATGTCGCCTCACGTCCGGTTGGCCATGCCGTGGAATGGCAAGAGTTCCGGGAGGCATTCCGCGCCTATCACATTCCTCCCGGAATCATGAAGAGGAAGTTCCAAGAATTCTTGGAGCTGAAGCAGGGCGGGAGGAGTGCCCACGACTACTCCCGTGCCTTCAACCATCTGGCGCAGTATGCGTCAGACTATATCTCCACGGAGGAGAAGAAGAGGGAGCATTTCTATCGGGGGTTACAACCCGAAATGAAGACGCACCTCGTTCAGTGGAACCGCGGCACTTTCAACGACCTAGTCAATGCCGCAATCATGCAAGAGGACGCTCAGCGGGAGTTGGCAGCTGAGCAGAGGAAGCGCAGTGCTCCACCTAGCAGCGGTGGTGGCGCGCCCCAGAAGTACCGTATGGTGTATCGGACACCATCCGGCCAGCAGTGGCATCCACCGGCGCGACCTCAACGGTTCGGGGGACGTCCGTTCCAGTCACCCTCGTTCCGTCCGCCGATGCCACCACCAAGACAGCAACAGCAGCAGCAGATGGTGCCCCGGGCGTTTCCACCGCCACAACGCGCCCCGGGATTCCGTCCACCGATCAGCGGGGGACCGCCCCGTTTCACCTGCTTCACGTGTGGCCAGGCGGGCCACTTCGCGAAGGACTGTCCCCAGGGACAGCAGAGCAGCGGGCAAGCCCAGCTCCAGGGCAGTGCTCGAGGCCGACCTCCGGTCAAGAAGGTTGGTCAGCGGACTGGAGGTGTCCGCAACCTCGACAATGAGGACGCCCCGGAGGGAGACAAAGTGCTGGCGGGTACGTTCACTCTCGACAATCAAGCCATCATCATACTTTTTGATTCTGGTGCAACCCACAACTTTATAAGCGCATCATATGTGGTTAAGCATCAGCTGGAAGCCTTTCCAACCGAGTTCTTATATGATCTGCTCACCGGGCGGAAAGATTTCAGCAACTATGATGGTTCCAAAAGCACCATTATGCTTAGGTGGGAAGATATATCCCACCACTATGATTATCTTAGGGGGACAGAAGATTGATGCAATCTTGGGAATGTCATGGCTAAGTTACCATGGCGCTGTCCTGGAAACTCTAACACGGACGGTTCACCTCAACTCCCCGTTACACCGTCCGCAGTCCCTCCTATTAGATAACCCCGTCCGGGAGGTTTCAGCAGTCAACAATACTGAAGCTCTCAAGTTGGAGGACATTCCCGTAGTCCGGGAGTACCCCGACGTGTTCCCGGATGATCTTCCGGGCATGCCACCTGAGCGGGATGTCGAGTTCAAGATTGAGCTCGCACCCGGGACTACGCCCATATCACGGAGACCATACAAGATGGCTCCAAATGAGCTGGCGGAACTGAAAGAACAGCTCAATGATCTGTTGAGCAAGGGTTTCATTAGGCCGAGTTCCTCGCCTTGGGGATGCTCGGCGTTGTTCGTGAAGAAGAAAGATGAAACCTTGAGGATGTGTGTGGATTACCGGGTGCTCAACGCCGTCACCATCAAGAATAAGTACCCACTGCCCCGCATCAACATATTGTTTGATCAACTTGTGGGTGCAAGTGTGTTCTCAAAGATGGACCTTCGCTCTGGATATCACCAGATCAAGATCCGGGGGGAGGATATCCCGAAGACGGCCTTCTCGACGAGATACGGATTATATGAATATCTCGTCATGTCTTTTGGTCTCACAAATGCTCCAGCCCATTTCATGTATCTCATGAACTCAGTGTTCATGCCAGAGCTGGACAAGTTCGTGGTAGTGTTCATCGACGATATCTTGGTTTACTCCAAGACAGAAGCCAAACATGCCGAACACTTGCGGATCGTTCTTCAACGATTGCGAGACCACAAGCTCTACGCCAAGTTCAGTAAATGCGAGTTTTGGATCAGCCAAGTGCCTTTCTTGGGATATATCATCCCAGCAGAAGGCATTGCGGTTGACCCAAGCAAAATAGAGCAAGTGCTGAAATGGAAAGCTCCCACTTCAGTTCATGAAGTCAAAAGCTTCCTTGGGTTAGCGGGATACTATCGGAGATTTATTCCAAGTTTCTCCAAGCTCGCTAAGCCGATGACAGAGTTACAGAAGAAAGGGACGAAGTATGTTTGGAACACGGCGTGTGAAGGAGCGTTCCAAGCATTGGTGAAGCATCTCACCACAGCACCGGTATTAGCTCAGCCGGATACAACAAAGCCCTTCGACGTGTATTGTGACGCGTCTGGTATTGGGCTCGGCTGCATGTTGATGCAGGAAGGACGTGTGGTCGCATATGGCTCACGCCAACTTCGGAACCATGAGCAGCACTATCCGACTCATGATCTTGAGCTTGCTGCAGTGGTGTTGGCGCTAAAAATGTGGAGGCACTATCTCCTGGGGAATCTGGTGCATCTCTACACCGACCACAAGAGCTTGAAATACATTTTCACCCAGAAGGAGCTGAATATGAGGCAAAGGAGGTGGTTAGAATTGATCAAAGATTATAAAATTGAGATTCATTACCACCCCGGCAAGGCGAATGTGGTTGCCGACGTGCTGAGTCGGAAATCACATGTCCATCACCTCACCATTACACCGGTGGAGGAGGAAGAGCCAAGTTTATACTTGGTTCCTTATGGATCGCTGTACAACCTTGCCCTCATCCCTACTATTAGGGAGGACATCATTGCAGCTCAGAAAGATGATAAAGGCATGGCACATCTCCGGAGACGGATAGACAATGGAGAGATCAAATGTTTCCGGAAAGATGAGGAGGGGACGCTATGGTTCAATGACCGCATAGTCATACCCCGGGACATGGAGCTGAGGAGAAAGATCCTCGATGAAGCTCACTTGTCTAAGTACTCCATTCATCCGGGCAGCAACAAGATGTACCAAGATTTGAAAAAGAAATTTTGGTGGACACGGATGAAGCGAGAGGTAGCAAAGTACGTATCCGAGTGCGATACGTGTGGACGAGTGAAAGCTGATCACATGAAGAAATCAGGGCTGCTACAACCCCTGAAGATCCGGGCATGGAAATGGGAAGATGTGAGCATGGATTTCATTGTGGGATTACCCCTAACATCCAACAAGCATGATTCCATATGGGTAATCGTTGATCGGTTAACCAAGACGGCTCACTTCATCCCGGTGAATACACGTTACAATGCCGGCAAATATGTGGAGCTGTACATAGCAAAGATTCTATGCCTATACGGGGTACCCAAGACCATTGTCTCAGATCGAGGTGCATTAGTTGTATCTTGCTTTTGGGAGCAGCTACACGCTGCATTGGGTACTAAGTTGATCAGGAGCTCCACCTATCACCCTCAGACAGATGGCCAGACAGAGAGGGTGAATCAAGTCCTGGAAGACATGTTGAGAGCATGTGCCATCCACCATGGTAGGAACTGGGATGATCACCTACCATTGGCGGAATTCTCGTATAACAACGGCTATCAGGCGAGTATCAAAATGGCACCTTATGAAGCTCTCTACGGTCGTAAATGCCGCACCCCATTAAATTGGTGCGAGTCCGGTGAAAGGGTCACATTCGGGGTTGATGTGGTGAACGACGCCGAGGAGCGCGTTCGGACAATTCAAGCCAATTTGAAGGCCGCTCAATCCCGGCAAAAGAGCTACGTTGATAAGAGGCATAGACCGTTGCACTTTGACGTTGGGGAACACGTGTACCTCCGCGTGTCTCCAATGAAGGGCGTACACTGGTTCGGTGTAAAGGGGAAGCTCGCTCCCCGTTTTATTGGACCCTACGCTATCACCGAGAAGTGTGGACCAGCGGCGTATAGATTGGGACTACCGGCATCTCTCGCTGGTATCCATGATGTGTTCCATGTTTCGCAACTGCGAAAATGTTTGAAGCATACGGCTGCTGTTCCTACCGAAGAGATCGGCGAGCTGAAACCGGATTTAACCTATGAGGAGTATCCGGTGGAAATTCTTGATGAGAAAGCCCGAACCACGCGTAGCAGAACGTGGTGGTTCTACAAAATCCTCTGGAGCAACCACACCGCTGATGAAGCGACGTGGGAGAGCGAGGAGTTCCTTCACTCAAATTACCCGGAGTTCATGGCTTCTCAACACGGGTAAGTCCCTACTACATCGCTATCTCTTCTTTTGTAATCTCGGGACGAGATTCTTTTAAGGGGGGAGGGATGTAAAAGCCCAAGAAAAGGGACTTGCAAAAACTTTTCTTCACCTCACAACACCACAGTTTTCGTTGTGGATATCTTAGGAAACATTGTGAAGAGCAAGTAACCTTCATCAAAAGAGTGATTAGAGGGGAAAGTCTTCCTTTTCACAAAGTGGGATTTGGACATAGGAACATGAGAGGTTGAGCTCACCCCTAGAACTTAAAAAGTCTTGGGAAGGTTCAGTCCAAGTTTCATAGAAATCCAACACTTTTTGAGACACTTTTTGGGTTATTTGAAAAAGAGGCCAATTTGAATGTTGTCGGTACCCTCGATATGGGGTACCCCCGCGCACAGGGGAAAATGCCTAAGGATCTCGCCCTTCTCCGCAGGGAGAGCTCCGAAGGCGCCACGCGTCCAGCGGGGCCGGACCTCCCTCTCCTCAAAGGAGAGCTCCGGGCCCACCACGTGGCATACAGAAGCCGGACCTCCCCCTTCGCGGGAGAGAGGTCCGAAGGTGCCGCGTGTCCGGAGAGGCCGGACCCCCCTCTCCTCAGAGAGGAGCTCCGGGCTCTCCACGTGGCCAACAGAAGCCAAACCTCCCCCTCCGCAGGGAGAGGTACGGAGGCTCCACGTGCCCCGCAGGCCGGACCCTTCTCTCCTCAGAGAAGGGCTCCGGACCCGCCACGTGGCCAGAAGAACGGTGCTGCCTGCCCCCGAGCGGTAGGCAGCGGGCGTAAAGGCGCCCCATACCTTGCCCGTACAAGGTATTCAAGGCCCGCGTCTTCCCAAGACGCGGAGACGTGGAGCATGCTTCTGTCAGGTGCCGTAGCGCCCAGTCGCATCACAGACTGGCGCGCGGTGTCAGAACCTGCCAGCCAATAAACACCGCGACAAGACATCCCATGTCGCCTGCGCCATCATCAACCACTACGACTAGCATGCGGCATGAGCAGGGCGGCAAGATGAAGACTCAGAAGCCTTCAACCAGAGACAACTACCGGCATAACTGCAGATACGGTAGATAATAGACAATCTTCCCGGGACCACCTGTCAGGTCCCGGCTCCCCTTGTAAGCCGCCCGAGTCTTGGACTATCAAAGGCTCGGGTAGGCGACGATAGCAAGGGTTGGCACTTTGCAACTCATACGCTAGCCATACACTCTCAAGCTGTAACTCACCCCCAAGCTCAGGCCTCCGGCCCTGAGCAGCAAGCAATACAGCGAGCTCCATAGCTCGCCGTGGACGTAGGGTTTTATGCTCCGGCGGCCTGAACCACGTAAAACTCGCCGTGTCAAGCTCTCGCTAACTCGTCCATCTTCGCAAGCTCTCCGCTAGGGACTAGCTCCTCCGAAAAAAGAACCTCCGCGGGCTGCTCAGTGCAGGCCCGGGGGAAGTGTCGATCGCACACTTCGACATTTGGCGCGCCAGGTAGGGGGGCTTTTCTCCTAGCGCGATGAGTTTCCGCCGACGAAGATGACCAAGCTTCCTTCAGCGGCAAACTCTCCCCCCCTGCGCCCGCGGCAAACCGTGACCAGGGGAGAGTACATGATGACACACTCAGGACGGAGTGTATCAGGGCAAGCTGGGAGCCAGCAACCGGCTCTGGCAGCGCCGACCCCGGCAATGCAGGCTCCATCCAGCGTCAGGCCTTCAGTAGCGCTGGGCGTACCCGGCGGGGGTGCGCCAGCCGCAGCAAGAGCGCTACCGCGCAATCTGCCTGCTGGGGACGCGCCTCAGGCAGCGACCCAGCAGTGGATTCGAGAGATAGACCGTCTCGTCGTCGCCGCCGCAAACCCTCGACTTCGGCGGGGACTACGCTCCGGCCAACCGGCTGTGCCGCTGACGCGCACGCCAATGGTTGGCGAGCAGACGGCGGACTCCTGCTCCACCAGGCTTCCGTCGACGGACCTGGGGGCAGAGCCGGAGCGATGCCACTTGGGTCAAGATGCCCGAGTGTTCTTTGAGCAACGTCGAGAAAGGCGTCGCAACTAAGAGGCTGGCGACAGTATGACGTCGGCCTCGACCCAGCCTGAAGGGCAGATCTTCGCCACGCGAGCTCTGCCCCAGGCATACGCCGCGCAGCATATGCCACAACCATATGCCCCGCAAACGGCGTCCCCGGTCTATGGAGCAGCCTTGCCCATACCGGGGCACACTGTGCCAGCGGCGAACCAAGCGTTCGCGGCACCAATACCTGCACTGGGAGCCAGCAACCGGCTCTGGCAGCGCCGACCCTGGCAATGCAGGCTCCGACCAGCGTCAGGTCTTCAGTAGTGCTGGGCGTACCCGGCGGGGGTGTGCTAGCCGCAGCAAGAGCGCTGCTACTCAATCCGCCTGCTGGGGACGCGCTTCAGGCAGCGACCCAGCAGCGGATTCGTGAGGTAGACCGTCTCGTCGTCGCTGCCGCAGACCCTCGACCTCGGCGGGGACAACGCTCCGGCCAACCGGCCGTGTCGCTGATGCGCACGCCAATGGTTGGTGAGCACACGGCAGATTCCAGCTACACCAGGCTCCGGTTTTGGCCGCACCTGCCCGAAAAGTTCGACAGCAGCGTCAACCCGGTGGAGTTCCTTCAGATCTACTCCACCGCCGTACTTGCCGCAGGAGGGGATGAGGCCGTCATGGCCAACTACTTCCCCGTCGCCTTGACCGGCCCGACCCGGTCTTGGCTCATGAACCTCCCTCGGGGTTCCATAACTTCCTGGGGAGAGCTCTGCCGGCAGTTCATCGCCAACTTCGGCAGCTCCTACACCCGTCCCGGCACGGAGCTTGACCTCCAAGACATCAAGTAACAACCTAGGGAGTCACTGCGCTCCTTCATCCAGCGGTTCTCCCAGGTACGCAACACCATCCCGCATATTCAAAGTGCTTCTATGGTGGTGGCACTTCGACAGTGTCCGAGACGAGAAGATGCTTGAGAAGCTTGCGACCAAAGAGGTCTGCGATGCCTCTGAGCACTTCAGCCTGGCGGACAAGTGCGCCAGAGCAGCCGGTGGGCGGAGCTGGCACTCACTGCCAGCTTCCGAAGCCGGAAGACAGCCCGAAGACGGCAGAGTTCAAGCTGAGCTCCCGACCACGTCAGACAGCCAAGAGCCAAGCACTGGCTGACTTCGTGGCTGAGTGGACGCCAACGAAGGCTGACCCAGGGGGCCGCGAAGATGGTGAACCAATATACCGAGCTCCGGTCTTCACCGGGCCTCACTGGACGCTCTTCTTCGACGGCTCCTCGCAGAAGCAGGGGGCCGGTGCCGGCGTACTGCTTCTCATGCCATCGGGGGAGCAGTCTGGGTACATGGTGCGTTTCAATTCCAAGGCAACCAACAACTTGGCAGAGTATGAAGCACTCATCTTTGGCCTAAAAGACAGTCCTGTCTTTGGGCGCTCGCCAGTTGTTGGCGCAGGGCGACTCCCAGCTAGTTATCAAGCAAGTTAAGGGTGAATGCCCTTGCAATGGCCCACAGCTAGCTGCTTATCTGCTTCACGTGCGGATGTTGGAGAAAGAATTCCTCGCGTTGGACCTGCGCCATGAACCGCGCGCTGGCACAGCCGCAGCTGACTACTTCTCAACGAAGACCTCCATCGGAGCCCCCGTGCATGGAGGAGTCTTCGAGAGGACGTTGCTGCGGTCCACAGCCCGGCCCGCCGAGCCGAGCGAAGGGGACTGAACCAGTGCCACGAAGCTAGGCAGTCCCGGCGGCCCTGGATGCCGCCAAAGGATCGTAAGAGTCACTGGGGACTCCGTGCAACCCAGCGATCAAGATCCAGAAGCTCAAGTAGTCCCGATGCATGGACCACGGAGGTCCGGGACTCCTTGAAGGACATCCTTCCTGATGAACGTGCATCCGCTGAACGGGTGGTGCGGATGGCTAAGTGCTCCGTGCTGGTATCTTTACTGGCGTGGCGCCTCGACATCCTATTGCGGTGCATAACCCAGGAGGAAGGCTGCGACTAGCTCGCAGTAGTCCAAGGAGGCGAGTGCTGGGAACACTCATCGTCCCGAGCGTTGGTCAGATAAACCACCCGGCATGGCTCCTACTGACCGAGAGCCACCTGGACGCCGTCAAACCGGTTAGGGATGCAATGCGTGCCAAGTCCATGCCAAGCAGACCCACACAACCGGTGCAGACGCGCACCCAGAGCCGTCGGGGGATACCGGCTCCTCCATGTCGAGGGCCAGCCGGACTTCCCAGGGCAGGGTCACGGGAACTACCCTTCCACATGGTATGTAGGGCCGAAGCCATGCTTCCCCCTGATATAGCCATGGGGGTCCCCCCGTGTCCGGCGTACGACGAAGCCACGCATGACCCGCTCTGCGTGAAGACAGGCGCTCCGACGCCACCCCAGTAAGTTCACCATTCTTACTTAGGTGTTTATTTAAATTACGCATTAATTTATATGAACACCTCCCCACGCTCTAGACAGTGTGCGTCCATTGTACACTCGGTTCCTCTTTCCTGCTCTCATGCATAGTCGATATTTGCCGTCCCGCCGAAGGCGGTAGGGCTTGGGGTACCTGCCAGAGGCCCGGTGGCCTTTTGGATCTCCCTCTATAAGGGTACTGCACCGCCAGTTGGTCTCCTCCGAGAAAAGACCTACGCTAGAACGGGGGGTCCGGAGCCTTGCTTTGCCCGGTCTTGCACCAAAAGCATGCGCACTCTGCCTCCCGGCGCTACGGTCTGAGTACCAGGGGGCCGGGCTGTTACACCCTGACTGGGGCTGGGGCCAGACCTCCGGGACCAAGTGCACTGGATTACCCAAGCCCCGTATTCCGGCCTGAGACAGTAAGCCAAATGAGACTAAGGGATAGGAAAGGGGGGACCACTGAGCAGTCCCGGACCTCCGCCCCCACAGCTGGGCCGAGCTCCGAGGCCAGCCCTCGCCCTCCTTTCAGAGGCGAGCGCTGATGCCGGACCTCACGCCCTTCGCTGGCCTGAGCTCCGATGACTTCCGGACTCCGCCTCCACAGCCAGGCGGAGCTCCGAGGCCAGCCCTCGCCCTCCTTTCAGAGGCGAGCGCTGATGCCGGACCTCACACCCTTTGCTGGCCTGAGCTCCGATGACTTCCGGACTCCGCCTCCACAGCCAGGCCGAGCTCCGAGGCCAGCCCTCGCCCTCCTTTCAGAGGCGAGCGCTGATGCCGGACCTCACGCCCTTCGCTGGCCTGAGCTCCGATGACTTCCGGACTCCGCCTCCACAGCCAGGCCGAGCTCCGAAGCCAGCTCTCGCCCTTCTTTCAGAGGCAAGCGCTGATGCCGGACCTCACGCCCTCCGCTGGCCTGAGCTCCGATGACTTCCGGACTCCGCCTCCACAGCAGGCCGAGCTCCGAGGCCGGCCCTCGCCCTCCTTTTCAGAGGCGAGCGCTGATGCCGGACCTCACGCCCTTCGCTGGCCTGAGCTCCGATGACTTCCGGACCTCCGCCCCCACAGCCGGGCCGAGCTCCGATGCCAGGCTTCACCCTCTCCTAAGAGGCTGAACATCGAAGCCGTCAAGACCCTGCCAGCACAGGGAGTACTCAAGACAAGAAAGTGCACGGATCAGAAGAGACGAAGGTCCCACCTCGGGCTCGCTATCTCCCCCGAGATGGGCCCGGGGGCCACTGTCGGTACCCTCGATATGGGGTACCCCCGCGCACAGGGGAAAATGCCTAAGGATCTCGCCCTTCTCCGCAGGGAGAGCTCCGAAGGCACCACGCGTCCAGCAGGGCCGGACCTTCCTCTCCTTAGAGGAGAGCTCCGGGCCCACCACGTGGCATACAGAAGCCGGACCTCCCCCTTCGCGGGAGAGAGGTCCGAAGGTGCCGCGTGTCCGGAGAGGCCGGACCCCCCTCTCCTCAGAAAGGAGCTCCGGGCTCTCCACGTGGCCAACAGAAGCCGAACCTCCCCCTCCGCAGGGAGAGGTCCGGAGGCTCCACGTGCCCCGCAGGCCGGACCCTTCTCTCCTCAGAGAAGGGCTCCGGACCCGCCACGTGGCCAGAAGAACGGTGCTGCCTGCCCCCGAGCGGTAGGCAGCGGGCGTAAAGGCGCCCCATACCTTGCCCGTACAAGGTATTCAAGGCCCGCGTCTTCCCAAGATGCGGAGACGTGGAGCACGCTTCTGTCAGGTGCCGTAGCGCCCAGTCGCATCACAGACTGGCGCGCGGTGTCAGAACCTGCCAGCCAATAAACACCGCGACAAGACATCCCATGCCGCCTGCGCCGTCATCAACCACTACGACTAGCATGCGGCATGAGCAGGGCGGCAAGATGAAGACTCAGAAGCCTTCGACCAGAGACAACTACCGGCATAACTGCAGATACGGTAGATAATAGACAATCTTCCCGGGACCACCTGTCGGGTCCTGGCTCCCCTTGTAAGCCGCCCGAGTCTTGGACTATAAAAGGCTCGGGTAGGCGACGATAGCAAGGGTGGCACTTTGCAACTCATACGCTAGCCATACACTCTCAAGCTGTAACTCACCCCCAAGCTCAGGCCTCCGGCCCTGAGCAGCAAGCAATACAGCGAGCTCCATAGATCGCCGTGGACGTAGGGTTTTACGCTCCGGCGGCCTGAACCATGTAAAACTCGCCGTGTCAAGCTCTCGCTAACTCGTGCATCTGCGCAAGCTCTCCTCTAGGGACTAGCCCCTCCGAAAAAAGAACCTCCGCGGGCTGCTCAGTGCAGGCCCGGGGGAAGTGTCGATCGCACACTTCGACAAATGTAAATTCAAATTGCAGCAACTTTCATCACCCGAAATCAAAAGTTAGCTTCATATTCTTATTCAGCCCATTTTTGTGAGCTCACATGCCAATTTTCACTCCATCTGGAGTTGATCTTGACATGAGCTAAGTGGGACGAATTCAAACTTTATTTGAATTCAAAACTAAACTTGTGCTGAAATTCACCCAAGCCGAACCCAATTTGAATTCTATTCAATTCAAATGGCTCAGGGGTGAATAATTTGAATCACCAGGGGTATTATGGGGATCACTGTTTACAACAGTGATTAGGAATAAATTTCAGAGGTTAAAACCCCAGGTGGGTCCCACATGGCATAGAGGGAAGAAGGAGAAACTTGCACCCAAAGTCAGAGTTTCGGTGGGAAACTCCACCGAGCAGCTGTCGGCTGTGCCACCGAGCAGCTACCGGCGCCACCAGCTGCTTCCCTCTCCACGCGCTGGCACCCAGGGCGGCTGGCTCGCGTCCCCACGCGACCGGCACCGCCTCAGCCGAGCAGGAGTCGGCCGGCTTTATCTTCTCGCGGGCAAACCCGAGCAGCGGCATTGTTTCTCGCCGCAGCTCTCTGCTCATTCGGGAAAACCAGCAAAACCATCTCCTCCTTCGTCCCTAAGCTGCTAGACAGCCACCTGAGCTCGCACTCCACCTCCCCAATGCCAGAAACCCCGAGCTCCGACTTCCTTTGCCCGAAGACGATCGCCACCGCGGCGACCTAGCCTCAGCCGAGAGTCAGGCGCCCGTGGGCAGCGTTCCACAGGCGTTTTCACGGTCCAGCGAGAGAGGCAACAGGAGCGCGCGACCACCGTGCTGCTCTCCTCCAAGTTTGGAAGCCAACCGTGAAGAATCCGCAGAGAATTTCCAGTTTTTGCTCCGGCGACCGTAAACCAAACTTCCGGTGCGGTTTCTTTAAATCCTCGCTCTATGATCTTTCGGAGGTCATCAAATCTTGCACATAGACGCTGGACTAGCCGGCGATCAAGTTCTTTTCTGCATCTGTAGTGTGAAACTGTCTAGGAGTGAAGAATTTCGAGCTCGATCGAGGGCGGTCATGGCGGGCACGATCGGTCACACGGTGCCGACCGACTTGCCGCCATCCCTGAACCCTTTTGACACCTTGTCGAGCTTCCTAGAGGTACACTGATGTTGTAGGGCCGTTTGTTCAAGGTGTTGGCGGGTTTAGAAACCACGGTCGACGGTGTCGAACCTCAACCGAGGCCGCGGCACGTCGCCGAGCTATTTCCGGTCACCCCTAGCCCGACCTGTCACCACCGACGTGTTCCTCGACGTCGACAACCCCCTGGCGGCGATTTTCAGACCATGGGAGGTCCGGCAGCGGCGAGCCGGTGAGCCCAGAGTCTGCTCCGGCGAGGTCGGCGGCGCGGCCGCGAGAGAACGGCGGGTGGAAGACGAAGCCGGCTGGCCCACGTGTCAGCAGCGGAAGAATTTAAATCGGGATCGGGTGAGGCCAGGGATCGGCTGTGCTGGTGCGCAAATACCCTGTGAGCTCCGGTGTGCCGGACACCTCCGCGCTCGACACGTTTGGTATCCCCGGTGTGCAGGACACCTCCGCGCTCGACACGTGTCCCCGCGGGCCCTGAGAGTTTAAACTTTTCCCCCGATTTTCAGAATTCTTCCAAACTTCAAATCCTCATAACTTTGGCTAGAAAGCTCCAAATCGGGTGAAACAAATTTTGTTGGATTCAGCTCTCTGAGCACTTTCCAGCAATACCAAATTCAGCTCATGAAAGTGAATAGTTTTCTAGAATTAAATCCCTAAAATTTAAACTGTTGGGAATTTTATCTGGAGAACTACTTTATGAAAAATTCTGAAATTTGGCTGAAAGGTTCTTTGGAAAATCCCTGAATCCCAGTAAAATTTTCAGACTCCTCCAAGTTCATTTAGTTACCCTAATTGGGTGATTAAGAGAACTGCCCAGAGAAAATAGAAAAATGTACAGAAACATTTTTCAGATTTTCTCCAATCTTAATTAGGACATAACTTTCTGTAGAATTCTTCAAATGACATGAAACCAACTCCATTAGAACCATCTTAAAGTCTAGTTTCCATAAAGTAATGGTTGGAGCCATGAAAAACCCTGGAATTACTTAGAGGCTCAATCATTGACCAAAGAGGCTTTTATTTATACAAGGTTCAAGTAAACTTTGTTTCAAATAAAACTTGGTCACAACTCTGGTTAGGACCCTACCAATCCACCATAAAAATTTCAGGAACCAAAGGGGAGGGCTAGCTAGAGTTATTAGCAATTATGTATTTAAGTTCACACATTTGCATTTAAATTTACATGTAGTATTGTACTCAACGTGTAGCCATTGAAGAAGAGACCCCGGAAGTGCTGGATTTCCTTCTTCCGGAAGAGGAACTAACTCCTGACCAGCAGCAACAAGGCAAGCCCCGGTTTGCATTAACCTTTTATAAGTTTTACTTTGTTTACATGAGTCATATGAAGTATGTATGTGCATTAGGTGTAGGATGAATGGAACCCCACTTGCATAACCAAAGGTTCCTAAAGGAGTGAGGGTAGTGTCTAAGACCTCGAGTAGACAGGCTATGCTTAATGAGTCATAGGACTTCGGTACAAGTCGAGTAGTTGGAATCTACTCGCGAGATAGGCTTGGGACACACGGGTTCGGTTGAGTGACGTGAGATCACTTTAGTAATGAAAATGAGACTAGGCAGGGGCTAGGGCGCAGCAAGAGGGAGTCTTGTGTGCGCCGCCCTGCTCGTGTCGATTGAGGACCGATCCGTGTGCGGCCCTGCTGAACAAGTATTGAACGTACCGAAGGCATATCGGATATATGGGCCCCGATAAACCGATGTAGCCTAAACCTCCGGGCGTCGAGGCATAACGCACCGATTTATAGGTGTAGGCTGAGGGCAGCAAGGTGGAAATCTGCCAACGGGCATAGAGAGATGCTCCGTGTGGGGAACCTCCTGCTCGTTTCGGTGCGACCGGTTCGACGTTTGGGCTGTTGGGTGAAAGGTTGTCCCGTACGACATCGAGTGAGCGTGCTGTGCAGCTCCACGGGTGGGCGTATGTGACGTGCTCTTTGGGTTTCCCTGCAGGTGTATATCGAGTCGATTCGCCATCCCTCGCGGTGACGAGTACTGCTTGTTCACTGCGTCGTAACGTAGATTAATGGATGAAACATGTTGATTCAATATTGCTGTTATGATATAATTGTATTGTTACATGTGTGCCACCAAATACTGCTCACTAAATTTCAGCTTCATGAACTGTTAACCTGTTGCTAAAAGATGAACTAAGGATGAACTTGTAGGCGTGTCCATTTGCTGCAACATTGCTATCCTATGTCATGGTACCCTCATGTAGAGTTTCATGCTTAGGTGAGTCGGTTAAGCCTTGCTGAGCTTTCGTGCTCACGCTTGCTGCTTAAGTGTTTTTCAGGTGAGGAGCCACCCACGGACTCGGAGTACGAGTCCACCGGCGAGGGTTACCCTCCGTCGGGGACCACGGCTGAGTGGGAGCCGTACACGCCGCGCTGAGCTGAGACGTGCAGCTAGTGTGGGTTGCCCTAGGGCTGGGCAACCGACTTTTGTTAGATAGGCGGGCGTGAGTTGTACAATAGAAAATTCCGCTGTGTAATAAAGACTCTAGTTTGTAACTGAGAAGTGTACTACTTTGTACCTTCAGTTTGTTTTCCCTTGTAATATAATGTGTTCTTATGACGTGTGCTGTCGGGTGACGCATCGCGCGGCACCACCCTCTGCGATCCTGGATGAGCGGATTCCGGTCCGCCACACGCTCGCCAGTTGTTGGCACAGGGCGACTCCCAGCTGGTCATCAAACAAGTCAAGGGTGAATGCTCCTGCAATGACCCACAGCTAGCTGCGTATCTGCTCCACGTGCAGATGTTGGAGAAAGAATTCCTCGCCTTGGACCTGCGCCACGTACCGCGCGCTGGCAACGCCGCAGCTGACAACCTTTCAACGAAGGCTTCCACCGGAGCCCCCGCGCCCGAGGGAGTCTTCGAGAGGACGTTGCTACGGCCCACAGCCCGGCCCGCCGAGCCGGGCGAAGGGGGCTTGACCAGCACCTCGAAGCTGGCGGTCCCGGCGGCCCTACAGCCATGGATGCCGCCAAGGATCGTAAGCGTCACTGGGGACTCCGTGCAACCCAGCGCTCAAGATCTAGAAGCTCAAGTCAGACCCGATGCATGGATCACGGAGATCCGGGACTACTTGAAGGACAACATCCTCCCTGATTAACATGCAAGCGCTGAACGGATTGTGCGTATGGCTAAGAGATACGCGCTGTTAGAGGGGGATCTCTACCGGCGTGGCGCCAACCACATCCTATTGCGGTGCATAACCCAGGGGGAAGGCTGCGACTTGCTCGCTGAGATCCATGGAGGCGAATGTGGAAGTCACTCTTCCTCACGCACGCTCATCGGTAAAGCCTTCCGGCATGGCTTCTACTGGCCGACAGCACTCCAGGATGCCGTCAAGCTGGTCGAGAGCTGCAAGACGTGCCAGTTCCACGCCAAGCAGATCCATACACCGGCTCAGGCGGTACAGATGATCCCGCCCTCGTGGCCATTTGCCGTATGGGGGCTGGACATCTTGGGACCGTTTCCCAGAACCGTCGGGGGATTCCGATACCTCTATGTCGCCATCGACAAGTTCACCAAGTGACCGGAAGCCACGCCAGTTGTCACCATCAACAAGCAATCCGCAGTAAAGTTCATCAAGTCTATTGTCTGCCGGTTCGGGGTCCCGAACAGAATCATCACCGACAACGGGACCCAGTTCACCAGCGCAGCCTTCCAAGACTACTGCGAAGACCTCGGCATTCAGGTGTGCTACACCTTTGTCGCCCATCCAAAGAGCAATGGGCAAGTCGAGAGGGCCAACGCGGAGATTCTCCGGGGCCTTAAGACTCGCACCTACGCCAGTCTGAAGAAACATGGTGCCAATTGGGTAGATGAGCTTCTGAGCACACTATGGGCTAACCGGACATCCCAGAGCCGGGCCACCGGAGAGACACCCTTCTTCATGGTGTATGGGGCCGAAGCCGTACTTCCCCCAGAAATCACCATGAAGTCTCACCGTGTCCGGGCTTACGACGAAGCCGCGCAGGACAACCTCCGGCGTGGAGAAATCGACCTCGTCGACGAGGTCCGATTGCATGCAGCACTCCGTAACGCACGGTACAGACAAGCGCTTCATCGCTACCACCAGAGGTCTGTCCGTACCCGGGAGCTGCAGGAAGGTGACCTGGTGCTGCGGCGCATACTTTCTCGTGAAGGGACCCACAAACTCTCCCCTAGTTCGGAAGGCCCTTTCCGAGTCGCGAGAGTGTGCCTCCCCGGGTGTGTGTGCCTGTCCACCGAGGATGGGGACCTGCTCCCAAACCCTTGGAACATAGAACACCTCCGTAAGTTTTACCCCTAGAGCAAAGATAGGGCAGTCGTTTCTTTTCGTAATAAACTCCATAGAGTCCGGGAACAGCGCTCGGAGCAACTAAACCCCAGGGGACGGTACAGGACTACGTTCATCTTTGCCTGGTTCCGACTCCAAGCGCGTAGAGTCTTGCTTCCCTTCTTAATGGGGTGGGTCGTGGCCTCCATGTATAGCCTGCCTTCCTCCTATGGAAAGTTATATGAAAAGAAACATGTTCTACTTTGCTCTTTCCTCATACTCATTTAAATTGTGTACTAAGTTTTTTTTATGACTACCCTTGCGGCGCATGGCTGCCATGTGCTCAGCTCCCTCTCCTCATTCTCACCAATAGTCAGCATTTGCTGCCCTACCAGAGGCGGTTGCACCGGAGGTACCTGCCGATAGTCAAAGGGGCCCCAAGCCCCCGGCACTTAGCGCACTACAGACCCCGGGCACCGTGCGTATGGTTAGGAACCGTAAGTCAAATAAGACTATGAGATAAGGGAGAGGGAGCCCCCAAGGAGAATTACGTTTTCCCTACTAGTGTGCAGGACCTCTCGGCCTCAAATCCCTACAGGAATGTGGTAGGAGCGCCTGACCAATGGGGCGCCCCTGCCAGGGGGCCACTACGGGATTACACAAGACCGGAACTTCAAGGCAAGACCGAAGGATCCACGGGTCCAGCGGGACCGGACCCCCCTCTCTAAGGGGATGGGTCCGAAGGCCCCACGTGTACCACAGGTCTGGACCTCCATCTCCTCAGAGGAGAGCTCCGGGCCCGACACGTGGCTGGCTGATCCGGGCCTCCCTATCCTCATGAGGCGGGCCCTAAGGACCTCCGGGGCCCTTAATATAATAAGGACCCGGGGAAGGTGCCGGAGCAGAACGTCAAGATTGGCGAAGGCCTCTTAGCACCTTGCGGAGCTAAGGGCTCGGCCAGGCAAAACCAAGAAAAAGACGGAAAACATCGAAGGCACGAAGGGTCATAAGAGTTCATATATTCATGGCTCCATGAGTTGGGCTACAAACTCGATGAAAAAGAAAGAAACAAGCCCCGAGGTTCCCCTAACACAACTAGGGTCCAGAAGTTGCAAGAACGGCCGCGTCACCAGGCTTCAGCCCTGGCAGCGTCTTCCCGCTCCATGACCCAAGCGCAGGAATTGCCTCCCTCATCACCAGCGCAAAAGCCGGTGTCATCAGGGGTGCTCCTGAGTCCCCCTCCACAGTTTCAGCGGTCTTCTTGGAGACTCAGCCGCCTGGAATTCTCCTTGGTGCATCGGCATTTTCCTTCTCCTGAAGTTCCCTCATCACCGGCGCAAAAGCCGGTGTCATCAAGGGTGCTCCTGAGGCCCCCTCCGCAGCTTCAGCGGTCTTCTCGGAGACTCTGCCACCTGGAATTCTCCTTGGTGCTTCGGCGGTTCCTTTGAAGACTCCACCATCTGAGAAGGGACGCAACGCCAGGGAGCTTTCTGCCTGCCATCACCGAGGAAGGGCCCGTCGGGAGGACAAGCCTGAGACCCCCTGGAGGTGCCACCTCCAGAGGCAAGGCAGGTAGGTTCCCTGGGTCACAGACTTGGTGCAGACGCCGCCGCCGGAGGAAATCGAGAGCGGTTCCCCTCCCAAAAAGCGGGTTAGAAACCATGGGAGAAGACAAGACCGCAGAGACTCGAGGGAGGTGCAAGGGCTAGAAGCCTTATAAGGGGAGCGCACCCACGTGGCGGTTTCTTTTCACACCTCCCAGGTACGAGTCAAAGTGATTCGGAACTCTTCGAATACGCCGCATCGGCAACCACTTCGGCTCCTAGGCCGAGCGCCGATGACAGGTGGACCCAAGCCGCCGACTGAAGCGGTGGGTCAAGGGGTCAGTCTCCTAAGAAGACAAGACGGCAAGGCACTTCGGCGGTTCCCGAAGAAAGTGTCGCAACGTGCAGGAGTGGTAGTCTTGGGAACCGCCATAGTAAAAGCAACCATCAAGTGGGCGCACGCTCCCACGATCCCGCGGCCGTTCGTGCTCCGGCAGCGGTCAATGCGGGACTTAGAGAAAGTGTGCGGGTCAGAAGAGACGGGGGTCCCACCTCGGGCTCGCTATCTCCCCCGAGATGGGCCCGGGGGCCACTGTCGGTACCTGCGATATGGGGTACCCCCGCGCACAGGGGAAAATGCCTAAGGAACTCGCCCTTCTCCGCAGGGGGAGCTCCGAAGGCGCCACGCGTCCGGCGGGGCCGGACCTCCCTCTCCTCAGAGGAGAGCTCCGAGCCCGCCACGTGGCATACAGAGGCCGGACCTCCCCCTCCGCGGGAGAGAGGTCCGAAGGTGCCACGTATCCGGCGGGCCGGACCTCCCTCTCCTCAGAGAGGAGCTCCGGGCCCGCCACGTGGCCGACAGAAGCCGAACCTCCCCCTCCGAGGGGAGAGGTCCGAAGGCTCCACGTGCCCCGCGGGGCCGGGCGCTCCTCTCCTCTGAGAAGGGCTCCGAGCCCGCCACGTGGCTAGCAGAACGGCGCTGCCTACCCCCGAGCGATAGGCAGTGGGCGTAAAGACGCCCCATACCTTGCCCGTACAAGGTATTCAAGACTCGCGTCTTCCCAAGACGCGGAAACGCGGAGCACGCCTCTGTCAGGTGCCGTTGCGCCCAGTCACATCACAGACTGGCGCGCAGTGTCAGAGCCTGCCAACCAATAAACGCAGCGACAAGACATCCCATGCTGCCCCCGCCGTCATCATCCACTACGACTAGCATGCGGCATGGGCAGGGCTGCAAGAGGAAGACTCAGAAGCCTTCGCCAGAGACAACTACCGGCATAACTGCAGATACGGTAGATGACAGACAATCTCCCCGGGACCACCTATCGGGTCCCGGGCCCCCCTTGTAAGCCACCCGAGTCTTGGACTATAAAAGACTCGGGTAGGCGACGTTAGCAAGGGTTCGCACTCCGGCAACTCATACGCTAGCCATTCACACCCAAGCTGTAACTCACCCCCAAGCTCAGGACTCCGGCCCTGAGCAGCAAGCAATACAGCGAGCTCCTTAGCTCGCCGTGGACGTAGGGTTTTACGCTCCGGCGGCCTGAACCACGTAAAACTCACAGTGTCAAGCTCTTACTAACTCGTCCATCCGCGCAAGCTCTCCGCAAGGTTCTAGCCCCACCGAAAAAAGAACCTCCGTGGGCTGCCCAGTGCAGGCCCGGGGGAAGTGTCGACCGAACACTTCGACACATTTTTTAGCTTCCACGAGACCCCCTTGTCTCCGGTGCCGCAAGGACCGGAGGCTCTCCAAGCTGCCAAAATGACCAAAGCTCCCTTGTTGCTCGTCGTAGATGCGTACCCACTTTCTCTTCGCGTGATGTCGGGGTCCGGCCAACTTGCCTGGTTTGACCAGTCGGGATGGCCCTCTAGCAAACAAACGACAGTACAAGGCATAAACCCCGGAGCCTTCGGGAGGCGTCATCTTAAGGGGTCCGAGGGTGACCCCTTGGGATAGTTAGGATTCCGGTCCCATGGACCGGAGCCATATGGCTTGCACAAGCACTGAAAGAAAAGGATAACCGTGCCGTGTAGTTGCATTTTCTCTGCTCGATAGCCCCATTATGGCCCGTGGTCCTCTGCTAAGGCTGCGAGACCTGGGCAATTCAGTGTAGTAGTGTCTGGACCCTGGTTGTCAACCTTCTTAGGGCGGTATGCCATCTGGACCCCCGTACTTGGGTGCAACGCTGGGAGGGGCAGGATGCACATGCTTTAGGGTGCAGGGCCAGTCAAGCAGGCTACACATCCTGGACTTCCTGCTGGCCAGACACCCCGAAGAGGGGAAGCGTCCTTCTGGCACCGCTAGACCCAAGCAGAGGGAAAGAAAAGAAAAGGAAAGTAGAATGAGAGATAAGAGAACGAAAGATAGAGTAAAGTGAGAGAGAAAGAATGTAGGAAGACAGAGCTAGCGTGAAGAAAGGAAGCGTCCTTCTGACACCATCGGACCCAAGCGGGAAGATAACCAGAGGGTCCGGAGGTAACACAGGTGCTTCAAGTATTTCCGCCTTGTAGCTTGGATAGTATAACCTTGGCCAAGGGTAATACAGAGAAAACTAAACTAAGTTCACGAGGTGGGATACGCAAAAATATACGCAAGCTTTGAAAAGGAAAGCTGTATGGGTAAGGGAGCACAAAGGTCCAGAACGACTTAGCTGACGTGGGCAACACTTAGCCAATGTCCCAAGCTTGTTCCTCAGGGCCCTTAGCGGCATAAGGACTCAGGTCGCCCTGGCGATGTGGCTACCATTCTTTCTGGACCCCGAGTAACACAAAGAGTCGAGGGGAGTTCAGCCCTTGTCTCCAGCTTGTCGTAGTCGGCGCTCCGAGTCTTCTTCTCGTTGCTGGAGTGGTCCGATGCCCTGCCTGCATGGTTTACCATGATGGCCCCCTGGTAGGTGTGGCCACTTAGTGGGGGGGGGGGGCACACCTACCAAGTAGATTGGATGAGGCAGGGTGTCAGCATTGGACCTCCCTGGGGGTCTGGGACACCATGGACCTATTAATATGGTCCAACCTCGGGTGATGTAGTCGTCCAGGATGCATGAGCCACCTGGTTCCCCGACACTGAGTCGTAGCGCCGGGATGCCTATACATCATGTGGTGAATGGTCATGAGGGCAGTATCATTTGCAGCATTTGCGCCGGTGTGTGGGTCTGCTTGGCATGAAACTGATACACCTTGCATCTCTTGACCAGCTAGACGGCGTCCAGGAGGGCTATCGGCCAGTAGAAGCCATGTCGGAAGGATTTACCGGCCAGCGTGTGGAACAAAGCGTGGTTGCCACCGCCCTCATGGATCTCTGCGAGTAGCTCGCAGCCTTCCTCCCAGGTTATGCACCACAATAGAATGCTGTCAGCGCCACACCGGTAGAGATCTCCGTCTACCAGTATGTATATTTTAGCCATACGAACGATCGGTTCAGCGGTTACACGTTCATCGGGAAGGATGTTGTCCTTCAAGTAGGACCGGACCTCCGTGATCCATGCATCGGGACCTACTTGAGCTTCTGGATCTTGGGCGCCGGGTTGCACGGAGTCCCCGGTGACGCATACGATCCTTGGCGAGCGCCATGGTTGCAGGGCCGCCAGGACTGCCATCTTCGAGATGCTGGGCTCACCCTCTTCGCCTGGTTCGGTAGGCCAGGTTGTATGACGCAGTAGCTTCCTTTCAAAGGTGCCTTCGGGGACCGGAGTCCATGCAGAGGGTTTTATTGAAAGGTTGTCTGCCACCGCAATGTTGGTGCGGGGGATATGGCGCTACTCCAAAGCATTAAATCCCTTCTCCACCTCTTGCACATGGATAAGGTAGGCAGCTAGTTGTGGGTCAATGTAGGAACACTCACACTCACCTTGTTTGATGGCGAGTTGGGAGTCTCCTTTTAACTAGCATCTGCCGTATTCCTAGAGAAAGGGCAGTACTCAAGCCAAATATGAGGGCTTCGTACTTTGCCATGCTGTTAGTGGCCTTGTAGTCAAGATGCACCATGTACATGAACTGCTCTTCTGACTGTGAGATGAGCAGGGCCCCCACTTCTTCACCTCGCTTGCGTGAGGGCCATCACAGTAGAGTATCTAATGGGGTCCGGTGGAAACTAGGGCTCTGGGCTCCGGGTCACCATCGCCTTGACCCCCTAGGTGGTATGGAGATGGAGTCCATTCCACCACAAATGTGTAGGGTAGGTTACGGACATGTCATTTATAGTTGCTATGCATGAGCTAATCATAACTGAATGGAGTGCACAGGACAGTATACATTTTTTTTCCTATTTCTGGCTTCCTTCGGGAAATAGGAGGCAACAGGCGATATAAGAAGGCAGCGACCTGCCCCGGGTACCAAGAGTGATTGGACCCTTCCGGGGCATTAGCTGTTTCTAAGCTCTGTTCCTAGTCTCTATGTTGCCCTTACAAGAAAGGGAAAAAGAAAAAATATTATACCGCTACCTTGGGGGCAGACTTACAGAGGTGTCCTATGACTCGTGGTCTGGGTAGAGGTACCCATCCCCTGCAGCAAGGCGGACGCACCTGGGGCGGCATGCTCCTACTGGTCGGGGAGAAGGCTTGTCACTCCTCCTCGTGAAAGCACTGGCCGAGGCACCAGGCAGACCTCCCCTGAGCTGCCTACACCTCATCGTGTGCCCGCACGTCGGCTGAGCCCTTGACGCACGGTGAAGCGGAGGAACGCCTGGTCAGGCGTGGAGCGTCTTGCGCCGCTCACTGTGGTCGGAGCCGTAGCTCTCATCTTGGTCATAGATGACCTTTAACGCCCGCTTGGCGTCTTGGAACTCCATCTCCTGGTCTGTGCTGACCTCTGGGTCAGCCTTTTTCTTGCCCTCTCGCTAGCGGGAGGGTGCACTATCCTAGCGCTGCTGCCGGAGCTCACAGAAACGCTCCGCCAGCCTCTGGATTTCTTGGTACTCATTGGCGTTGTGCCAGTTGGTGCAGTGGACCATCGCATTCGTCGCTGCCGGACGGCTGTCGTGGGTGCTTATCGGCGCGTGGCCCCCGGCCCCCTGTGGCCACTACTGCTGCTGCAGTGTGGGCTTCGGCCAATGGCTTGTTCTTGCCGCCAGTCTTCTTCTTCCTGCCACCAGGGCCCTCCCCGGTGGTCTCTCCCCTTTTGTTGGGCGGTGTGTGCCTGTTACGGCCCTCCGCGGCCCTGGCACACTTGTTTGCTAGGCTGAAGAGCTCGGAGATGTCCTGCACGTCGTGTGTGGCCAACTTCTCGAGCGTCTTCTTGTTGCGGACTCCCTATCAAAAGGCGGGGATGACGGAGGCGTTGGAGATGCGGGGGATGGTGTTCCTAACCTAGGAGAAATGCTGGATGAAGGAGCACAGCGACTCTCCCGGTTGCTGTTGCAGGGCGTCGAGGTCGGCCTCTGAGCCCGGTTGAATGTAGGAACTTCCGAAGTTGGCCGTAAACTGACGGCACAACTCTTCCTAGGAGGTTACAGACTCCTGGGGCAAGTTCATGAGCCATGACCGGGCTGACCCGGTCAAGGCCACGGGGAAGTAGTTGGCCATGATGGCCTCTTCCCCTCCTGCAGCTAGGATGGCGGTGGAGTAGATTTGCTGGAACTCGACGGGGTTGACAGTCCCGTCAAACTTCTCTTGCAAGTGTGGCCGGAACTTGCGCGGCCACAACGCCATAAGAAGGTGTGGGGCCAGAGCCATGCAGCCTCCCACTGAGCCTGGGGAGACGGGGTTCTGACCCGCGTAGATGGGGCACATGGTACCCGGGGTACCATACTCCTCCCCGAGGCTACGACGCCACTCGCACTATCTCTCGATGGTGACGCGGCCATTTTCCTTCTGACGGTGGCGGTGGTCCAGCTCGCCCCTGAGGTCTGTGGTGGGGAGCCTGGACGTCACCGTCGAGCTGGTGATCGCCATCCTGTAATCCCTTGTTAGGTTATGGGGCGGTAGCGGCCCCGTCCCTGGCCGCCGTCTCTGCCGCCGTCTCCTGTGACACGGCGAGTTAAGCGTGGCAACGACCAGGTGATCGACGTCATTGCGTCATTGTTCAGTAGTGGACAGGGAAGCTCCCGCGCTCGGGTGGTTGTGCAGGAGCGCGCGGGCTGCCAACAACGCGCTCTCCGGACTAGCTTCAGTCGGCGGCGCTGTTGCCGCCGAAGGCTGCCAGGAGGCAACGGGCACCGTCGCCATAGGTACTGGTGCCGGTGCAAGTGGTCCCGCTCTGGGACCAGAGGACGCTTTCTGCTAACTCTGTCGCTGGCGGCGCGAGGGCCGGGAAGAACCCCCGAAAGACTGGATGTTCAATTGTGGGCTTCACGAACGGCTTCAAGAACCAAAATCCCCCCTTCCTGGCGCGCCAAATGTCGAAGTGTTCGCTACAACACTTCCCCCGATCTGCTCAGAAGCAGCCCGCGGAGGTTCTTTTTTCGGTGGGGCTAGTGATTCTCCAAGGTCGGAACACAATGGCGAGAGGAAAGACACAAGGATTTACATGGTTGGGGCCGCCGGAGTGTAATACCCTACGTCCATGGGTGTGTTTGCTATATTGATCGCGCGTATGAGTGAGTGAGGTGGCTGGGTCGCGAACCCCCTGCCCAGAGGCTGCCCCGGTCCTTTTATAGCCCAAGGCCGGGGCAGTTACAATGTGGCCCACTGTGACGCCCTCAATTCTGTGGAAAACCACGGAACCGAGAACTGATGCATATGTGTGCCCAGGATGTTCATCACACATACACATATGTTCCACAAACTGAATTCAGAATATATATAACCACGAATAACAGAGTTTATTACAATGTCTCATGAGTCTTGGACTCATGCTCACAGCGGAAGTCTTAATCTAACTGCGGAAGTCTTATTTCTATGCAGCGGAAGTCTTCTAACTAGTGTGGAAGCAATTCTAAGCAGTAGCGGCTCCATCTCTACTCCATCCCCACAGGCAAGGTTGAGAACAGATTCACACGCCTAATGCTCCACTTGGTCTTCATAGAAATCTTCTCCTGTTGCTGATGATGAAATAATGCAAGTTTGAGTACAATGATGTACTCTGCAAGTGCGGGAAATATGATATGTAGCTCATAACAAGGTAGGTATAAAAAGGCTCATTGCAGAAAGCAAAGTTATTTATCAAAAACATGATAAAACAGCAACTCATCTTTGAGTGAATATAATCCCAACATGTATTAAAATACCAATCATACCTCCATTATGTTTATTACCTTCCATGTCACAACCAGTCATCAATCAATCTCATTCTTGCTCACGAATACCTCCTTGTATTCGCTACCATCTCACGAATACCATCTCGTATTCACTACCATTTCATAAACAACTTCGTCTCACACCGAGACCAACCTTGTTGCCATGACTCAACAGTCATGCAACCCATCTTATCACCCGGACTCAACAGTCACGAAAACCAAACCAAAACCAATAACCATTTCCAATCACCATCCCAACTAATCATGGAAGTTGGCCAGGCGCTCGTGACCGTAAGCTCGGCTATCATGATAGTTTTAGACTCTGCAGAGTTTGCACCTCTTTACCCACAAGTTTGTGATTTCGTCACCCATCGGTGACCAGTACACAACCGTCGGTGTATGGCCAAGAGATCACAAAATAGCCTTTACAAAGGGGCTACTAGATGTATGGACTCACTAAGGTTTCACCGGCAGGCTAGAATCTCCAATTCTCCCACCCATGGGCCCCCTCTTGTGCCATGCAGTTCCCAGGGCGGTCCTCACTCGACTCCCATTCCCCGTGCCTTCCATGGTCCATAACAATCTAGCAACTTACCTAATTACTCAGCTAAACCGCACCCATACTTGGCCTTGTGGTGGCACTATTATCCTGGCATGTGCTCGCATGAATCGGTCCTTAGATCTACGGCAAGTAAACCACCATCTCATGCTACCTCATTCACAAACCTAGTCTTGCCTAGATCTCCCTCCGATCCATGTTCATTAACAACATCAGTTTCTCATTATCATTATGAGTGCAGTTAGCTAGACACATCTATCTCGCGTCCCAATCCCATGGACTCAGCGAAGCATAAAAGTAAAAACCATACCCGACTCATAAACGTCCCTGGCGACAAGGGTGGTTTTAACCAAAACTAGTAAACTCCTATAAAAGGGTTTCCCATCGTGTTTGACTCAGCACACACACCTTTTCGCAAAACAAAACAGTTTTCCCAAAACATAGGATCAATATGGTCAAGGAGCACTTGCCTTGTTCTTGCGGTTCCGGTTGCTCTTGAATCTCGAAACCTTGTTATTGCAACTCGTCGTAGACAGCTCCCTGAGCTTGTCCTGCTATACAGGATCACGCACATACAAGATCCATAGCAATCAATATCATGCACAAACTTTAACGAGATGCGATGATGCATATGCATGCTATCCTATAGTTAGTTTTATTAGATCGGTTTGTACGTATTCTTGCATGGCTTGCATGGTTTTATGATGAACAGAGGTGTTCGGATCAAATGTGGACGTGGCGATGACCTTGTCTTTACATCAACCTGATCAACAAGTGATCTGTTCACGAGAAAGCATCTGTTCGAAAGGAATCAAAGAACAGATGCAAAGAAAATGCAATGATGTCAGAAGGTAGTATTTGAGACCTACCTTACGTTCTTCTTGGTCTCGGGGTCCTTCTCTGATCAGACAGATTGATGGGCTCCCTTCCGGCGATCCTTCTCGACTGAACTCCGGCGATGGGTTTACTCGGCGAGTTGGGGCTAGGCTCTAAGTTGTCGGTGCAAGAGTTGGAAAAGAAGTTTGTGGTTTTCGGCCAAGGGTTCTGGGTTCTATTTATAATCGGGAGAAGAAGAGTCCTAATCTGATTGTATTTCGAATAAGAGTCCTATTCAGATTGTCGTTAAATCTTAACAACTTATCTTTAGTTGATTTGGTGCGATAACATTGTGGAATTCAGGTAGGTTTCCTCTCTGTACCGGTATTTCCGCGCGTACAGAATCCAAAAACCATTCTAGAACTCGTTACCTCTGCGGTGATGAGCTCCGGAAGCTCCACGTGTCCTCCGGGGCCTGGTATCTCCTTCTCCGCAGAGACGAGCTCCGGTTGTGTCGCGTGTCAAGCGAGCGAGACCTCCCTTCTCCTTCGGAGGTGAGCTCCACGTGCGCCACGTATCCTAGCGGTCAGGTCCTCCTCTCTATTCGGAGATGTGCACGCCACGTGTCAGTGCCGGACCTTCCCTCTCTCCGGAGGTAGCTCCAGGTGTGCCACGTATCCATTCCGGACCTCCTTTTCCTCGGAGGTGAGCTCCGTGAATGCCACGCGTCAAGTAGCGCCGGACTTTCCTTTTTACTCAGATATGAGCTCTGAGGTAGACACGTGTCCAATAAAACTGGACCTCCTGGAGATAAGCTCCGGTGGCGACACGTATCCAATAGAACCGGACCTCTCGGAGGTGATCTCCGAGATCGACACGTATCCCGCGTGACTGGTCTTCTGATTTCTGCGGTTATATGACACCCTCACCTCGGGTGTCAGCATATGTTCATGTTTTATGAAGAAGAAAAACATTTTAAGAAGAGTAGAAACAGAGACAAGTACCAAAAGGATAGCCAATAAAGCTCTCCGAGAGCACCGGAGGCAACTTCCACGGCCAGCAGACCACGTGGCGTGTTCGGAGCTCATCCCCGAGAAATTTGGAGAGGTCCGCCGCTAAATTAGCTACGTGGCAGGCTCGGGGGTCGCCTCCGCAATTGGAAAGAGGTCCGACCCTGTGGGACACGTGCTACCGCGGAGCTAGCCTCTGCGGAAGAAGCAAAGGCATTTTTCATAGGACACGTGTCATCCTCAGAGCTAGTCCTCGCGGAAATAAGAGGACCAGTCGCGCGGGATACGTGTCAATCTCGGAGCTCATCTCAGAGAAGTCCGGACCTATCGAACACGTGTCGCCACCGGAGCTTATCTCCGGAAGGTCCGTCGCAGCTAAACACGTGTCGACCTCGGGGCATGTCCCTGAGGAAAGGAGAGCGGAAAGACTGGCACCCACATGTGGCGTGCGCGGAGCTCACCTCCGAAGAAGAGGGAGGTCTCGATCGGTTGACATGCGGCACGACCGGAGCTCGTCTCTGCGGACGAGGAGATACCAGGCCCGGAGGACACGTGGAGCTTCCGGAGCTCATCGTCACGGAGGTAATGAGTTTTGGAGCGGCTGTTACGCGTAAGGACACCGGTACACAACAGAAACCGATCTAAAATCCACAATGGTTAACCGAAGATAAGACGTCAGGATCTAACAAAGATCTGAATAAGACTCTTATTTGGGATACAATCAGATTAGGACTCTTCTCTTCCCGATTATAAATAGAACCCAAAACCTCTGGCCGAAACCACAAACTTCTCTTTCAACTCCTGAGCCGACGACTTAGAGCCCTAGCCCTAACTCGCCGAGCAAAACATCGCTGAAGCACAACAAGGGAGATCCTCGGAGGAGAACCAAGCGGTCTGAGGAGGACCTCGAAGACAAAAAGAGCGTGAGGTAGGACTTTGATACCACCTTACGACATCATTGTGTTCATCTTTGCATCTGTTCTTCAAACAGAAGCCTTTTCGTGGGCAGAACACTCGATGATCAGTTTGATCTAAAGACAAGATCATCACGAACACCTCTGACCATGCAAGCCATACAAGAACAACAGATCAATCTAATAGAACTAATCGTAGGATAGCATGCATGTGCATCATCGCATCTAGTTTAGGGTTTGTGCATGATATTGATTGTTGTGAATTTTTATGCACGTGAATCCTACATAGCAGGACAAACTCAGGAAGCTGTCTACGACGAGCTGCAGCAACAAGGTTTTGAGAATCAAGAACAACCGGAACCGCAAGAACAAGGCAAGTGCTCCTTGACCATGTTGATCCTATGTTTTGGGTAAAACTATTTTGTTTTGCTAAAAGGTGTGTGTGCTGAGTCAAACATGATGGGAAACCCTTTTATAGGAGTTTACTAGTTTTGATTAAACCATCCTTGTCGCCAGGGAGTTTATGAGTCGGGTATGGTTTTTGCTTTATGCTTTGCTGAGTCTATGGGATTGGGAAGCGAGATAGATGTGTCTAGCTAACTGCACTTGTAATGATAATGAGAAACTGATGTTAATATGAACATGGATCGGAGGGAGATCTAGGCAAGACTGGGTTTGTGGATGAGGTAGCATGAGATGGTGGTTTTACTTGCCGTAGATCTAAGGACCGGTTCATGCGTGCACATGCCAGGATAACAGTGCCACCACAAGGCCAAGTATGGGTGCGGCTTAGCTGAGTAATTAGGTAAGTTACTAGAGTGTTATGGACTGTGGAAGGCGCGGGGAATGGGAGTCGAGTGAGGACTGCCCTGGGAACTGCATGGCACAAGAGGGGGCCCGTGGGTGGGAGAATTGGAGATTCTAGCCTGCCGGTGAAACCTTAGTGAGTCCATACATCTAGTAACCCCTTTGTAAAGGCTATTTTGTGATCTCTTGACCATACACCGACAGTTGTGTACTGGTAAAATGGAGGTTCTGCAGTCGCGGACGGGTGACGAAATCACAAACTTGTGGGTAAAGAGGTGCAAACTCTGCAGAGTTATTAAAACTATCATGATAGCCGAACTTACGGTCACGAGCACCTGGCTAAACTGCCATGATTATATTGGAATGGTTATTGGAATGGTTATTGGGAACACTACAGGAAAAACAATCATAGACGACGGCCAAATTTATTGACGACGGGGCCGTCGTCTTTAATGTTATTGACGACGGCTATATATAGCCGTCGTCGATAACTTAGTTATTGACGATGGCTAGATGAGAACCGTCGTCAATAAATTATTGACGACAGTGGCCGTTGTCTTTAACTAAATTCGGGCCCACCTGAGGAGTTATTGACGACGGTAACCTAGTACCGTCGTCAACAAGTCCTTATTGATGACAGTTTCCTAGCACCGTCGTCAATAACGGGGTATATATCCCGTGCGCAAGCCGGGAGGCAGCCAGTGCCGCCTCCCGACTCGCACTAGTCGCCGCCGTCGTCCCGGTCGCCGCCGCCTGTCCCCGGCACCGCCGCCGCCTGTCGCCGCCGTCCCGGTCGCCGCCGCCCGTCCCCGCCACCGCCGCCGCCCATCTCCGGCCGAGGTAAGTCCCCTCCCCCTCCCGTCCGGCCTCTCCCCGGCTTTTGTTGGGGCAGCGCCGCCGGCCACCGGCCGGCCCGGCCCTGGTACCTCCCCCTCCGGCCGCCATCGCCTGGCCAAAAGGAGGAAAGGCAAAGGAAAATACTTTAGTTGTAAATTCTTTCTTTTTTCCTGTGTTGTGGTGATAGTTGCATTCTTGTTAGATTTTGTATATATCTTCACTGTGAAGTATACAATCTTCAATATGTTCATCCACTCATACGGAATTTAAAAAGTATATAAGGTTTTTTGGTCCTCCAGGAAAAGAGTAACTTGGATGAGACTGGAAAATTGATGGTATTCCCCCCAAGTTACTAAATTGGAAAAATGAAATTTTAACATGACAGTTCTTTTGAGGATGAGATTAAGAAGGTAATTTTCTAAATGGACGGGAGAGAAATGTTGCTCACCATTCTCTCACTTCAATTGGTGGAGGTTCTTGAGGTGAAACTCCCCCCAACATATTTGGACTTTGATGGGTCACTGGCCTCCGAGAATGATGAGCCACTGCTGTACAACTCCACCACCTCACCAAAACTTCACATCTCCTTTTTTTTCAAGAGATGCCCTAAGCTTCACAACATCATAAGGTAGGTAGTCTTCCATCCGCATCATGGAGCAACACGGGATAGGACATTAAATTTCTGAATGACCTATCAAACCACACGGGAAACAGTAGATAGGAAGCTTCTCATACTGTAACTCGTACCATGCATTAGTTTATCCTGCTTCATCCCTCATAAACAGTCCCCTCCTCCTTAATGGCTTGTGCTCTTATTAGGAAGGAACCACTGGCTTTACCTTTTTCATCCACGTCGACCTTCTCCACTGTAGTAATAGATCAGGCCACAACTTTTCTCTCCTTTTCTTGATGTTCATCCAACCTTCGGTTGAGATCATCAGCAGAAAACTTCATCGACACAAGATCGATCGAGCTCAGAACAGATCCAAACCCCACAGAGCGAGAGAGGGAGGGAGTCAACTCTGGGCGGAAAATAATTGGATCGTAGACAAGATGGAACTTGCCGCCTCTGTCTGGCTGCCATCGCCTGGCCGAGCGTCGCCGATGCCGGCGCCGCCTCCGCCCGCCGCCATCGCTGCAAGGCGCTGCTGGCCCCTCGCGCTACCACCGTCGATGCCTCACGCTGGCGATTCCTCGCGCCGCCACACCCCACCCTGCCGCCGCGCACCACCATCCCGTGCCCTGCCCCACTGCGCACCGCCATCCCGCGCCCCGCCGCAGCCGCTGCCGTCCCGCCCCAAGCCCCGCCCGGCCGCCCCTGCTCTCGCCGAGCCCCGGCCGCGCCTCGGCCGCCCCGAGCCTCGACCTTAGTTGATTAATTGTTTAATTAGTATTGTTATTGATTATTGTTTAAATAATACTTTGATTGATTGCGTGATTAGTTACTATATGTAAATAAATGGGTTTTGGCCCGGTCCGGCCTGACACGACCCATTTAGGGTCTATCACGGCCCATTTATTGGTAATGTATTAGTCGAGACAGGCACCGAGGACGGCAAGCTCCCGCGCGTGGACGGCGGGCCCCGACGGTGCGGTTTCATCTTTGACCCACTTACGATGGGGCATAACGTACGACGGCTAACCCTAAAGGCGTCGTAAGATAATGGCAGGCCCCAACGAGGCATAACTTAGGACGGCTAACTCACTTCTTTGTCTCTCGTTCTTTCCTTCTCTCTCGTTCTTTCCTCTCTCTCTTTTAAATGACTCAAAAACGAAAGATTGACGTAAACCTATACAACATGCGTCACCCGTTTCGAACGGGCCCGTCTCACATGTGTTACGCATGTGAGGCGTGTACGTTCGGAATTGTCCCTTTTTGGACAGCCTGGGAGTGACCGAGGGGGCGTGGCATGTGATGAAACGCGGGTTTAGGCTAGACGAGATTTCGACGGCATAACCCTGTTGTTCTCTGCTGCACCATTTTCGGGCGTGCAGTGGAGAACAGCGGGGTTATGCTGCCGAAATTTCGTTCGGATCCATACCACGCGTCTCGTCATCAGCACGCTCCGCTCGATCACTCTTGGGTGGGTTTAGGACATATCCTTTTCAATAGATGTAGGGCCGTCACATAAATAAATTATAAAGTAACTATAATTTCCTTGACATTAAACTGCAGATTCAAATATGGGTGAGGATCGTAGTTGGATGTATACCGGTTGGAAGAACAGTTCTGGTGGTCACTCGGATGAGTGGTTCGCAAAGACAAATGCTTTTGTAGATCGAGCTTTTTCATTGTCAAAGATCGATAAGGTGCGGTGCCCATGTACGAAATGTCAAGGTGCAAAGTGTTGGGACAAAGTGAATTTGGCGTTTCACTTATGTCGATACGGTTTCATGCAAGATTATGAGGTGTGGACCTTTCACGGTGAGACATCTTCTCAACCCTTACAAGTTTCAGATGAGGATGACAACACGGGGGTCGATAGGATGGACGAGATGCTTGATGCTATAAATTCTGAATTGATGGAGGATCCTCCTCCAACGGAGGTTGAAGCGTTTTTCACGCTTCTCAAAGCTTCAGAAGAGCCGTTGCATGAACACACCGAAGTGACGCTCCTTACTTTCATGACTAGATTTATGGCCATTAACTCTAAGTATTTCTTCTCCAATAACTGCTACAACGATCTTATCAAATTGATCAGCGATATCCTTCCACAACCACATAAAGTGCCTAAAGATATGTATCAGTCTAAGAAGTTGATTTCTGGTCTAGGTATGAAATATGAGAAGATTGATATGTGTCTAGACAATTGCATGCTTTTTTGGAGAGAGCATGCCAACGAGAACAAGTGCTTAAAATATGGTAAAGCGAGATTTGTCGAAGTTGTTAATGACGACGGTTCAAAAGTAATGACTCAAGTCGCACAGAAGCAGCTTCGCTACTTGCCTGTCACACCTAGGTTCAAGCGTTTGTTTCTATCTAAAAAAACAGATAGACACATGAGGTGGCATAAAGAAGGTGTACGTGAGAACAACAGCATGATGGTGCACCCGTCGGACGGTGAGGCATGGAAGGCGCTTGACCACTTCGATCTAGATTTCGCCAATGACGCGAGAAATATTCGCTTTGGGTTGGCGACAGATGGCTTCTCACCGTTTAGTACAAACGCCACACCATACTCTTGTTGGCCCGTGTTCGCTATTCCGTACAACTTACCACCATCGCTTTGTATGAAGTATGGGTTCATGTTCCTATGCCTTATTGTACCTGGACCGGATCATCCTGGTTCACGACTGAACGTGATGATGCAGCCATTGATTGAAGAGTTCAAAATGTTATGGACAGGAGTCGAAGCGTACGACTGTTATAGAAAACAGAAATTCAACCTTCGAGCTGCGTACTTGTGGTCTGTTCATGATTTTCCAGATTACGGCATGTTTTCTGGCTGGAGCACTCATGGTCGATTGACATGTCCAATATGTGCTTCGGACACGGATTGTTTTCGTCTAAGTCATGGTGGCAAGATATGCTACTTTGATTGTCATAGACGTTGGTTACCGCCAAATCACGTGTTTAGGCAACAGAGAAATGCCTTCAGAAAGGGTACCATTGTAAAAAAGGGACCACCACAACATCTGAACGGGTCGGAAATTGTTAAACAGCTCAACAATCTAGTGCCAGATGAAGGTCGTCCTGGATATTTTGTTGGCTACGGAGAGGATCACAATTGGACTCATATATGTGCACTATGGGAGTTACCGTATATGAAGTCTTTAATTCTAATGCATAACATTGATGTCATGCACCAGGAACGTAACATGGGCGAATGCATCATTAGCACGTGCTTGGATATGAAGGGGAAAACAAAAGACAATATAAAAGCTCGGAAGGATTTGGCAGAGGTTTGTAACCGACCAAGTCTTGAGCTCTCCGAAGCTGGTGGCAAACCACGAGCTTCTTTCTGCCTTCGACCAAAAGAAAAGAAAGAAGTCTTCAAGTGGTTGAAACAGTTGAAGTTTCCAGATGGTTATGCTGCTAGCCTGAGAAGAGCCGTTAATGTTAAGACTGGAAATCTTACTGGTTTGAAGAGCCATGATTATCACATAATCATGGAAAGACTTCTGCCGGTTATGTTTCGAGGCTATCTTGACGATGAGGTATGGAAGGTGTTAGTCGAGCTTAGCTATTTTTATAGACAGCTTTGTGCTAAAGAAATCAAAAGGGAGATGATGGAGAAGTTGGAAAAAGAGATACCCGTGCTTTTATGTAAGATGGAAAAAGTATTTCCTCCAGGGTTCTTCAATCGAATGCAACACCTTCTAATCCATCTTCCATATGAAGCTAAAGTAGGTGGCCCTGTTCAATATAGGTGGATGTACCACATTGAAAGAGCACTCAGATGTCTAAAACCAATGGTTCGTAATAGGGCAAGGGTTGAAGGATGCATCGCCGAAGCATTTACACTTCAGGAGATAGGATACTTTTCAAGTGTCTACTTTGCAGAAGAACACAATGTTAATGCATCGGTGTTACGGTACAATATGGCTGAAGCAACCTCTTGTAGCGAACTCTCACTTTTTCAAACGAGAGGCACCACTGTTGGTAGTGGCACGAGCTATGATGCTTCAGCAGATGAAAAGACAGCTGCTTTGTTATACATGTACACTAACATAGATGGGATGGACAATTTTTTTCAGTAAGTGGTTGTTCAACATCTATACTAATTTGCGTGGTGTGTTATACATCTCCACCAATAATTCTGTTTTGTCCTGATTTAGTGAGTTCGATCGACAAAATTGGAAGTCTAAGCAGCAACCTACTAGCAAGCAAATACAAACAATGCGACACTATGGAGTAAATGGAGGACCTAACTTCCAAACGTGGTTTCGAAATCATGTAACGTTTTCTTGGTCTTGTTCCACTTAGTAATTATGTTCATAGCATAAAATAGTCTTCTTACTTCATATGTTGAACAGTGCAAGACACACCGGTGTTCATGAAGATTTGCGACAACTGTCCAACGGATCCATTAAAGTTAAACTCTTTGGTCGATATGATGTCAATGGGTTCCGATTCCGTTCAACTCAATTTGAAGCTCAACGTCCTCTAAGGGCAACATCAAACACCGGAGTTGTGACGAGGGCCGCCGATGCCGAAGGACATGAAACTAATTTCTATGGGATCATAAACAAAATCCTAGAATTTAGTTTTGCCGGGAGTAAAGACCTTAAAGTAGTCTTCTTTGACTGTGATTGGTTTGATAATAACAATGGAACTCGACAAAACCAATTTGGCATGGTAGAAGTCAAACACAAGGACCGACTACGGGGCTACGACACCTTTGTCCTTGCACACCAAGTCGAACAAGTGTACTATCTACAATATCCATGCAAAAAACTTAGTGCATGGTGGGTTGTACAAAAGGTGAATCCTCGTGAGCGGTTATATACACCGGACAATACTGGTTACATTGATGAGGCAGATGTTGTTTACTAAGAAGAAGAGTTGCCGGATTCTTTTGTCGTTGAGCCTGGTCTACGACTCGATGAATTAGTTGGAGATGCACAAGATGTACAGACTCATAATGTGAAAAAACGAAAACAGCGAACAACCATGACAAAATATCGATGGTCCGGTTTACGAAGTAGAGTACATGATCGTGATACTGATGAATTTTGAAATTGAGTACAAGTATCGTTTCTTTCATCTCTTCTTTCGTCTTCTATATTTTCCTTTAAATTCATTATCAAATTTCCTTTCATCAGGATGTCATCGAGCAGTAGACGACGGGGGACGCGGGGCTTTCTGCCCCCGAGAGCAGACTCCGTTTTCCAGGTCTGTCAGTCTAGCAGTGGTAGACTGTCTCAGCTGTTGGGCCTCGAGTTCCCTGTGTGCTCGTTGGGCGAGCCAGGGCTTCCAAGATGTGTCGATGACCCGCCGACAGAGTCGAGGGACGGACGGGGACGGCTATGTACGCCTTGCTAAACGGATGGTAAGTGATACTCGAATTATATTCTAGTTAATTTCTATCGCTATCATTGTGCTAACATGTATCGATAGGAGCGCGAGATCGGTCAGGAGCCGACCGCTATCCAAGTGTGGAGGAGGGGTCACATGGGAAGTGACCCCTCGCAGCCTGATTAGCTGTCTTCTCAGACAGCGACAGAGACGTTGGTGAGTTCTTTAGTTGAATTAATTGTATTATCTTTAAAACTTCAGATGACTTTAATTTTCTGTATTTTCAGGAAAAGTATGGGAAGGAGGTGCGGAGGCGTCGAGGCGACGATTACGATTGGCAGAACTCGCCGATCGTACCTGAAGCCGCCTATGCAAGTGGTGGCGGTAAACCTCATGGCCGGTGAGTTCTGTTGTTTTTCATTTACTTTCATTAACTTCGAGACACGAAACTTTAATACTCTTACTTCGTTGTGTAGATTGGCCATCTTCGATGGAGTAGTAGACTCGAGGGAGGCGCGGTCTTACTCAAGGGCCTCTTCATCGTAGGGTGGATCCAGCAGGCGTGGCAGCCATGATCTGGAGCTCCAGAGTGTCCAAGAGGAGCTCCAGAGGACGCAGGAAGCGCTGAGGCTCGCGAACGAGAGGCAGGCAGCCGAGCTCCGGGCTAGGGACGAGTATCAACACTCGTACATGCTACAGCTGCAAGCTGCCATGCAGGTAAGTTCAGATCATTGTACTCAACGTTTCTAATATATAAATGACATGTATAATAATTTACTTCATATTTGCAGGCTATGGCCACAGGACAGCCCGTTGTCTTTCCTTAGTGGGTGCCGCCACCGATATAGCTACCACAGGGGCCGACGTCAGGAGCACAGGTACAAAATTTCTCATAATAGCTGTAACTAGTTAAATTTGCTCAAATTTAGTTGAATTTGATCAAACTTACTAAAACTTAGAGAAAACTAGTTAAACATCCTCAAACTGAGTAAAATATGGTACAACTTACTCAACTATAGTCAAATATGACCAAACTTACTCAAACATAGCCAAAACTATTTGAACTAGCTCAAACACAAACACTACTAGTCCATACTTCTCAAACTTAGTAAAATATGAGCAAACTTACTCAAACATAGCCAAATCTAGCTAACTTGCTCAATTTTAACTTGTAATGAGTTTATTTAATCATATACACATTTGTGAACTTCTAATTTGTCTAACTATACATGTGCATCATAGGGATCGGCGACGCAGGCTCAGGAAACTCCATCCCCTCAGCAACCAGCGTTTGGACGAGCGCACGACGACTTCCTGGACTCCGGTGGTAGCGGTCGGGGTAGCGTAGGGTAGTGTGGCGTGCGTATAGTGTTTTTATGCAATTCTGTGATGTATATTTTGATTGCCTGTGATCTGGCCATCGAGCCAGGGCTGGCCTCGAAGCCAGGGCAGGATTTTCTGTTTTTTTAAAAAAAATTGGAAAGCTTATTGACGACGGTTTCTGGTACTTGGCCGTCGTCAATAAGCCATAAGTATTGACGACGGCCAGGTACCAGAAACCGTCGTCAATAAGCAATTGTTATTGACGACGGCCTAGTGTAAACCGTCGTCAATAAGCCATGGTTACTGACGACGGTTGAAATCCTGGCCGTCGTCAATAAGCTTATTGACGACAACCTGATTTAGCTGTCGTCAATAAGCCATTGTTATTGACGACGGCCAGGTACCAGAAACCGTCTTTAATAAGCCATCGTAACTGACGACGGTTCCTATCATAGCTGTCGTCAATAAGTTTATTGACGACAGCTAGATTTAGCTGTTGTCAATAAGATTATTGACGACGGTTCCCGTCGTCAATAAATTTATTGACGACTAATAATTCACGACAGTCGAAAACCGTCGTCAATAACTTATTGACGACGGTAGTGTCCTTATTGACGACGGTTTCCGGCCGTCGTCTATTGTCCGGATTCCTGTAGTGGAAGGTTCTTGGTTATGGTTATTGGTTTGGGACTGTTGAGTCTGGGAGATGAGATGGTTGCATGACTGATGGGTCATGACATGAGATTGGTCTCGGTGCGAGACGTGGTTGTTTTATGAGGTGAGATGGTAGCGAATACGAGGAGTTATTCGTGAGTATGAATAAAAGATTGGTTAATGTTCGGATGGAACATGGAAAGCGATGGAGGTATGTTGGTAATTTAATACATGCTGGGATTACATTCATCTAAAGTTTAGTTGCTGTTTTATCACGGTTTTATAAATCTGCTTTTCTGCAAATAAACCTTTTATGCCTACCTTGTTTATGAGCTGCATATCATGTTTTATTCCCGCACTTGCTGAGTACATCATTGTGCTCAAACTTGCATTATTATTTCCTCATCAACAGCAAGAGAAGACTACTATGAAGACCGAGTAGAGCATTATGGCGTGTGATCTGTTCTCAACCTTGCCTGTGGAGGGGGTAGAGATGGAGCCACTTCTGCTTAGTTTTGCTTCCGCATTTAAATAAGGACTTCCGCTGTGAGCATGGGTCCAAGACTCATGAGGTATTGTAATAAACTCTGTTATTCGTGGTAATATATAATCTGAATTCAGTTTGTGGAACGTATGTGTTTGTGTGATGAACATCCTGGGCACACATATGCATTAGTTCTTGGTTCCGTGGTTTTTCCACAGAATTGAGGGCGTCACAGATTGGTATCAGAGCCACGGGTTGACAGTAGGTTACACGCCTAGATAGAAACCTTATATTGGTATTAGGGCCACGGGTTAACAGCAAGTTACACCCTAAATAGGAGTCACAGGTAGCTAAGCCACGCTGACCAAAGGAAGCATCCTAAGGTGAATAGCCTAGATTGACCTTTAAAACCACCTTGACATAGGAAACCATCCTTGAATAGGAGTTGAGTGGGCCCTTGTGATGATTATTTGTGAATATGTGCTTAGTGTGAGTTGTGGGACGTCTCAACAACGTTGCCCATAACCACACGTAAGAAGAAAGAGGAGTGAAATGCTTCGGCACTTGATCACATCCTCATAAGGACTAATATATATAGTCCGACTCCCCTTGATGCATATAGTTGAAAGGACCTATCTAACCTTCTAACCTTCTATTCTATTTCGTTCTCTCTCACAGATGGTGAGAGGAAACGCCAGCCGAAGGAACGCCCAGGAAGATGACCACGAGGAAGTTCCTGCTAACCCCGGAGCTGGCAAAAACAACCTAGAAAGGTTGATGGCCATGCAAAACCAGCTTATGCAAACCATGATCCAAACTTTGGGTCAGTTGCAGGCCAACCAACACCCCGTTCCGGCACCACCGCCACCACCACCGCCGGCTCATAACAGGTTGGGAGAATTCATGAGAACTCGACCACCCACCTTTGCTCAAGCAAGCGATCCAATGGAGGCCGATGATTGGTTGAAGTCCATGGAGAAGAAGCTGTAACACCCCAAATTTTTAGTCAAGATTCAAATTTTGGATTTAGAACCATAAACCATGTTCAGAGGGGGATTTAAAAATTTTTGGACGTGTTGCATGTTTTGCAAAAATTCAAATTCAAACTGGAATTCAAATTAGACTCAAAACAGAAAAGAAATGGAAAAAGAAAAAGGAAAACCGGAAAAAAACTGGCCAGTGGGCCGAAACCTCAGCCGGCCCAGCAAACCCCGCGCAGCCCGCCCCCGCGCGCGCCGCGCTGCCCCTCGCTGACGGGTGGGACCCGCCTGTCATCCCTAACCCCGCGACCCCGGACTCTTCTCCGCGCGCGCGCGATCGCAACCGATCGGGAAACCGCGTCCCGCAGCCGAATTCTGGAACCTGAGGACTCTAACTCGATCACAACATAACCACCGCCCTCCCCCGGCTATAAAAACAACCGATCCGATCAGTTTTTCGCACGCGATCGCCGATTTTCACTCCGGTGAGCACCGAGACTTCGCCGGTGAATTCTGACCGATCTAAGCTCGGAAACTCTGATCTAACTCGTTGGTCTTGATCCACCGCCTCCGGGGAACTTTGCAGGTGCAGAAAACCCGAAGACATACGGTGCAAATCCAGCTCCGACGAGCTTCGCCGTGGTTTTGCCTCGGACCTCGCCGCCGAGCACTTTCCAGGACCCCCGAGCTCGAGAAAACCCCCGAGGTGAGATCCCTGACCTCCCCTCTACCGATCTAGGCCATAAGATCACAGTTCTAGGCAGAATTCTCGAGGATCCGAAAGTTTCCGGCGAGATCGCCGCTTCCCGCCGCCGTGCGCCGCCGGCAGCGCCGCCCGCGCTCGATCAGAGCGACGTGGCCGCTTGTGCGCCGTTTATTTTAAATCGCACGGTAGACTTTAAAACCCCGCGTACCGGTTCGATGTTATAATCTCAGCCGTCGGTTTAAAATCAGACGGTCCACGTCAGCCCCGCGTTATAAAGACTGGAATTCTTACGTGCTACCCCCTGGGGTTCTCGGGAATTGAGAGCTAGCCCCGAAAACTTCAGATCTAGCCCCTGGAACTCCAGAAAATCATGTAAATTCATTTAAAAATCAGTTTTAGCCCCTGGACTTAATAGAAATTAAGAAAAACACCTCTGAAAAGTGTAGCTAGACCCCTGGAAATTATGAAAATGATATTATAGACCCTGTAATGGGGTGAATTCATTATTTTAGCTCTGTTTAGTATTTAATTTAGAAAATTGAATATGTAACTAGTGTTTAAATATTAAAAAGGGGGACAAACATAATTGTCAAATTTATTAAAAACTTTCTCAGTACTTAAAAAACTTTGGAGTGAGATAAAAATATATTTTTGGGCTGAAATAAATCTGTTTCATCTATTATTCACATTTAATAGTGTAGGGACACATTTTTAAGTAAAGAATAGTTAAAGAAAAATAGGGAAAATAATTATGAAATAGTATACATCAGAAGCCAAGGTCAAAATATGATCTTAAATTATTTAGGACCAGAACCTAATCTGTTTAGGTAGTGTGTATTACTAATTTAATAATAAAATACACAATTATGCATAAGAATATAAATCTGAAAATATAGAAACTAGTAAATGATAAATGGAGTTTCTAAAGTATAAAGAATTCAGTTTAGGGTTGATAGAAATTATGAAGGCACATATGGAGAAGAAAAATACTTTTCATACATACTTGGTAGTTTAATATATAAGGAATTTATTTAAAACTGAAACACACATATATATATGTATATATATATATATAGTATGTGAATATAAATATGAACACCAAAGTAGGAATCCTACACATGTAAATGAAAGTGTATGCAAGCCCCAAATCAACACACATAGAGTATCCACAACACATAAAATGGTAAAGAAACTTTCATAAATGTGAATGTGTGGTTTGTATGAAGTGGAAGTGTGAACTATGTCTTATGATTGTTGTTTTTCTTTTGCTATGTGTGATGGTATGAAGTAGAACCTGCTCAAGAGCAAGTTATTCAATTCCAAGACCAAGACTACCCATTTCAAGAGCAGCAAGAAGGAGGCAAGTGTCCTTGACCACTTTGATCCTATGCTAGGATGTGTAGATAGAATTATTTGCATTGTCAAGTTAAATATGAAACCCATGCTAGGAAGTTTCCTAGAATTGCATTACCTTGTTTCCTTGAAGCTTGGGTTGGGATTTATATTGTCATGTCATTTATACACATGCATATGCTTAGCCATGCTTAGAATGGGATATTTGGGACATGAGATCATCAGTTTATATTACCATACTCTTGAATGAGACATTGTGAGTTATGTAGAGGTAGGGATCAAGGCAAGTTGGATGTTTTGGTTGTGTGCTGGGTGCACGAGACTTGGGTTTGTGTTTAGTACTTGCCTGGATCCTAAGGACCGGTTCATGGAGCATGTAACCCGGCTTTACAGTGCCAACCACATGCTGAGATGGGGCAGCTTAGCCAATTAATTAGGTGTATCCCCGACGTAGTATGGGTGTGTTGGATGGTGCGGGGAGTAGGTGTCAGCTGGACTACCATATGAACCGCAAGGCTCAAGAGGGGGCCACTGCAGCGGGGTTGGAGCCTCTTGTATGCTGTTAGGGGTGAAACCTCAGTGGGCCCACGCTCGTCGGGAATCCCTTTGTAAAGGCTTCGTAGTGATCTCTTGGCCACACACCTGGGAAGTGTGAATGTGGTTCGTAGCCACTGGCATAATGGAGGTTCTTTTAGTCCACCCGGCAACGGGGGATGAAATCACTACTTGTGGGTACAGTGGTACAAACTCTGCAGAGTCAAAACTGTCTTGACAGCCGTGCTCACGGTTAAGAGCGGCCTGGACTTATTCATGATTAGAGGAATGATGGTTTTGGATGTTAAGCGGGGAGCTTAACATTGGAAATGATGTTATGGTTATTTGGTTATGATGATGGGATGGGAGATTGGGACCATTTCACCTGTGTAGTAATGTTGGTGCTTAATAAGCTAAGGTGATAGGTATTAATTGCGTAGTGCTTTAACCATGAGTTCAACCTCTCCTTGTTCTAGCCATGCATGATATAATTTTCCCACACTTGCTGAGTACCATTGGTACTCAACCTTGCATATTTGTTGGTTTATATTGCTGCTCAGGTCAAGATAGTGAGATGGTGTATAATGACCAAGATTTTGGACCCGAGGAAGGTTTCTAGGTTCATGAAGACCCCCGGGCAACGCCTGTGATGGAGCCCTAAAGAATAATATTCCGCTGCTAGTTTATTTACTTGTGATGAAGCATTAGTGTCTATTGAGACATTTGCGATGTAAGACTTATTTATATTCGACACCTGGCTTGTAATAAATGATGCTTCACTATTTGTCATTACATGTATGAGAAAATGATCCTGGCATACATGTGATATTCACTTGGTTGTTTCTTCGGAAAAACCGGGTGTGACAGAGGTGGTATCAGAGCCAAGGTTGCCCGTAGGAACGTGGACCTAGGTAGAAATGGACGTATTTAAGGGCCCTATTTTCTTAAAAACTATTTTCCAAGGTGTGGGTGAAAAAGTGTTATCAAAAGAGTCATTTTCTTCATCTTACCCCAACTTTCATTCAAAATAGGATTTTTGTTTGAAATTTTATCTAACCTAATTTTAAATTCTTTTGTTTTAGATGGTTCGCATGATTCGCACCGCTCGTAAATCCACGGGAGGGAGAGTTCCCGTAGTTGCCCTTGCTGAAAGAGAGGAGAGTCGTCCAGTGACGTACCTTTCCTACGGATTGGCAGTGGGAGATTTGTTGCGCCGTCTTCGACGTATGCTCGAAGCCGCCGGCAATACGGGCAAGCTCATCATCCACTATAACTCCACCAGGACCATCCGTGAGAAGAGGGAAGAATGGAGTTCGGAGATGAGGATTATACACGAGAATCAGCTGCTTAAGATCCACCACTCTCCAGCTTGTCGAGCAACACAAGTTGACGCGGAGAAAGATGTCACCTGGGAGGCCATCACCTGCCAGAGCCACATCTATCGTCGCCACTTGGACAAAACTGAGTACATGTATGTCCTCCAACGTGAGAGTGGTACCACGGAGTACAAGTACCCACCGGTGCAGCAAGGGACTTCCCATGAGCACATGGACTTGTGCTTGGAGGATGCTGCTATGCTCAGCACTCGACTGCAGGAGTGTCAACAAGAGCTTCAGGATGTCCGAGACACCCTGAAGGAAACGGAGGCGTTGCTGCGAGCTTGCTTAAAGGCGAGAGAAAGAGGAGATGGGAATGAACTGTGTGTCACGGTGAGTGATCCATGGACTCCTGACTCCCCGGATCGCCGAGCGATCAGGCGTCATCGCACTTCTCCACCAGCAGCCTCCCCACCCAAAGCAGAGTCAGAAGGTAGCCGAAATGAGGAGGAAGATCCCGAAGAGCCAGCTCAAGAGGACGAGTAGTGTAGAGTATTTCCCCTAGCTAGCAAGAGGTCGAGTAGTCGAGTCGTTACGTAGTTAATGGTGTGATGATGCTTGGTGTGTGACGTGAGTTGTGGAAGCCATGAGCAATTGTCCACAGCCTCGTCTTCAGATTGTTTTGCTTTGGTGTGTGAACCCACAGGAAATAATAGTGCATTTATTTGGTGTGAGATATCAACCCTCGTAAAATTTTAACAAAGCCTCAACACCTCAAAGCACCAACAAATGAAAGTAGTAAGATGATACTAAATGATATCAAATTAACATTTGTTGATTCTGCCAGATGGCCGGAAGAGGAAAAGGACGTGCGGCCAACCCCGCCAACAACAATGATGAGGCATGCAACCCTCATCTTTCGGGAGGCCAGGACAGGGGTGGTCGCCGTGAAGAAGTTGATCCTCTCCACCAAATGCTGGAGAATCAGAATCAGCTCATCCAGAACTTGACTCAAGTGGTGGCCAACTTGCATCAAGTTCCACCTCCACAAGCTGCACCACGCCAACCAAGGTTGAGTGAGTTTCTAGGAACTCAACCTCCAAAGTTTGCAAGTGCTGCTGAACCTCTGGAGGCAGATGATTGGCTGAAGACCATTGAAAGTAAGATGAGAATCATACAATGCCAAGGGTATGAGAGGGTGCTGTTTGCCTCTCATCAATTGCAGGGACCTGCTGCTGATTGGTGGACCGCCTACGTGGCCGCCCATCATGACCCTGAGAGCATCACTTGGGAAGAGTTCAAACGTAGCTTCCGCAACCATTACATCCCAAGAGGTGAACTCAAAAACAAGAGGAAAGAGTTTTTGGGACTGCAGCAGGGAAACATGACAGTGAGGGAATACCTCACTAAATTCACTCAACTATCCCGTTATGCTCCACGAGACATAGAGACAGATGAGCAGAAACAAGATTGTTTCGTGGAAGGACTTACCGCAGAGATGCAGTGTGCAATGTCATCCAATGAGTATGAAAGCCTTCAAAAGATGGTGGACAGAGCATTTGTGGTGGAAAGGAAGCTAAAGGCCCTTGAAAATGAGAATAAGAGGAAGGCTGGGTGGTCACATCAAGCCTCAGGGAGCAACACCCGCCCACGTATGATGCAGCAACCTACGGGGCAGACGAGCCGTGCTGCGGTGCCCTATTCAGCACCAAGAGGGTACAACCCAAACTACAGGCCTCCCGCAGCACCAGCACAGCCGCAACGTCAGTTTGTACAACAGCCTCGCCCCGCATATCCACCTCGACCAGCGGTGCAAGGACCCCCAAACCAACCCCAAGACAACAAGGGCCAAGCATCTAAGATTGGGGTGCAATGTTTCAGCTGTGGTGAAGTGGGGCACTACGCCCATAAGTGTCCAAAGAAGAAGCCCACGCAGCCACAGCAGCAGAACGTAATGAGAGGACGGGTGAACCACGTCACTCTGGAGGAAGCACAAGGGGCACCCGACGTGGTAGTTGGTAAGTTTCCTGCCAATTTACACCTTGCAACTCTGCTGTTTGATTCTGGTGCTACCCATTCGTTCATTGCTCAAGGGTTTGTTAAGAAGCATGACCTAGCAACCACACAAATGAACCATATGCTAGCTGTAAATTCTCCAGGTGGAGAAATAAGGACAAGACAAGTGTGTCCCAAAGTGAGCCTAGACATTAATGGGGTAGTATTCACGGCTAACCTCATAGTGATAGATTCACAAGGGATAGATATTATTTTGGGTATGGATTGGTTGACCAAACACAAAGGAATCATCCATTGTTCGACCAGAACGGTGGAACTAACTCACCCCAATGGCACAAGAGCAAAGTTCATAATGATACACGAGCCTAGGAGGGACATTAAATTAAATCAAGTGGAGGTGAAAGTTGAGGAAATCAGGACTATCAGGGAATATCCAGATGTTTTTCCGGAGGAGTTGCCAGGTATGCCTCCCGACCGTGACGTGGAATTCGCAATTGAGCTAGTACCGGGAACAGCCCCGATATACAAGAGACCTTATCGAATGGACTCCAAGCAGCTAGAAGAGCTCAAGGATCATTTGAGAGAATTGACGGAGAAGGGGTATATTCGCCCTAGTTCCTCACCATGGGGAGCTCCGGTGATATTTGTGCCTAAGAAAGATGGAACCCAAAGGTTATGCGTGGATTACCGTGCCTTGAATGAGGTAACCATCAAAAACAAGTACCCATTGCCTCGCATTGAAGACTTGTTTGATCAGTTGAGGGGAGTTTGTGTGTTCTCGAAAATTGATCTCAGGTCGGGGTACCACCAACTCAAGATAAGGCAATCAGATATTCCCAAGACAGCTTTCGTATCTCGGTACGGACTGTATGAATACACTGTCATGCCTTTCGGGCTAACCAATGCCCCGGCATATTTCATGTACCTCATGAACAAGGTATTCATGGAATATCTGGACAAATTTATGGTGGTTTTCATAGATGATATTCTCGTCTTCTCCAAAGATGAAGAAGAACATGAGAAACATCTAAGGTTGGTGTTGCAGAGGTTGAGAGAACACCAACTATATGCCAAGTTGAGCAAGTGTGAGTTTTGGCTGAAGAGAGTTCCCTTTTTAGGACATATAATCTCGGAGGGAGGAATCTCCGTAGATCCCACCAAAATCGAAGATATCCAGAAATGGAAAACCCCTGAAAATGTCGGGGAAGTTCGAAGCTTTTTGGGATTGGCTGGATACTATCGACGGTTTATTGAGGGATTCTCCAAGATCTCGAGACCTCTCACCAAACTGTTGGAAAAGGGAATCACATTCACTTGGACGCCACAGTGCGATACGAGCTTTCAGGAGCTAAAGAAGAGATTGACAACAGCCCCCGTGTTGGTTATGCCAGATATGCAGAAGAATTTCACGGTGTACTGCGATGCCTCTGGAAACGGGTTGGGATGTGTTCTCATGCAAGAGGGACATGTCGTGGCATATGCATCCCGGCAGCTTCGGAAGCACGAGAAGAACTATCCTACACATGACTTAGAACTAGCTGCAGTGGTACACGCGTTGAAAATTTGGCGGCACTATTTGATGGGGAAGAGGACAGAGATATATACGGATCATAAGAGTTTGAAGTACATATTCACACAGCCAGATCTCAACCTTAGACAAAGGAGATGGTTAGAGCTAATCAATGACTTTGATGTAGGCATCAACTATCATCCCGGGAAAGCAAACGTCGTAGCCGATGCCTTGAGTCGAAAAGTGCAGGTCAATAAGTTGAGCTTGAAGGATATGCCTGCAGAATTGAAGGACGAGGTTATAAGGCTCAATCTATGTCTAGTAAATAGTGGTGAAGCCATCGCCATGGAAGTGGACTCCACACTTGAGCGAGACATACGCGAGGGACAAAAGAATGATGAGAAGATACAAGAGATCAGACAGCTCATCAAGGAAAATAAAGCTCCTGGTTTTAGAGAGGATGAACAAGGAACGGTGTGGCACGGGAAAAGGATCTGTGTGCCAGAAGTAAAGGAGATTCGTAAATTAATTTTGGAGGAGGCTCACGATTCCGACTATTCCATTCATCCTGGGAGTACGAAGATGTACCAGGATCTCAAGAGCAGGTATTGGTGGTATGGCATGAAGCGAGATGTCGCGGAACATGTTGCCCTATGTGACACATGTCAGTTGGTGAAAGCAGAACATCAACGACCCGCGGGATTGTTGCAACCACTCAAAGTACCTGAATGGAAGTGGGAAGAAATCAGCATGGATTTTGTCGTGGGATTGCCTAGGACCCAATCCGGGTATGATTCAATATGGGTCATTATTGATAGGCTAACCAAGGTAGCTCATTTCATCCCTGTGAAAGAAAGCTACAGCGGATCCAAATTGGCAGAATTGTACATGTCAAGGATTGTGTGTTACCATGGAGTGCCAAAGAAGATAGTGTCGGACCGAGGGACACAGTTCACCTCGAGGTTTTGGCAGAAGTTGCATGAAACCATGGGAACCCATCTGAATTTCAGCTCTGCCTATCATCCCCAAACTGACGGGCAGACGGAGAGAACCAATCAGATCCTTGAAGATATGTTAAGGGCATGTGCACTCAAAAACAATAGGAGTTGGGACAAGAACTTACCGTATGCGGAGTTTTCCTATAACAACAGTTATCAAGCTAGTATGAAGATGTCACCGTTTGAAGCTTTGTATGGAAGGAAATGCAGAACTCCCCTATTTTGGAACCAAACAGGAGAAAGTAAAGTGTTTGGTCCCGAAGTGCTACAAGAAGCCGAAGCAAAGGTGAGGGAAATTCGCAACAACTTGAGGATAGCACAGACACGCCAGAAGAGTTATGCTGATGTACGAAGAAGAGAGCTCGTTTTCAACGTGGGAGACTATGTTTATCTCAAGGTGTCCCCTATCAGAGGACTTCGTCGGTTCAAAGTAAAAGGGAAGTTGTCACCTCGATACATCGGACCCTTTCAAGTTTTGGAAAGAAAAGGCGAAGTGGCGTACCAACTAGAGTTGCCGGTTCATCTGTCGGACGTGCACGATGTGTTCCATGTGTCGCAACTCAAGAAATGTCTGAGGACGCCTGAGGAGGTGTTACCCATGAACGAAGTGGATGTAGCTGAGGATTTGTCTTATGCCGAGCAACCATACAAGATTTTGGAGACAATGGAACGCCTCACCAGAAATAAGAGAATCAGGATGTGCAAGGTGCAGTGGAAGCATCACTCAGAAGAGGAAGCCACCTGGGAACGGGAAGATGAGCTTAAGGCACAATTTCCGGAATTATTTCCTTAGAAGCACCAATCTCGAGGACGAGATTTCTTTTAAGGGGGGTAGAGCTGTAACACCCCAAATTTTTAGTCAAGATTCAAATTTTGGATTTAGAACCATAAACCATGTTCAGAGGGGGATTTAAAAATTTTTGGACGTGTTGCATGTTTTGCAAAAATTCAAATTCAAACTGGAATTCAAATTAGACTCAAAACAGAAAAGAAATGGAAAAAGAAAAAGGAAAACCGGAAAAAAAACTGGCCAGTGGGCCGAAACCTCAGCCGGCCCAGCAAACCCCGCGCAGCCCGCCCCCGCGCGCGCCGCGCTGCCCCTCGCTGACGGGTGGGACCCGCCTGTCATCCCTAACCCCGCGACCCCGGACTCTTCTCCGCGCGCGCGCGATCGCAACCGATCGGGAAACCGCGTCCCGCAGCCGAATTCTGGAACCTGAGGACTCTAACTCGATCACAACAGAACCACCGCCCTCCCCCGGCTATAAAAACAACCGATCCGATCAGTTTTTCGCACGCGATCGCCGATTTTCACTCCGGTGAGCACCGAGACTTCGCCGGTGAATTCTGGCCGATCTAAGCTCGGAAACTCTGATCTAACTCGTTGGTCTTGATCCACCGCCTCCGGGGAACTTTGCAGGTGCAGAAAACCCGAAGACATACGGTGCAAATCCAGCTCCGACGAGCTTCGCCGTGGTTTTGCCTCGGACCTCGCCGCCGAGCACTTTCCAGGACCCCCGAGCTCGAGAAAACCCCCGAGGTGAGATCCCTGACCTCCCCTCTACCGATCTAGGCCATAAGATCACAGTTCTAGGCAGAATTCTCGAGGATCCGAAAGTTTCCGGCGAGATCGCCGCTTCCCGCCGCCGTGCGCCGCCGGCAGCGCCGCCCGCGCTCGATCAGAGCGACGTGGCCGCTTGTGCGCCGTTTATTTTAAATCGCACGGTAGACTTTAAAACCCCGCGTACCGGTTCGATGTTATAATCTCAGCCGTCGGTTTAAAATCAGACGGTCCACGTCAGCCCCGCGTTATAAAGACTGGAATTCTTACGTGCTACCCCCTGGGGTTCTCGGGAATTGAGAGCTAGCCCCGAAAACTTCAGATCTAGCCCCTGGAACTCCAGAAAATCATGTAAATTCATTTAAAAATCAGTTTTAGCCCCTGGACTTAATAGAAATTAAGAAAAACACCTCTGAAAAGTGTAGCTAGACCCCTGGAAATTATGAAAATGATATTATAGACCCTGTAATGGGGTGAATTCATTATTTTAGCTCTGTTTAGTATTTAATTTAGAAAATTGAATATGTAACTAGTGTTTAAATATTAAAAAGGGGGACAAACATAATTGTCAAATTTATTAAAAACTTTCTCAGTACTTAAAAAACTTTGGAGTGAGATAAAAATATATTTTTGGGCTGAAATAAATCTGTTTCATCTATTATTCACATTTAATAGTGTAGGGACACATTTTTAAGTAAAGAATAGTTAAAGAAAAATAGGGAAAATAATTATGAAATAGTATACATCAGAAGCCAAGGTCAAAATATGATCTTAAATTATTTAGGACCAGAACCTAATCTGTTTAGGTAGTGTGTATTACTAATTTAATAATAAAATACACAATTATGCATAAGAATATAAATCTGAAAATATAGAAACTAGTAAATGATAAATGGAGTTTCTAAAGTATAAAGAATTCAGTTTAGGGTTGATAGAAATTATGAAGGCACATATGGAGAAGAAAAATACTTTTCATACATACTTGGTAGTTTAATATATAAGGAATTTATTTAAAACTGAAACACACATATATATATGTATATATATATATAGTATGTGAATATAAATATGAACACCAAAGTAGGAATCCTACACATGTAAATGAAAGTGTATGCAAGCCCCAAATCAACACACATAGAGTATCCACAACACATAAAATGGTAAAGAAACTTTCATAAATGTGAATGTGTGGTTTGTATGAAGTGGAAGTGTGAACTATGTCTTATGATTGTTGTTTTTCTTTTGCTATGTGTGATGGTATGAAGTAGAACCTGCTCAAGAGCAAGTTATTCAATTCCAAGACCAAGACTACCCATTTCAAGAGCAGCAAGAAGGAGGCAAGTGTCCTTGACCACTTTGATCCTATGCTAGGATGTGTAGATAGAATTATTTGCATTGTCAAGTTAAATATGAAACCCATGCTAGGAAGTTTCCTAGAATTGCATTACCTTGTTTCCTTGAAGCTTGGGTTGGGATTTATATTGTCATGTCATTTATACACATGCATATGCTTAGCCATGCTTAGAATGGGATATTTGGGACATGAGATCATCAGTTTATATTACCATACTCTTGAATGAGACATTGTGAGTTATGTAGAGGTAGGGATCAAGGCAAGTTGGATGTTTTGGTTGTGTGCTGGGTGCACGAGACTTGGGTTTGTGTTTAGTACTTGCCTGGATCCTAAGGACCGGTTCATGGAGCATGTAACCCGGCTTTACAGTGCCAACCACATGCTGAGATGGGGCAGCTTAGCCAATTAATTAGGTGTATCCCCGACGTAGTATGGGTGTGTTGGATGGTGCGGGGAGTAGGTGTCAGCTGGACTACCATATGAACCGCAAGGCTCAAGAGGGGGCCACTGCAGCGGGGTTGGAGCCTCTTGTATGCTGTTAGGGGTGAAACCTCAGTGGGCCCACGCTCGTCGGGAATCCCTTTGTAAAGGCTTCGTAGTGATCTCTTGGCCACACACCTGGGAAGTGTGAATGTGGTTCGTAGCCACTGGCATAATGGAGGTTCTTTTAGTCCACCCGGCAACGGGGGATGAAATCACTACTTGTGGGTACAGTGGTACAAACTCTGCAGAGTCAAAACTGTCTTGACAGCCGTGCTCACGGTTAAGAGCGGCCTGGACTTATTCATGATTAGAGGAATGATGGTTTTGGATGTTAAGCGGGGAGCTTAACATTGGAAATGATGTTATGGTTATTTGGTTATGATGATGGGATGGGAGATTGGGACCATTTCACCTGTGTAGTAATGTTGGTGCTTAATAAGCTAAGGTGATAGGTATTAATTGCGTAGTGCTTTAACCATGAGTTCAACCTCTCCTTGTTCTAGCCATGCATGATATAATTTTCCCACACTTGCTGAGTACCATTGGTACTCAACCTTGCATATTTGTTGGTTTATATTGCTGCTCAGGTCAAGATAGTGAGATGGTGTATAATGACCAAGATTTTGGACCCGAGGAAGGTTTCTAGGTTCATGAAGACCCCCGGGCAACGCCTGTGATGGAGCCCTAAAGAATAATATTCCGCTGCTAGTTTATTTACTTGTGATGAAGCATTAGTGTCTATTGAGACATTTGCGATGTAAGACTTATTTATATTCGACACCTGGCTTGTAATAAATGATGCTTCACTATTTGTCATTACATGTATGAGAAAATGATCCTGGCATACATGTGATATTCACTTGGTTGTTTCTTCGGAAAAACCGGGTGTGACAGAAGCTCACCATTGTTCAGTGCAACGACCGAGAGAAGGTTCTCTTCGCGTCGCACCAACTTACGGGAGCTGCTGCCGACTGGTGGGATGCCTTGAGCAACGCCAACCCGGAGACAATCACTTCGACTGAGTTCAAGGAAAATTTCCGCTCCCACTACATCCCTGTCGGTGTAATGATGCTCAAAAGGCAGGAGTTTGAAGGTCTCCGCCAAGGACAGAAAAGTGTGAATGAATATCTCAACAAGTTCATACAACTGTCCCGGTTTGCCCCCGAAGATGTCAACTCAGACCAGAGGAAGCAGTACCTGTTCATGAGAGGGTTGAACAATGAGATCCAAGTTCAGCTCCTCAACAATGACTACGTAAGCTTCCAGAAGCTAGTTGATAAGGCTATTGTGGTGGAAAACAAGATCCGAGAGATCGAGCGAGAGTGCAAAAGGAAGATGCCATACCAGCCCCAAGGGAGCAACGTACGACCTAGATGCATGCCCCCTGCACAGCAGTATGGATCGACCACTCCTATGAACCGCCCTGGTCAGCCACCACAGCAACGGTTCGTTGCACCAGCACCTCGTGTGCCCATGCCTCCTGCGCCCCAGCCTAACAATGGCGCTCCTGTTCAAAACCCCCGCCCCAACGTACCTGCTGCCGTAGGCAACAGGGCATGCTTTGCATGCGGGGAAGTAGGCCACTTCGCTAACCAGTGCCCGAAGAGAGGCCCTGGACAGCAAGGAAACGTGCCCAAGCAGAACCAGCGACCAAACGGAGGAAACAACCAAGGGAACCGTGGACCGCAGAACTATGCTCGTGGCCACGTTAACCATGTCACTGCTGAGGAAGCACAACAGGCTGAGGACGTCGCAATTGGTATGTTCCTTGCCAACTCCAACCCAGCCACCATTTTATTTGATTCTGGAGCATCACATTCCTTCATATCATCCGATTATGTTGCCAAGCATCATCTACCCGTATCCCACTTAGAATGTGCTATGTTAGTTAATTCTCCCGGAGGAGAAATGAGGACTAATATAGTATGTCCTAAAGTAAGCCTTAAAATAAGGGGGGTAGACTTCCTTGCCAACCTTATTGTTTTGGACTCCCACGGGATTGACATCATACTCGGAATGGACTGGTTAAGCAAGCACAATGGAGTAATCCAATGTGCTGAGAGAAGCGTGCAGTTGACGAACGAACACGGTATCCATGTCGAGTTTGAATCAGCGCAGCAAGCAACCGAACGGGCAGGTTTGAACCATGTCGAAGGAACAACATTAGACAGCATTCCAGTGGTTCAGGAATTTTCGGACGTATTCCCGGAAGAGCTCCTGGGAATGCCACCTGACCGGGACATCGAGTTTGCCATAGATTTGGTACCCGGAACTGCACCTATAGCTAAGAGACCATATAGGATGCCCGTTAACGAGTTAGTTGAACTCAAGAAGCAAATTCAAGAACAGTTGGAGAAGGGTTTTATCCGTCCAAGTTCGTCACCATGGGGAGCCCCGGTACTTTTTGTGGACAAGAAGGATGGAACCCAAAGAATGTGCGTGGACTACAGGTCTCTCAACGAGGTGACAATCAAGAATAAATACCCTCTGCCCCGTATAGAGGACCTGTTCGATCAAATGAAAGGAGCCCAGGTATTCTCCAAGATTGATCTTCGGTCGGGATATTTCCAGCTGAGATTAAGCCCTCCGATATACCTAAGACAGCCTTTCGGACACAGTATGGTTCATATGAATATACCGTTATGTCTTTTGGATTGACGAATGCACCCGCATACTTCATGTACCTTATGAACAAGGTTTTCATGGAGTACTTAGACAAGTTCGTCGTGGTTTTCATCGACGATATTATGGTGTATTCAAAAAGTAAGGAGGAGCATGAAGAACATCTGAGATTGACCTTGCAGAAGTTGCGCGAGCATCAGTTGTATGCCAAGCTCGACAAGTGTCAATTTTGGCTAAAGGAAATATCCTTCCTAGGCCACATCATCTCCAAGGAAGGGGTATCGGTTGATCCTGGAAAGGTGAGAGATGTTCTGAAGTGGGACCAACCGAAGAGCGTGAGGGATATTCGGAGTTTCCTTGGGATGGCAGGATACTATCGGCGCTTCATTAAAGACTTCTCTAAAATAGCAAAACCTATGACGGAGTTGCTAATGAAGGGAAAAATCTTTCAATGGACACAAGCCTGCCAAGAAAGTTTTGAGGAACTCAAGAAAAGGCTAACCACAGCACCAGTTCTGATATTGCCAGACGTAAGCAAGAGCTTTGACATATATTGTGACGCATCCAGACAAGGGCTCGGGTGTGTACTCATGCAGGAAGGACAAGTGGTAGCCTATGCCTCACGACAATTAAAGAAGCACGAGCTTAACTATCCTACGCACGACTTGGAGTTAGCAGCGGTAGTGCATGCATTGAAGATTTGGAGACATTATATCCTTGGTCATCGATGTGAGATCTATACAGATCATAAAAGCCTCAAGTACATATTTACACAAATGGACTTGAATTTGAGGCAACGTCGATGGTTAGAACTCATCAAGGATTATGATGTAGGAATCAACTACCACCCCGGGAAGGCCAATGTAGTAGCTGACGCATTGAGCAGAAAGGGAGCATGCCACCAACTCACGGTTCGGGAGCTACCACCCGAACTAAGTAAGGAGTTCGAACGGTTACACCTCGGATTCTTGAATAACATGGAAATAATGGAGATCCACTCCTCATTGGAGCAAGAAATAAGAAAGGGCCAAGCAATGGACGAGGGGATCAAGGAGATCAAGGAAAGAATCCGACAAGGGGTAGAGAAGGATTTCAAGGAGGATGAAAAGGGTACGCTTTGGCTAGGAAAAAGGATTTGTGTGCCAAACCTAAGACACCTTCGCGACATGATATTAAGGGAGGCACATGATTCACCCTATTCCATACATCCGGGGAGCACCAAAATGTACAAGGACTTGAAAACTTGCTATTGGTGGGATGGTATGAAGAGGGATATAGCCGAATACGTCGCCCTATGCGACACATGCCAACGGGTAAAAGCTCCGGTTGTGTCGCGTGTCAAGCGAGCGAGACCTGCCTTCTCCTTCGGAGGTGAGCTCCACGTGCGCCACGTATCCTAGCGGTCAGGTCCTCCTCTCTATTCGGAGATGTGCACGCCACGTGTCAGTGCCGGACCTTCCCTCTCTCCGGAGGTAGCTCCAGGTGTGCCACGTATCCATTCCGGACCTCCTTTTCCTCGGAGGTGAGCTCCGTGAATGCCACGCGTCAAGTAGCGCCGGACTTTCCTTTTTATTCAGATATGAGCTCTGAGGTAGACACGTGTCCAATAAAACCGGACCTCCTGGAGATAAGCTCCGGTGGCGACACGTATCCAATAGAACCGGACCTCTCGGAGGTGATCTCCGAGATCGACACGTATCCCGCGTGACTGGTCTTCTGATTTCTGCGGTGATATGACACCCTCACCTCGGGTGTCAGCATATGTTCATGTTTTATGAAGAAGAAAAACATTTTAAGAAGAGTAGAAACAGAGACAAGTACCAAAAGGATCCCCAATAAAGCTCTCCGAGAGCACCGGAGGCAACTTCCACGGCCAGCAGACCACGTGGCGTGTTCGGAGCTCATCCCCGAGAAATTTGGAGAGGTCCGCCGCTAAACTAGCTATGTGGCAGGCTCGGGGGTCGCCTCCGCAATTGGAAAGAGGTCCGACCCTGTGGGACACGTGCTACCGCGGAGCTAGCCTCTGCGGAAGAAGCAAAGGCATTTTTCATAGGACACGTGTCATCCTCAGAGCTAGTCCTCGCGGAAATAAGAGGACCAGTCGCGCGGGATACGTGTCAATCTCGGAGCTCATCTCAGAGAAGTCCGGACCTATCGAACACGTGTCGCCACCAGAGCTTATCTCCGGAAGGTCCGTCGCAGCTAAACACGTGTCGACCTCGGGGCATGTCCCTGAGGAAAGGAGAGCGGAAAGACTGGCACCCACACGTGGCGTGCGCGGAGCTCACCTCCGAAGAAGAGGGAGGTCTCGATCGGTTGACATGCGGCACGACTGGAGCTCGTCTCTGCGGACGAGGAGATACCAGGCCCGGAGGACACGTGGAGCTTCCGGAGCTCATCGTCACGGAGGTAACGAGTTTTGGAGCGGCTGTTACGCGTAAGGACACCGGTACACAACAGAAACCGATCTAAAATCCACAATGGTTAACCGAAGATAAGACGTCAGGATCTAACAAAGATCTGAATAAGACTCTTATTCGGGATACAATCAGATTAGGACTCTTCTCTTCCCGATTATAAATAGAACCCAAAACCTCTGGCCGAAACCACAAACTTCTCTTTCAACTCCTGAGCCGACGACTTAGAGCCCTAGCCCTAACTCGCCGAGCAAAACATCGCTGAAGCACAACAAGGGAGATCCTCGGAGGAGAACCAAGCGGTCTGAGGAGGACCTCGAAGACAAAAAGAGCGTGAGGTAGGACTTTGATACCACCTTACGACATCATTGTGTTCATCATTGCATCTGTTCTTCAAACAGAAGCCTTTTCGTGGGCAGAACACTCGATGATCAGTTTGATCTAAAGACAAGATCATCACGAACACCTCTGACCATGCAAGCCATACAAGAACAACAGATCAATCTAATAGAACTAATCGTAGGATAGCATGCATGTGCATCATCGCATCTAGTTTAGGGTTTGTGCATGATATTGATTGCTGTGAATTTGTATGCACGTGAATCCTACATAGCAGGACAAACTCAGGAAGCTGTCTACGACGAGCTGCAGCAACAAGGTTTTGAGAATCAAGAACAACCGGAACCGCAAGAACAAGGCAAGTGCTCCTTGACCATGTTGATCCTATGTTTTGGGTAAAACTATTTTGTTTTGCTAAAAGGTGTGTGTGCTGAGTCAAACATGATGGGAAACCCTTTTATAGGAGTTTACTAGTTTTGATTAAACCATCCTTGTCGCCAGGGAAGTTTATGAGTCGGGTATGGTTTTTGCTTTATGCTTCGCTGAGTCTATGGGATTGGAAAGCGAGATAGATGTGTCTAGCTAACTGCACTCGTAATGATAATGAGAAACTGATGTTAATAATGAACATGAATCGGAGGGAGATCTAGGCAAGACTGGGTTTGTGGATGAGGTAGCATGAGATGGTGGTTTTACTTGTCGTAGATCTAAGGACCGGTTCATGCGTGCACATGCCAGGATAACAGTGCCACCACAAGGCCAAGTATGAGTGCGGCTTAGCTGAGTAATTAGGTAAGTTACTAGAGTGTTATGGACTGTGGAAGGCGCGGGGAATGGGTCGAGTGAGGACTGCCCTGGGAACTGCATGGCACAAGAGGGGGCCCGTGGGTGGGAGAATTGGAGATTCTAGCCTGCCGGTGAAACCTTAGTGAGTCCATACATCTAGTAACCCCTTTGTAAAGGCTATTTTGTGATCTCTTGACCATACACCGACGGTTGTGTACTGGTAAAATGGAGGTTCTGCAGTCACCGACGGGTGACGAAATCACAAACTTGTGGGTAAAGAGGTGCAAACTCTGCAGAGTTATTAAAACTATCATGATAGCCGAGCTTACGGTCACGAGCACCTGGCTAAACTGCCATGATTAGATTGGAATGGTTATTGGAATGGTTATTGGGAAGGTTCTTGGATATGGTTATTGGTTTGGGACTGTTGAGTCTGGGAGATGAGATGGTTGCATGACTGATGGGTCATGACATGAGATTGGTCTCGGTGCGAGACGTGATTGTTTTATGAGGTGAGATGGTAGCGAATACGAGGAGGTATTCGTGAGTATGAATAAAAGATTGGTTAATGTTTGGATGGAACATGGAAAGGGATGGAGGTATGTTGATAATTTAATACATGCTGGGATTACATTCATCTAAAGTTAAGTTGCTGTTTTATCACGGTTTTATAAATCTGCTTTTCTGCAAATAAACCTTTTATGCCTACCTTGTTTATGAGCTGCATATCATGTGTTATTCCCGCACTTGCTGAGTACATCATTGTGCTCAAACTTGCATTATTATTTCCTCATCAACAGCAAGAGAAGACTACTATGAAGACCGAGTAGAGCATTATGGCGTGTGATCTGTTCTCAACCTTGCCTGTGGAGGGAGTAGAGATGGAGCCACTTCTGCTTAGTTTTGCTTCCGCATTTAAATAAGGACTTCCGCTGTGAGCATGGGTCCAAGACTCATGAGGTATTGTAATAAACTCTATTATTCATGGTAATATATAATCTGAATTCAGTTTGTGGAACGTATGTGTATGTGTGATGAACATCCTGGGCACACATATGCATTAGTTCTCGGTTCCGTGGTTTTCCCACAGAATTGAGGGCGTCACAGGTGACTAGCTCCGAAGGTGACACGTGTCCTGTGGAACTGCCTTCGCTTCTCCGCAGAGGCTAGCTCCGGGTACAACACGTGTCCCACAGGGTCGGACCTCTCCCCCTTTGCGGAGATGAGCCCCGAGCCTGCCACATAGCCATTTTAGCGGCGGACCTCTCCCCACTTCGCAGGGATGAGCTCCGAATACGCCACGTGGCCAGCGGGCCGTGGAAGTTGTTTTCGGCGCTCTCTGTGAACTAGATTCGGCTATTTTTGGCTACCTTTTGGATATTTTCTCTGTTCCCACTTCTTTTAAAATGTTTTCTCTACATGAAATATGAATACATGCAGAAACCAGAAATAAGGGTGTCACACCCAGGGCCCGACAGGTGGCCCCGCGACTGCCTGTACCCTATACATAAGCTAGGGCTTTTACTGCTACATGCAACGTCACTATCGGAGGAGTTAAGGCGCGCCGCATGACACGTCGGGCGCCTCTGACCGGGTAGCAGGTGATGATGAAGACCCCGTCCTGTCGCTGCGTCTTATCGCTCTGCTGAAGCACTGTGCCATTGGGCGGCACTGTTCTGCCGTCACGCCTCGTCGCCCTGTCTCGTCACCATAATGGAGAGCAGGCAGGGTACGGAGGCGTACGCCGTGCTTCTGGGAAGGTGCGAACCTTGAATGCATGGCCTGACAGCTCACCTTCCTCTTTACTTCTTGGCCATCAGCCTGTTGCTTTTCAGCGCGGCGTCCGGGTGGCTGGCCCCAGGGACACTCGTCGTCACCGGAATAGACTTGCGTTGTAGCAAGGGGTCCGGAATCGTTGGGCACGTGTCAAAACCGGAGCCCTTCCATGCTGGAGGTCGGGCCCGGAACCGATGGAAATGTGGCCCCTCCGGAGCTCTCCCTGGTAGGAAGGGACACCTGGAGTTGTTGCCCATGTGGCAGCACTGGAGCCCTCCCATGCTGGAGGTCGGGGCCGGAGCCGTAGGACACGTGGTACCTCTGGAGCTATTCTTGGCGGGAGACATGGCTCGGAGGTTCCAGACACGTGGCGGTGCCGGAGCCCTCCCTAGCGGGAGGTCAGGCCCAGCACCATTGGACACGTGGCGGCTTTGGAGCCATCCTCGGCTAGTGGTAAGGCTCAGAGCCTGTAGACACGTGGCAGCCTCGGAGCCTAAGTGCTCGTGGTAGCCCCAGGGCTGTCTATGGGGCCCAGGGCACGTGGCTTATGCTGGGGCCCGCCTCAGCAGGAAGGCGGGGCCCAGGTTGTGATTCACCCCCTACGCGGGGGTACCCGGTTGCAGGGTACCGACAGGGGCGAAGAAAACTGGTGCGAAGAAACAGCGGCGACGTCGTAAGAGGGGTAATAAAGACCTACCTCACTTCTTCCTTGTGGCAGGGCCTCCCTCCTAGCAAAGGCAGCAACGGAGGATTTTCTGTGGAGAATTATAGGGCTACGTGTAGGGCAGAACGTCGGGGCTTCTTCTCTGGCGACGGCGAGGCGTGACGGAGCTCGACGGTGGCCAAATTCCGGCAAGGGGGGGGGGAGTCGACGACTTGACAGCAAGGGGGGCGGCTTGGCAGCAGGGGCGACGGCCAAAAAGAAAAAGGGGGTGGGCGGCTAGGGGGTTATATTTATAAGGGGGAAACAAAAGAGTCCTAGAGGTGGGGGAACAAAAGAGTCCTAGAGGTGGGGGATAAAAGAGTCCTAGAGGTGGGGGAACAAAAGAGTCCTAGATGTGGGGGACTATGGTTCCCCCTAACTTGGTGCGGCCAATTTGGGGAAGAATCCCCCTAGGGGAATTTTGGGGAATTTGAGGGAAATTAGGAAAATAGGGGAAAATTTGGGAAATTAGGGGAGAAGGGAATTTGAAGGGGGGGTTGGGGTGGCCCTAATTTGGCTATTTCATTTATTTATTCTTTTTCTTTTTATTTCTTTTCCTTTTTAATTTATTTTCATTATTTTCCATTTATATTTCCTTTTATTTTTTAGCTTCTATATCCCTCTCTTCATTTCTTCTTCTTTTTAAATGCTTCTCTATATGAAAAATGTATGCAATGCATGGTAGTGAAATTGAGGGTGTTACACCTAGCCGCCAGGCAACTTATTGGAGCGTGACAGCGCTGAGAAGGAGGCCGGCACCAGCGGCGGCGGTCGGTAGCACGATGCCGACGAGGAGTGGCGCGTCCCGAGCTTTTCACGACGAGCTAAGTTGCCCTAAAACATCCCTAGTGGTCATAGAACATGAAACGAAGCTCAATTATCGCAGCAAACGGTGGCAAGCATAGGCTCGACCGACGTGTTTTAGCTGGCGGCGGTGATTTCCCATTGCAAGGGCGGAGGAGGAACAGTTTGCTTCAGCTTTTGGCATGGAGGATCACTAGGGTAGCTAGTTGCTGTGGCTTGAACCGGAGAAACGATGATCAAGGGCTTGGAACGAATTTCTCGATTTAGTTTTTGGCGGTTCTTCACGTGTACCGGCGGTAACTCACGAATTCCGGCTAACCGGTGGTGGTAAAGAGCAAAAGGAGTTTTGGAGAGGAAACTAGGTTTCAAGACGAACCTCAGAGTAGTTTTGCTCGCGCCGGAGAGGGTCGGAACCGGCCGGACGTCGTGGAGCAGTGGAGGCGGTGTGGTTCTGTTTTGCGGAAGAAGAACGGGGTTGCCACCGATCGAGGAAGGCCGGGCACAAGCTGAGGAGCAGTGGAAAATGTCGAGGACCGACGGGCGCAGCTCGTGGGTGGCTCAACCGGGTGCCAAACCCGCCGGGAGCCGATCGGCGAGGTTCATAAAGAGGTGGCACCGGGTTCTCTCGGGTGAGCGCGCAAGGCATGATTGTTTGCTTCGGTTTAACGTGTGAAACGGGTTTGCAAGCAGAGAAACTGGACTTTGGTTGGGCAGCCTCGAAGTTTATCGATAAACAACACTGTGGAGCGAGCTGCGTTCGGGAGTAATGTCACACCCGGTTTTTCCGAAGAACAACCAAGTGAATATCACATGTATGCCACGATCATTTTCTCATACATGTGATGACAAATAGTGAAGCATCATTTATTACAAGCCAGGTGTCGAATATAAATAAGTCTTACATAGCAAATGTCTCGATGGACAATAATAAGCTCATCACAAGTAAATAAACTAGCAGGGGAATATTATTCTTGAGGGCTCCGTCACAGGCGTTGCCCGGGGGTCTCCATGAACTTAGAAACCTTCTTCGGGTCCAAAGTCTTGGTCATTATACACCACCTCATTATCTTGACCTGAGCAGCAATATAAACCAACAAATATGCAAGGTTGAGTACCGAAGGTACTCAGCAAGTGTGGGAAAGTTATGTCATGCATGGCTAGAACAAGGGGAGGTTGAACTCATGGTTAAAGCACTACGCAATTAATACCTATCACCTTAGCTTATTAAGCACCTACATTACTACACAGGTGAAATGGTCCCAATCTCCCATCCCATCATCATAATCAAATAACCATAACATCATTTCCAATGTTAAGCTCCCTGCTTAACATTCTCAACATCCAAAACCATCACTCCTCTAATCATGAATAAGTCCAAGCCGCTCTTGACCGTGAGCACGGCTGTCATGACAGTTTCGACTCTGCAGAGTTTGTACCACTGTACCCACATGTAGTGATTTCATCCCCCGTTGCTGGGTGGACTAAAAGAACCTCCATTATGCCAGTGGCTACGAACCACATTCACACTTCCCAGGTGTGTAGCTAGGAGATCACTACGAAGCCTTTACAAAGGGATTCCCGACGAGCGTGGGCCCACTAAGGTTTCACCCCTAACAGCATACAAGAGGCTCCAACCCCGCTGCAGTGGCCCCCTCTTGAGCCTTGCGGTTTATAAGGTAGTCCAGCTGACACCTATTCCCCGCACCATCCAACACACCCATACTACGCCGGGGATACACCTAATTAATTGGCCAAGCTGCCCCATCTCAGCATGTGGTTGGCATGATAAAGCCAGGTTACATGCTCCATGAACCGGTCCTTAGGATCCAGGCAAGTACTAAACACAAACCCAAGTCTCGTGCACCCAGCACACAACCAAAACATCCAACTTGTCTTGATCCCTACCTCTACATAACTCACAATATCTCATTCAAGAGTATGATAAAATAAACTGATAATCTCATATCCCCAAATATCCCATTCTAAGCATGGCTAAGCATATGCATAATAATAAATGACATGATAAAATAAATCCCAACCCAAGCTACAAGGAAACAAGGTAATGCAATTCTAGGGAAACTTCCTAACATGGGTTTCATATTTCAATTGACAATGCAAATAATTCTAGCTACACATCCTAGCATAGGATCAAAGTGGTCAAGGACACTTGCCTCCTTCCTGCTGCTCTTGGAATGGGTAGTCCTGATCTTGGAAAGGAAGAACTTGCTCTGGAGCAGGTTCTACATCATACCATCACACATAGCAAAAGAAAAACAACAATCCATAAGACATAGTTCACACTTCCACTTCAAACAAACCACACATTCACATTTATGAAAGTCATTCACAATTATATGTGTTGTGGTTACTCTATGTGTGTTGATCTTTGGCTTACATGTACTTTTAATCATGTGTATATGATTCCTACTTTTGTATTCACATTTATGCTTACATACTATATATATGAGTTTCCAATTTAAATAAATTCCTTATATTTAATTACTACAAGTTTTAGCTACCAAGTATGCATGAAAGGTATTTTACTACTCCATATGTGTCTTCAGAATTTCTACCAACCCTAAACTGAATTCTTTGGATTTTAGAAACTTCATTTATCATTTACTAGTTGCTATATTTTCAGATTTATTTCCTATGCCTAAATGTGAACTTTATTATGAAAATAACAAGACACATCATCTAAACAGAATAGGTTCTGATCTAAAATATTTAATAATATATTTTTGACCTTTTCCTCTGATGTAAACTATTTTACATTTATTTTCCCTATTTTCAGAACTATTCTTTACTTAAATATGTGTCCCTATAACTAATAAATGTGAATAATAAATTAAACAGATTCATTTCAGCCAAAATCTATTTTTATCTCGCTCCAAAGTTTTCTAAGTACTGAGAAAGTTTTTAATTTAATTTTGACAATATGTTTGCCCCACTTTTAAATTTTAAATACTAGCCACATATTCAATTTCCTAAATTAAATATCAAACAGGGTTAAAAAGGTACACTCACCCCACTACAGGGTCTATAATATTATTTTAAGAATTTTCAGGGGTCTAGCTACACATAACAGAGGAGTTTTTCCTAATTTTTATTAAGTCCAGGGGCTAAAACTGATTTTTTAATGAATTTACATGATTTTCTGAAGTTCCAGGGGCTAGATCAGAAGTTTCCGGGGCTAGCTCTTATTTCCCGAGAACCCCAGGGGGTAGCACGTAAGAATTCCAGTCTTTATAACGCGGGGCTGACGTGGACCATCCGATTTAAAACAGACGGCTGAGATTATAACGTCGAACCGGTACGCGGGGATTTAAACTCTACCGTGCGATTTAAAATAAACGGCGCACAAGCGGCCACGTCGCTCTGATCGAGCGCGGGCGGCGCTGCCGGCGGCGCACGGCGGCGGGAGGCGGCGATCTCGCCGGAGAGCTTCGGATCTTCGTCAATTCTTCCTAAAACTATGATTTTATGGCATAGATCGGTGGAGGGGAGGTCGGGGATCTCACCTCGGGGGTTTTCTTGAGCTCGGAGGTCCTGGAAGGCGGTCGGCGATGAGGTCCGAGGTGAATTCACGGCGAGGCTCGTCGGCGCTGTGTTTGAACCGCAAACCACCGAGTTTTCTGCACCTGCGAGGTTCCCCGGAGGCGGTGGATCAAGACCAGCGAGTTAGATCGGAATTTCCGAGCGTAGATCGGCCAGAATTCGCCGGAGGAGCTCGGGTTCTCACCGGAGTAAAAACGGCGGATCGCGTGGGAAAAACAGAATGAGGCCGGGGTTTTTATAGACGGGGGAGGGCGGTGGGTTTGTTTAGATCGAGTGGGAGACCTCCGGAACCAGAATTCGGCCGGAAATCCGGTCGGTTGCGATCGCGCGCGCGGGGGTGAACAGTCCGAGTTTCGGACAATCGGGGGTTAGGGATGACAGGTGGGTCCCACCTGTCTGAGAGAGAGAGAGCGCGGGCGCGCGGCTGCGGGCTGGCGCGGGGGCAGGGTGGGCCGGCTGGTGGGTTTCGGCCCACTGGCCGGTTTTTTTCTGTTTTCCTTTTTTTCTTTTTCTATTTCTTTTCTATTTTGAGTTTAATTTGAATTCTAGTTTGAATTTGAATTTTTGCAACACATGCAACACGTCCAAAAAATTTTAAACTCCCCTCTGAACAGGATTTTGGGGTGTTACAGCTCTACCCCCCTTAAAAGAAATCTCGTCCTCGAGATTGGTGGTTCTAAGAAAACAATTCCGGAAATTGTGCCTTAAGCTCATCTTCTCGCTCCCAGGTAGCTTCCTCTTTTGAGTGATGCTTCCACTGCACCTTGCACATCCGGATTCTTTTATTTCTTGTGAGGCGTTCCATTGTCTCCAAAATCTTGAATGGTTGCTCGGCATAGGATAGATCTTCAGCTACGTCAACCTCATTCATGGGTAGCACCTCTTCAGGCATTCTCAGACATTTCTTGAGCTGTGACACATGGAATACATCGTGCACATCCGATAAGCGAGCCGGTAATTCTAGTTGATACGCCACTTCGCCTTTCCTCTCCAGAACTTGAAAGGGTCCGATGTATCGAGGTGACAACTTCCCTTTCACCTTGAACCGACGAAGTCCTCGGATAGGGGACACCTTGAGATAGACATAGTCTCCCATGTTGAAAACGAGCTCTCTTCTTCGTACATCGGCATAGCTCTTTTGGCGTGTCTGTGCTATCCTCAAGTTGTTGCGAATTTCCCTCACTTTCGCCTCGGCTTCTTGTAGTACTTCAGGTCCAAACACTTTACTTTCCCCTGTTTGGTTCCAAAATAATGGAGCTCTGCACTTCCTCCCGTACAAAGCTTCGAACGGTGACATCTTCATACTAGCTTGATAGCTGTTGTTATAGGAGAATTCCGCATACGGTAAGTTCTTGTCCCAACTCCGATTGTTTTTGAGTGCACACGCCCTTAGCATATCTTCAAGAATCTGATTGGTTCTTTCCGTCTGCCCGTCAGTTTGGGGATGAGGCAGAGCTAATGTTCAGATGGGTTCCCATGGTTTCGTGCAACTTCTGCAGAACCTTGAGGTGAACTGTGTCCCTCGATCCGACACAATCTTCTTTGGCACTCCATGGTAACACATGATCCTTGACATGTAGAATTCCGCCAATTTGGATCCACTGTAGCTTTCCTTCACAGGGATGAAGTGAGCGACCTTGGTTAGCCTGTCGATGATGACCCATATTGAATCATATCCTGATTGGGTCCTAGGCAATCCCACTATGAAATCCATACCGATTTCTTCTCATTTCCATTCAGGCACTTTGAGTGGTTGCAATAATCCCGCGGGTCATTGATGTTCTGCTTTCACCAACTGACATGTGTCACATAGGGCAACATGTTCCGCGACATCTCGCTTCATGCCATACCACCAATACCTGCTCTTGAGGTCCTGATACATCTTCGTACTCCCAGGATGAATGGAATAGTCAGAATCATGAGCCTCCTTCAAAATCAATTCACGGATCTCCTTTACTTCTGGCACACAGATTCTTTTCCCGTGCCACACCGTTCCTTGTTCATCCTCTCTAAAACCAGGAGCTTTATTTTCCTTGATGGGTTGTCTGATCTCTTGTATCTTCTCGTCATTCTTTTGACCCTCGCGTATGTCTCGCTCTAGTGTGGAGTCCACTTCCATGGCGATGGCTTCACCACTATTTACCAGGCATAGATTGAGTCTAATAATCTCGTCCTCCAACTCTGCAGGCATGTCCTTCAAGCTCAACTTATTGACCTGCACCTTCCGACTTAAAGCATCTGCCACGACGTTTACCTTCCCAGGATGATAGTTGATGCCCACATCAAAGTTATTAATTAGATCTAACCATCTCCTTTGTCTGAGGTTGAGATCTGGCTGTGTGAAAATGTACTTCAAACTCTTATGATCCGTATATATCTCTGTCCTCTTCCCCATCAAGTAGTGCCGCCAAATTTTAAACGCGTGTACCACTGCGGCTAGTTCTAGGTCATGTGTAGGATAGTTCTTCTCATGCTTCCGGAGCTGCCGGGATGCATAAGCCACAACATGCCCTTCTTGCATGAGAACACATCCCAACCCGTTTCCAGAGGCATCGCAGTACACCGTAAAGTTCTTCTGCATATCTGGCATAACGAGCACTGGGGCTGTTGTCAATCTTTCCTTTAACTGCTGAAAACTCGTCTCGCACTGCGGCGTCCATGTGAATGTGATTCCCTTCTCCAACAGTTTGGTGAGGGGTCTCGAGATTTTAGAAAATCTCTCAATAAACCGTCGATAGTATCCAGCCAATCCCAAGAAGCTTCGAACTTCCCCGACATTTTCAGGGGTCTTCCACTTCTGTATATCCTCGATTTTGGCAGGATCCACGGAGATTCCTCCCTCCGAGATTATATGTCCTAAGAAGGGAACTCTCTTCAGCTAAAACTCACACTTGCTCAACTTGGCATATAGTTGGTGTTCTCTCAGCCTTTGCAACACCAACCTTAGATGTTTCTCATGTTCTTCTTCATCTTTAGAGAAGACGAGAATGTCATCTATGAAAACACCACAAATTTGTCCAGATATTCCATGAATACCTTGTTCATGAGATACATGAAGTACGCTGGGGCATTAGTTAGCCCGAAGGGCAGGACAGTGTATTCATACAGTCCGTACCGAGATACGAAAGTTGTCTTGGGAATATCAGATTGCCTTATCTTGAGTTGGTGGTATCCCGACCTGAGATCAATTTTCGAGAACACACAAGCTCCCCTCAACTGATCAAACAAGTCTTCAATGCGGGGTAATGGGTACTTGTTCTTGATGGTTACCTCATTCAAGGCACGGTAATCCACGCATAACCTTTGGGTTCCGTCCTTCTTGGGCACAAATATCACCGGAGCTCCCCATGGTGAGGGACTAGGACGAATATACCCCTTCTCCGTCAATTCTCTCAAATGATCCTTGAGTTCTCCCAGCTGCTTGGAGTCCATCTGATAAGGTCTCTTGTATATCGGGGCTGTTCCAGACACTAGCTCAATTGCGAATTCCACTTCACGATTAGGAGGCATACCTGGCAACTCCTCCGGAAAAACATCTGGATATTCCCTGATGGTCCTGATCTCCTCCACTTTCACCTCCACTTGATTTAATTTAATGTCACTCCTAGGCTCTTGTATTGTTATGAACTTTACTCTTGTGCCACTAGGGTGAGTTAGCTCCACCGTTCTGATCGAACAATGGATGATTCCTTTATGTTTGGTCAACCAATTCATACCCAGGATAATATCTATCCCTTGTGAATCTATCACTATGAGGTTAGCAGTAAATACTACCCCATTAATGTCTAGGTTTACTTTGGGACACACTTGTCTTGTCCTTATTTCTCCACCTGGAGAGTTTACGGCTAGCATATGGTTCATTTGTGTTGTTGCTAGGTCATGCTTCTTAACAAATCCTTGAGCAATGAACGAGTGGGTAGCACCAGAATCAAACAGTAGGGTTGCAATGTGTAAATTGGCAGGAAACTTACCAACTACCATGTCAGGTGCCTCTTGTGCTTCCTCCATAGTGACGTGGTTCACCCGTCCTCTCATTACATTCTGCTGTTGTGGCTGCTCGGGCTTCTTCTTTGGGCACTTATGGGCATAGTGCCCCACTTCACCACAATTAAAACATTGCACCCCAACCTTAGGTGTTTGGCCTTTATTGTCTTGGGGTTGGTTTGGGGGTCCTTGCACTGCTGGTCGAGGTGGATATGCAGGGCGAGGCGGCTGTACAAACTGACGCTGCGGTGGTGCTGGTGCTGCCGGAGGCCTGAAGTTCGGGTTGTACCCTCTCGGTGCTGAGTAGAGTACCCCAGCACGGTTCGTCTGCCCTGCAGGTTGCTGCATCAGACGAGGGCGGGTGTTGCTCCCTGAGGCTTGATGTGACCACCCGACCTTCCTCTTATTCTCATTTTCCAAGGCCTTTAGCTTCCTTTCTACCACAAACGCTCTGTCCACCATCTTTTGGAAGCTTTCATACTCATTTGAGGACATTGCACACTGCATTTCTGCGGTAAGCCCCTCCACGAAACAATCTTGTTTCTGCTCATCAGTCTCTATGTCCTGTGGGGCATAACGGGATAGTTGAGTAAATTTAGTGAGGTATTCCCTCACCGTCATGTTTCCCTGCTGCAGTCCCAAGAACTCCTTCCTCTTGTTTTTGAGTTCACCTCTTGGGATGTAATAGTTGCGGAAGCTACGCTTGAACTCTTCCCAAGTGATGTTCTCAGGGTCATGATGGGCGGCCACGTAGGCGGTCCACCAATCAGCAGCAGGTCCATGCAATTGATGAGAGGCAAACAGCACCCTCTCATACCCTTGGCACTGTATGATCCTCAGCTTGCTCTCAATTGTCTTAAGCCAATCATCTGCCTCCAGAGGTTCAGCAGCACTAGCAAACTTTGGAGGTTGAGTTCCTAGAAACTCACTCAACCTTGGTTGGCGTGGTGCAGCTTGTGGAGGTGGAACTTGATGCAAGTTGGCCACCACTTGAGTCAAGTTCTGGATGAGCTGATTTTGATTCTCCAGCATTTGGTGGAGGGGATCAACTCCTTCACGGTGACCACCCCGGTCCTGGCCTCCAGAAAGATGAGGGTTGCATGCCTCATCGTTGTTGTTGTTGGCGGGGTTGGCAGCACGTCCTTTTCCTCTTCCGGCCATCTGGCATGATCAACCAATGTTAATTTAAAGCGTTACGTATCATCTTACTGCTTTCACTTGTTTGTACTTTGAAGTGTTGAGGCTTTGTTATACTTCTCTGAGGGTTCATTTCTCACACAAAAATAAATGCAATATTATTTCATGTGGGTTCACACACCAAAGCAAAACAATCTGAAGACGAGGCTGTGGACAATTGCTCATGGCTTCCACAACTCACGTCACACACCAAGCATTAACACACCACTAACTAAGGTAACGACTCGACTATTCGACATCTTGCTAACTAAGGGAAGGACTCTACACTACTCGTATTCAATGAGATGGCTCCTCGGGGTCTTCCTCATCATTGCGGCTGCCTTCTGACTCTGCTTTGGGCGGGGAGGCTGCTGGTGGAGAAGTGCGACGACGCCTGATCGCCCGGCGATCTGGGGAGTCAGGAGTCCAGGTATCATTCACGGTGACACACAGTTCATTCCCGTCTCCTCTTTCTCTCGCCCTCAAGCAGGCTCGCAGCAACGCCTCCTTTTCCTTCAGGGTGTCCCGAACATCCTGAAGTTCTTGCTGACACTCCTGCAGTCGAGTGCTGAGCATAGAAGCATCCTCCATGCACAAGTCCATGTGCTCATGGGAAGTCCCTTGCTGCACTGGTGGGTACTTGTACTCCGTGGTACCACTCTCACGCTGGAGGACATACATGTACTCAGTCCTGTCAAGGTGGCGACGATAGATGTGACTCTGGCAGGTGATGGCCTCCCAGGTGACATCCTTTTCCGCATCGACCTGTGTCGCTCGACAAGCTGGAGAGCGGTGGATCTTGAGCAGCTGATTTTCATGGATAATCCTCATTTCTGAACTCCATTCTTCCCGCTTCTCCCGGATGGTTCTGGTGGAGCTATAGTGTATGATTATCTTGCCCGTATTGCCGGCGGCTTCGAGCATACGTCGAACACGGTGCAACAAGCCTCCTACTGCCAATCCGTAGGAAAGGTACGTCACCGGACGGCTCTCCTCTCTTTCGGCAAGGGCAACTACGGGAACTCTCCCTCCTGTGGACTTGCGAGCTGTGCGAATCATGCGAACCATCTAAAACAGAAAGCATTTAAACTTAAGTTAGATAAACTTTTAAACAAAAATCCTATTTTGAATGAAAGTTGGGGTAAGATAAAGAAAGTGACTCTATTAAATAACACTTTTCAACACACACCTTGTAAAATAGTTTTTAGGAAAATAAGGTCCTTAAATACGTCCATTTCTACCTAGGTCCACGTTCCTACGGGCAACGTTGGCTCTGATACCACTTCTATCACACCCGGTTTTTCCGAAGAACAACCAAGTGAATATCACATGTATGCCAGGATCATTTTCTCATACATGTGATGACAAATAGTGAAACATCATTTATTACAAGCCAGGTGTCGAATATAAATAAGTCTTACATAGCAAATGTCTCGATGGACAATAATAAGCTCATCACAAGTAAATAAACTAGCAGCGGAATATTATTCTTGAGGGCTCCGTCACAGGCGTTGCCCGGGGGTCTCCATGAACTTAGAAACCTTCTTCGGGTCCAAAGTCTTGGTCATTATACACCACCTCATTATCTTGACCTGAGCAGCAATATAAACCAACAAATATGCAAGGTTGAGTACCGAAGGTACTCAGCAAGTGTGGGAAAGTTATGTCATGCATGGCTAGAACAAGGGGAGGTTGAACTCATGGTTAAAGCACTACGCAATTAATACCTATCACCTTAGCTTATTAAGCACCTACATTACTACACAGGTGAAATGGTCCCAATCTCCCATCCCATCATCATAATCAAATAACCATAACATCATTTCCAATGTTAAGCTCCCTGCTTAACATTCTCAACATCCAAAACCATCACTCCTCTAATCATGAATAAGTCCAAGCCGCTCTTGACCGTGAGCACGGCTGTCATGACAGTTTCGACTCTGCAGAGTTTGTACCACTGTACCCACATGTAGTGATTTCATCCCCCGTTGTTGGGTGGACTAAAAGAACCTCCATTATGCCAGTGGCTACGAACCACATTCACACTTCCCAGGTGTGTAGCTAGGAGATCACTACGAAGCCTTTACAAAGGGATTCCCGACGAGCGTGGGCCCACTAAGGTTTCACCCCTAACAGCATACAAGAGGCTCCAACCCCGCTGCAGTGGCCCCCTCTTGAGCCTTGCGGTTTATAAGGTAGTCCAGCTGACACCTATTCCCCGCACCATCCAACACACCCATACTACGCCAGGGATACACCTAATTAATTGGCCAAGCTGCCCCATCTCAGCATGTGGTTGGCACGGTAAAGCCAGGTTACATTTTCCATGAACCGGTCCTTAGGATCCAGGCAAGTACTAAACACAAACCCATGTCTCGTGCACCCAGCACACAACCAAAACATCCAACTTGTCTTGATCCCTACCTCTACATAACTCACAATATCTCATTCAAGAGTATGATAAAATAAACTGATAATCTCATATCCCCAAATATCCCATTCTAAGCATGGCTAAGCATATGCATAATAATAAATGACATTATAAAATAAATCCCAACCCAAGCTACAAGGAAACAAGGTAATGCAATTCTAGGGAAACTTCCTAACATGGGTTTCATATTTCAATTGACAATGCAAATAATTCTAGCTACACATCCTAGCATAGGATCAAAGTGGTCAAGGACACTTGCCTCCTTTCTGCTGCTCTTGGAATGGGTAGTCCTAATCTTGGAAAGGAAGAACTTGCTCTGGAGCAGGTTCTACATCATACCATCACACATAGCAAAAGAAAAACAACAATCCATAAGACATAGTTCACACTTCCACTTCAAACAAACCACACATTCACATTTATGAAAGTCATTCACAATTATATGTGTTGTGGTTACTCTATGTGTGTTGATCTTTGGCTTACATGTACTTTTAATCATGTGTATATGATTCCTACTTTTGTATTCACATTTATGCTTACATACTATATATATGAGTTTCCAATTTAAATAAATTCCTTATATTTAATTACTACACCTTTTAGCTACCAAGTATGCATGAAAGGTATTTTACTACTCCATATGTGTCTTCAGAATTTCTACCAACCCTAAACTGAATTCTTTGGATTTTAGAAACTTTATTTATCATTTACTAGTTGCTATATTTTCAGATTTATTTCCTATGCCTAAATGTGAACTTTATTATGAAAATAACAAGACACATCATCTAAACAGAATAGGTTCTGATCTAAAATATTTAATAATATATTTTTGACCTTTTCCTCTGATGTAAACTATTTTACATTTATTTTCCCTATTTTCAGAACTATTCTTTACTTAAAAATGTGTCCCTATAACTGATAAATGTGAATAATAAATTAAACAGATTCATTTCAGCCAAAATCTATTTTTATCTCGCTCCAAAGTTTTCTAAGTACTCAGAAAGTTTTTAATTTAATTTTGACAATATGTTTGTCCCACTTTTAAATTTTAAATACGAGCCACATATTCAATTTCCTAAATTAAATATCAAACAGGGTTAAAAAGGTACACTCACCCCACTACAGGGTCTATAATATTATTTTAAGAATTTTCAGGGGTCTAGCTACACATAACAGAGGAGTTTTTCCTAATTTTTATTAAGTCCAGGGGCTAAAACTGATTTTTAAATGAATTTACATGATTTTCTGAAGTTCCAGGGGCTAGATCAGAAGTTTCCGGGGCTAGCTCTTATTTCCCGAGAACCCCAGGGGGTAGCACGTAAGAATTCCAGTCTTTATAACGCGGGGCTGACGTGGACCGTCCGATTTAAAACAGACGGCTGAGATTATAACGTCGAACCGGTACGCGGGGATTTAAACTCTACCGTGCGATTTAAAATAAACGGCGCACAAGCGGCCACGTCGCTCTGATCGAGCGCGGGCGGCGCTGCCGGCGGCGCACGGCGGCGGGAGGCGGCGATCTCGCTGGAGAGTTTCGGATCTTCGTCAATTCTTCCTAAAACTGTGATTTTATGGCATAGATCGGTGGAGGGGAGGTCGGGGATCTCACCTCGATGGTTTTCTTGAGCTTGGAGGTCCTGGAAGGCGGTCGGCGACGAGGTCCGAGGTGAATTCACGGCGAGGCTCGTCGGCGCTGTGTTTGAACCGCAAACCACCGAGTTTTCTGCACCTGCGAGGTTCCCCGGAGGCGGTGGATCAAGACCAGCGAGTTAGATCGGAATTTCCGAGCGTAGATCGGCCAGAATTCGTCGGAGGGGCTCGGGTTCTCACCGGAGTAAAAACGGCGGATCGCGTGGGAAAAACAGAACGAGGCCGGGGTTTTATAGACGGGGGAGGGCGGTGGGTTTGTTTAGATCGAGTGGGAGTCCTCCGGAACCAGAATTCGGCCGGAAATCCGGTCGGTTGCGATCGCGCACGCGCGGGTGAAAAGTCCGAGTTTCGGACGATCGGGGGTTAGGGATGACAGGTGGGTCCCACCTGTCTGAGAGAGAGAGCGCGGGCGCGCGGCTGCGGGCTGGCGCGGGGGCAGGGTGGGCCGGCTGGTGGGTTTCGGCCCACTGGCCGGTTTTTTTCTGTTTTCCTTTTTTTTCTTTTTCTATTTCTTTTCTGTTTTGAGTTTAATTTGAATTCCAGTTTGAATTTGAATTTTTGCAACACATGCAACACGTCCAAAAAATTTTAAACTCCCCTCTGAACAGGATTTTGGGGTGTTACAAGTATGTCTGAAACAGCTCGGTGGACCTCTCTCCCCCTCGGTGTCGCGCTCACAGAGAAAAGAACTTCGATGTGGCCTCTTTTTCACTGACCTGCGGGTCTCACCGAGGTCTCCCCCCCCCCCCCACACACACACACACGCACACAACAGTGGCTCCCAAACTCGAATTCAAAAATTTCAGCAAATTCCGTAAGTTGAATTTGTAATTCATGGACTAACTCTCTCTTGTGCTAAATTTGAACTTTTGTGGTTTAAATCCCTTATCACATGTAGCCGTCTTTCGAATTTGAAACCTAATTCCAATGGAATTCGGCCCTGTGGATTTCTATTCTAACAAGAAACTAGAAATGCTAAAAATAGGGATTTTACACCGGGGCAACCCCTCGAGCACGTCGCCACGACCCACTAGTCAGGAGCAAGCACGTGTCCACTGCGCCGAGGACGTGCTGCCGCTTCAACTAGCGAGTACGCCCACTACGCCAAGGACGTGCAGCCTTTTTGTCTCCCACATACAACCGCTTGACCACTACGCGGAAATCTCTCCACCATATCGGCTTCCAAAGTGCACATTCAAAACCACCACCCGGGAGAGATGGAGGCCCCACCTACAGGCTCGCTGTCTCCCCCGAGATGGGCCGGGGGCCACTGTCGGTACCCTACAGACGGGGTACCTTGCGTAGAGAGTAAAATACGGCCTGGGCCCCGTTTTCCTGCTTAGATGGACCCTGGCATAGCCACGTGCCCTTGGCCCTAAGGTCAGCCCTGGGGCTGCCACGTGCGCTTGAGTTCTAGAGCCGACACGTGCCCTGGGCTTCGGTCCGAGCCTCCATGTTGAGGTGGGGTCCGGGGCTGCCACGTGTCTCTTGGCTCAGAGCCACCTCCGTGCTGAGGAAGGCTCCGGAGCTGGCACGTGCCCTGGGCTCTGGTCCAAGCCTCCCCGCTGAGGTGAGGTCTAGAGCTGCCACGTGTCTCTTGGCTCAGAGCCACCTCCTTGTTGAGGACACCTCCGAAAGTGGCACGTGTCCTGGGCTCCGGTCCAAGCCTCCCCGCTAAGGTGAGGTCGGGGGCTGCCACGTGCCTCTTGGCTCAAAGCCACCTCCCTGCTGAGGAAGGCTTCAGAGTTGGCACGTGCCCTGGGCTCCGGTCCGAGGCTCCCCGCTGAGGTGAGGTCCGGAGTTGCCACGTGTCTCTTGGCTCAGACCCACCTCCCTGCTGAGGAAGGCTCTGGAGCTCACACGTGCCCGCACTACACACGCCTCCATCATCTACCCGTTCGCCATTACAGTGACAAGATAGGATGGCGAGGCGTGACAACGGTACAGTGCCACCCAATGGCACGAAGCCGCCCGAGCAGGACCAGAAGACATGGCGGCGAGACGGTGTCTTCATCATCACCTGACACACGGACAGGGGCGCTCAGCGCGCCGCGCGGCGGGACTTAACTCCCCCTTCAACCACTCTACTCAGAGGACAAAGCCCTAGATCATGTATAGGGTTTACATAGCTTTGGGGCCACTGTCGGGCCCCAAGCCTCACTGTAACCACACCGGCCTTGGACTATAAAAGGACCGGGGTGACCACCCGACAAGGGGTTCGCATTCTAGATCCCGCAACGCACAAGCTCAAGCACGCGCAAGCAAGCAATACAACAAGCACTCCAGTGGGTGTGGGGTATTACGCTCTGGCGGACCGAACCATGTAAAACCTCGGTGTTCATCCGCTCCCTCGAGCTCCGGTCGCGTAGAGCGCCAAGCCCCTTCCGATCAAAGAACCTCGCGAGCTGCTTCCGAGCAGGCCGGGAGGAGTGTCGCAGCCCACACACTTCGACATACGTAATTCCGAGTATTCGCTCGGAAATCTGTCCAAATCGTTTTCGTTCCAATTTCTAAATTTCCATTTTATTTCTGACCAATTTTCGAACAATTCTTATAAAAATGGTATACGATTCGAATCTTTTTGGAATCGGTATCGGTTGATCCGTGAAATTTCGCTCCGTATTTCTCCCCTAGATTGAGCTTCTCGAGGGAGTTGAAAGAGAAGACTGGGAAGATGAGGAAGAAGCCCACTCGGAAGAAGAGTGGAGATGAGCCGTTGGTTCATTTGAAGTGGGCTGCGGGCCATGCTACACGGAGACTCAGAGCAGCGGTGACCCGATCTCCTCACAGGTTCATCACCATGCCATGCGGGCAGCATTTCCCACTACCGAGCATTGAAGTTGAAGCACAGCCGGCAGCAACACGAACGCAGCAGGCGCGCCAGGTAGCAGCTCTACTGAGCATTGAAGGGCATCGATCGACCGGGGACGGAACCGAAAGCCAGGGATTAATTAAGAAACAAGCAGCCACGCATGCACAAGGGTAAGTACTCGTGTGAGCTGACCGAGCAGCAAGCGAGCCCACCGATAAGCATAGAGATCAACGTACTCACATGGACGTAGGAGCGTAGGGGCCACGGCGCCATATAACGCACGCGTGCATGCATGCAGTGCATGGCGCAGTGAGTCAGTGACCGCATGCACGCGTTCACGTGCATAAAAATGATCGCCGATGCCATGCATGACACTGACGGAGTCTCTACAGTGAGCTATATAACAAACCATGGGCGAGCTCCAGGCTTCCACAAGGGTGCAGCTATGCTGGTACTGGTACGCACGCAGCTAAGCTGCAGGTGGAATTGATGAATGCCAAACAAGTTAGGTTAGGCGGCAGACCACGCCGTTGCCTCGGAAATGGCGTGGCAGGTAGTAGGAACGATCTTAGATCGAGGAAGGAACGAGCTGCAGCAGTGGTCCTCGTTGTAGGGCCCCGTTATGGGTCATATCATATATGTTGACGATGGATCTTTTATTCTGGAACATAGTACGTATACGACGCATTCATAAGGTAACACATGCACGCACTTATTCTTGCGAATTTACAAGTATATATACTTCTTATCCCTATGGACGTCTCAAAGAAATTAGGCCATCAAGCTAGTCTTGAGACTGACAAATTCAGAGAGATGCCTCTGTTGGTGATATGCCCAAGAGGCAATCATAACAATTCGGATAAAGGCCTGATGGATATTTGATCCATAAGAAATTAGGGTACTAATGGGCCTGTGACCTAAAAGCCCATTAGCGCGCCTATAAATATGAGGGGTAGGGTTACGGACAGAGCTCTCCACCAGATAGCAGTCCCAGCCGCCGCCCCTCACAGGTCAGCCGCCGAAACCCCTGCCGCGCGCACGGTGCTAGCACACCGACGCACGGCGTTCCTCCCTGTACGTGTGGACTCCGTGGAGGCGCTGCTGTTGCTGCTGCGCTGATCGGCTACGGCGCGCATCTACGATCCGCTGCGCTGCGCGTCTAGTGGTAAAGATCCATGACCTTCTCACTCGCATGTTTCCTGGGTGATACGGTCGAATTGCTAGAGTAGTGCATCGCCTATTTCCCAACAGTGGTACCAGAGCCGACTTGCGTAGTTTTTGGTCTGGATCTTAGATGCGATATACTGCAGACAAGTTCATATGATGAATTTTTATAGTTCGGCTTCTGGGGTTTGGAATTGGTTAGAGTAGATTGCCATCATATGACTAAAGGATTAGTTCGTGCTCCTTCTCTGCTGTGTGCGCAACCTGTCCCTACCGGCTGGAATCACCATCGGGACTAATAGTGTACATAGCTAGCAGATTGAGGCAACAAATCACGGTCATGTGTCGCGATCTTCTCGTGGATAACCAGTCACAATGAAAATTGAGGCATTCTGAATGGCTCAGATTCGGGTTGATCTGATCAATTTGATGAGATTTTCATAGTGATTTCATAGATGCGATCTATGTAATTCCGTTTGGTGTTCAGGGCGCTGCCCTGAAACCCGCGGGGGGCGGCTCCCCCCTCGACCCCCCGCCCGCTAACCGGCTAGCGGGACCGCCGTTGCTGTCTGCTATAGTGACATCATTAAGTTGTTTCGCGATAGACATCGTTCTACGCTTAACTTGTTTTTGCAGGGAATGATGTGAATGGTATGGCCTAAATATGATGTGATAATCTGTGTGTAAAATTCGTGCAGCCTGCGTGCTGCAAATTTAACACAACCGGGTTGAGGTTGTCACATATTTGTATAACGACCTGCGTGTCGCCCTGTGATGCCTGATCTCTCATGTAATTTATTTGATAGCTATTAGATGTATTAGCTTCTTTTATATTCATTGAGAAACCTCAAGCATCATGGCGATGGTGATCACCATAAGAAGGGAGACATGGCGGTATAGATCATGATGGAACCATGGTGATGGAGATCACTATGATCCTAAAGGCCATACTATTCACATATATGATATGATCGTATGCTTGTGATGTTTTACTATTCTTTTCATGCTTTTCATATGGTGGATGTTTTGTCATGATAGAATAGCTTCCCTCGGAAAAGTTGAGTATTTGATGCCATTTACCTATAGCTGCACCTATGTTGTTTTGATCGTTGTATGGTAGGTTTGCCAAAGCAAAATACCGTCATGTATCATAATGAATAGGGTGAATGTTGGACATTCACATGCATAGTATTGGTTTACTCAACAAAGCTATCAAAACGGTTTTGGGCTTTATGGCATAGTGTTGGGAGCCGGGGCATTGGATGTCACCCAACAAACAAGAATCATATAGAGATATGATTAACAATGGTTGTTTACCTATGTTACTAATTTTCTAGCAGTGAAGCCAAAGCTCACTAGGAATTAGTGAATATGGATCTTGGACCACTATATGTCGTTAGAGGGAGGACGATGCTCATATAGTGGTGGTGTCTTTTATTAAACTGTTAATAAAAGTTTGGTACATAACATAGTGCTAAAACCTTGCATATTTATTTTCTATTGTAGATCATGTCTGCTAGTAACAATTCCGGTTTCAATTTGCGATCTATGCTTGAGAAAGAAAAGCTCAATGGAGCTAACTTTATTGATTGGTACCGCAACCTGAGAATTGTTCTCAGGCAAGAGAAAATTGAGTATGTTGTTGAGCAACCATACCCCAATGACCTCCCCGATGATGCAAATGCCGCAACTCGCAGGACTTATGAGAAGCACTGCGATGATGCGCTTAATGCAAGCTGCCTCATGCTTGCCACAATGTCCCCTGATCTACAGAAACAATATGAGCATGCAGATGCTTATTCTATGATTCAGGGACTACGTGGAATGTTTGAGAACCAAGCAAGGGCTGAGAGGTACAACATCTCAAAGTCCTTGTTCTCATGCAAGCTGGCAGAAGGTAGCCCGGTCAGTCCCCATGTAATCAAGATGATTGGTTACATTGAGACTTTGGACAAACTTGGTTCTGAACTCAAGGATGACCTGGCTATTGACGTTATTCTCCAGTCACTCCCACCGAGCTATGAGCCATTTATATTGAATTATCAAATGAATGGCATGGAGAAAACGTTGGCTGAATTGCATGGGATGCTTAAAACAGCCGAGGAAAGCATTAAGAAAAACACCACTCATGTGATGATGGTTCAAAAGGAGAATAAAAAGAGGAAGCGTGTGATGCATCCTAAAGGCAAGGGAAAGGTTCCCAATGAGTCTTCAAGCTCAAAGCCAAAGGGAAAATCAGGCCCTTCTCCTAATGATGAATGCTTCCACTGTCATGCTAAGGGGCATTGGTCTAGGAATTGCAAGAAGTACTTGGAGGATAAGAAGAAGAAAGGGAGTGAGACTTCCACTTCAGGTATAAATGTTATAGAAATCAATATTGCTACATCTTCTAGTGAATCATGGGTATTTGATACCGGATCAATGATTCACACTTGCAAATCGTTGCAGGGTCTAAGTGAGACTAGAAGATTTGCAAGAGGCGAGTTGGATGTTCGGGTCGGCAATGGAGCAAAGGTTGCTGTCATAGCTGTCGGAACTTATCACTTGTCATTACCCTCAGGATTAGTTTTGAAATTAAATAATTGTTATTGCATTCCTTCTTTGAGCAAGAACATTATATCTTCTTCATGTTTGGAAGAAGTTAATGGTTATGAGATTATAATAAAGAACAAATGTTGTTCTATTTATTATAATAATATTTTCTATGCTCAATGTCCATTAGTGAATGGATTATATGTTCTTGATCTTGAGGATAAAACAGTCTATAACATTAGTACAAAAAGGGCTCGACGAAATGATCTAAATCCCACTTTTATTTGGCATTGTCGCTTAGGTCATATAAATGAGAAACGCATTGAGAAACTCCATAAAGATGGTTTGTTAAGTTCATTTGATTTTGAATCACTTGACACATGCGAGTCTTGTTTGCTTGGGAAGATGACCAAAGCACCCTTCACTGGTCAAAGTGAGAGGGCAACTGACTTGTTGGGACTTATACATACTGATGTATGTGGACCAATGAGTTCGGTAGCTAGAGGTGGTTTTCAGTATTTCATTACTTTTACCGATGACTTTAGTAGATATGGATATGTCTATCTAATGAGGCACAAGTCTGAATCTTTTGAAAAGTTCAAAGAATTTCAGAATGAAGTACAAAATCAGTTGGGCAAGACAATTAAACTTCTACGATCTGATCGTGGGGGTGAATATTTGAGCCATGAATTTTATGATCATTTAAAACAATGTGGAATTGTTCCACAGTTGACTCCACCAGGAACGCCCCAATGGAATGGGGTGTCCGAGCGGAGGAACCGAACCTTGTTAGACATGGTTAGGTCGATGATGAGTCAGACTGATCTTCCACTATCCTTTTGGGGTTATGCTCTTGAAACTGCTGCGTTTACACTAAACAGAGTCCCAACTAAGTCTGTTGAGAAGACACCATATGAGATGTGGACCGGGAAACATCCCGGATTGTCTTTCCTCAAAGTTTGGGGATGTGATGCTTATGTCAAACATTTGACGTCAGACAAACTTACTCTCAAATCAGACAAATGCTTCTTTGTGGGATATCCTAGGGAAACCTAAGGATATTATTTTTATAATAAAACGGAGGGTAAAGTGTTTACTGCTCGCAATGGTGTCTTCTTGGAGAAAGAGTTTCTCTCAAAAGGAGTTAGTGGGAGCAAGGTGCATCTTGAAGAAATCCAAGAAATATCTGAAAATGTTTCGGCACCCTCTAATCCTATACAGGATGTACAAGATGTTGTACAACCACTTGATGAAACACCAGCTCCACGAAGGTCTACAAGAGTACGTCGTGCAACTGAAAAGTTGACACTCCTAACCACGGAACCACAGGACATGGTATTGTTGGACAATAATGAGCCTGTGACCTACACTGAAGCAACAATGGGACCCGACTCTGAGAAATGGCTTAGAGCCATGGAATCCGAAATAGAATCCATGCATGAGAATCAAGTTTGGAACTTGGTTGATCCAATCGACGGTGTGAGACCGATCGATTGCAAATGGATTTTCAAGAAAAAGACTGATATGGATGGAAAAGTTCACATCTATAAAGCACGATTGGTGGCGAAAGATTTCAGACAAATTCAAGGTGTTGACTATGATGAAACATTTTCGCCCGTCGCTATGCTAAAGTCTGTTCGGATTCTCCTAGCAATTGCTGCATATTTTGATTATGAAATATGGCAGATGGATGTCAAAACAGCCTTTCTTAATGGGAGTCTGACTGAGGATGTGTACATGACACAACCTGAGGGTTTTGTCGATCCTAAAAATGCTAGAAAAATATGCAAACTTCAAAAGTCCATCTATGGATTGAAGCAAGCATCTCGGAGTTGGAATCTACGTTTTGATGAAGTGGTCAAAGGGTTTGGTTTCATCAAGAACGTAGAAGAACCTTGTATTTACAAGAAGGTTAGTGGGAGCGCACTTATATTTCTGGTCCTATATGTAGATGACATATTGTTGATCGGAAATGACATTCCAGTACTAGATGCTGTTAAATCCTCATTAAGGAAAAGTTTCTCAATGAAGGATTTAGGAGAGGCAGCATACATTTTGGGCATAAAGATCTATAGAGATAGATCTAAAAGGTTAATTGGATTAAGCCAAGACACATATATTGACAAGATATTGAATCGATTCAATATGCAAGATTCTAAGAAAGGTTTCTTGCCAATGTCACATGGCATCACTCTAAGCAAAAGTCAGTGTCCTTCGACACCTGATGAGCAAAAGAGGATGAGAGCGATTCCTTATGCTTCGGCTATTGGATCTATCATGTATGCCATGTTGTGTACACGCCCAGATGTATCCTATGCTCTAAGTGTTACGAGCAGGTATCAATCAGATTATGGTGAGGCTCATTGGACAGTTGTCAAAAACATTCTTAAGTACTTGAGAAGAACTAAGGATGTATTCCTAGTGTTTGGAGGTGAAGAAGAGCTCGTTGTAAGAGGTTACACCGATGCTAGCTTCCAAACAGACAAGGATGACTCTAGATCGCAATCCGGTTTTGTGTTCTGCCTCAATGGAGGGGCAGTGAGCTGGAAAAGTTCCAAGCAAGACACAGTAGCAGATTCAACGACGGAGGCGGAGTATATTGCAGCTTCTGAAGCTGCAAAGGAAGCTGTTTGGATCAGAAAATTTGTTTCTGAGTTGGGTGTTGTTCCTAGTGCGTCCGGACCTGTGGATCTCTATTGCGACAATAATGGAGCCATTGCACAGGCAAAGGAGCCTAGATCACACAAAAGATCCAAACATATACTACGACACTATCATCTGATTCGAGAGATTATCGACCGAGGTGATGTGAATATATGCAAGGTGCATACGGATTTGAATATGGCAGATCCGTTGACAAAGCCTCTTCCACAATCAAAGCATGAGACGCACACGAGATCTATGGGTATTAGATACTTACATCAATGATCCTAGTGTGTAGTGGGAGACTTTTGTCATAGCTATGTTTATGTGCTATTTGAGTAACTATTATTCACATTGATCATCAAGTATGTGACTTGTTCGTGAGACTCTTTTTAATTATAATGTTACTCAAAATGATCCCTAGTCTACATCGTTATATGAGACAATGATAGTACGCAGACTAGCACATGTATTAATTGATGATCACGTTTCACGGATCATAGATATGGAGATATCAAATTAATAATGTGAACACATGTTAGTGAACATGGTGTTGGATAGACCCATTCCGAGACACTGTTGGGATTGTTATTTACATATGTGCCATCAGTTGGTCTTGAGTGATACACCTGCTAGATTCTTTGACCTGAGATCGCCATTGATTCTCACTATGTGTAGTTATGCACTTTGAAACTATCAAACGCTACTCCGTAACTGGGTGGTCATAAAAATAGTCTTCAGGTGCATGATGAAGCATGGAATGAGATGTGTGCGGATCAAGATGGGATTTGCCCCTCCTAAATAACAGGAGAGATATCTCTGGGCCCCTCGAGATAGTTGGATTGAAAGTGCATGGCCATGCCAAAATGATTAAAGAGTTAATCATTATGACTAAAAGTTAGTCATCGATTGAATCCACTATTTGATCGAGTGAATGGTCGAGCTATCACAAGGATGGCACGTATCTCGCCTTGAGCTTGACTGGTATCGTGTGGCAAAGGAATTAGCATGTGAATGTATCTAGGTTCAGCCGATATGATCTTTATGTACATTCGGGAGTCAGTATGTCCTGCTAGGTACCTCTACTGACTTGTGTTTGAAAACGGTTTTCATTCATAACCGACTGTACATGAACCTAACGGGTCACACACTTAAGGGGATGGAATATTGAAAAACTTGGCTATATGATTGTCTCTAGTGCAAGTGGGAGATTGTTGGTGATATGCCCAAGAGGCAATCATAACAATTCGGATAAAGGCCTGATGGATATTTGATCCATAAGAAATTAGGGTACTAATGGGCCTGTGACCTAAAAGCCCATTAGCGCGCCTATAAATATGAGGGGTAGGGTTACGGACAGAGCTCTCCACCAGATAGGAGTCCCAGCCGCCGCCCCTCACAGGTCAGCCGCCGAAACCCCTGCCGCGCGCACGGTGCTAGCACACCGACGCACGGCGTTCCTCCCTGTACGTGTGGACTCCGTGGAGGCGCTGCTGTTACTGCTGCGCTGATCGGCTACGGCGCGCATCTACGATCCGCTGCGCTGCGTGTCTAGTGGTAAAGATCCATGACCTTCTCACTCGCATGTTTCCTGGGTGATACGGTCGAATTGCTAGAGTAGTGCATCGCCTATTTCCCAACAGCCTCATGGTCAACGAGCACCCATAGATACCTAGCATGTACTCAGTAGGAGACTCGGGCCATGGTTGATTGATTCTAACACAAGAAACCATTTTTATAAACACACAGGGCAGCTCACCCGGATACTGTTAAAAAAAACTAGGCAAGACATCCGAGTTCGAGAGGAATCAAACTTGGGTGGGCAGCTATCACACCTGAAGGTGCTAGCCATCCGGCCTCTAGCCGGTTCTCCCAACATAAGAAACCAAAAGATGAGCTGCAGTCAGTTTTCCTGGTCGTAGTGAATTTGTCACTTTAGTTATTTTTCCTCAAAGTATATGTATTTCATAGATACTCCTTCTGTTTTATAATATTTGACGCTGGTTAATTTAAATTTCAACTAACCAACATCAAATATTACGAAACGGAGGGAGTAATAGTTTGTCTATCAGTGGTATCTCTCCCTTGCCACTTTTCCATCCCATGATCGTTATCACAATTGTTTACCAAACATTCCCCAAAATATTTTACCTCATTCTTTACATGGTGCTATGAGATAGGATATACGCGATCCCGTGTTTTGTTCCTTCCCTTTCACCAGCTTCTAGGGTTTTCCCCATCCCTTTCGTGCATCATCTCCACACGTACCCAGATTAGCAGCAACACCTTGATACCACCCCTAAGCATTCCACACTTCGCTCCCCCTCTCATATATATAGCTGTATTGCCACAATCTTCTCTGCCACTAGTATCGCATTACTTAACCAAGGCCCACATCATGATTACTATGACATCCAGTCCATATATAGTGCCCCACATGCATATGAGTGATGAGGGGATGATAGTTAGGCCCTGTTTGGTACAGCTCCAGATTCTCCAAGAATCAGAAACGTTTCAGTTTCAACGTAGAAATGTTTCTCAACTGAAACAGAATCACTTTAGAAACCGTTTGGCTACTTTTCTGGTTTCAGTTTCAATATAGAGAGAAGAGGATTGAAATAACCTATTTACCCTTGGATAGACTATATTTGTTTTTGTTATAGTATAACATACAATAAATTCTTATAATATACGTTATTTGTAAGTGTTATTGTGAAATATATGTCATCATCCATATGCACGGATAAATTCTTGTTGCACCGCAACAGCGGCAACGAGTTGAGAATAAGGGTAGATGATTACAAATCAATGTAAATAATTACAAATTTAGAGGGGGTTACAATAATATGAAGTGATTCAGGTGTGGAACACCTTTTTAGGTGTTTCAGGTTCGTAGGCAAAAAATATGAATCGTTTCTCATAGATTCACTGCTGAAATGTTTCACTTTTTTACTGTTTGATACCGCTTCAACTGATTCAATCTAGAATCTGAAACGTTTCTTCTTGCCAAACGCACCCTTAGTCCCACCTTTGCCCCTAGCTATTCTAGTGTGAGAAAGGCTAACACATGCAAGCCTAGTTGATCAAACATCGTCAATCTTATGTATTAATCCTTTTTCCAAAGCAGAAATAGGTTGATAGAAGCATGGGTCCACCCAACCTAAGCCCAAACATGTTTGGACCCTAGCACATTATGGTTAGCCTCAGCCTCAATCTTTAATTTTTCCAGCCACACCAGTCTTCTTCAAGATCATGTGGAGGGAGTGCGATCCTTCTTCTCCACAAATCCATGTGCTACTACCCCGGTCGTACCAACCAACCATACTTGAGTGCAAGACGATTGTGCAATCCTCTCTTGAATCTCTGTACATGCGCTCATGCAGACGGCCTCAACCATTTGTTGAGCCCAACCAAATGGGAATACACATGTACGTAATGTCTCTGTAGAAGGCAAGAGATTTGTATGTTGCTATCTGTGTTAATTTTGGGTTTAACCAGAAGCTTCAATATAGCTAGGGTCGCGGAAGTCAAATGGAAAGCATGAAACAAAGAAGAATGCAAAGCGTAACTAAATCAGAGCAGACTATGACTCTCATAATTTACGGCTTTAAGCAGAATTCAGATCATATAATGAAACATTTACCATTCTCATGTTTACTCGTGGAGTACATTAACCTCGTGCAGATCGTTGACGTGAAAGCAACACAGTGCTCTCTCTCTCTCCCTCCTCTCTCTCTCTCTATATATATATAAGGCCCCTTCGGATTTAAGACTTTTGTTGCTATTTCCAGTTTGTGTGGTAAAAGAGAACATTGTACTTTTTTTATTCTCAAGGGTTAATACTTCTTGACTAAAAGAACTAAAGGGTTTGCAATATCTAAGCTCCAAAAGGTCAACATAAACTCCAAACTGTTTGGAATTATCGATAATTTATTCCAAATAATTAAAATCAATATAGTTTCGTACCTTTGCATCTTGGTCTCTCACTGCATGATATATATATCACTCATCTATGTACGAAATCCCAAAGTCATTTAGAATTATTGTAGATTTTTTCGAACTACTTACAACACGAAATCAAGGATCAACGCATGTAGCTTGATATTTAGGTCTTAGTAGAGATCGTTGACTTTCTGTGGACGAGCTGCTGCGCCAATGGCCTCATCAAGCTTCTTGCTGCTCTCATGAGGCCCTAGGCCAACGTGAATGTTTGGAAAATGTGCCCACTGAAATAAAAATTAAACAACATAGGAATAATAGGACTAATCAGGTGTAATTAATATTTTGCATACCTCAATTTAAATTTTGAAGGAAGAATACAAAGATGGATTTGTTGTTTCATTGATCAAGAAAGTATTTTCTAACAACTGAATAAATTTTAGGTAATAGTTAATACAAAAATCCATAATTATATCATGTAACCACATGCATGGAAGCGTCAAGCAGTTCTAGAAAAAAAAGGAAGGCAGTTCAGTGTTTGGACATTCAAACTACTTGGCGATCCAGTATTCATCAAACATATGACTAATTTTGTCCTGCAAATGAGATTGAATTATTTGATTTTTTTGCATAACTTTTCCTCCCATATATCTAATTTTTTTGTAGCAAATGTGTACACACATAAACATCAAAATTTCGTTCGTTGTGTCTTCAAGAAGTAATTTTTATGGTCTGATCTCCCTTGCATGATGTAAGATCTACACATCCACTATATGCAAAACATGTACTTACGTTCTTTGCTGCGGTGCTGAAGGCCTCTCTATGGCTAATGTCAGGGTTGCTTGCTTTAATCCTCCGTATCTCTTCCCTAAAGTAGCATGCATAGTGTTATTACGAGTACTTAGTTCATTTTTTCATCCGAAGTAATACTGCAGTAGAGACACTTGAAACTATAGATTGATTAAACTCACTTAATAAATCTATTATACGCTGATGGAACACGTTGCCTCTTCTCTGGAACTGCTGTTTGCATATATACAAAGGTGAGACAACATGAGGTTAGAGCTCTTATAGAAACTGATACTAACACCATAAAAATACATATTTTACAGAATAAAACATACATGAACGCAGAACTTTTGAGGTTCAGTTGTAAAATCATAACTCACTGGATTTCAAAAGAAAAATAAATTATGTGAAAGATATGTTGTTTAAATTCTGTATGAGGTCAGTTAATTAGTTATGTCATTCCTGATTGACAATGCATAATAATATGATACATGGTCAATTAAAAGACACAACTTTTGTGAAAATGTAAAGGGGATACTTATAACCTTCATGAACAGCAGCACATCTTCTTTCTTTTTTTTTAGGGGAACAGCAGCACATCTTATGTACAAAAAACGAGCCCACTACACCACAGAAGAGAGGCCCGTCCATTGTATATCTCAACTACCCAACAGCTATCAAATACCATTGTTTGTGATATTTTATCTACTGGTTTTGTTTCTCACAAGAAAATTATGAGTACATTTACTACATTATTTCATGGTTACAACAGTTTCTAATTAATTATAATAAAATTTGGAAGATATCTCAAAATTAATTAATTACGCAAGAACAGGTCAATGAGGTGGCGTACTGTCATGTTTTTCTTAAGAGACCGTAATATTTTTCCACGTTGATTCATTTACTAGTAAAAGTATGAACGCAGCTAGAAATTTGAAGTGTGAACCGCGCGTCTACAAAAAAGGGACATTGAGGAGTGCTGATATGACCTTTTGTCTCTGTTCTATGTCATAAAAAGACACACACACGTACAATTTCTTACTGAATTCGTAAGTATTGCATGCATAATGTTTTTCCTTGCAACTATATTGTTTCCCTGGCGGCATTCCCTCTAGCTAACAGCTAGCTGATACCCTTGACGGTTTCTCTATTTCCTTGTTTCATTTCGCGTCTCTGGGATATTCTCGTTTAGAATAGTGCAAAGCTATGTTTGCGTATGTTTTATAGAATGGATAAATCCATAAGAAATTATATCAAAATTAAACTATAACAAAACATTGAGTCTTAGGAAATTTTGCGGATAAACATGACGTTAATCTCAATACTGAAATTTTAGGTTTATGAAGCATTCTATATTTATTCTCTCAACTCCCCAATGGATTTGCATTTGTATGTGGCAAAAAATGTTTCACTATGGTCTGCACCCGCTCAAGTACAAATACAAATAACTCATATACTCAGACGGATTTTGTCACAGATAGGGAAAAGGCAATATAAAAACAATCTCTATATGTCTATGCAAGAATAAACTTTTTTTCTTTGAGTTAAGAGCAATATCTCACCCCTCACGTGCAGCATATGACCCTGATCGTGTTTTGCTGAAAACATCGTTGGCATCCGGTATTTCGAAGATGAAGGCACATACTCAGAGCAGTTCTCTGTAAAACTGATATTGTGGACCTTGAAATTCTCCTGGTAAAATCGATACATTCTGGTTAATATGAAGACTCTTTCCACGTAGTATAAATTATTTATATATGCATGTTATAAATACGTTCTAGAACTAAATTCATGTAAAGTACTGATTGATCTTGTTCAGAGCAAGATGTCTTTGGCTTTTGTATCTGCAGAAGCTTTAAGCTCCTTCCTGTGACCAAGCAGTACTGAATACTTTATTTTGTCTCTACTGTATAGTATTTCACTATGACATGACTCATGCATGCATGGTGGCTTTTATCTTCTCCTAGCTACTGGCTACATATAGGTACTAGGTAGGGAAAGCTAGATGTGTGGCATCTTTACAGATGCTATTCTCCATGCCCAGCAACTTGCCATCTTTCTAGCTACCTCTGTTGCAGTAGGAAGGAATAACGCAGAATAATGAACAGTACAGGTAAGCAGTTAAACAACAAAAGGTATCAACTTAGAATGACATATTAACCAAGTTATATTTACTTCAAAGGACAAAAGTATTCAGGTCCTCCTTCAGAAAAAAAGTTTAGGGTTATGTTCATAGTTTCATGCATGCACTGATCTTGCACGAACTAATGTTGCTATTGATGTCCACATGTAATTCCTGGGCATTCTCGAGAAAAAAATTGCAAACCTGCAAGTGGTTTTGAACAGGAAGTGACTGGATCAATCCTCTCAAGTTCACTGACAGCAGGCTAGTGCAGTACCCACAACGGACAGTCACGATGTTCAGCATGGTCTTACTGGGGACACTGACCTGCAGATCGATCACAGAACAAGAACAGATTTAGGTTTGTTGAATAAATTCATTAACAAGCGTTGCAGATTATCATGAAATTAAGCGGGAACATGGGCACGTGAAAGAAAAGAACGGGCATGCTTATTTTTAGACAAAAACAGCATCGTAGAAAATGAAAAGCAACAAACTAAACCACAACAGAGAAATAGGAATATTTAAAAACGAATGTGGAGTAATATCAAGGCGTAGTATTCAAAAGCCTTCACCAGATGCACATGTACATATGATGCACAAAGCTACCTCTAACTTTAGCGCAGGGCTTCGTGTAATTTTTCTCTTCCCTCTGTTGCCCCACAGCCTGCCCACCTGCGAAACTGTTGCTCCATGACTTTTATCAGGCCCTGCTGACAAGCAGACCAGAATTGATCACCCTTTTCCAATGTCTGTGCATTGGTTCCCTTACCCTTTCCATTTTATTTTTCAATTTCCCTTGGGTGAATACTGCCATAATCCCAACCTGAAGAAGATGGCCCTACTTTGATTTGTTTGATTGCCCACTCGCCTTTTGTGCACTAACTCCCATATGCTAGAATAAACAAGTGAGTGTAGTACTGCCCTACAAATGATTGCCTGTCCTCCCACGAGGGGAGTTAACTCAAATCACAATTCATGTCTTGTAAAATATGTAACAAAAATAATATTTAAAAGTTGGTTGTCAGAAGTAATGATACACCATATTCTTTTTCTGCCCAATTCTCTCCTCTTATACACAAAATAATAAACACAAAGTCGACTACATATGAACAGAGGAAGATGCAAGAGACAGTGACAATTCATGAAGAAGGATTCACTTTGACATGTGCACGCTCAACAAGCAGTACTGCGCATGCACTGCAAAAATTAGTGCTCATGCAGGTGTGTCAACAAGATCTATCGATATGGACCTTTTTATCTTTGGCAAGGAGAGACGGAGACGACATTGGAGTTGCAGAAAAGTACTGGTAATTCAGACAAGGCAAGATCTGTTGCGAAAGATCTCGTAGCCGGTACATATCTACTCCTACACTGCACGTATGCGTATACGTCAGTGATTGATGTGGCATGAGTGGTCAGAACTACTGCCGTTTATTGATCTTTGGTGCGTTTGGAGAGAGCAAGACGGCATTGGATGTTGTGGCAGAGTGCATGTAGAGAATCGAAGGCATATACGGTGGGAGCACAAGGAGACATTTAAGCATGTCAGACGGTGCCCGTACAAAAACTGTATGCGACAATAGTACACATCAGTTTGTGAAATCATTGTACAAATTGCATGCAACTTAATCTCGATGTGTGAATTTAAAAGTCAGAGGAAGAACTTGTTGACAAGTAATTAGATTGCGCATGCGCGCACACACATATTCTGACAGCTGGCTACATATATAGTCATAACCAATTAAGTACACTATCTTATTACTTCTTTTCAGGTAATTATTATATGTGAGATTTACACTAAATCGATCGATGAAATTACCATTCTCGCGGATAGGTTGAAAGGGAATAAGTACCAGCTGCATCATATACTACCTACATAGTCATAACGATGTACACTACCAATGGTTATAGAAAAGAAAACAGAAGCAAAACTATGGTGAACTTCACCAATGGTAAGCTTTTCTTCCAATAAATACAAAATAGCAATATTATAAAAAACGTAGGTTAGTTTTGCGTGGATGAATAAAAAAAAGTTTGGTTTCTTGAACTCCATAAATCAATCTTGTTGTTTGTTACATAAAATTTCCGTTTGTGCTTCGAGGCCGAGCAGCAATATAACATAGAAGGTAGCATGAGTAGTTATCTTATGCACTAAAGTTGTTATTGCATGCCTTTTGCAGCAAAGCCAGTAGTAGATTTATATAAAATCCAGCACCCTAAATTGTTTCAAGAACAAGAAGCCAAAGTGGACTGCCATACAGAGAGTGGCACTCATTGGGCTGTATATTTACACATTATTCTTCTTTGAGCAGAAATTAATTAATGCCGATACACATAAAGCACTAACTAAAGTGTCCACACAAGATAGTATTTTACGAATTCATCATGTTCGAGAGATCTATACCACAGTCTATTGTGTGAATTTCCTAAGAAAAACGAGGCAGTCTTTTAAGTGCATGGAGGTTAGCCCAAACCATATATATGGATGTAAACACCGAAGCAGCCACCTTTTTTCCCTTCATGCGTTTAATTAAGATGTACTCTACTTCTGTATTTAGCATGCATGTTTTTTTATCAGATTTGATCAGAAAAGGTGCTAGAAGCAGAATATTTTTTCAAATGCGTTCTGACCATGACCTTCTCCTACCATCCCCATGGTAGAGCACGTACTAAATTAAAGGATACAAAGGGGAAAAGCCCCCTCTCAGAATTCCATACTGACCCGTGAATAGAGGCGAAGGAAAGAGAAATTCACTAAATTACGGCAAAGGGAAACCAGAAGGAAAGGGAAAAAAAGGGGAAACGAAATTCAGTAGCCTCTTTCACACTTCACAAACAATTTCGAGAAAGAAACACGAAGTCCAGCAATGAGGAACGGCCAAATTCAACACAATTGACGATGCTGTATTCAGCTGCCAATCAATTCATGATTCCCTCTTTATAGATCTGCACCACAAAACCAGCAAACGAAGAGCAGGAAAGAAAGGGACACGAGATAGGGCTGGAGCATAAGTTACCCCGAGAATCGTATTGCAGAAATTGCAGTGCACGTAGCACACATGCTCCGCCGCCGGCGTGATCTGGGACGAGGACATATTCCTTCCCGCGTCACCTTGCGGTTTGCCAACAATCTATCGAAGAATATAAGAGAAATTAAGAGGGGAGGAAACGGCAGGAGCTGAGGCAGGAGATATACAAGAAGCTTAAGGACTTATTAAGACTAGTGGTCAGATAGGATTAGAAGATATATAGTAGTGTAAGAGAGGGATGAGATGAGATGAGATGAGATGAGAGAGAGAGAGAGAGGAGAGAGAGAGAGAGGCCTTTTCTGCTGTGACTCATGTGAATGGATGGGTCTATGAGGGTGCAAAATGCTATGTGGTTGTTGCAACAATAATTTGACGGGGCCTCGTTGCGGGGGCTATAGAAGGATCCACTGTGTATGGGACTATATTCAGCAGTAAGATCCATGACAGACTACAAATTAGTATCCATTTGTTGGGGCATTTTTTATGTGTTTTTTTGTTAATGACATTGAAACAAGATATATGGTCCTAGGCATAGCTTATGCATGTAGCTAGAGAGATATCCTTTACATTTAAGTAAAGAAAATAAAAGGTCAGCAAGTGTGGTTATCTCTATGTTTTTTGGGAAACAAGAAACATTCTTTGTATTTTTACTAAATTGCTGCAATATTATGCATAGATCAATGCTATTCATTATGACATTATTAGACACCAACACCTCAGAATCAAAGATGGAAATATTTGCAGATGAAAAATTAAGAATTACATACTGAAGCTTCACTTTACCATGTATATATATATATATATATATATATATATATATATATATATATATATATATATATATATATATCTTCATAAGAGAATAGCCCATGAAATCTAGGTTATATGGTATAGTAAATCCACATGCATCACCTGTCTTATTCTTAGACAATAATTGATCTGAATCTCTATCATTTACCTGCACAGAAAAATCTGAGAATCATGTGGCTCCAGACTTGAATAAGCCAAAGGTACTAGCTAATGGCATGAGGGAAGGAAACTGGGAACTATCCCCATGTAAATAGAAATTACTTACAAGGCTCCCCAACAAGGATTTTTTTCAAAATGCTAAGCAAACCGTAAATCAACATATCTTCAGACTGTGTAACTACTTACAAATCTATATCAAATATAGTTACATGTGTATACAATTATATCGAGACATTTATAATTTTCTTGCCTTTCCATTAAATATTGTGAGCAATAAATTATTATTTATTTTGTAATTTTATCAATGAGGACAATGTGATTTATATTTGATTTTCTTAAGGGCCTATATAAATTTTATTAAGCTGGTCAATGTCATTCTACTTTACTAAACCATCCAGTCGCTGTTTAACTATGCCTCATGTTGTTTTTGTTGAAAAGTTTCTATCTTTTGTGTCCTACCAACTGATATCTCAACTTATTTTATTATTCAAAAGCCCTGGTTGAATTTTTGTATGGCATTTCTAGATCCTGATGATCTAGACGATTCAATCTCAAGGATTAATGGCCAATGAAAAGCCAAATTATTATTCAAACTTTTCCATATTGATTTAGCAATATGACAACTTGTGACTATGTCACCATGTCCGCGGGCAAGGAAATTAGCGTGATATATCCTGTTCACTCACATCAGCTTTAAAGTATCTTTTGAACTGCCGCTGCGCAGTGAATTCCATGCACCACGTTCTCGCAACAAAAGAAAAAAAACTAGAACAATAGTACTTTTGCAATTAGTGTTTTATTACATTCTTTATTTTCTAGCTAGCTAGGCACCAGTTAATCAGCATTGTACTATTTGTGACGGGCTGAAATCCGATCACAGAGGATGGTGCCGTACGATGCGACAACCGACAGCGGACACGATAAGAAAACATAGTATTACATTCGAACTTACTGAATTTGTACAAAAGTAGTACAAACTGTGAGAGTCACACCTCGACCACAGGATCTTTTGTTCGGGTGGTGCCACGCGCTGCGACACCGCATTGCATACCAAAGGGCCATAGTTCACAAGTTTGTTACATAAGAGATAACTTCAAAATATATAAAGTTTTGCAGCGGAATATACGTAGCAAAATATTATAACACTCCCTACATGGTCTATGCATTAGCGTCGTGTCATTGCCCAATTGTCACGATGCACTGGCAACACCCATTCGATCCAGCGGCGAGTCGGGCTCCCATTGCACCGTCCACCCTGCGGGAGGCGATGCTTCTTCCGGAAAGCTCTTGCTAGCATAATCATCATCACAAGCATGCTCACCTGAAAAACATTAATCCACAAAGCCTGAGCAACTAATACTCAGCAAGGCTTACCCGACAAAGGACTCACTAGACCCTATTCTAGTGTGCAATGGTTATTACTAGGAACATGGGCAGTTTCAATAAAAAATAGAGCCTAAATTTGGGTTCCTATATTCAGATTTCAGCAGCAGATTTTAGTTACATGTGAAATGTAAATTTAGTTGGCATCTTCAACTATACAAGTTTCAAACATGATTTATATTCAAACAAGATCTGATCATAAGTATATGACTTACATCTTCTCACTACGTGCCAACAGCTAAGACAAGTGGTACTCATCTTCGCTAGTGACGGTGATTATAATCATTATACTCCTGCAGGGATAACCCAATAACACGACACGACGCACGCCATGAAGTCGCACATAGCGCAATCTACTACTGTCGTACGTGGCAACCTTTACCAAGACACCCGATGCCGAAAGAAGGCTACTATCCCGGATAGGGGGTCCCTACACGTGATACACATCCCGGACGTCATCCATTAGCAGATTTACACCCACTCTGTCCTCTTGACTCCAACCTAGGACGGCGCCATGATCGTTCAACACCTAGGTTAACAAGGTACGTCAGTTTACTAGTGCCCATATCACTAGCATGCCATTGGTACGTTCGATACTTGTCCGAGGTGCCGACTACGAATCGGTCCTCAATCGACATGAGCAGGCCTATGCACGCAAGACCGCATCTTCTTGCTCCCTACCACCTGCCCGGTCTCCAATTTTCTAAATTATGATCCAAATTCCAATAATCAATTCCAATTCATCCCAAATCCTATAGCTCGCGAGTGGATCCCCACACTCGATTTCTACCGGTTAGATGAGACTAATTAGCCTAGCAATTACTAGCTCGGAGCTGATGTACTAACCAAAGGGTTTGATTTGGCCATGCAAGTAGAGTGTCACCACAACACCTAGACTTAATACACAAACATGACCATAACCGACATATACATATGTAAAATAGAAAACATGTAAAACTTGGCTTATGTAACCGGGGCTTGCCTTGCTCAGCAATTAAGTCAGTAACAACCCGGTCAGCGGCTTCCTCCAAGATGAGCTCCTCGGCATTCTCTTTCAGCTTGTGCCCTACCGTTATGCACACAAATGCAACTAAATTAATAATACAATTGATTTATATTGTAACAAGCATAAAATTGGTGCTAATCTAATCATTTGGATGAATAAACAGTTTCAGATCAATTTGCCTTCATGTGAATATGATTTAGTTTGCTGCCTTTCCGTTTAAGGAGAAATATAAACTTGCTTTAACTAGTTGCATGGAGTTGAAGCAATATACTTCTTACAGTCAAAATCTTGGCCTAGGTGATTTATTGGGAGTAAGTAACATTCTGAGGGAAAGTGACACAATTTTGAGGGTTTATTTAGTCATATTTTAATCTCTAGAATTTGAATGGTAGCAGAAAATAAATAATTAGTTCCTTTAGATCTACATAAAAAATTGAAAGAAACTTTAACTGTGAAATACTTAGCATGCAAGGGTATGTTCTGAAATTTTTCAGATTTTTCTAATGTAAAAATCACCCTCTACATAATTTACCATATTATTACTCAAAATACTGGTCACCCAAGTACAGAGCACTTTTATGAGAAATCAACTTTTTCAAGGTGTAGATTTGGTCCTAAGGAGTCCAATATAACTGGTTTCACATTTTTATGATTGTTCTAGAATTTTCTACAATTTTTACAAGGTTTCTGCATTTTTTGGAATTATTCCTAATTGGGAAATCGTGGGGATTTTTGCTAGGCCAGTAAAACAAAGGCCACACAGGGGACACAGGGTGCACCGCACAGAATCCCGCACCACACGAGATCCCCGCGCCCAGCCCGAGCGCCCAGGCCCGATCGACCATGGCGCCGGCGGCCGGTGCCGGCGGCGCCTTCGCCGGGGGTGCAGACTGGCGGCGGGACCTAGCCCAGGAGGATCACCACTCCATGGGGGCTCGGTAGAGTGGGCCATGAGCTAAAGCTCACCGGAAAATGGTCCGGCGACGTGGAGCAGCGGCGAGATGCCTCCGGCGAGGTCGTACCGGCAAAGCAAAGGTCGGGAAGGATCAGGACTTGGTCGTGGAGCTTTGTGGTGGTCTCGGGAACACCAACATGTGGTCGGTTCGTGGGCAAATTGGCCAGAAATGGGGGCGCATCGGTGAGGGGGGAGATTTCACGGCCGCCGACAAGAAATCGTCAATTCCGGCGCGTCCGTCAAGGTTCTCATCCAATGAAACACTCAATCACGTGTGCTAGAGGGTGTAATAGATGTGTGTGGAGTTGAGGGAAGATTGGTTTACCGTGGAGGAAGTATTTCACGGTGAAATCGATGCAGCTCGTCGGCCGGTCTCGGTGAAGAATGGCCAAATCCGCGCTCTCCGCGATGGGGCTTGAGGAATGGAGTATCGTAGCAGGTAGAGGGGTCTTGGCACTTCGACTGGGCGGCTTAGCAGCAGCTAGAACCGGCTCGGGCGGCAATGGCGACGGTGAGCGCATGAGCGAGGTGGAGCAGCTGGGGTTTTTGGGCAAGAAGAGCTGAGAAGGGCCGGGAGTAATAGAGTGAGGCGACGTGGGGAGTTGATATGCTGCTCAGAACGTCTTTAAGACGCTCAACGGTCAGCTGGGGCACACGGCAAGTCCATCTCGATGGCAGGCGCATGCAGGCTTCCAAGGGAGAAAGGAGAGGGAAAAAGGTAGGGGATGATACTGACTGGTGGGGCCTGCTACCAGTTTAGACTTTTCTATTCTCTGAATTGATCTCAACCACATGATTTAGTATTTGAACAGCTATATTGTGACTAGTTTTGAATTTCAATTTGGCTTTTCGATTGCGGATTTAGAACCTTGATTGCTCAATAGAGGGTTGGTTCTTGACAACATGTCAATGTAGGAAAATATGAAATGTTGCAAAAACCTTCAGTTTACATCTACTTTATAAAGTTTACTGCAGCGGAATTTATTTATACAACTCACGTCTACTCCTAACTAGCGAAAGTGGTTGTCCAGCCCTACGGATAACCCACACTAGCTACACCCAGCTTCACTGCGGCGTGTATGGCTCCCACACAGCCATAGTGCCCAACGGAAGATAGCCCTCGCCGGTGAACCCATACTCTGAGTCCGTGGGGTACTCCAGACCTGCAAACACTCATAGCAGCAACCGTGAGCACGATGGCTCAGCAAGTCTTAACCGACTCTCCTACCCATGGAACTCTACATGCAGGTCATACGCAAAAATAGGATGTCAATTTGCAGCAAAGGACACGCCTACAAGTTCATTCTTAATTCATCTTTTAGCCACAAGTTGACGGTTCACAATCTGAAATTTATTGAGCAATATTTGGTGGCACACATGTGGCAATACAAGTTATTCATAACAGTAGTAATGCATCACAACCATTCCATATAATTACTACATCACGACTCAGTGAACAAGTGGTACTCATTACCGCGAGAGACGACGAATCGACTCGATATACATCTGCATGGATACCCGAATAGCACGTCAGGTACGCCCATACTCGGAGCTGCACGGCACACTCCACCGATGTCGTACGGGACAACCTTTCACCAAACAGCCCAAACGTCAAACCGATCGCACCGAAATGAGGAGGAGGTTCCTTACACGGAGCATCTCTCTATGCCAGTTAGCGGATTTCCACCTTGCTGCCCTCAACCTACACCTATAAATCGGTGTGTTATGCCTCGACGCCCGGAGGTATAGGTTACATCAGTTTATCGGACCCCATATATCCGATATGCCTTCGGTACATTCAAACTTGATCAGCGTGGGCCGCACACGAATCGGTCCTCAATCGACACGGGCAGGGCTACGCAAATAGGACTTCCTCTTGTTGCGTCCTATGCTCCTGCCTAGTCTCATTTTTCTTACTAAAGTTATCTCACATCTCGAACCAATCCCGTATGTGGCGAATCCTATACTCGCGAGTAGATTCCAACTACTCGACTTGTACCGAAGCCTATATTACATTAAGCAAGACATATGCTACGCGAGGACTTAGACACTACCCTCACTCTCTTTAGGAGAATCTGGTTATGCAATTAGGGTTTCAATCATCCTACACCTAATGCACATACATACTTCAAGCTAAGTGGCTATAAAGCAAAACTTGATAAAATTTGTTAAATGCAAACCGGGGCTTGCCTTGTTTTGCAAAGGAGTAATATATAATGGAAGTTAGTGATCTACTATCCCTTGATACTCCTGAGTTTGCTCAACTTATCCACACCTCAAGGGATGACTCCGTCGAAGTCCGTCGTCGTGAGCACTATCGACATATATATGCATAAGTTCTTATAATGCAATCTAAAGAATTAACGACTTGAATTTCTTAAGAACAGAGGGCTGTGTGGAAGTTCTAAGAATTATTTTTTTGCCTCTGCTGTGCAAAGAAATCAAGGGTTAATTAAATCTGCCTTATGAGTTTTACTTATAAAAATAACTAAGTTTCCTAATGAATATATGAGATAAGTTGAACTAATCCGAAGAAAAACGGAGAACCTGAACTCCAAGGACTCTGAAATTTTTACAGGAAGTCCTATGCTATGCAGGGACTTAGCTTGCCAACTTGCAGCTAAAGTGGAAAGAAATTATGTCCCACATAATTCCCACAAGACTCTTATGTTTTTCTCACCTACATAAGAATGGAAAACTAATACAGGGTGTCTAAGGCTCAACTTGAGCTGAAACCTTACATGTGAGTTCCTGGTCACAAGAAAGTACTTTGGTACAAAATTCAGGACTTTTAATTAAGTAATTCCTCCAGAATAATTCCTTAAGCAGTTATGCTAAAAAGAATTAATTCTGAAGTAATGTGCATTTTCATGCCCAATCAAGTGAACTAAAATTTTAAGTATAGCTTATGTAGCATGCATGAAATTTACTATGATTTTTGGAGCTAAGGAATGCCTAGGATTGATTTTACAAGGAGGAAACTTTTTCTGAAAAAGTTTCTGAAAAATTAGAGTACAGCAGATTGTACTCTGAAAATTCCTACTCAAATCAACTCCAAATGATCTGAAATTTTACTAGAAATCAATAATACCCTAAAGAATGGTCTGGCAAAATTTGGGGATTTTTGGTTTAACCAAATCCCCTCAATAATTCTTTTACAGAAAATTTTAAAATAATTACCCAAAATTTATTATTGACTTTCATACTATTTGGGTTGCAATTGTGAATAGAAATTTGATAACTGAATCTAACCCAAGTTGAATCACCCAATTTAGAGTCTCCTACACAAAGTTATTAATTTCTAAAGTTGGAACTAAATCTGGAATTGATTTATAATTGAAAACTCGAGCTGGGCCCACGGTTTAAACTGCAGCCAATAGAATGCGAGAACACATGGGCTATGGGGTTTTCAGCTGTGTAGCCACACCGGATCCTGAGCCACAGTAGATCCCGGGTTTGAATTTCCCTCACTGACCGGTGGGCCAGCCCCACCCTTCTTCCTCCTCCCGCCTCTTCCCGCGCGCGCGAGCTATGCCCTCTCCGGACAGAGGCGGCGACCTCGGCCGCGGGTTCCCGGCCGTCTCTCGGCCAGAGACTCACCGCCCGGGGTTTTTTGAGGATGGGGAAACCGTTTTTGTGGTCGGTGTGGGCGCTAGAGGGCCAGAACTAGGTCGGCGGCGTGCGGCGGCTTCGGGGAAGCTTTGGCGCCATTGTCCGACCTCTCTACCCTTCAAAACTCAGTGTTTCTTGGCCCTAGAGCACCCATGGATCCTAGAGAAGATCGGCATGAATGCTAACTAGCTCGGGAAAGCCTCTACATAGGTTGTCACCGTGCGCCCTAGAGGTGCCGTGGTGTTTGAGCTCGGGAAACCTCGAAATAGCTCGCGCAACGTCGGTTTCAGACTAGGTTTACGAAGGAAAATCTACTGCTAGCCAATCTAGTTCACGTGCGCACGATTTGGTGGCCTAAAAACAAGAAGTGTGATCGAATTGGATAGATTCTTACCCGGGGTTCACTTTGCACGCGCCGATAGCAAATCGCCAAATTCTCACTCGGGAGTTCATGGCTTGAGCTGAGGTTTGGCGAGGAGCAGTGGGGAGCTCCGATGCTCATCTAGGCGTCCTTGCTCGGGCATGAAAGCCCCTCGGTTGGGCTGTCCACGTGAGCCCCGTGCGGCAGTCTCGGTTGGTCACCGCGAGCAAATGCCGTTCTCGGGTCGTGGCAGCCGAAAATTGTTCGGTTTGGCGCCGAGGAGGTAGAGGGAAGACTCCCGGTGCCGTTTTGCAGATTTGAAGGAAGGTGTGTGCACAAGTTCATCGTCTCACGATCAAACCCGAGGTGGCGGCAGCGGTTTTTGCTCAGTTCAGCGTGAGGGAGCAGTGAAGCCTCGGTGTGGCGGTTGGTGAGCGAAAAGAGCACCTCGTGAGCGGATGAGGGCGCGAGCTGGTCGCCAGCATGACGCAAGGAGCAGCAGGTGTCTCGGTTTCCATCCCTCGTTGGTGCTCGGAGGAGTCCCGGTTGGTTCGAGTCTGAACAGAGAAACAGAGGCTCGATGACTTCGGTTGCAAGTCTAAGTGGCTCACTGACCAGTGGGGTCCACTCTTTTCTCCTCTTCTTATCCTTAAAAGATCTTCCAAATATCTCCCAAATTCAACAGGTAATAAATTCCAATATGTAGAGCTCAAATTTTGGGATTCATTTGGACATATGGCAAAGTTTCGTCCAAGTTCGAATTTGAGTTTGAATTCAAATGCCATTTCACGTCCTCTTGCAAATACTTAGTAAAACACCTCCAAATATTGTAAAAATTTATTTTCCCACAAATTTGGAGCTGAGTATTTCAATGATGGGATCAGATTTCAAATTTGGATGCTGCAAATATAAAATTTGAACCAACAGTTTGAAAGCTTCTTTTGTGATGACCGAGTTGAATTTGAGTGAAAATTTTGGTTTTCTTATAGCACATGCTTGATCACTCTTGGTCCTAATCTGAACTTCACATGTTCAGTTTGAACTTGCCTTTCAAATTTAAATTCGTCACGGATTCACAAATGATCATAATTAAATCCTTTTTAGCCCACCCAAAAATCAGAAGGTTGCCACCATGAATTTCCTCAATTTCAAATGTATGAGGTTTCATGTGTATTGAAAAAATTGGCACCAATTTGAGGTGAGCATTTGGGTTTAAAGATCTGTTTTTTATTCTTTCTCATGCACACGTATGATTTACATATGGGTTTAACTTAACATTGGTTGAACCCATTCAAATGAATCTTTAAGCCCATGTTGTTGAATCCCATGTACACCATCCCGTGTAGAAAGTTTTTTTTGTAAGTTCCATTTTTCATGAACTTGAAACACAATGGCGTTCACACATCAGTTTATTTGCATTCACGTTTTTGGGACTTTTACACTATTGTGGCATTCATCCGTTGTATCAGGCCGTGTTCTGTGAGAAAAAAACACATAGGGAGCAAACACGAATGTGCAGGAGGTCATATTGCATTTGCATTAAGCTTTTAACAATTAACATAGCCCAACCACTCTAACGACACAGGGCTTATTTTGGACCTGCTGGGGCATGCTAATAAATTTTAGGCAATACGCAATATATAGTTTTTGAAATTAGAAAAAGAGATACCAAATTCAATGCAAAGATCATAGGCATCATCCATTTATGGAGTAGTCCCCACAGTGTTGTTGTTCGTGGATGATAGTCTATTACCATCAAAATTGCTCAGAAATCAGTTTGATGGATCCTTGTGGAGTTGGTGTGACCGAAGTGGCTAAACCGGTCGGACTGGTTTTGTCGAGTCTGAGTGGAGAGTTGTAGTTTAACTTGGATTTTGTGAGTCTTGACTCAGACCATCCCACCATATATATGAAGGCTTCACGAGCGGAGGGCATCACAATCTTCAGAACATACATCTGTTTTATCTCTTCTCTTGACGGTGAGTTAAAGCACTCTAGTTGGCCTGTTATTGACACTAGGACAATCCTAGGCAGATTTTATCCTGACACGTCCCACTCGGCTGGAATTCTCCATGTTTTACTGAAGATCCAGACTTAAATCTGTATGACCTAATTTACTAAGTCGGTCTGATGGATTTCTGCAGGCAGGGCCCGTGTGACCTGTTTACCACACAGTGACGTGCTGTTATTTAACAACCCATTTCTCGTTAACACAGTGCAAGCATTTGGACAGAGGAAGAGGGCCCGGCCATGCATGTGCAGTACAAGAGCAGACCCATGTTCTGTCATTTCGACAGGACACTTTTGATCCACCCTCTGTGTGTATGTATATGTTCTCTCTCATTATGTCTCGGAAATCCATTATGTATTAGAATGTACGCCTATTATTTATTCATATATATGTAATATACGTGCATATATATACATTAATGGCAGATTGGTATATATGCATGTCTGCATGAGCAGCTAGCCGCTGCTGCCTAACAAATTGGATCAGTAGTGGATGATGAATGAAGGCCTGGACAAGGGGTGGGGCCGGCCGGCGTGAACGCGCCATCGATCGATCGAGCACGTACGGCGGCTGTGATGTGACTAACAAGTGTGTGTGTGTGATGGGATGCATGCCAGCGACAAGGCGTGCCATGTGCTGTGTCGCGCCCACTCTACCTGAGTCTACGGCGTGATGGAGATGCTTCTGCCGCTCAACCCACCGGGCCACCCTCTCTTGCATGATCTTGGGATACTCTACCGTGCATGCCTCTGGTCACGGTTAATTTTGTATTGTTTCTTTTGTCCGTCACTGCATGTAGCTAGCTCATGCCGGAGCCAAATTTTAGCCATCTGCACATAATGACAATAGTAGATTTAATATGAAAATTCATATAATTGTATGAATAAAAAGTCATTATTCTAGCTCCAGCTATAAATTGAGGACAAGTCATATATCGGAGGTATTGTTGTACCCTTTTATTTCTAGGCAGAGTTTGCATGTGTTGATTAAATTAAGGTTAAGTCTAACTTTTGTCTCTAACTATTCTCTCGATTTAATTCTCATCCCCAAATTTTTATATTGGCTGCACACAAGAAAGCCACATGCACCGGGCTACCCTTTCCCTTTTTTATAAGATTTAGTCAATACAATCCATTGAGGGAGTATCATAAGGTGTGTTTTTAAGATGTTAATAAAATTTCTACAAAAATACATCTTTTGCTGAAAGTGCGCGCATGCAGAATGGCACTCAATAAAAATATAGTACATGACATCCATGTCAATGCTAAAATGTCATATATATATATATATATATATATATATATATATATATATTGTACGTGCATACTAGATATAGGAGCTATAAAAGATGAACTTACTAAATCTAGAATTCAAATTCAATGACAGAGACATATCAAGTGAAAATGGGCTACTTGAGAAAATGGTTACTACATGCATACTTCAATCTGCTGCAAATGATGTAAGATAGCATCATCATCAATGAAAACCGAAGTCAGGTCCCTTTTTTTGGAGAGAGAGAGAGAGCAGGCGGGGGGGGGGGGTGGTAGGGAGATCCAGAGAGAGGGAAGGAGGGGGAGAGAGAGAGAGATTCACCTGTGCTCCCTTCAAAGACAGAATGTACCAATAATTCGTCGGCGTGGTCCTCTGTCATCAGGCGCCCAGGCTGTACGATCTAACGTCTCGTATGTCAGAACACGATATAGCACGCTACAGTACGTGGACTGGACGCACCTCGCAATCAATAGGAGGTATCGGCTGTCGCTGGAAGAAGCGTTGGCGACATGGACCGATCAGCGCCAAGAAAAGCAAGCATGCGAGCTGGATCGGCATCCTTCTCTCCGGCAGCTGGTAGCCTTCGTACACCAGACGACGACCCCTGTCAATTAATTGGTGACCCTCGACTTCGCCTTTAGCAGACGAGCTTCATCCACGTCGCCTCTCTTTGATGTGGCCATAACTTATAGCAGTTGTTTGCACAAATGATCATCGTTTCGTCCATACCATTCTTCCATAAGCAGTGGCTTCCATAACCAAAATAGCCGAACTACCATATGTAACTTCAGGCTCTGGTCATATTTCATACAAACTTTTGTGGAAGATGTGTGAAGTGTTTTCATTGTGTGTGTGTGTATGTGTGCTTATCTCCCCTTCTTTTACTAGATAGTACTAAGTAGCTTGCAGTTTTCACATAGACATAGGATTTGAAGATCACCAATGGACTGTGGTTTTTTTCCTTCTTTTGTGAAACGAAGCTAGCCACGTTTGTTATTGGAGTGGCGTCGGAATCTTCTTGTGCATGTTACGCAAACCCAACTACGAACACGCATTCAGGCCGTACATGTTTTTTAGAATCTTCCGTATCCGGAATACCGCCAACCTGTTTGCTCAAAAGTTGGCTCGGATGCCTCATGTGGTGTGGTGCAGCTACTGTAGGGGCCTTCTCGTTCCCCATCACCGCCCCACGGATCCACACTTCTATGTGTGCGCGCAAGCACATGGCTCGGCGGAAATGCTAGGCTACTCTACTCCGATCCTTCCACCTCCTTCATGTACCCTCTCCAAAATTTGGTGATGCTCAGTAGCTACGAATATGTCTGCCGTTTCCCATTTTATATTTGCTCATGATCTCAACGACAGTTATCTGATTTGAAGCAGGATCAACAACCAACAATCCAATAGCATTGTATATCTGCATGGAGACGATGCAATCTGCATGGGGCCTCCCAGTTTCACACACTGCGCTGATGCTGATCCTTCACCAAAAACTGAAGCAAACAGCATGGGCTCTGACCAGATGGGGTATGGACCTCTTTGGCCAAGCTAGGCAGCACCTACTAGCTCATTGCAAATGAGGTTATTGGCCGACTGGATATAGCACAGGAAACCAGGCAACTATCGCCTGACGAGTTACAACTCCTGAAGGAACTCAAATATCGTGTCCTAGGCCTAGCAACGGTTGAGAGGGCTCGTCGAAGACAAGCCTCAAGAATTACATTACTTAGGGAAGGGGACGCGCGTGCACCAAGTTCTTTCACCTAAAGGCAAATGCGCGTGCACGAATAAAATTCATTCACTCCCTAAAAGGCCGGGATGGCAGCCTTCTATGGTCACATGAGCAAAAAGAAGCCGAACTCTACAGACACTTCAAGGACATAATTGGCACTAGAAGAAACAGACCACTGTCCTTATGTTGGGACGCTTTGATGACACCGAACACTCCCCTCGATGGCTTGGATGCCCCTTTCTCCGAGCAGAAGATAGCGGCCTGCATTAGTGACAAACCGGCTGACAAGACACTAGGACCAGATGGTTTCACATGTGCATTCTATAGATGCTGTTGGACGATCATTAAGAGCGATGTTTTAGCAGCCTGCCATTCCTTTTACAATCTGCACAATGCAGCCCTTCCTGCTCTTAACAGGGCCTCAATCATCCTATTGCCTAAGTCAGACTTGGCTGAGCTCCCTGGTGACTATAGGCCAATAAGCCTCATACACTCCTTCGCCAAACTCATATCCAAGGTATTAGCAAGAAGACTTGCCACGATCATTGATAGCTTGATCTCATAGCCCAGAGCGCCTTCACAGAAAAGAGAAGCATCCAAGAAAATTATTTGCATATCCGGAACTTAGTATGCAGTTGCCACCGGGCTGGTACACCAATCCTCCTACTGAAGTTGGACATCACCGAGGCCTTTGATTCACTATCATGGGACTATCTAATCGAGTTGATGGCTCATAGGGGTTTCTCACGATGTTGGCAGAACTAGGTCTCGGCGCTGCTAGCCACGACTTCTTCCTGTGTAAGTCTAAACGGTTCCCCTAGGTCGGCCATTCAACATCAGAGAGGACTGAGACAAGGTGACCCCCCCTGTCCCCGCACCTCTTCATTCTTGCCATTGATGCTTTCACAATATATTTTCTCTTGCAACGGAGTCAGGATCCTGTCACCCCTGGTTGGGCGCCATTTAAGGCTCAGGGTGTCGATGTATTGTGGCAGCTCTCTAGGATCATAGACTAGCCCCACATACCAACACTAGTCTTTTCTGCGCACTTTGTCCTCACTCGTGCGCACCTGAGAAGACTTCCCAGTCGGTCACCCATCCCCAAATTTCTTCGGGCCAAGCATGCTTAACTCTAGAGCCCTTTGCAGGTGGGCTTGTGGAAAAGAAGGTATACCTTGATGGTATGAATATTCTATTAATCCTATTAAGCCGGGAGTAAGGATATCACACAATCCACCCCCCTTAGAAGACCGACATCCTCGTCGGTCAATGCCAAGACAGGAACATCCCCTCTTAGCCACGCCCGTATGTTCAGTACTGGCATATGCATACTGTATGTCCTGTTAGCAGCATACGTACCATACCATGTCCCACATAGAGGACACACACGTCATGCGTACGTACCCATGTCCCTGACCCATACGCTACCATATCCTTCTCACTGACCCGTACGCACCCGTGAAACTGCGAGGGTCGACTCTGATACCATTTGTGGCAGCTCTCTAGGATCATAGACTAGCCCCACACACCAACACTAGTCTTTTCTGCGCACTTTGTCCTCACTCGTGTGCACCCGAGAAGACTTCCCGGTCGGTCACTCATCCCCAAATTTCTCCGGCCAAGCACGCTTAACCCTGGAGTTCTTTGCAGGTGAGCTTCCAAAAAAGAGGGTATACCTTGATGGTATGGGTATTCTATCAATCCTATTAAGCCGAGAGTTAAGATATCACATGTACGCTGATGAAGTCGCCCTCTTATCAACCCAACTCCTGGTGATGTTTCTACAACTATAGAAATACTTTGATGCTTTGGAGAAGCTACCGATCTGGTTATCGACTGGAATAAATCCTCGGTCATGCCTATCAAATGCGAGGGACTTGATCTACAAACCATCTTGGTCGGGTTCAATGGCCAGCTCCTCGACTAGCCTATCTCATACCTTGACCTCCCGCTGCTGCCAGGTCGACTAAGACTCAAACATCTACAGAACATCCAAGACAAAATGCTAGCGAAAATGGCAAGGTGGCAAGGGAAGTTGTTGTTATTTGCTGGGCGTCGAGAGCTAGTGCATACCGTTCTGAGCTCCCAGTCTACCTACCTGCTCTCGGCTATACGGCCACCAAAAAGATTTCTAAAAGGAATTGACAAAATCAGAAGGAGATTCTTATGGGTTGGTGGTAATCAATTGCAAGGAGGACAATGCAAAGTAAGCTGGGAACGTGTCTGCTGTCCGTTAATCTTTGGTGGGTTAGGGGTTACTGACCTTGTGCGATTCAGCAGGGCTTTGAGGGTCTGATGGTTGTGGTTTGCATGGAGCCGGCCGGAGCGCGCCGTGCAGGGCATGGAGCTGCCTGTTGATGCCTCAGACCACAATCTATTCGCAGTAGCTACGGTCGTCGAAGTTGGGGATGGCATGCGAGCAAAGTTTTGGTCATCTAGCTGGTTACAGGGGCAGGCGCCGGCATTGATGTTCCCAGAGCTATTCAAGATCAGCAGAGGTAAGCAGAGAACAGTCGTGTAGGCTATACAGAACTCCAACTGGGTGCCTGACATGTTGGATAGTATTACAGCAGACCAGCTAGTTCAGTTACTAAGACTATGGATATTGATGGCAGAGGTGCAGCTGTAAAATCTCAAGAATTTACTTGCTAGAGTGTTCATCACATCACCACACCACAGCCCATTTGTGGAAGTCTCATGAACATTTGTGAAGAGCAAGTAAACACCATCAAGAGGTTGATTAGAGGATGAACTCACAAATCCAAAAGTAGGATCTCACACATATAAACATGAGAGGCTGAGCTCACCATTAGGCCCTAAATATCTTTAGGAGTGCTCATGCCAAGTTTCATGCAAATTCCAAACTCTTTTGAGGCACTTTTGGATACAATTGCAAAGTGAATGCAAATTCAAATTTCAGCTACTTTCATCACTTGGATTCAAAAGTTGACTTCATATTCAAACTCAGTACATTTTTCTGAGTTAGTCTACCAATTTTCATCCTCATTGGAGTTCATCTTGTCGGGAGCTATTTTGAGCAAACTCAAACACAATTTGAATTTCAACCTAACATGTGCTCAAATTTATCCAAACCCAATCACATTTGAATCATTCAAATTCAGAGGCCCAAAAATGTGGTTTGATCAAATTACCAAGGACAAGGGGGTCACATTATTCAAGAGCAGTAGGAATTCAATTTTTGAGGACAATTTGGAGCTGTGGGACCCTCCTGTCAGCCACACAGGGTTCTAAACCGACTGAACCCAGTTTCCTCTGTGTGTCACGCGCTCAGTGGGAGGGAGCGCCGTGGCTTCGCGTCGAAGCCCACCGAGTGGCGTCGGCCAGCTCTTGCTTCGGCGTGAGAGGTGGCTTAACAGGTGTTGCACCCTCCACTAACCTCGGTTGGCTATAAAAGGGACGGCGTCGGCCGGCGAGTTTCTTTTTCGGTCATTTCCGCAAACCGCTGCATAGCCGCCCAGTTTATGACCCCGTGCAACCCGAGCTACAATCATTCTCCGATCTCGACGTCCAGAGCAAAGTTGGGCGTCAGCTTGCTCTTGAGATCACAACGCAAACCGCTCTTAGGTTCGTCCCTTGTGCGCAAAGAATTTCACGCTTTAGCATCGGGAACTCTTTTCGGGACCCGATTAGGTCTAGGAGAAATTCGAGCCAACCATCACGGGGAAAGCCAAACAGGGTTTAGAAATGGCCTCTAAAGAGTCTTGCGCCCCTCCTTGATCAAAAACCGACATGAAAAACCCTCCGGAACCCTATGTTCACCGAGGAGCAGTTCGGCGGAGGCGGGGGTCACCGGTGAGGTCCGGTTTCCGGCCTTTCGAGACCAAACCGAGTGTCGATACCAAACCGAGTGCATGCCGAGCTTCCTAAGGTTGCTCTGAACGTGGTGACGCGGTTAGCGCGCGAAGGGGTGGTCGGAATGACGGGAACACGTTGCCGAGGGGGCACAGTGGCATAACGCTCGTCGCCGGCGAGCTACGGTGGTTAGCCGACGGCAGCAAGGTGTCCAGCGTGTTCAGAGTACAAAGTTAGGTGGGGGCGGTGAGTTTCACCGTCGCCGGCGAGCTAGGTCGCCGGGAACGCCGACCTCGCTGGAGCTCCGGTGGCTCGGGGCGGCGGCGTCGCGAGGTAGACGAAGACACGGGCCCCACGTGTCAGCCGCAGCGCTAAGCGCGCGTGGGGATTAGTTTAAATTAAATGTTCGGGCCCGCTGTGAGTCGCTGTTAGGCGCGGGAAAGAATTTCCTTTAGGAAAATAATTCAGGTATCAACTCAAACTTTAGAAATCTATAACTTTGTGTAGAATTATCCAAATTTAGTGAACCAAATTTTTTTGGATTCAGCTCTTCGAGTACTATCCAGCAAAACAAATTTCAGTTCATGAAACTTATTATTTTCCAGAATTAATTCCCTAAAATTCAAAAAGTGGGGAATTTTAGCTGGAGAATTCCTTTATGGAAAATTTTGAAATTTGGCCAGGAGATTCATTTGAAAATCCTTGAGTCACAGGAAAAATTTCAGATCCATCCAAGTTCATTTAGTCCCCCTAATGGTGGGATTAAGTGAACTGCCCTGAGAAAATAGAAAAATGCACAGAAATATTTTTTGGATTTTCTCAAATCTTGATTAGGGCATAACTTTCTCTAGGATTCTTCAAATTATACGAAACCAACTCCATTAGAACCATCTCAAATTCTAGTTTCCAGAAAGTAATGGTTTGATCCATGAAAATCCATGGAAATCCATAGAAGCTCTAGTAATGACCATTTAGACTTTTATTTGTTCAGAACTCAAATTAGCTTTGTTCCAAATGAAATTTAGTCAAGTCTCTGGTTAGGTTATTACCAAGTCACAGTAAAAAATTTCAGAGCCAAAGGGGATGTCTAGCTAGAGTTATGGTCTTTATATACTAAATTCAGCACATTGCATTTAAATTGACATGGCATTGAATTACTTTCGTGTAGTCGCTGAACGCGAGGAGACCCCGTAGGTTTTGGACTTCATACTTCCGGAGGATATACTAACATCTGACCAACAGCAACAAGGCAAGCCCCGGTTTGCATTTCATAAGTTTTATGATGTTTTGCTTTATATTCATTTAGCTTGAAGTATGTATGTATATTAGGTGTAAGATGATTGAAACCCCAATTACATAACCAGATTATTCCAAAAAGAGTGAGGGTAGTGTCTAAGTCCTCGAGTGGTTCATGCTTCGCCTAATGTTTATAGACTTCGGTACAAGTCGAGTAGTTGGAATCTACTCGCGAGTATAGGGTTTGTCACACGGGATTGGTTCGAGATGTGTGACCACCTTAGCAAGAAAAATGGGACTAGGCAGGGGGCTAGGACGCAGCAAGAAGAAGTCTTGTGTGCGTAGCCCTGTCCGTGTTGATTGAGGACCGATCCGTGTGTGGCCCACGCACTACAGGGATACGGCGGACTTACGACGGCTAAGGCCGTCGTAATTAAGTCATAAACCATCGTAAGTTAGCTACTTACGACGTTATTTTGTTACTTACAACAGTATAAAGCCAAGGTAATTATTATGTCATAAATAAGCTAACTTACGACGGCTACCGTCGTAAATAAAGTAACTTACGACGGCATCACGCATCCGTCGTAAGTAACGGCCCAGGCCACATGGTGGCCCAAGGCACGTTACTTACGACGGTTCTGGTGACCGTCGTAAGTAACAGAGGCTAACTTACGACGGCTTCTGGACAGTAGCCGTCGTAAGTTATGTTTGTAATTTTTTTAAAAACAGAAACGCACTAACCTGGCTCGATGGCCAGCACACAGAACAAATAGTTACAAAACAGAGTAAACAGTCATAAAACAGTTCATACAACAGTTCATATGCATCACACACAACAGAAACGACAATAGGGCTACACACTACCCCCTCGACTACCTCCGGAGCCAAAGAAATCATCTCCACGCGTCTCTCTTGGAACCGGTAGCTGTGGCGATGGAATAGAAGCCTCCGTCGCCGAACCCTACAAAACACATGACTAGTTACGACGGTTTGGATTCAGATATCAATGTCTTTCTCTTTCTTCTCACTCTCTTCCTCTCTCTATACTTTTCATCATCTCTCTCACTCTGTTCCTCTATCTCTGTACTATTCATCCCCTCTTTATATCAGTCTCACTCACACCCTCTCTCGCACTCTCTCTCTCTCCCTCTATTGCAACACTCCATCTCTCCATCTCACTCTCACTCTCTCTCTCTCTCTCCCACTCCCTCTCTCCCTTCTGTACCACTCTACATCTTCCTCTCTCCTTATGTTAGATGAAAAATACAATATTAAAGAGTTTATTACCTGTACCGGAGGCACCTGGGCTGCGGGCTCCTGTGACGGGGTCACCTGTGGCGGCTGCCACGCAGGAATCGCGATTTGTTGGCTGTTCTATCGAGCTAAGGCCTATAATTGGAAAATACTAGAACATATGTATTACTGAAATGTTAAAAAGTAAACTACAGTAATTGAAATTACTTACCTCCATCGCTGCCTGCATCTGGGCCATGTAGTTAGCTTGGTACTCCTGGATGGCCCTCGTGCTGTCGAGCTCCTCCTGGGCCGCGTCAGCCTCTCCTGCATGGCACGGAACTCCATGTCCCTCTGCGAGAGACGGCCACTCGACGGCCCAACCGACGAAGTCTGCATCGATGAAGTGCCTCTCGCAGGTCGCGCCGACCTCGAGTTGACAACTCCATCGAAAAATGGCAAACCTACAAAAGAAAGAAAAATAATAAGTAAAAGGAGGAAGAGTGAAAAACCTAAATAAAAGAAACCAACTCACCGGCCATGGGCCTTCCCGCCGCCGCTTGCATACACGTCTTGAGGGTCGATTGGCGCGTTTTCCCGATCGTACCCTTCACCGTGTATTTTGACGACTTCCTGCCCGTACTTTTCCTAAAAACATAGAAATGGTGTTAGTGTGTCAATAATAATATTAGTTATAATTAAATTAAATAATTCTAAAAACTTACCAATCGATCGGTCACGACCTGACTGCACTGCTGCGACGGGTCACTTCCCCTGTGACCTCTCTTCCAAACCTGGGTCGTGCTAGGCTCCTGGCCGGTCTCTCGCTCCTGTAGATGCGTGCTAGTAGGATAAATATGTTATAAACACATAAATGAACTTATAATACACTTACCATGCGTTTAGCCAAATGCAAATGACCATCAGCGCCATAGGTGTGCTTCGCGTCGGACCCTCTGCATCCTTGAGCCCTCATGGACTTAGTTTTGAAGTCATCGCTAGCCCAATACCGATAGAGAGCTCGGTATGCGTCGGGTTGACCCTCTAACCAGGAAATACTAACCTACACATATTTAGTATATCATTAACTGTTAACATAAGTAACTATTAAGTTTTTTTAACAATTAGAACTTACCTCTACGTATTGATCCTCTGTCAAGTATGTGTCGGAGTCCATTCTAAAGGGACCCCGTTCCTGCTACTGTTGATGCCGTTTCTGGTAGTCGTTAACGGCCTGTATCCGGGCGTACGACAACGCCTGCGTCACGAGCTTCCGAGCGTTTGTGTGGAACACGAGTGTCGCGTGCTCCATCATGCTCTCGCTCGTTTCCTCTAACTGGTACCTCAGCTTTAAGAAAACAAACATTTAATCAATATGCATTAACAATTTAAATGAGTTAAAGAATGTAAACATTTAAACTTACCATCCACACGCCCCCCTCAAGAGTGTCGTGCACCTCGTGCGAGACACGAGCGTAGTCGTCCCACGACAAAGCAAGGACAACATCGATGACATCGGGATAGTGCAAACACACTAAAGCCCTGATGACACTGTTAACCTGCCTCTGGTGTCCCTGGCCCGTGAACGAACGTCGTACCAAGATCTGCAAAATTTATTATCTCAGTAAGTATCTGTAGACATCATGAAATATGTACCAAGTATATGACTTTTTACCTATCTACAACTGGACGAATAGTGACCTGCTCACGAGGAACAGGAGGAGGAGCCGCAAAGTGGGTCCTCCTCGTCCGTCGCCTCTGCGCAGGCACCACGTCCGGTGACCCGGAAGGCTGGTCACCACTAGAGCCCGAAGGCTCCACGCTCGCCGGCTCCGAAGGTAGGGTAACCGGCTCTGAGGGCTGGCTAGCCTGTGGCGGCGCCCTAACCTCTGACTCTGAATCTAATGACTGTGAGTCAGACTGCAAAATTAAAGGATTGATAAGAATAAATTATTTATAAGTGCAATTTAAAATAACGTGATTGACAACTGAAATTTACCTCTGTGCGCTGTAAGGCCAGAGCTCGGCCCGCAAAGTCTGGTAGGTGTCTCATGAGCCGAGAGTGTCTGCTCGCACCTGACGAGCTACCTGAGAAGAGGTCCCGTGACCGACTCAGGAACCCTCGTGCCCCCTTCTTCCCGCTCCCCTTTGATGACGACATCTTGTTGCAAGGAATAATTGATAAATATGCTAACATAATATATACAAAATTCATGTTAAGTTAGTGAAGAAAATGTTACATCATCAATTTCAAAATTCATGAACGTCATGATCATGTACCCTACTCCTTAAACCAGACCATCGATCTTCTTTCGTGAGCGTCTGAACTGGATTTCATTTCCGTTTACGCATATCAGAAGTCTCTACATCTTGAGCGTCTCCAACTAAGTCATCGAGTCCTACACTAGGCTCGATGATAAACGAGTCTGGCAACTCTTATTCTTAGTAAACCTCGTCAAACTCATCAGTATCATGGTAACCATCATCTCCTGGAGTGTGTAATCGCTCACGAGGATTAACCTTATGTACAACCCACCAAGCTTTGAGTTTTTTGCATGGATAAGATAGATAATACACTTGCTCCACTTGGTGTGCAAGAACAAATGAATCGTATCCTCGTAGTCGTTCGTTGTGTTTGACTTCCACCATGCCAAATTGGTTTAGTCGAGTTCCATGATTGATATCAAACCAATCACAGTCAAAGAATACTGCTCGAAGATCCTTATTCCCGGCAAAAGCAAATTCAAGGATTTTATTAATGATTCCATAATAATTAGTTTCACGTCCTTGAGAGTCGACTGCCCTCGTCACAACTCCGGTATTAGATGTTGCCGCGAGAGGACGAAGAGATTCAAATTGAGTTGTACGGAATCGGTAGCCATTGACGTCATATCGACCGTAGCTCCTAACTTTAATCAATCCATAGGATAGTTGTCGCAAGTGTTCATGGACGTCGGCATCTTTCATGCACTGTTATAAGAAAACTTTGTAAATACTCGTAAGTTATAAGAATACTTTGTCAATATTGCTAAGTTAACGAGAAAATGTTACATGATCTCGAAACTAGGATAGGAAATTAGGTCCTCCGTTTATTCCTTCCTGTCGCATCACTTCTACTTGTTTGCTCGTAGGTTGATGCCTATGTGTCCAATTTTGCTTGTGGAATTCACTGTACGAAAAGAAAACTTTTTAGAATAGATGTGTTACAAAATACGCCGATTAGTATAAATGTAATACAAACACTTACTCGAAATATCTGTCCATCTCATCTATATTCGCGTACATGTAAAGGAAAGCAGCACTCCTTTCTTCTGCGGTAGAGTTGTAGGAAGTGGAACTACCAACAGTAGTGCCTCTTGTTGCAAAAATAGAGAGATCGCTACAAGGAGGTTGCTCATCCACATTGTACCGCATTGCCGAAGTGTTGACATTGTTTTCCTCTTCAAAGTAAACACTTAAAAAGTATCCTACTTCTTTAAGAGTAAATGCTTCGGTGATGCATCCTTCTACCTTTGCCCTGTTACGAACCATTGGTTTCAGGTATCTTTGTGCTCTTTCAATATGATATATCCACCTATATTGCACGGGACCTCCAACTTTAGCTTCAAATGGAAGATGGATGAGGAGATGTTGCATTGGATTGAAGAACCCTGGAGGAAAAAAATTTCCATCTTACATAATAGTATCGGTATCTCCTTCTCCAATTTACGCATCATCTCTATCATGATTTCTTTTGCACAGAGTTGTGTATAAAAGTGACTAAGCTCGGCTAGCACCTTCCACACCGCATCATTAAAATAGCCCCAAAACATAACAGGTAGAAGTCTTTTCATAATTATGTGATAATCATGACTCTTAAGCCCTATCAGCTTTCCCGTTTTGATATTCACGGCTCGTTTCAGACTAGCTGCGTAACCATCTGGGAATTTCAATTTTTCAACCATTTGAGTACTTCTTTCTTTTCTTTAGGTCGAAGAGAGAAAGAAGCACGTGGTTTAGCACCACTTTTAGAGAGCTCAAGAGTTGGACGGTTACAAAGCTCTGCCAGGTCCTTTCGAGCCTTTATATTGTCTTTCATTTTGCCCGTCATATACATGCATGTGCTTATAATACATTCGGCCATATTACGCTCTTGATGCATTACATCAACGTTATGCATTAGTATTAACGACTTCACATATGGTAGCTCCCATAGTCCACATATATGAGTCCAATTGTGATCCTCTCCATAACCGATAAAATATACAGGACGTCCTTTATTTGGCACCAGTTTCTCCAGCATATCAGATATTTCAGATCTGTTTAGACGTTTCGGTGGTCCTTTAGTGACCACGATGTCTTTTTTAAAGACATTCCTCTGTTGCCTAAACATGTGATTTGGAGGCATCCATCGTCTGTGACAATCAAAGTAGCATATCTTTCCTCCATGAGTAAGTCGAAAACAGTCCGTGTCAGAAGCACATATTGGACACGTCAAACGACCGTGAGTGCTCCATCCAGAAAACATATCGTATGCCGGGAAATCATGGACGGACCACAAATAAGCAGCTCGAAGGTTGAATTTCTACTTTTTGTAACAGTCGTACGCTTTGACTCCTGTCCACAACATTTTTAATTCTTCGATCAGCGGTTTCAACATTACGATGAGACGTGGCCCAGGATGATCCGGCCCAGGTATAATGAGGCTAAGAAACATGAACTCGTACTTTATGCAAAGAGCTGGTGGTAGGTTGTACGGAATGACAAAGACGGGCCAACAAGAGTATGGTGTGGCGTTTGTACTGAACGGCGAGAACCCATCTGTCGCCAACCCGATGCGAATATTTCTTGCATCACGACTGAAGTATGGATCGAACTGGTCAAGCGTCTTCCATGCCTCACCGTCGGCCGGGTGTATCATGACTGCATTGTTCTCACGTACACCTTCCTTGTGCCATCTCATGTGTCTAGCCTTTCTTTTTGATAGAAACAACCACTTCAACCTAGGTGTCACGGGTAAGTAACGAAGTTGCTTACATGCGACTTCTGGTATCACATTATCACCATCGTTATTAACAACTTCGACAAACCTTGATTCACCACATTTTAAGCATTTCTTCTCTTTTGCATGCTCTTTCTAGAAAAGCATGCAATTATCTGGACACACATCAATCTTCTCATATTTCATACCAAGACCGGAAAGCAATTTCTTCACCTGATACATATCTTTAGGTACTTTATGAGGTTGTGGAAGGATGTCGCTGATCAATTTGATGAGTTCGTTGTAGCAATTATTAGAAAAGAAGTACTTAATTGCCATAAGTCTAGTCATGAAAGTGAGGAGGGTCACTTCAGTGTGTTTATGCAGCGGCTCTTCTGAAGCTTTGAGAAGCTTGAAGAACGCTTCAACCTCCGTTGTAGGAGGATCCTTCGTAAACTCTGGTTGTATAGCTTCAAACATCTCATCCATCCTATCAACCCCCGTGTTATCATCATTTTCCTCTTCCACTTCTTGTACAGTTTCAGAAGTTGTCTCACCGTGGAACGTCCACACCTCATAATGTGGCATGTAACCGTTTCGACACAAGTGTATCGAGACCGTCATTTTGTCCAAAAACTTGGTATTCCGACATTTCATACATGGGCACCGCACCTTATCGATCATTGACAATGAAAAAGCTCGATCTACAAAAGCATCTGTCTTTACGAACCACTCATCCGAGTGACCACCAGAACTGCTCTTCCAACCGGTATACATCCAACTACGGTCCTCACCGATGTTTGAATCTGCAGTTTAATTCAAGGAAATTATAGTTACTTTATAATTTATTTATGTCACGACCCTACATCTATTTGAAAGGATAGGTCCTAAACCCACCTAAGAGTGACCGAGCGGAGCGTGCTCATGATGAGACGCATGGTCTGGATCCGAACAAAATTTCGGCAGCATAACCCCGTTGTTCTCCACTGCATGCTCAAAAATGGTGCAGCAGAGAACAACAGGGTTATGCCGTTGAAATCTCGTCTAGATCTAAACCCGCGTCTCATCACAAGCCACGCCCCCTCGGTCACTCCCAGGCTGTCCAAAAAGGGACAATTCCGAACCTACACGCCTCACATGCGTAACACATGTGAGACGGGCCGATTCGAAATGTGTGACGCATGTTGTATAGGTTTACGTCAATCTTTCATTTTTGAGTCATTTAAAAGAAAGAGAGGAAAGAACGAGAGAGAAGGAAAGGACGAGAGAGAGACAAAGAAGTGGGTCAGCCGTCCAAAGTTATGCCCGCTGGGGCCTGCCATTATCATACGAGGCCTTTAGAGCTAGCCGTCGTACGTTTTGCCCTGTCGTAAGTGGGTCAAAGATGAAACCGCCCCGTCGGGGCCCGCCGTCCACGCGCGGGAGCTTGCCGTCCTCCGTGCCTGTCTCGACTAATACATTCCCACTAAATGGGCCGTGACATACCCTAAATGGGTCGTGTCAGGCCGGACCGGGCCGGAACCCATTTATTTACATATAGTAACTAATCACGCAAGCAATCAAAGTATTAATTAAACAATAATCAATTACAATACTAATTAAACAATTAAGCAACTAAGATCAAATTAAACATGTAATCTACTAATTAGACAACTAATTATTCTATTAATCAAATAACCAACAATTCAACAAATAATCAACAAATAAATTAACAACTAATCAGCAATAAAACAACTAATTACTCAACAAAGGGAAAGCTACCATAATTCAACAAGAAAACAACTAATTACTAGCTAATTCAACTAATGATTCTTTCTCTTTGTCTCTTTCTCCACATACACATATACACACGTAAAAAAACTAATTACCACCTAATTCAACAATACACATGCATGTCATGAACATAACAATCAATTTAACAGGAGGAACATCAATTTAACACGTGGACGTTGGAGGCAGACCTTGGCTTGGCGACAGCGTCAGGGAGGCGGCGCGGCGACAGCGTTGGAAGGCGGCGCCCACGGTGTCGGGTCACGGTGCCCACGGCGTCGGGATGCGGCACAACGAGCAGGGGCCGGGCGGCGCGGCGAGCAGGAGCTCGGAGCGTGGCGAGCAGGGGCCAGGCGGCGCGACGAGCAGGGGCTCCGGGCGGCCCAAGCAGGGGCCAGGCGTGGCAGGGCGGGGCTTGGGGCGGGGCCGGGTGGCGCAGCGGGGCGGGGCGCGGCCGGGCGGGGCTTGGGGCGGGACGGCGGCGGCTGCGGCAGGGCGGGGCGGGGCGGGGGGCGGTCGCGCTGCGGTGGGGCGGGGCGCGGTACGCGGGACGGTGGTGCGCGGCGGCAGGGCGGGGCGTGGCGGCGGAGGCGGTGCGGCTCGGCGAGGGCGAGGCGGAGTGGTGTGGCGGCAGTCGGCGGGTCGCGCGCGCGGCCCGTGAGATGTAGTGTTATGTTCTTTACGACGGCTTCTTTACTTACAACGGTTTAGGTTTTAGTTGTCATAAATGGTACTTAAATTCAGTCGGTCCTTTTATTTACGACGGCCGAGAGCCAGCGACCGTCGTAAGTTAGTAAACTTACGACGGCTACCACGCGTCGTCGTAAGTACGTTAATTTACGACGGCTGACCCCACGTAAATAAATTCAGCCGTTGTAAAATGTTGATTTTCCTGTAGTAACGCTGATCAAGTTTGAATGTACAGAAGGCATACCGGATATATGGTGTCTGATAAACTGATGTAATCTATACCTCCGGGCATCGAGGCATAACACACCGATTTATTGGTGTAGGTTGAGGGCAGCAAGGTGGAAATCCGCTAACGGGCATAGAGAGATGCTCCTTGTAGGGAACCTCATGTCCGTTTGGGTGTGACCGGTTCGACGTTTGGGCTGTTTGGTGAAAGGTTGTTCCGTACGACATCGAGTGAGCGTGTTGTGCAGCTCCACGGGTGGGCATACGTGACGTGCTCTTCGGGTATCCCTGCAGGTGTATATCGAGTCGATTTGCTGTCCCTCACGGTAATGAGTATCACTTGGTCACTGAGTCATGACGTAGGTTAACATATGGAATGTTGTGATTCAATACTGTTGATATGATTAACTTGTATTGTTACATGTGCACCACAAAATATCTGTAAGTACATCTAGGCACCCCCATGGGTTTTGGATGATTGATGACGACAAATTAAGAGACTACTAAGCTGATATAATCATAAGCACAAGACATTTTCAACGCGGACACCTAAACTCTCAAAAAGGAAAAAGATGAAGAACGACGTCGAAGACTCGAAGAGTAGAAATTAGGGTTTCACTTGAGTCTTTAGTAGGCTAGCCATGTAAAAGAAAGAGCGTGTGTGTCAAGTGCATTGAGATCATAGAAGAGAGCTCAAAGCGTTAGAAGTGTCAAATCCTTAGTGGAGAGAGGTAGAGAGGTAAAGTTGGGCAGGCTGGACTTGTCCGGGGAAGAGGCCGGACTAGTCCGGAAGTCCTATAACTTAGTCCGTTTTGGGGCGGACTGAGAGTTCCTGACTGAGATCGGACCTGTCCGTTTTGGGACGGACTAGTCTGTTTCTCTCTTGGTGAGAGTGTTTTTGGGTCTAAGTCCTGGTAGACCGGACTTATCCTCCTCAGTGGTCGGACTAGTCCGGGCTAGCCAGACTTGTCCGTTTTCACACGGACTAAGAGTTCCTTTGTGAGTTTGGGCTAGTCCGTTCTAAGGCGGACTAGTTCGTATGGGTGTGAGATGAGAGCTCCCACGGCTAAGTCTTGGTAGACCGGACTTGTCTGCCTTAGTGGTCGGACTAGTCCAGGTCCTCCAGACTTGTCCGTTCTCACCCGGACAAATAGTTCATGTGTGAGATCGGACTAGTCCGGTGTGAGGCGGACTAGTCCAGACTTTCGGTAGGTGGCAACGGTTGGCTTCGGGACTTCTATAAAAGGAGATGCCCTGACTTCATTTAGTGATACCTGGAACCCTAGCACCGCCACAGCGATCCTAGAGCCCCCCTAAGCCTTCTATCTTGCCTACTCACCCTCTAGAACCAATTCTTGAGTGGATTTGGGTGTGTGAGGAGAGGAGAAGGAAGAACTTCGCGTTTAAGGCTCTCGGAGTGATCTCGTGCACTTGGTGTGACCTGTGGCTTGTAAGATTGGTGGAGTTTTGTGGACGTGATCAAGTGGGAGCCTTAGATTATGAGCAGTCCCAACACTTTGTAAGTTCACCCTTGAGATAGTGAAGAACCGGGTTGGCCTTAGTGGCGACTTGGTGAGGGAAGGGTTGTTAAACCCGGTCCTTTGTGGACTCCTCAACGGGGACGTAGGTTTCTGAGTGGGATCGAACCTCGGGCAAAAATCTTCGTGTCATTTTGCACTTACATTTCATTGATCATTAGAATTGCTTAGGGTTCGTTCGATCATTTCGCTCTTATAGTATTTCAGGTTACAATCTTGCAATCCACCTCAATACTTTGTCATATTTGTTATATTAGATTGCTAGATAGTTTATCTACATTTCGTTAAACTAAAATCTGAAGAAAAACCCATAAAAATCAAGTTTAGGCTTTTCAGCAGTTTGACCGGACTAGTCTGCCCTTGAGACAAACTAGTCCGACCTTTTAGGCTTTTCCAACAGGTTGATTGGACTAGTTTGCCCCTGAGGCAGACTAGTCCGACCCTTGTGTTCTAATCTCGTTTAATTAAGTCATTTCAGGAATTTTAGCCTATTCACCCCCCCTCTAGGCAATTTCAATTGGTATCAGAGCAGGTCTCTCCATCAAGAGTCTAACCACTCGGAGAGAAGATGGCCGGAGTGGAGGGGTACGAGATTTCGTCGACATCACAAGGTGACAACACATATGACAAGAAAAAGAACACGGATGTGCTGCAAGACCACTCGAGTGACTGTGAAGAAGTTTGCCAACTCAAGGCACGACTTCGCGAGAAGCTAGGTCACTCAAGTAAAGAGAAGAAAAAGCCAAAGGATCAAAAAAGGAGTGGTCAACCGGAGTACTCCCAATATCCTTTCAACTATGAACGATTAACTTCCAACAATCACTACTTATCTATTCCTCTTGGCAAACCTCCTCAATTCGATGGAAATGATTATTCAATGTGGAAGCATAATATGAAGATGCATCTAATATCCTTAAACCCTAGCTTGTGGCAAATTGTCTTAACAGGTGTCCATCTTCCAAGAAATGAAGAAGACGTTACCCTGGAGCAAGCCATTCTACTTCATCGCAATGCTCAAGCAGTTGGGGTGATCACCTCATCCTTGACTCGAGAAGAGTTCAACCGAGTTGATGGATTGGAGGTGACCAAAGGCATATGGGACACACTCAGGACAACGCATGAAGGAAACCGAGTCATTAGGGAATCCAAGATCGAGATAATTGAAGGAGAGCTTGGGAGGTTCACCATCATGGATGGTGAGTCCCCTCAAGACATGTACAACCATCTCAAGGTCCTCGTCAACAAGATCCGATCTTATGGATGTACCCGGTGGACGGATCATGAGGTGGTGAAGAGGATGCTTTGGGCATTCATGCCTCAAAACATTGCTCTTTACTCCTTGATCCGTGAGAGCCCGGGATATGCTCAAATGACCCCGGAGGAAGTGCTTGGAAGAATCATCAACAACGAGATGATGGATAAGGAAGCCATGTTCTACAGCGACCTCCAAAGGCTCGCCTCCTCAAAGAAGAAATCGAAGCAAGTGATGATGAGGGCCTCGACACCGATGAAGAAAAGGTGCTCTTCATCAACAAGTTCAAGAGGATGATGAGAAGAAGGAAGGGGGGCAACCATTATGAGAAAAGAACAAGGAAAGGTCCAAGGCCAAGACGAAAAGAGCATGCTACAACTGTGTTGAATATAGACACTTCATTTTGGATTGTCCATATGAAGAGAGTAAGAAGAAGAAAGATGGAAAGTCTCAAGAGAAGAAATTCTTCAAGAGGAAGAAGCCATTAGGACATGCTCACCTTAGGAAGGAATGGGACTCAAACGAAGACTCATCCTCCGAGGATGAAGATAAAGTGACAACACTTGCCATTGGAAGGAGCAAGCTCTTCCCAAACATTGAAGACTTCAAGTCTACATGTCTCATGGCTAAGGAGGGAAGAAGAAAGGTTAAATCTAAACCATCCTCCTCTATCTCTTCACTTGATAGCTTTGATAGTAGTAGTGATAATGAATCCATGCTTAAGGATCTAAGTAGGAGCACCTTGAAAAAGATGAGATTGTTGTCGGAAGAAATCTTTGAGAAGGATGAACTCATCAACCGTCAAGAAGACATGCTCATCCTTGAAAAGGAGAGATGTCATGAGCTTGAAGAGCTTCTTGAGGTTGAAAGGGAAAGAAGCAAGGCACTTTAGCGTGAACTCGCTTTGAGCAAGGAAACTTGCACAAATCTTGAAGACACAACTGTTGTGCTCAAGGATGAAATTGTTAACTTGACAAAAGTCAACAAGATCCTTGAAACACAAGTTGAGTCTCTCAAGATCAATGCACCTTGTTCCTCTATAATTTCACCCTCCTCAAAGAAATCTCCCGAAGCAACTCAAACTTGCAAGTGCTCAAACTTAATCCTAAAACTCAAAGATGAACTTAAGTTGGCACAAAACAAGCAGTCACCGAA